>CM053747.1:51313490-51329021 GCA_028658305.1 Pachyuromys duprasi | reverse complement strand
AAAGAAAGTCCCCACAGACTTGCCCACAGGCCAATATGATGCAAGCATTTTCTCAGTTGAAAGTGTTTCTTTCCAAATGACTTCAGCTTAGGTCCAGTTGACATGAAACTAGTCAGCACAGAATGAGTTTGCGTACACACTGGTTGTCTTCTCTTCATACTCATCACTATCTTCCTTATTTTATACCATCTTTATTGTTCCAGAGCCTATGGAGTTAGCAGACAAAAGCCAAGAACACACAATTACACAGTGCTGTTCCACAAAGCAAATGCGCTTGTAAAAGAAAACAGGAGGGAATGTGATCCCAGGGAGGCTTCAGGAGCTGGGTCAAACCTCGAAATCTACTTCCCAAGGAGTGATGCAGGGAAGCTGGGAGAATGCTGAGGTGTACAGGCCACAGTGGCATGTACCTATTAATCACCAGAACTTGGGAGGCAGCAACAGGAGGATCTTGAGTTTCAGGCCAGCCTGGGCTACATAGCAACATCTTGCCTGAAAAATCAAGGAAAGATGGAGAGCATTTGCAGTAGTTTATTTACACATTAATTGATTGATTAATTAGGGCTTTTTTTTGAGATAGGGTCTCACATAGTCCAGCCTGGCCTCAAACTCTATATGGAGTTGAGGAAGACCTTAAATTCTGACCCTCCCATCTACCTGCTTGTCATTCCAGACATTCAGAACACCTGCTCTTACTGGTGTTAGAGATCAAACCCAGGACTTCATGCATGTTAGACAAATACTACTAACTTAGCTACATTCCTAGTTGTGGAGTTTTACCTTGATTCCTGGGTGGAGAGAGGTCTAAGTGTGAGAGCGCAATGCATGTGATTGAGCGTGCATGAGCCCTGTGTGCTCAGTAGCTGTCAATAATCCCTCCAGATCCTGTCTGCTCTGATCTTGACTGATGTTAATTCAATGACAATGGTAATTCAGGAATTTTCATACACTAGGGTCCTTCAGCTGGGAGGTCCAAATGGATCCTAATCTCACATTTCCCCCTCCCCAGTCTGGTAACCCAACCACGTTTGGGGACCTCATCAACACCTTCCCTTCCCAGAGAGTATACCTGGCTCCGAGGAGTCAGCAAAGGCAGCCTGTGGGGCAGGGGAGAGTGCACCAGGACCAGACTGACCTTCCCTGATGTCTTTCCTAATCTAGCTGTGGGAGGCAGAGCAGCAGGCAGTCCCTCCAGCCTGTAGCCTGCATTGTGAATTCCAGGGATAATGCATGCCCTTTTCTCTCCTGATTGCTGTGGAAATCTACTTGTTTAGCAAAGTGAGCCTGTGCTCTTCTGGCTCTGTCCCTCTCCTCCAGAAGAGGAAAACAGAGGAGATGCCAGCTCTGAGGACATGGAACAGGTTGTATAGTAGGTTGTGACTCTGAGGGGGAGATTTTTTCTCCCTCACTTCTCTATTAGAGAGTCATTCACGCAGCCATGAGCATTGGTCCAGGCAATGAGGACCACAGTGAGACAGAATGTACAGGCTCTTTTGTTGGTATCATAACACCAGTGCCGGCCCAGAAAACTGATGCCAGCATAGTGCCTCTTACCAAGGGAGCAGTCATCAAGGTCAAGGGCAGGACAGTGCCAGCTGTCCCCTGATTATGATCTTAGAGGAGGAGTGGAATGTTACCAGCTTGGGAATGGCAAGGGGCCTGGTGGAGCTCTACGAATGAACAGAGGTCCTGGGATGAGCCAAGGCCCAGCCCATAAGCCTGTAGTGCAGATAGAGTTATCTTGGGGGTGGCTGAGGCCAAGTCAGGAGACCCTAAGAAAAGGGATGTAAGTATGGTGATGGGGTAAGGTGAAGCTGAGGTGTTCTGACCTTGACCCTGATCTATAAGAATCCACTGAAATCTTTTAAAGCAAGGGCCTCTGCACTGAAACTCCCCAGGAGTGGGGAAGGGGAGCCACATCTGTATTGAAGACTCTACAAACTAACAGATTAGAGATGATAGTGGAGAGTTAAAATTATCTCGGGCTATCTTCACTCTCCTCAGTAGTCACTTGCTGCTGATCTCTCTTCTAACTAACATTTGTGACCACTGAAAACTTTTTAACTGCATTCTCGTAGTGGACTGCTCCCTTCCACCAAGCTAAAACTAGGGATGTCACTAAATGGCATCCAGAAATAATGGCAAAGACTTCTCTTTGCTGTAACCCACTTACTTGATGTTCCCATCAATGTAGTCAGTAACTGCCCTGATTTGTGATTTTCTATTGTCAACATGTAAGCTTTCCACACTGGAGCACGTTACACTAGACAACCTGAACCATGTTCCCTGCCCATGATCACTTACATTTAGCTCAGAATAGACTATCTGAGCCCTTTGAGAGCGCAATCTGAGCTTTGCTTTGCTGAGTGTATTTGATCCCACCAGCCGTAGCTGGGACTGGGATGGGTTCAGCTACTACCCAGCTTTGTGTGTTCTCCAGAAGGGGTGTGCCCACTTCAGTGACTTCATTTGCTGGTGGTTGCCACCAAGTCTTTGTAAGGAGTTTTAGCTTTGTTTTCTTTTTGTTTTTGAATAACAAAGTCTTGTTATGTATCCAGGCCCCACAAACACTGTTAAGAACCAGTGTACTTGTAAGCAACTGGACTCCCAACTAATTGTGGCCTAAGCAATGCTGATAATGACTTAGTCTGCAAAGGATTGTTCAGTGGTGGCAAAACCAGAGACTGTTCTAGAGGCTGTGGGCACTACAGTGATGAAAGTGTCCATCCCTGCTTTCAGAGGACAGGAAGGTGGCCTAGGCCAGGGGAAGCCTTGTCCTATATACAGTGCCACAGGAGGCCGGGGATCTTGGCCAAGATAGGAAGCAGGAGAAGGAAGTGGCAAACCTTATCTGTCCCTTCATGTACCCTTCAGACCCTCCATTACTTTCTATCTCTGCACTAGAGTTTCCATGATTAGTTAATCAGGTCACTGTTTGCCACCTGGAGTCACCCAGACTATCTCAGGGTTAGGTTTGCAAGGGAGATAGAGCCATAGCAGTTTGAATGAAAATGCTCCTCATGGGCTCTTATGTTTGAATACTTGGTTTCCAGTTAGTGGAACTGTTTGGGAAGGATTAGGAGGCGTGGCCTTGTTAGAGAAGGTGTGTGCCAGGCCAGTCTCTCTCTCTCTCTCTCTCTCTCTCTCTCTCTGACATCTTATCTTATAGATAAGATCTTATCTTATAGATAAGATGTCAGATCTCAGCCACTGCTCCAGTACCATGCTTATCTGCCTGCTCCCGTGCTCCCCGTGATAGCCATGGACTAGCTCTCCGAAACTGTAAGCAAGTCCCCAACTAAATGTTTCCTTTGAAAAGTTACCTTGGTCATAGTGTCTCCTCACAGCAGTAGAACACGAACAAAGACAAAACCCATGGAGGTTTAGGCTGGGCTCCTGCCTCCATTGTTACGGGGTAAGACAGACACCAGCCAAAGACCCACGGGTGAATCCTAGTAGGATGTCCAATCAACAGTCACATGGTTTCAAGATGGTAATAGATGAAATTCAAGATCATGCAGAACCTCTAAGCCAGTGTTAACTTGTTTACCGAGGTCTTTTCAAAGCACTGAGTAGGTAGAACATGTGATGGGGAAGAAATGACCTGGCCTCAGGGGACTTTCAGACTGGCCAGAGATAACATACACTGGAAACAACCCATGTCTATGAGAAAGTGAAAAAGGATATACAGGACCCAGGCATGTTGGTGTTGAACACCTACAACCTAGCCTTCAGGAATCATGTGTAGGAGAATCATCAAGTTCAAGACCAGCCTGGGAAACTTGAGATTCTGTTTCCAAATAAAAAGTGGAAAGAAGGCAGAGGATATATCTCAGCAGTAGATCGTTTGCTTAGTACGCACAATGCCCTGGGTTCTGTCACAGGTATGGGGCACGAAGAAATGTGAGACCAAAACAGGGACAACATGCAAGTTTGTATAAACAATATACAAAATTGCAAGTTACTGGGAGGCCAAAACTGGAAAAATATGACTTGCAGATTAAGAGTGCTGTTTGCAGTTAAGACAGTTAAGAATAAGTTTCTTTTTATTCTGTGAAGGTTAAGATTTCTGTTTGTATTCCTGTGTTAAATCTTTACAATAGTTAAAGAATAAGTTCCTATTTGTCCTAGGAATCCCAGAACTCATGGGGGCAGAGGCAGGTGGACTTTTGTGAGTTCAAGGCCAGACTGGTCCACAGAGTAAGTTCCAGGACAGCAAAAGCTATACAGAGAAACCCTGTCTCAAAAACCAAAAATCAAAACAAAACAACAAAAGGTACCTCAAGAGGCTGGCAGGGGCTGCTTTCCCAAATCCCGATTTAGGGTGAAACAGCCAGCTTGCCAGTCCTGATTATACCCTAAAACACAGTTTGCTTTAATTGGACCACCTTGGATTTGGTCTTTTCTCCTTTAGATTCTCAGGGTTAACAGAAACCGATGTTTGTTGAGATTATACAAGGAGTAAGTTGGGTAGAAACACACACAAAGGCACTTACCTAAGATTTTAAGAGAGGTGCTGTCAAGAGCCTTTCTCTGCCCAGAGCTAGGGCACCTGCCATCAACCCTGTACCACGCAGGTGTGTCTGAATCACTCATCAGCAGTCATGGTTCTCAGAGCCAGCTGTGGGCTTGGCCAGATCCTCCAAGGCTAGAGAGTTTCTAAGCTCCACCAAGCACCAGGAGTGGAGCTTGGCATTTCAGTTCTCCAGGAACAGCCAATTTGCTGAGTTTGGTTGCTGCTTCTATGTCTGCTTTTTACCCTGGGAAGGGCCCACATAGGACTCCTCTATCCCATGCTGTCCAAAGGGAGGCATAAAAGGACTCCCTGAAAACAGGTCCTGCCTCTCTCCCAGGTGGAGCCCCAGCCCCACGGCCAACCAATGCTAAGAGGGCATTCACCCCCAAGAGACTGTGCCTTTACAGATGCTCAGCACTCGGTTGCGAAGGGATTATGCAGCAAATTACGTCTGTCTAGATGGGCTGATGAAAGAAAAGGTCATGAAATAACCAGCTTTTCTGAGGTATACTACAGGCCCCGAACCCAATTTTCCCCATTTAAAAAACAAACTAACAGGCCCCCTCAGAAGACACCCAGAAGCCCAGGTGACACTAAGATGAGCAAGCAGTGATGGAGAGACGGGAGAGAAAGAGAAGCAGAACACTGTGTGCACAACGAAATAACGAGAGGTGGAACTGGAAGCAGGAGGGGAATGATGGACAGCATGATGTGCGGACTTGTCCTGCCACCTGAGGCCAGGGTGAGGTCCTGGCCCGTGCTGCTGCCAAGGGCCAAGGACCATGGCTGACTCTGTGGTCTTGCAGCAACAGGGGTCTGTGTCAATGTCCACAGCACATGTTACCACCAAAGGCCATGCAGAAGTTTCTAGTCTGGACCACTGCCTGAGGCCATGTTGATGTCCAAAGGCTGTGCAGAGCTGGCCCCACCCCTCACTGGCTGCAGCACAGTAGAGCTGGCCCTGGTTGGGAAAGGGAAAGCCAGCCCCTGAGGGTGTGGGCAAGAAAGAGCTGACCCTGCCCCCCAATGGCATTAGAGCTCACAGGTTGACCAACTCAGCTACTACCCAAGCCCAGATCCAACATTTTGAGTTGACCCATTCCAATATCTACCCCACCTATGAACTGCTGGAGTCCCTGAAGGGGCCAGTCCTACAGAAACAAAGCTGCAGAATCTCCATGACACAGGCAACAACAGGATATCCAAGAGGACTCCCAGTGAGGATTGATAGTGTAGCAGAAGCCAGAGGCCTTGAACCAGACCAGTGACTCATTTGCAAGTAAAGCTGTTTGGGCCAAAAAGTATACTGTGGGACACACTGTGACACATTGCAGCCTTCTTGGGGAGATATTTTTTATTCATTATTTACTTTCATTTTTTGTTTTCTTTTGCGGGGAGGCTGACAAGGGCAGAGGGTGGTTATGGAGGGATAAGGAGATGAGTGGGAGCGGGTGCATGATATGAAATTCACAGACAATCAATAAAAAGTTAAAAAAATAAACAAAACCACTTCAGTAAGTACATTGTAAATTCCAAAATGATTTTTACCTTTGTTATTTTTAATTTTATATGTGTGTGTCTGTGTATGAGGAGGTGTCTGTCTGTCAGACACCCTGGATCTGGAGCTACAGAAGGTTGTAAGGTCCCTGGCATGAAGGCTGAAAAGTGAACTCAGGTCCTCTGGGAGAACAGCAAGTGCACTTTAATCTAGAAGTCACCTCTCCAGCTCAGGCTGGCTTTGAACTCTGAATATAGCTAAGGATGACCTGAACTTCCCTTCCTCCTGCCTTCACCTCTCCAGTGCTAGGCTTGCACGTGTGTGCCACTGTCCTCAGTTTACACCACACTGCTGATCAAAGCCAGGGTTCCATGCATGCTAGGCAAGTGCTCTTTCAACTGACTCCACACCCAGCCTGAGCACCATGGCTTTGGCATCTAGCTAATAAACTTGCATGTGTCTCAGCTTTCTCTTTATCTGCTCAGTTTCTTCCCAGGCTCTTCTCAGTGCCCCTTCCTGGCAGCTAGTCTCTAAAGTGCATTGTCCTTCAAAATCCAGCCCTGGGGAGTGTGCCCTGCTTCCCTTCCATGCTCATTGGGCTTTTGTGCTCTGCTGTGAGTGTGTGTGTTTGTGCCAGTGTGTTTTGTAGTGACCTGTCCACAATCTTGCCAAACTATGTTCCTGGGGGCAGTTTCTGTGTCTATCCACTGACAGTCCAAAGTTTGGTCCATAGTGATTAGGACCAAAATGATTAGCTCCCAGTGATATGTACCCTCATGGTTTGTACCCTAACAATAGGGCCAGGAACCCTTATTTCACTCGTCCACTGTTGCAATATGCCCCTCAAAAGCAGGTAAATGTACTTACAGGCAGGCATAACAGCCTTAGTTCAGTTCTCGGAACCCACACAGTGAAAGGAGAGAGCTGACTCCCACAAATGGTCCTCCAACTTACACACAGACACACACACATAGCACAGAATGTGTTCATGCACACATACACACAGAAATAATTAAATGTAAATTATATCCAGATGATGGTGGTAGCAGCACATGCCTTTCATCCTAGCACTCAGGAGGCAGAGGCAGGCAGATCTCTGGGAGTCTGAGGCCAGCCTGGTCTACAGAAAAAGTTCCAGGACAGCCATGGCTACACAGAAAGACCCTGTCTCAAAAAATCAAGAAAAAAAATTATAAATAAAAAATAAGGTAGAGAAGCAGCTCTGTGGGAGAATGCACACATGCCTACACCACACACATGTGCACTCGAATGTGTACACATTGTAAACTTTTTGACAGAGGGAAGGTAGTATATGTGTTACAATGCAGTTTCCAGTCATCTACTTAAGAGATGTCTGGCTTAAAGGTATCATCTCTACAGGTCTTGAGTTCTAGGCCTTTTTCCAGGAGATAAGACTCCATTGTTAACTGACAAACATGGTAGAGTTCATCTAACCGAAAAGAATGATCACAAAATGACCGAGATCCTGGGCTGAGGGTGTACCTTGGTTGGTGGGGGACTTGCTTAGTGTGCATGAAGCCCTGGGGTCTGCCCACAGCACTGCATAAGCTGACCTAGTGTGCTGGTACACCTGTAATTCTAACACCTCCAGGGGTGAAGGCAAAGGAGGACCAGAAGTTCAAGGTCATCCCCAACTACATAGCTAGTTTGAGCACAGCCTGGACTATAGGAAAAAAGTGAACAACAACAAAAGCTGTGATACTCAAAGGTGAAACTCCTGGCAGGGTAGCCATGACCCCAATTCCTCAGAAACTCTAATACCTAGGAAGGAATGGAATGATGTGTTTCAAGCTCAGAAAAACAATGACTGCCAATCCAGATTACTTTGTCAAGCAAAGGCTTCCTTCATAAATGAAGGGGGGAAAGTTTCTATAATAGACACACAAAAAAGGAATCCATGACCACTCAGACAGTACTAGGGAATATACTTGAAGAAGTTCTACATATAGAACAGAAAAATGGAAGCATCTATGAGGTCACAGTAAACCATGAACTGCATCAGAACAGTAAATAAGAAAGTAGCTAACACAGAAACAACATATGGTTCAACACGCACAAATCAATATGTGTGAGACACCTGACACATAGTAGGTATACACTGAATGTCAGCCTCCAAATTTCCACAGCCTGCTGTCCTTGACTTAAAGAATGCAACTGTGGCCCCATCTGGTGGGCATGACTGATTGGTTTTCTGAGCTGATAGAGAGGCCTGGAGGGCTGCTCAGGAGGGTTTGCTCCCTGCAATGCACACCTCTCCTCGCTGGCATCTCACACAACAGTCGTCTGGTTTTGAGCAATCTGTTCCTGGAAAGCAGAGGGAAGGAACAGATTGACGCATCGCCTGTGTGTGGCCAAGCGATTTATTTTTAATGTGACTAAACAAGACACACACCTGCCTATAGAAACACAGTCACACTGATGCATCGGGGACTCAGATGGCCATTCAGGCAAGGAAAAGACGGAGGAGGCAGAAAAGAAGAGGGCTAAAGGAGAGGAATGGAAGAGCAGAAAAAGAAACGAGAATATAGAAGTGGAGGAGAAAGGAGGATAGGGGAGAGAGAAGATGCAGCCCAGGCTAGCTCCTGACAGGTGAGGGTTTTGGTAGCATCTGTCAAGTGGCCCACGTGCCCTTCATTCGGAGTTACTGGTACTTAAAGTCTCACACTTAGACTGTCACTGTCATGGCCTCATGGCCTCACCGTAGGCAGCACAGGGAGATGCAGATCACTAGACTGCACCCACCATTTTTACCTCCACAAGAAAGCCTAGGAGATGTTTTATGAAATTGTTTTTCTTTTCTTTTTTAGGGGCATGGAGGCATATAAAGTTTATAAGAGCCACTGGAAGGGGGGAAAGGCATAGAGGGGCTGTGAGTATAGCTGCTTGTTTGATGTGCTTGCTTTGCAAGCGTGAGGATCTGAGCTTCATCCCCAGCAACCAGGTTAAAAGGCCAGCCGTGGTGGCACATGCTTGTGATGCCAGCAGTGGGAGGCAGAGACAGGTAGATCCCTGAAGCTTGCCAGCCAGCCTGGCCTTCTTGGAGAGAATCTGTCTCAAACAAACAAACACAACAAGCAAACAACAAACAAAAACCCAAGGTGGATGGTTCTTGAGGACAATACCTAACACATGAACAAGACACACACAAGACAGGTCACGAGAAGGCAGAGAGAAGAAATGCTGATTTTTTTTCCCCCACTAACCTTTTTCACAGTTTTCCTGTTACCACAGCTGCCTTTACTGAGTACTTTCAGGTGTTCGGCACGGTCCACATGAGCATCACTGCTGACACAGAGGCTTGGACTCACATCGTGGAGTCATCATTCTACAGGAGAGGGCGTGGGTGACCAGCCCTGTGTACCCTCAACCCTATTATGGCTAAGTCTCTTAAAGATCTGCTGCCCTCAGAACAATGCCAGCAGACAGGGTGGAAAGGCTGGCAGGGGTCGTGAGTATAGATGGGCTTGCTCGAAGCTGCTGTAACCTGCTCCGAAGTATTCCAGTCCCTTCTCTCCACTTCTCTCTCTAGAGCAGCCTAGGGAACTCATGAACCTCTGGTTTGGGGAGGCTAAGTGTCCTCCAGCCCCGCTCTCTATTTCCTGAGTTAGAACCACCAGCTAGCATCACCGTGAGCTAGGAACCTCACAAGCAGGCAACCAAGTTGATCCAGCCTGTACACTGTTTTCTTTCCCAATGTGCCCTCTCCCTGATGAAGCTGGGATGCCCCCAAAGGTAAGTGTGACCCCTTCTGGGGCCTTCTGGTTGGGTTCACAGCTAGAGACATGTCTTTCTCCATAGCAACAGCCTGTCTTGGTGTTTTCTAGTAATTCAGATTGTAGTGATTTGTTTTTTCTTTTCTTTTTCTCTTAGCAATTTCACTCCAATCTCCTCAACCTGCTTGAGTAGTGTTACAAAGAGATTAAAGAGTCCTGAGTGAAAGGGAAAGTCCATCAGACAGAAAAATCCAGCACAGGTGAGGATGATCTGACCAGATTTGTGAGGAAGTGGATGCCCACACAGCAGCTTCACTGCACATTGTGAGAAATGCTGTGTGGGAAGCTGCCCAACCAGGCAGTGCCCAGATTCCCAGCTGCCAAAATTTATGAGCAATCATAGTATAAATTACATCGGTAGGACTGGAGAGGTGGCTCTGTGGTTAAGAGCATTGTCTGCTCTTCCAAAGGACCCAGATTCAATTCCCAGCTCCCGCTTGGCAGCTCACAACTGTCTTTAACTCCAGTTCCACGGATTCTGACACCTTCATATCAATGCACAAAAGAATAAAGTTAAATAAACTATTTTTTTTAAAAAGGAAAAAAATTACATCAGTAAACTGCCATGTGCTGTCTGCACTCACTGAAAACACACTCCGTGAGTAAGGAAGGCCTTCCTCAGATCCAAGCATGTTTGTGTCACAGGGCCCTCCAGAGCGCCTTGTCTGGGACAGGCTGGGCCCTGGCTCTGTAACAAGGAAGGAGAAGAAGGGCACAACAGCCCAGCGGAAACACTGTGTGGCTGAGAACAGCGGTTACTGTGACTTGTCCACAGCATAAGACCCCTGCAGTGAGGGGCGAGCAGGCGCAGGGGGTGAGTGCGCTGCTCTTCCCTGGAGTCCAGCTCGGCGTCCTCGGCAGGCTGGCCACCTGTCACTCCAGCTCCTGGGATCAGAGCCCTCGTCCAGCCTCCAAGTGCTCCTCACTCATGTGTACATGTGCCTCCACCCCTACTGCACAACAAACACGTACACCCATACACACACCACACCATACACACACCACACCATACACACACCACACCATACACCCATACACACACACCACACCATACACACACCACACCATACAAACACCACACCATACACCCATACACACATACACACACCACACCATACACACACACCACACCATACACCCATACACACACCACACCATACACCCATACACACACACCACACCCATACACACACACCACACCCATACACCCATACACACACACCACACCCATACACCCATACACACACACCACACACATACACCCATACACACACACCACACACATACACACACACTCACACATATTATACACACACACCACATACCACACATGTACACTACACACATATACCTCAAACACAGACACCACACACACACCATACATACACACCACACACACATACTACACACATGCCACATAAATCACACACACACACAGCACATACCATACACACAGCACATGCCACACACACATACACCACACCATACACTCACACCACAATTAAAAAGTAAAGCCCTTTTTCAAAATAAATCCTGGAATGGGAACAAGAAGCAGGAGGCTCTTCCAGGGAGAAAGGGCTCTGTCACACTGCTCAGGAGGAACCAGTGCCAAGGGGCCTCCCAGCTGGTCTCTGGGTGCAGATGGTATGTGCTCCCCGGGTCACGATGCTTTGCTGACTGCATGACACTTGCTGCTTGATGAACTTGCTCCTTCAAAACTGAAGGCATGGCTATGAGGGCTTGTTCTCTGGGCAGAACAGCCATATTTATTATGGTGTTACGCTTGCTACTGAGTCCTGGAGCAATATGCTAAATAGCAACAGAGAGACAGGAGAATAGTTAGGGCTGGGAATTAGCTCAACCAACTGGCACAGTGCTTACCTAGCACTCATGAAGTCCAGGGTTTGATCCCCAGCACCACGAAAAAAATGGCCCTGGTGATGCCTGCTTATAACCCTGACACATGGGAGGCAGCAGAAGGAGGATGAGAAGCTTAAGGTCATCTTCATCTATGTGAGGTCCTGCGTCAAATAAACTACCTTAAAAAGGCAATAATGAAGCAAATGAGATGGTTCAGTGGGTAAAGGTACTTGCCACCAAGCCTGGTGATCATCAAGATCCCACACACTCAGCTCCAGTCAGACTTTCTGACTGCCACTTAGATGCCTTGGCAAGTATCCTTTCCCCACAATAAATAAGTACGTGCAAAAATAACATGATTAAGCCAGGTATGGTGGCACATGCTTTTGATCCTAGCACTTGGGAGGCAGAGACAGGTGGGTCTTTGTGAGTTCAACACCAGGCTCTCCTACAAAATGAGGTCCAGGGCAGGCAGGGCTGTTACACAGAGAAAACCTGTCTTGAAAAACCAAAATTAAACTAAAAAATAATTTAAACAAATTAAAAATTTAAAAGATACTAGCCATCAGGGCTGAAGAGATGGCTCAGGGGTTAAGAGCACTTACTGCTCTCACAGAGGACCTGGGCTCAGTTCCCAGCACCCACATGGTGGTCCACAGCCATCCATAACTTCACTTCTAGACCCAGCATCCTCTTCTGACTTCGCTGGGCCCTGAGCACACGTGTGGTGCACTTAGGCAAGCTAGAAAAAGCACTTACACAAGTACAATAAAGGGAAGACATATTTAAACAAACAAAAAAGACAGTGCTCATTGCTTCTAAAAGCAACCCCCCACAAGAAATGTCACCCATGACCGATTAAATAAACTCACAGTTTACAAAATACCTCAGAGCAAAAGACATGTATGCCTACCACTGACAGACAGCTCCCAAGACATAAAGCAGCAAGGCTTCTAATACAATCCCAATTACACAAAATGTGTATCCATGTATGTAATATACACACATGTGCCATCTACACAAGCATACCTGTTGACTATGTGCACGTGGAGTTTGCCCACAGAGGCGGGAAGCAGAGCTGGGGTGGAGCATGGCAGCACAATGTTCACATCCTGCTTCATAGCCTCGAGAATTATTTCAGCCTCTCAGTGAAAATGTGTGTTAAAAACAGCCAGACGGATAGATGGAAGGAGCGGAGGAGTGTGAAGGGCCCGACACAAGTTAGCCGACCAGTGACTGCAGGCGCCTTCTTTAAAATATGAAGGCAGCGCCAACTCTCTGGCCTTGTCCTGCTGGGGCACAGGCTGGATTCTGGGTCTTGGGATGGTCTGCTGAGGGTAAAAACTGCCTGCCTGAGTCCTACCTTTCCTCACGGGCTATGCCAACTTTCCTATGCAGGCACTATGTAGCCAGTAGTGCCTAAAATCTAAAGCATGACATCTTGCCAGAGTGGACAGGGGTGCCGGGAGGATGGGAAAACCTAAAAGTGAGCTTAGAGCAAGGAGGCCGTGCCAACAGCGGCAGCAGTCTGGAAACAGCAGCGCCAGCCAACCCTGGGAAGTTTAAGCGGATCTTCATGAAGATCTAGGTTACAATAATGTCAGGGCACAAAGGAGACTAGAGAGGAAGGCACTGGGAGAATCCAGTCAATTTGTTCCTACCAGCCATGTCTGAACGGACCAGGAAGGAGCCCTCTTCCCTGGGATGTGGTACCTCAGGTCATGATACCTATTCCCACCCTGCCTGAGCTTGGGGAGCTGGGAGTACTTCCTGGACCAGACGGGGGCGGGGGGAACGGTAGATCCCAGGCATACCACACCAAGAAGGAGCCTGGTTCCCTGTTCTCAGCACCCTTCCCCCTCAGACGGACACAGGGCTGGGCACCTATCCCTGCAGCCACTGACCTAACTCTACACTCATGGAACTAACTGAATGGGGAAAAATATGAGGCCATGACACTCTTAGGTATGGTTGAGGAGGGGGCTTATTGTTGAAATGAGAGCCAAGAGGCCAGAAGTGAGCCCAGAGCCCAAGAGACTGCGTAATCAAAGTGGCTGGATTATATAGGACTCAGGGAAGCTGGGGGCAGGGATGTGATGCTCAAGAGCTGGAGAGATTCCTAGTAGGCAGTGGGGTGAGAAGCACTCAGAGGAGCCAGGACTCTGTAACAGGTACAGATGACGCTGATTGACTGGGGGTAGCTTCTGATTTGGTATGTTAAATAGGCACCTCTGTTAGCCATTTTTCCTAAGTTTGATCCCTACCACCAACTTCCCATGGAAAAGACACACCAATGAGAGAGAGATAAACCAACTTTTTTCTTCATTGAGATGGGGTGACATGCAGCCTACATTGGTTTCAAGCTCACTGTGTATCCCAGAATGCCCTTGGTCTTTTGATCCTCCCACCTCCTGTCTAGGGCTTCCTGATAGCAGGCGCATTCTACCAGTTGAGATAGTCTGGCTTAAGCACTCTACCAAATCTGGCTCAAGTCCCTCAGTAGCTCCTTGGGGCAATTGAGGAGCTCACAGCCTGATACATAGAGACTGTAAAGGCTCTGCATTTTCCGTGTATGTAGTTTAAAAATGAAATACTCTTTACCAAAGACTGAATTTTTCCCTTATGGAACTTTGATTTATTTATTTTTTTGACAGTGTCTCACTGTGTGGCTCTGGCCGACCTGGAACTTGCTATGTAGACCAGACTGAGCTTAAACTCACAGTTTAAGCTTCTGCTGCCATCTGCTTCTGCCACCAGAGGCTACAGACGTATTTGAGTCGGCCTTTCCTTGTGGCATTCTAACCCCCCTATCATCCAGCCAGGTAAGTGAAGCTAACAGGTACCTCCTTGTTACTATCCCATATGCAGCCCTGTCTCTTGTCTCTGCTCACTTCTTTCGAGGACCTCTGGGGCCAAGCCTCCATCTCCATGACCTGGAGGCTCGAGGGTCCTGGCTCCCCAGCCATTGGTTTTCACTCCCATAGGACCCTCCCAGACTCCATCCCAGATTTCTGTTCACACGGGTCATGATGACCTGTGCAGGCCCGAGGCTGAGAGCTGATTCCCATTCTCCAGTAAAAGGGTATTCCCCTCTCTGCTCTGCCCCTCTCTCTGTGCTCAGCTCTCAGAACGCCGAGAGACTCCTTGTCTGTTTTGCTTCACAATTTTATCCTCATTCCGTCATTCCGTCACAGGGTTCAGTCTGGCAAACTTGTTGAGCGCCTCCTGCGCACCACACAGGTAGCACTCAGTCCATGCCAACCTCTGTGTTAAAATGGCCCCACCTAACTCTGATGGCCCCCTAAAAGAAACCAATTATCCAGCCCTTTCCCTGGAGTCTGTGATCACCATAGAAATATCACCAACAGCCAGTGCCAGCAGGATTAGCTCTGCAAAGCGTTTTAAAGTTTAGCTGGAAAGCCTCTGCAAATGTCAACAGCACCACTCTGTCTCCTGCAAACCAGTGTTCCAATCAGCAGGACTGCCTTTTCCAGCTCACGGAGCAATGACATTTTTAAAAGTCCCCACACAATCGCTTCTCTGGAAAAAAAATACCAAAAGGCAGAGAAGAGGCAATAGCGATCTCAGCTTCCAGCTGCACACAGCCTGCAGTACTTCCTTAAGGCCTCCAGGCAGAGGAGCGGAGAGAGAAAGGCCCTCTTCTTGATGCTGTGACCAAGTGCATGACAGCGACTTAGGGAAGGAAAAGAAGAGGGAGGAAAAAGTACCATAATTTCTGTATCCATTCCTCAACTGAGGGACATCTGGGTTGTTTCCAGGTTCTGGCTATTACAAATAAAGCAGCTATGAACATGGTTGAGCAAATGTCCTTGTTGTGTACTTGGGCATCTTTTGGATATATG
>CM053747.1:51209690-51312990 GCA_028658305.1 Pachyuromys duprasi | reverse complement strand
AAGTACCTAACCTGTGATTGATATAAAAATAAATAAATTACATTTTAAAAAAAAGAAGAAGAGGGAGGGAGGAAAGGTTTAACTTTGCCCGAGAGTTCAAGAGTATGGTCTATCATGATGGCAAAGGCATGGAGCAGCAGTTTGAGGCAGCCAATCACATTATATCCACAGTCGAGAGAGAGAGAGAGAGAGAGAGAGAGAGGGAGAGAGAGAGAGAGATCCTCTTTATTCAGTCCAGGTTCCCAGCCATGGATGATGTTACAGCACATCTTCCTGCCTCAATTAACCTAACTCAGATGCGCTTGTGATTCCAAACTCCTTCATGTTGATTATTAAGGGGAACCTCAATGATGCCCTATTTCCTTATTGGGCCACTAGCCTTGGGCCCCACTGGGGCTCAATATCCTAGATCGTAATGGCCTTTGGGGGTCAATCAGAAGAAAAAAGACTGCTGTTCTTCATGTCACATATCTTGCAGCTCTTTACTTCCTCCTGACAGCCAGGGGTAATGACACAATACACATTTCTGGAAATTTCTCAGCTGAAGGAAGAAAATACTACCCTTTATTTTTATAGGGGGGAGGCCATTGAGGTGTCTGTCTGTTGGGTTCCTGGCATATCAGCTGGAAATTCCTAATGGAAATGACACACTAGGGACTTTCCAAAGAACCTGCTAAAAGAGAATAGCTGAAGTGTTGCAGCTGTGAGTGAGCAGTAAGGCCAGGTCTAGATGAAATGTTAGACTCAGGGTCAGCTCAGCCTGGGGTCTGCACTGGAAGCAGATCTCAGGGGGAGTCGAGGGGAAGACATAAAACTGAATACTAAGGATGTAGTCTCTAGCTCAGCCACCGGTGCATGGCGCTAAAGATTTGAAGCTTGTTTTTCAGTCTATAGGATCAATGTCTGGGCCTTTCGCGTGTTAAGGCAGTACCCAGCCCCTGAGCTGCCATGGCACTCCTCAGACATCTAACGTTAGACATAGGCAAGCCAGGAGTTTCTAGGAGTTTAAAGGCTTGGTTCCTGGCAGAAGCCAGCTGCAGAGTTTCAGATCATGGCCTCCATCATCCCTGGGTTCCAAGACTAATGGCCCACCATCATCATTTGATGAGTTTTATTTATTTACTTTTTTCACTTAAAAAAAAAAGAGGTCTCATGTCTAATCTTGACATCCCTATGTAGTCAAGGATGACACTGAACTTCTTCTTCTTTTGAGATTTATTTATTTATTTGTGTGTGCACGCGCACGTTCGCCCACGCACGTGCTCATGAAGTTAAGGGCACCACTTGCATGAAGGTGCTCTAGAGGAACTGGGGTTAACCTGTTCCTGTTGCTTGATGTGGATGCTGGAAACTGAGCAGTTAAGTGCTCTTAACCACTGAGCTATTTCCCCAGAGCTTTGAACTTGTAGTCTTCTGCATCTATTTCCCTGGGAGAACAGGCTTGCTCTACCATGCCAGGTTCTAGGCAGAGCTGAGGAATCCAAGCCAGGGCCCTGCCCATGTTAGACAAGCATTCGACCAAGCTAACTGCCTCTCAGCCCAATGTTGTTTAAGACAGTGTACTATTTAGGGCAGGCTTGCCTTGAACTCTGTATGCAGCAGAGGATGACACTGAACTTCTGATTCCCCTGCCTCCACCTCTGAAGTGCTGGGGTCACAGGTGTGTACCTTGTAAGTACAAATGTTCAGGACTCCTCCCAGATGCAACATAATCTAGCAGGGTGGAGCCTGGGTACCAGATATTGTCAAAGTTCTCCATCTGCTTCTGCCACACTCTAAGCCTCCACATCTCCTATCCAGCTCAGGTGTCACCAACACAAGACTCCCATAAAACATTCTGTCTGTTCATTTTACCTAGGCCTCTCCCTGGGTCTGGACTCATGGGCCCCAAAATACTTTTGTTGTTTTGAGATCTTGGCAATTCCTGAAATTGCCAAGATCATCCTACCTTTGCCTCCCAAATGCTGGGATTACAGGCATACTCTATTGTACCCAGCCTGAAAAATCTGATTTTCCCCCTTGTGTACATGTATGTGTTATTCTTAAGGTTTTGCATGTGTGGGGGTGCACAAGAATGTGAAACACCAAGGTATTTTTAATCAAGAATCACCCCTTATCACTCTTCCATCTTATTGACTGAGCAGAGGTTTTCTCAGTCAAACCCAGAGCTCTCGGACAGAGCTAG
Organism: Pachyuromys duprasi; assembly: GCA_028658305.1. Taxonomy (NCBI): domain Eukaryota; kingdom Metazoa; phylum Chordata; class Mammalia; order Rodentia; family Muridae; genus Pachyuromys; species Pachyuromys duprasi. Next base: position 51,310,805 of record CM053747.1, on the reverse strand, counting down.
TCTAGGGTTAGTCTCCTAATCCATCTTGGGATCCTCTGTCTACTTTACAGCTGGAATTACAGGCAGAGTACCACACCCAGAATTCTGAGATCTGAACTCCATGCTTATTCCACAAGCCCTTTAACCCCAGCACCCTGAAAAGCTGTTTTTAAAGCCAGGGTTTTGTTCTGGCTAGGTAAGCTCAAATACCCACAACTGTAATAAAATGTTCTGTTCTCATGTTATCATGACAATTGGTGTTCTGACATGCTGTGACCCTGTTTATGTGTGTGCTATTGGAACCATCATTAAAGTGTAAGTTGTAAGAGGAAAGAGGCCTTGACCTGTCTTCTGAGGTATTCTCAGCACTGAGGAGACTATGAGCAAACGCTGAGTATTTGATATGTGGGTAGTGCTGAATGAACAAATAAAAGTGTTCTTCGATTTTTTTCACTTCTACCCTGTAAAGCCAGTTAGGGATGAGATAAAACTTTAGTGGCTGGCAAGACAGCTCGTGGAGTAAGTTACGGTGCTTGCTGCCAAGCCTGATGACCTGAGTTTGATACCCAGGTAGATGCCACATGATAGATGACCTCCACAAATTATTCTGGGACCTTCACATGAGTGTTGTAGCATGCATGTGCTCCTCCCTTATCACATAACACACAATAAATAAAAGAAAAATATATACATATATGAATGCATATGTATGCATGCTAGTGGGTGGGCACACACACACACAGCTACACATGGCTTTTATTCTGCTCTCCTTACAGATCAGTGCTATTGTCGGGAACAAGTATTTGTTGTATTTGGAACTTGATTTTCTTCATTCACTCATCAAGTGTATTTGTGGAGAGTTAAAAACACAGATAGTAAGTATGGTTCAGGAGAAAAGAGGATCTACAGGCACCCTGGGGAAACTCCCCCATCCCTGGACACTGTCTGCTTCATTTCAAGCCTTACACAGCTAACAGCCTCGGGCCTTGGAAGAATCCTGCACAATGCGTTTCCTCAGAAGTAGTGATGCTGGCTGCTTTTATTTGTGCACATTCAGAAAACATTTACTGTGTAACTACCAGCTTCCAGCAAGTGCCCTGGGGGATTTAGCAAGAGATAGTGAAACATCCTTGCCTGGGAGGTAATTCTAGTTAGTGAAAGCTGGCTGTGGAAGTGGGCAGTTCCAGGATAGTGTGATAACAAGGACACTGGTTCCAAGATGCTGAAAGATGTACTATTAATTTCTGTTCTGCTGGGGAAAACGCTGCCAACTGAACTGTGATGTGCTGAGGGTTATAAGACACATTCTAATTTCACTCTTATAAAAATGGAGTGGTGGGGAGGTGGCCATGGGGGTGGGGATGTAGCTCAGTTGATACAGTGCTTGCCTCGCATATGTGAGACGTGGTAATGAACACCTGTATCCTAGCACTTGGAGATAGAAGCAGGAGGATTAATAATTCAAGTTTATTCTCAACTACACAGTAAGTTCCAAGCCAGCCTGAGCTATAAGAGACCTTGTCTTAAAACACACAGAGACACAGGCACAGACATATACAGACACACAGATACACAGACACACACACACAAACAAACAGACACCTGAAACAACAAAACCAGAGGGGGAAGTGTCAGCTGTAGGTAGGGGTTCAGCTGAATATTTCCAGGGTTCTTGACCTCTTACCAAAGAGTTAATAATAAATGCTCACACTGAATTGAAAAAAAGAAAAAGAAAAAAAGGCAAAAATATTTTATTTGGAACAAAGTAACTGTGGATTAAAGAAGAATATACTGCCAAGGTTGTCAGCAGGGCACAAATGACGATACTCAAGGGTTTGATTATAGTCTGGGGCTTCCTTTTATGCTGTTCAAGAGAAGGAAGTGTTGGTTGCTAAGGGGCATAGTTTGGGTGGTTCTCTATTTTGAATTATAATTATTTCTCTACCGCACATGTCCTTTCCCATACTCCATCTGATTTTAATCATATGCACACCCAATTATGCATAGGCATAAGACGATAAATTGGAGATTCTCCCTAAAAATGTTAGAGGACACAGCTTTGCCTTACTGTGCATGCACCCAAAACCAATTCAGGCCAGACTGACTCGTCTGTTCTTCACAGGAGGATCCACCGGGGGAACACTTGAATAGAAAGTGTTTACATTTGATTGTTACTAAGATGGGGACACACATACTGTTGTTCAGCCTGGTAAAGGTGATGGGTTCTGAAGGTCGCTGGGCATATGGTTTAGTGCTTGCTTAGTACATACAGGTAAAGGATCTAGGCTGCCGAGTGTATTATTACAAAAGGGTGTGTGTATAACCTCAAATCAAATGGAGTCCCAAGGTACTAAACTATCTCCCTCACTTGTCTGCCTCAGGTGTACGCATTTTAGAATTGATGAAACACGTTAAGACAGGGAATTTCACACTGGAGACACATGCTGCATGTGTTGGTTTTAACTGAGAACGTGACACAATCTAAAATCATGTAGGAAGACCCTTAGTGAGGGACTGTCTAGATCAGGTTGGCCTCTGGGCCTGTCTATTGGGAAGTGTCTTCATGGCACTAATTGGCATAGGAAGACCCAGTCTCCTGTGGAAGGCACCATTCCCTGGGTCTGTGTTGTGCACTGTGGAAGAGGGAGAAAGTGAGTAGCAGAAGCATGTGTGCATTCCTCTTCTGCCTGTTCTTGACTGTGGCTGTGACGTGGCTAGCTGTCTCAAGCTGCTACTGTGACCATCCCACCCTAATGTGCTGTAACCTGTGACTGTGAACTAAAATAAAGCCTATCTCACCTGAGTTGTTTTTTCAGGGTATTTTATGACAGCAACTGAAACGAAAGTAGGACATAGCATAAGGCAGAGAAGAGGATGCAGGAGGGAACAGCTGGTGCTAGATTCCAGAGGGAAGCTCCAGCTTAGAACCCAGGGCCCCTGGGGGAGCACTGTGGGCTGAAACGAGAGATCAGGCTGGAGCGTGAAGCCAGGCAGATTTCCAGAAGCCATCTAAGCCGGCAGCCTTACCTGGTTTGCATCTGCAGTGTCTTTCCAACCTTGAGTGCTGGGCAAGGTACTCTGTAATCACACCCTAAGAAGCCATTTTGAGATGTGTGTTCTTTGTCCCAAGAAACCATTTTAAAAAGAGAGTGTCATGGATCAGACAGATGGCTCAGTGAACACTTGCTGCTCTTCCAGGGGACCAGAGTGTGGGGTTCAGCACCCAACTTCCTGCAACTCCAGCTCCAGGTGCTCTTGATGCCCTCTTCTGGTCTCTGTAGGCACCTGCACTCCTATGCACATACACACAGACACACAAACAAATACAATTAAAAGAATAATGAAAACTTTAAATCTCAAAAGGGATTAACATATAGACTTACGAATTTGTATATCTCAGAGGGGGTAGGGATTGCATTTTTGATTGCTAATAACATAATAACACAAAGTGAAAATTTAGTCCTGCCTTTCTCAAGTCTTTCCATCTCAGTCTAGAAGCAATTTTCTTTCCAAGAAGCAAGGCATATTATGAATATGTTGGGTTCCCTTTCATTAATATTTAATATACTTATGAACAAATCTTTGACTTTCATATATGTGTGTGTATATATATAAGTATATACATTCAGTATATACATATATATGGAGAGAGTGTGTTATTTTCACTCTAATTCATTTGAAGTCTTATGATTTAATTTGCCTATTACCTGGGTCTCTTTTATCTTTTCTGTTATTGTTGTGAGAGACAGGGTCTCTTGTAACACAGGCTGGGTGGCTTCTGACTTGCTATGTGGTCCAGACTGGACTTGAACTTCTGATCCTCTTGTTTCTACAACCCAGGTATTGTGTGGATTTTTTTGGCTTCTTGCCAGTGTTTATCCTCCCTTTTGTTCTTGCATCTTTTGGCTTCATTTTATTATATTTATTTCTAATGTTGAGGGGTGAGTGTGTGGGTGTATGTGTGCATTGGCACATGAGTAGAGGTCAGACACCAGCTCCCTACAGAGAGTGAGCTGGCCTCTTCCTTCCACCACGTGGGTCCCAGGACTGGACTCAGGCCCTCAGGCCTGGCAGCAAGAGCCTTTACCTGCTGAACCACCTCTCATCCTCAGCTTCAGAGGCTGGATGGTTCTTTCTGCTGTCTTCCCTGAGTGTCACCAGCTCTGGGTTCGTCTCCTCCTGTGTCTCTTTACTTTGCTCCTAATCTCCAGCACATGAAACTATTTCCTGGTGGGAATTCCTGCACCATGCTAATTTTCTTCTCTAAAGCACCATTCTTCCCTGAATCCTCTTTACTGTGGCTTATATTGTCCTCTTATATTTTAGCTCATCAAATCTTAATGTACATTACTTATCATTAAAGCAAATATTTCCTTTAAAAATATATGTTCATTATTTGTGTGTGTGTGTGTGTGTTGTGTGTACTTTTAAATTCTATTTGGGTTTCTTAGGCCTCCACCTCCTTCCAACCTCCCAACCCTAGGTAGGAGAGATAGACGGTTCGAAGGGTCATAGACCTCTTTAGACTTATTTCCTGCTGATTAGGGTTGTTTGGTTCTTTGGGGCAATCCAAATCTGATAGGATGTCCAGCATTGCAGTGAACCAGCAAACAAGGAAGCAGCCTTCTTTTTTCTTGGAGAAGCATCTCTCTCAGAGCAACCTCAAAGCGTTCCCGACTATGTCCTCCTCGAAGCATCTCTTCTCTTTCTCTGTGTTCTGCTACTTATACCCTCTCAGAGTCTTCCGAATTAAACTATCTGCAGCTGGCAAAGACCCCCCCCCCTCCCTGAGCCACACGAGGCTGTTATCAGCAGCTAAAAGCAGCTCCATATCCCACACTTGGGATTAAATTTTTAAAAACATGTTTACATAATGAGTTCTTAAAGAAACCAAAACTTCCACTACATGTGTGTGCCTGCACATACAGGTGCCACAGGCACTTGAGTGGACATCAAGGAAAACCTGCAGGATTGGTTCTTTCCCTCTGCTGTGTGGATCCAGGGAATCAAACTCGAATTGATAGGTGCCTTTATCCCCTGAGCCCAAAGTCAGTTTTTCTTTTCCTTTCTCATGGACCTCTGGTGTGAGAGAGGTCAAGGTTTTCTTCACATTGGCAAAATTTCTCTTGTGAGTCAGAGCTGATGGATTTGGATTCTCTCCGGTCCCAGAGAACCCAGTTGTCATAGAAACAGATGTTATTTAGTCCTCTGTGGCACTCACACCATCAGCTCATGATACGCTGCAAACATTGCACATCCAGATGTACTTACCATTCATGGGTGAGGATTTCACAGGCTGTCCCTGATAGCCCTTCACAGTGTCCCCGACAGCCCTTCACAGTGTCCCCGACAGCCCTTCACAGTGTCCCCGACACTGCCCTTCACAGTGTCCCCGACACTACCCTTCACAGTGTCCCCGACAGCCCTTCACAGTGTCCCCGCTCCCTTTCTTTCATTGTTGTCTCCAGCAGGTAAGTCCCTATTCATGTTGGTGACTCTGCTATTTGTGCCTCTGATCTATTTTAGGTGTATCTTATTATGTTTTAAAAAATAAGTTTATGTTTTAATTCCTTAGTTTCTTCTTGCTTTGGGGTTGTTTCCAGAAAAAAAAATAAATAAAGGGGGAGAAGGGATTGATAATCTTATGCCATTTACAAATCAGCTGTCGTATTAGAAAGATGGTTATCAGTATTGGGAGAGGGGTGGAGCAGAAAGAAGACAAGAAGACAGGAGGTGCTGGGTCTGTGGATAGTTCGCTTCTGCACTAGGAGTTTGGAATTGGAGCAAAAGGGACAGGGCGGGTCCTGGATATGTATACGGATGGCGTTGATGTATGTACCTTGGGCATATGGCTGGTCTAATATGTTACGGGATGGGGTGGGTGGGGACTGGAATATTCCAAAGCTAGCTGCTGATGTGGCTTGGGATTTTGCACGGAGCTGGGCTTCCTACTCCAGTCCTGTCAGCTTAGAAGCCCCACCCCTTTGGTCCTGCCCTCCAGGAAGGTCAAAGGGATGATGTAGTTCCCACCCTTCAGAGTTAGGAATTGGCTGCTGCAGGCTTTTCCACTCAAGTCCTCAGACACAGGGGCCCATGTGCGTGCTTGGTGCAGTGTCTTTAGTTCCACTTCCTGGCTCTGACTAAGAGGCGCAGTAGCAGATGTTGCATCAGGCTCTAACCTTGCTTCCTCCTAGGCGCTATTTCTTGTCTCAATGTCTCTAGCCTCATCTGCCCCAGGGCCTCCTACACAAACTGGCTACCCACAGCAGCATTTGCTGTCATCTGGTATAAACTGTTCCCTATCCACAATACTTTGCTAGGTCCTGAGCGACTGCTAAGCTAGCTATTGGCGCTCTGATGATTTTACTTTTACAAGAGTATTGTTAGATTCTCCAGTGCTTAGAAATTTCTGTTAAAACAAGCTCCCAGGACTACTGGGCCAGCAAGACACCTTGCTGCCAAGCCTGACAACCTGAGCTTGATCCCTTGAACCCACATGATGGAGAGAACTGACTACACACACACACATATACACACAAAAACACATTCCATGGTTAGTATATACTAACTTACACACAATAAAAAATACATAAACGTAATTTTAAGTTTAAAAATACATCCAGAACTGTGACTCTACCCTTTTTTCAAATGTTCTACTTTCATTTAAAATGGTGCTTCTAGCTGAGCAGTGGTGGCACATGTCTTTAATCCTAGCACTCAGGAGACAGAGGCAGGCGGATCTCTGTGTCTGAGACCAGCCTGGTTTACAGAGTGAGTTCCAGGACAGCCAAGGCTATGTGGAGAAACCCTGTCTCAAAAAAAAAAAAAAAAGAAAGAAAGAAAAGAAAAGGTAAGATGGTGCTTTTAGGGGGCTGGAGGTGTGGCTTAATGTTAGAACACTTACCAAACATACAAAAGGCCCTGGGTATGAATTCTAGCATCTCAAAAAAAAATTCAAAAACATAAAATGATGCTTATATGAGCCAAGACATTTGAAGAACTTCAGACACTTGGGAGGGAGCTGAGGATGTGGCTCAGTGCTAAGAGGGTTTGCCCAGCAGGCACAAAGCCTTGGGTTCAATTCCAAGTCACAGAAATTGAGCTTCATATTGCACACATGTAATCCCAGCATCTGGAAGGCAGAGGAAAGAGGATCAGGAGTTCAAGGCCAGCCTCAGTTACATAGTGACTCTGAGGCTAGCCTGGGATACACAAGACCTTCTCAATAATAATAATGATAACAATATCATCAACAACAGAAACAAAATATCAGGAGGATGCTTATGCAATTATAGGAAAAAAAAAAGTCACAAAAAGTATATAACTTTAAGCACATTAAAAAACAAAATTGTGGAGCTGGAGAGATGGCTCATCGTTTAAGAGCACTGGTTGCTCTTTCAGATCACCCAGGGTCAATTCCTAGCTTACAGATATCTGTAACTCCAGTTATAGGGGATCTGATATCCTCATATAGACATATATGCAGGCAAAGTGCAAATGCATATTAAATAAAAAAAATCCTGGGCTGAGGGGTCAAAATAATCCATGAAAAAGAAATTGTGAGGGCCAGAGGCAGCCCTGCCCCCCACCCAGCCCTCTCATAACCACCCCCTTCCTTTCTAAACCACTCCAGAGCCACGTGTTTTTGTAATCAAGTCAATGAAGGATGTCTTGGCTTCTATTCCTGGACTGAGGAGGTAAATATTCTCTTGAGGTCATAAGGTCAGTGTGTCTATTCACAGGAAGCTGAGCTATGAGTGCAGTTAGAGAATATTAATTTCTTATGCGGTCAAGTATTGTTTATGAGACTGTATTTTTTTCCTGGAAATAATTAGTCTTTGGATGGGAGAAACATACTATATTCCAGATACACTGTTGGGCAAAACAGCTACAGTTTAAGTAGAAAACCTCCCCACTCTGCACCCACACCCACACCAGCCCCTAAACCCCTTCCTGGATTAACCTGCTAGTATGGGGTTGTATAGGGCAGCTGGTAGTGGTAGAAGAGAAATGTGACCATCTCATTGCTGGGAAAGAGAGAAGATGGCCTCAGGGGTCAGTTGTTAAAGTTATTTTTATAAAATAGTGTTTGTTTCTCTGTTTCTCTCTTATCCCAGCTATCACCCAAATAATTGAGACTCTTAGATTTGTTTAATAAGCTTCACAACACATGAACTGCATAGGTATTACACTATCCTTAACCCTCTAAGATAATTTGGCTTCCTCCCAGTGTACAACCCAGAAATATTTGCAGTTAGTAGCTTTCTAGCTCCAGCTCCCCCTCCTGCGGTCTCCTGGAACTCTGCCTGTAGCTAAGTCCCTCACTTCCTCTTATAACTGCCCCTCCCCTGGCTAGCAGGAAGTCCAGCGCTATTCTTTCCCCTGCTCAGCGATTGGTGCTTTATTAGCATATCAGGGGAAAATTGGAGAGCAGTGTTTATACAACATTTAGACAGGAGATTCTCAGAACAGGACTGCAACCAGATATGGAGAGTACAGAAATCAGCATTTAAATTATACATTAACCTTATGCCTACAGTCCCTCACTAGTTTTAGTAAAGTATGTTGTTCCTATAAGTGGATAAGTGTCTGTGGAGAAAGAAGTGATGAGCCACAGAATGGCCAGGAAGAGAGAAGGGGAAGAGTGAAACAGGACCACAATTCAATCCCATGAGAAATCAGTCTTTAATCTTCTTCAGTGTAGGGCTGAAACCTGTGCTGATTAGCACTTGGGAAGGGAGTCTTGGTTGGAGAGTTATTGAGATGAGGTTGGCCTGTTGCGTTTAGTAGCTTTCTCACTCCAGCTCCCTCTCCTGAGGTCATCTGGCCCTCTGCCTGTGGCATATCTATAGGCTTGTCTGGTTTGATAATTGAGCCCAGCCCGTTGTGGACAGCACCATTCCCTAGGCCAGGCCTCATGACGAAAATGAGCAGCCAGCATGGCCGCATTCATTTCTCTCTGCTCTTGACTTTCAATATTATATGGCTACTTAATTGAGTTCCTGCCTTGACTTTCCTGGAATGATAGATGGTAACCTGGAATTGTCAGGTAAGTAAACCCTTCTTTCCCCTACATTGGTTTCTGTCAGAGTATTTGTTACATCAACAGAATCTCTCTCTCTTTAAGTCACAGTTCATTACTGGCTTTCCAGACCTCTGTCGTTTAATGGCACACCCTCATGGAGAGCCACTGGGCCTAAGGGGCCACAGTCCCCAGAACACAAATACCTAGTGGCGGTAGGAAACCTTCTGGCTCACCTTCTCCAGAAGGCTCCCAGAACAAACCTGTCCCAGGAGTCTCAAATTTATATGCTTAGAAAAAAAGAAAGAAAAAAAAAAAAGACAAGATGGAAATAGCTACCGTGTTAACCGCAAGTCTTTGCATGTTCCTATCTTGTGAGCATTATAACAGTGTTGATTTATGCTTTCTGGATGACTAATTTTGTTTTGTTTTGTTTTGAGACAGAGTTTTTCTGTGTATTCCCTGGCTGTCCTGGACTTGCTTTGTAGACCAGTCTGTGCTCGATCCACAGAAATCTGCCTGCCTCTGCCTCCTCAAGCACTGGGATTACAGGTGTGTGCCACCACACCTGGCTGCTTCTCCTCCTCCTCTCTCTTCTTTTTAGGAATAAGCTAAATGTTATTTTTACACTCAAAAGAGGAAAACATCCCATGGCCAGCTGCTCAGGAAAGTGTAAGACTAGAGGACTCAGAGCAAGGTGCTGGAGGTGATGGTAAGGGCTGGGAACAGGACAGTAATGGACACTACCTCAGGAAGCCTTGAGAGGTCATCTGGTCCGTCCCCCTGCCATTTGGGAGGCATATCTGAACAAGACACAGTGTCAGAGCTGCCCCCTCAGAATGGAATTTGGAAAGGAGTTCGATTTTCCCATTCTCCAGGCTCCTGTGGCTTTATGGAAACTGGAGTAGATGGTCCCTCCATAAAAACACCTGGCTTGGGGGTAGGCAACATCCCTTCAGGTGCCATCACCTATGACAGGGAAGTGCTCTCTCTCTCTCTCTCTCTCTCTCTCTCTCTTTCTCTCTCTCTCTCTCTCTCTCATACACAAAAACATTAATTTGAGATATGTATTTACTTATCTATCAAGACAGGTTGGCCTTGCACTCATGATGTTGCCAAAGATGAATTTGAATTCCTGGTCTTTCTGCTTCTGGCTGGGTACTGGGGTTATGGGAGTACAGCACCATGATTTATGTTTTGCTGGAGACAGAACTCAGGGCCTTGTGCATTCTGGGCAGGCACCCTGACAAACGTGTTGCATTTAGATTTTTAAAATATATTTATTTTATTTTTAACAATGTGTATGTGAATGTGTAAATGTGGGTAAGAATCTTCTTTGGGGCTATGGAGATGGCTCTTTTGACAAAGGGCTTGTCACAAGAGCATGATGATCTGAATTTAATATGCAGAACCTCAAATTTTAAAGACCTTGGCATGCTGACATGCACTTGTAATTCTACTGTGAATTCCTGGGGCTGCCTGACCAGCCAGTCTAGCCTAGCTCCAAGCCAGTGAGAGCCTGTCTCAAAAAGGGCAGGGGGAAGAGAGGAAAGATGACTCAGTGATTTGGTTTATAGCACTTACTTCTCTTGCAGAGGACCTGGGTTCAATTCCAGCCTTCATACAGTGACTTAGAAAACTCCTAACACCAGTTCCAGGATATCTGATGCCTCTTTAGGCCTCTGTAGTCACGGAAAGCACATGGTGCACAGACATGTGCAAAAAACATCCATACAGACAATAGCAGTGGCATAACAATAACAATAAAGTCTGGGAGTGGCTGCACATGCTGGTAAGCCCATCACTGGAGGGTCTGAGGAACAGAATGGTCACTGGGGCTTGACAGCTGCCAGCCTAGCTAAGCAAAGATCAGCTCTGGGTTCAGTCTGAGACTCCCCATCTCAAGAGAGTAAGGCAGTGAAAAGCAGGACACCTCAAGTCTTCCTCTGGCACACACACATGCACACACACACACACACACACACACGCCACACTCTCACACACACAGTTACCTATACAAACACACACACAAAGGTAGATAGCTTCTGAAAAATGATATGTGAGGTTGACCTTTGGTCTCCATACATATGAACACACATGTACACACAGTCACACATATGTACCCTCATAGCACCATGTCAGGGAGTGGGCAGCCCTGGCCAAATGTAGGTCAGAGGACTGAGGTCAGACTCCCCAGGGCATGTGACACCTTAGTATTCCTGGACCCTCAGAAAAGTTGGCTTCTTCCCAGGAGGGCCCCTCCTCTTTCCAGTTTCCCTAGGAGAGCTCCCTCCATTTTCCAGGTTCCATATGTGCCCTGTTCAGCTTCCATGGAAACACTTGAGCATCAGGCTGGGCCCTGGGCTGTGATCAGGACTAGAGGAAGTGGAAAGCCTTGCCACCAGTACATACAGGGCACCCAGTAGGAGCTGGAGGGCTGTGGGAGTGAGGACAGACCCAGCAGAAAGCCACAGCAGGCCTTAGTGGGAGGGGGTGGTGGAGAGGGGAACTGGGACAGAGGGCTAGCAGAGAGCTAGGCTTCCAAGTCTGTGGTGATGGCGAAGCTGCTTGGCACTAGGTTGTGGAGGCACAAACATGAAGTGGGGTTTAGGTGTATTGACTATCAGGCCCCAGCGGAACATTAAGGTCCTACCAGCTGTCACATGTTTGGCTTTGTGGCATAGAAATGCCATCCAGCCTGGGTCTGTGGATTTAGAAAACATCAACAAATGGGTGGTCAAGGAAAGCTGACATGGAGGACAGAGAGAAGAGCAGGGCAGTATGGGGGGTGACTGTGTTGAAAGGACTAGAGAGGCCTGAAATGTGAGGGAAGTGGTGTGGGGAAGGGATGAGGCTCTTGCAGCTACCCCTGTCCTCATCCCCCACCTTCTGGGAGACCAGCTCTTGTCTTGTCTCTACATGGTATGAGTGTGTGGCCAAAACTTGGTCAACTGGAGTCCTGGTTCCCACTGCTTCCTTCAGTTGATTTAGGGATGGTTGTGTGGCCCTCAGAACCAAGGGAAAGCTCCCAGGAGTAGATGTGAGTGAGGGGTGACAAGGAATTCTAAGGTGGAATTCCTCTATTGGGCAAGGCACCCTTAGCTTAGATAGAGCAAAGTAAAGACATGGAGTCAGGCACTCACACAGCCACCGACAGCTGCAAGAAAACACATGACACCTGAGGATGAAGCCTGAATTAGAGATGACAGGTGAGAGAGACAGAGAGGCAGAGAGAGTGCAAGCCCATTGCAAAATTGTTCCACAGACTTGTCAGGTCCCTTCGACAAACAAGCCAGTCTGAGCTTTGGTGCAAGTCTTCTCATTCCTGGCAACAGGAAGCCCCTGGTTAACTCACAGGCTGAGGAAGCTCTGGCCTGGGTCAATGGCCAGGACTCGGGGTGAGGGCAGGAGCAACAGTCTCCATCTTCTGTCTCCCTGAGTCCCTCTTGCCTGCAGAGTCTCATTGGTGGAGATGCTATTTTCTATTTTCAGTCTCTTCACAGTTTTTTTTTCTCCCCTGTCCTCTAGGGCAGTACAATTAACATGCTATTAAAGCAGCTTGCTCACTAAGGCGATGCAGATAGAAAATGGGTTAGACTCCCTGCTTCTGCTGTCTAGATGTTAGAGTGCTGTCCTCACGAGCCAGGGGGCAAAGCCATGCCCACCAGGTCATGCACATACATGCTCTGAAAACCACACAGTCCTTCCTGAGGCCAATAGCAGGACATCACCATCAGTGCTGGTATTCCAGACGCCTTCCTGTTTCTGCTACCTTCCCCAGAGCCTGTCCTGTTCCCTGTGTCTTCAGCCAATGTGTTTTGACCTTTCCCACTGTTCGGGCTTTTTCCAACACCTAGGTTGTATTGTTATTAAGCTTTCACACCTTCTCCATGCTAAGCTGCCCAGGTTGGGAGACACATGCAGTGCTTGGGTTGAGGTCTGCCACTGCATCAAGGCCTACAGGATCAAGTGCATGAGCAAGATCAGGTTAGGATGGGGTCTAGGAGGCCACCAGGTTTCTCCCACCCCAGCCAGTGCTTCAAGGTTTCCAGGAGCTCTGTCATCCAGCTAGGTTCCTCCTCCTATGTGACACAGGTCACATTTACCCCTCCCCAACTTTACATCTATGTCTGTCTGTCTCTCTCCCTCTGTGTGAGCGTGTGTGTGTGTGTGTGTGTGTGTATGTGTGTGTAATTTGCAAATGTCTAGAGCCTTGTCTCTCTGAGAATGATGGTCCCTCCTCTCCTGCGTCCCCTGAGAGCACATCCTTCCCTCAAGTGGGCCCTTTCTCTGGTTGAGAGGAGCCTCATCCTTTCTTCTTGTCTCCAGATATTTCCATTGTCCCTCCATACCTGCCTCCCTCTCAGATAATCCAGCATAATGAGTTTGCACAAAACAAAAGCCAGGAAAGGGAGGAGGCATCTTCTGGGGTGCTTGGCAACAGCAGCCTTCAGGCTGAGACTCTCTGAGAAAGCGGAGCTCCATAGCTGCCCGCCTGGGGGCTGTGTCTGCAGCAGAAGGAGTGCAGGGGCAAAGGCAGGTCAAACAGGGCTGACCCCTCCAGCCCCACAGCCCTGCCATAATCTCACACTGGTCACCACCAGCCTTCTGGGTGCAATGGAACTTGAACTCGGGAAGGCAGAGCTGTGTATTCATTCTGTTCACTTTACCTCAGGTTGGGGCCTAGCACATACAGTAAGTACTCAGCAAATGTTTAAGGAGGATGAAAAGGGAGGGAGGAAGGCAGGGACAGTTTTTTGTTTTGTTTTGTTCTTTGTTTTTTCCTGTTTCTTATTTCACCTTTAGTTTCTCCCAGCTGAAGGAAGAGGGTAAGAGCTGCTTTCCAGAAGGGTGTTCCAGGCCAGAGAGAGGAGAAAGCCATCAGTATCACTGAGCATTGGTGATGACAGGCCTCGCTGTTCCTTGGGGATTTTGGAGCTGTGACCTGAGGAAATAACTGAATGAAAGCAAGAATAAAATTCAGCTCATGGGCCTGAGGCTTCAGTCCTTGGTCACAGGCCCATATTCTGGGCTTCCATAAGACAGAACATTAGTTACCAAACATAGTAGAGCAGAGCTGCTCTCCCATGGTGACCAGAAGCAAAAAGACACGAGGGGCTGAAGGCAAGGCACACAAGCTGGCTGGTTTTATGTCAACTTAACACAAGCTAGAGTCACAGGAGAGGGGTGAGCCTCAGTAGGGAAAACGCCTCAATAAGATTGGGCTATAGGCAGATGTGTAGGGCATTTGCTTAATTAGTGATTAGTGGCAGAGGGCCCAGTCCATGATGGATTGTGCCAGTCGGTGTCCTGGGTTCTATATGAAAGCAGGCTGAGCAAACCATGGGGAGCAAGTCAGTGAGCAGTACCCCTCCATGGCCTCTGCATCAGCTTCTGCTTCCAAGTTCCTTCCCTGTTTGATTTCCACTTTGACTTCCGTCTTGACTTCCTTCTTTGATGAACTGTGATATGGAAGAGTAAGCCAAATAAACCCTTTCCTCCCCAAGTTTTGCCGTCATGGTGTTTCATCATAGCAATAGAAACCCTAACTAGGACAGTACACACCACTTCCTCTATTAGGCCCTCTTTCCTCCTTCCTACTACTTCCCAATAATTTATCATCTCATGACTCCACCAAGGGACTGATCCATGGATTAGATCAGAGTCTTTATGATCTAGCTACTTCCCCCCAAACTCTACCTCTGACTACTGCTTTGGAAACCAACCTTTCAGGACATGATATGTACACAATCTACATGTATATATGTGTGTGTGTGTATATATATATATATATATATAATTTTTAAAGAAAAGGAAAATATTTAATTTTTTAAACTTAACTATCATAACAAAAATAAATAATAGACAACCCTTAATATTTGTACATTGTCTTCATATAACAATAGCAGTGCTTTTAAAAGACATTTTGTAAAGGATATTAATTTCACAATACAATGTTTCAAAAATAGGGCAACATTAAGAACATTAGTTGGAAGCATATGTTACAATGCTGAAGGGAAGTATTGTTCTTTATCACATTTATTATGTTTTTATTCAAAATAACATGGCTTTTAATGAGTGGTAATTATTTCTTGTCCATTTCAGAGATTTCTTGAATCCAAAAAAAGTTCTGTGTATACTTCGAAAACATCACTTGTTGACCTTCCTTCCACTGTCATGGAATGAGTCACTGTCTCAAGTCAATGGCTTTACTGGGAGCTTGCATTTTCTGTCAGCACATGAACTTTGGGGAGGCATTTCATATCTAAGCCATAGAAGGAACTGATAGAGGATTTATATATGTGTGAAGAAGTTCTGTACATTAAGAAGACAAGCCCAAGAAATCCCCGGGCAAAACACTCAGAATAGCCACTCTACCAAGAATGGGGTCCAACTGGTAAATGAGAACATGAAAAGATGCTTGACCCCATAGCCATCAGATTAGCACTACAAGGAAGGGCTAAAATCACAGCCTGACACCATCAAGTGCTGACAAGGATATGGAGCAACTGAAACTCTCTTATACTGCCAGTGAAATGGTAAATGACTATAGTCCCTTTATAAAAACAGAAGTGCCATGAAAGCTGAACATCGCCACATTCATAAACTGGACTCTGGGTATATAACTAACAAGTTTGTTTCTGGATCTGCCAGAAGTCACATGTAGATCCTTGTAGAACTCACAAACTGGAAACTACCCAAACATTTACCAACAGTGGATGGTAAGGGAAGTGTGCATTTTCAGCAGCACAACTGTGTATGGCAAAGAACAGGAACACAGTAACACAATAGCATCTCACAAACATGATGTTGAGTCGAAGATGCCAGGCCTGGGTAATTTTTCTTTTGAGACATGATCTCATATAACAAAGGCTGACTTCACACTCACTGTAGCTGGGGATGGTCTTGAACTTCTGACCCTCAGGCCTGTACCATGAAAGGCCTGTGTGGGACAGGGGACCAAATGCAGGCTGTGCTTGCTACACAAGGACCTTACCCACTGAGCCTCATCCTCAGCTCTGGACTTTCTTAATATCAATTGACTCTGTGAGAAGACCACAGCCAACCCTTAATGCAAACCCTCCTGCCTCAAACTCACAGAACCGCAGAGTTGGTACAGAATGAAGCCCATCCTCCCCCCCCCCTCTTGAAACCATTACTGGGGAGTAAGGGAAGGAAGAAAGAGGAGGGAAGGGCAGAGAAAGTGGGGGTGGGAGGGTGGGGAATGGGTGAGAAGGGAGGGAGGAAACGAGATGGTCCCTTTTTTCCGTGTGTGGGGAAGAAGCTCCCTGGCAGCCTCTTCCACTAGAGAGGGTCCACCCATTGTGGGTACAGCTTCCATTTCCCTTCCCAGTGGGGATCCTGGCTGGAAGGAAACATAGTTGTCAGCTCAAAGTCTGCTTGTAAGGGGCTGCACAGCAGGCCTGAGGCAGAGGCTGGGTTAGTTCTCAGTTTAATCCAATGTTTACTTTCTTTCTTCCACCCCCTGGTGGCTCCCTTTGAAGAGCTGCCTCGGGGTTCATGTTGCAGCATCAAGCAGGGATAGAAGAGGCATCTCACTTTAGTAGCGGGAGTCTCTAAAGCAGCTAAGCCCCTGAGGGTGCCTGGCGCACAGACTCCCACACAAAGCTGAGAGCACAGCAGGGTGGGGCCGTTTGCAGCTGCAGCCTGAGTAGGAGACACACCCAGGCCGTGGGCAGATACAGAACTGCAGTTATATGGGTGAATAAGACTCCAAGGATTTACGGAGCGGTACGTGCACAGACACATACTTGACCACCATGCGAGTTTAGGGTCATGCATGCACCCATTTGACATGCATGTAGAGAGACACTTCTGTCTTCATGAATACTGAAGAGGCAGTGGCTTCTGAAAGGACAACACTGTCCTCAGCTTCCTGCCAGTGCCTACTGGGGTTGTCACCGACACATCCCTCCTGATGGTCCATTGTCTCCACCCCTGCCACAGTCCCAGTCTCTCTAACTCCCTTCCTGCACAGCAGTCTTGGAATGAATTCCTTCTCTGTTCTGACCCACTCTTTAGTCCTTCCTACATGCCACAGTGGAGTCACACGAGTATCAGGAAGATCTGACACCATTCCCCTGCTGAAAACTAAGACCAAGTTCAAAGCCCTCGGCCTTCCAAATAAGGCTAGGCTCCTGACAGCCAAGGGTCCCCAGGATGAGGCTGCTCACACAAAGCCTGATGTATTTGTACTTGCTGGGCTCCTTCCATCCCTTCCACCTTTCTTTGCTGGACCTCTGTTCATCTGTCCTCTGCAGCTCACTGGAGCCGGTGGCTCTCACCGGCCATTGACCATCCCGTTGCTTTTACAGCCTTTGTTGGGTTTTTACAGGTACCTGTTGTCTTTGTCCCCTGTGTGCTCATGCGCCTCTTCCACTCAACTCCAAGCACTGTGGCTGCACAGATGAGTCAGCACAGAAGACAGGGTGGTACCAGTTGGCAGTCCTTCCTCGCCAGGGCACCCTGGACAGTGTGGTCTAACTTTTCTGAGCTCAGCATCCACAGTGGCAAACTTGTTCCCACCGAGAACTCTGGGAACTTTTAGCACACATGGAAGGAAGGACGTTATTAGAGATCTTTTCTCCAAACTGAAACACCGGAGCTTGTTAGACTAAGGAAGTCACAAAGCTCAGAAACGTTCAGAAACGTTCAGGACCCAGGCAGAGGAAACTCACAGATCAGTTGGACTCAGTGCAAGTAGTCCAGAGAGCTCCAGGGACACCGTTTTCACAAGCTGTGTTGTCAGTCACTTGTCATCAGTCACTGGTGCTGAGCAGACCCTTGAGTCATTCAAGCTCTTATAAGCAAGTCCTCTCACCCACGTTCCCAAAAGTAAACAGTTAATCAGTGGGCCACCTGGGTGGACTTGTCTTTTATTGATATCCTATCTGGGGCGAAGAGATATTTGTTCACGTCTCCACAGGAAAAGATCCACAGCAGAGGTCTGTGAAGAACTCAGCAGAGCGGCTAACACATGGTGGCCACTGCACAAGCAGTAGCCATGCTTGGCGTTTTCCATTTCCATTTTTGTTTTCAGTGGAGACCTTCCACTATCTCCAGACTTCTCCATCTCCGACCCAGCCTCCTCCATTCTGTGGTTGGCTCTTGGAGCTGGCTCACTGAGAGAGTAGGATTGATCAACTAAATGGCTTCTTAGGCTTTTTTCTAGTCTAGGGATTCTGAGCTGGATAATACTCTTCCTCTCTGTCAGCCTCCCTAGCGACTGGCAGCCAGGAGCTGCTCAGGGCAGCCCCTCCTTGTGTCTCTGCAGCCGAACAGCTGCTCTGTCTGGAGTTCTTGGAGCTGAACTGAGCGGTGATCTAAGGGACCGGAACAGCTGAGGCTTTCTGCTCCAACAAAAAGCGGTCATTGCAGCCAGGGCCCCAGCAGCTGCCCAGCCCCTCCTGAGCATCCTCAGGGAGGCTGCACATGTGGCTGCGGTTCCCATAGCAACCTCTGTGGGACCTGCTGTGCCTGCATCACCAAATCTCTTGGCCTCCTCATGTGAGAGGTGGGAATGAACAGGGAAGGGGAAAGAAGGGTGAATCCCAGGCACATTTTCATCTTCACAGTAACTTGGAATGTGCCAATATTGTCTTCATATGGCAAGAAACAGAAGCCCCAAAGCATCTCATTTCACCCAGCATCCATACAAGAAAGCAGGGATGTCCCCAACCAGCTTGTACTGATGGCCAGGCCAGTCAGAACATACCGGAGAGCTCTGGTTGCAAGCAAGAAAAACCCAGCTCTCTAGATCAGAGATGGAAAAGTGCAGTGCACACCTGGAAGGAAAGAAAATCTTAAGACACACGACAGAAGAGGACACAAAGCAGGACAGCTCTTGAGTGCCGGAGTTGTGTCACCAGTATGATGACTAAACTCCCACCAGGATTTTTTTTTTTCTGTCTACCAGAGTTCAGACTTCAAGAGGTGGGACCCAGGTACAGGAGAATTCTACCAAGCCAATGTTCCCTGGAGTAGAAGGAGGTTCCCAGCCAATATTGGAACGTTAGAAAAGGGAATAAATGCTAGGCTGGCCGAACTGCAAGGGCACCATGCTGCAATGGGTTGCAACGGGAGGGGTCCATGGCCAATGAGAAAGGAGATGTGAAGAGTAGGAGAGTGGGTGTTACCCAGAGGAGCTGGATCTACACAGGAGGCAGCAGTGGTCGGCAGATAGACGCTGGGAGAGGGAAGCTGCTGGAGGTTGGTTTTCTCCACTGAGACATCCATACCTCAGCTCTTGAATTCCATAGCACATTCATGTTCTCTCTCTCTCTCTCTCTCTCTCTCTCTCTCTCTCTCTCTCTCTCTCTCTCTCTCTCTCTCTCTCTCTCATTCCTAGAGTGGTCAAAAGAGCCTCAATTGGTGTTTTGTTGTAACAAAACAAGCCAAAGGGAGGGAAGGCTGAACTGTGGCTCAGGGCTGCACAGATTTTAGTCCATGGTCCCTTGGGTCACTCCTCTGGGCCTGAAGTGAGTCTGCACATCACTGGAGGGAGACCTAAGGAGTCAAAAGAGGGTGATCAGAAGGAGGGGGGCAGGCAGTTCTTCCTAATGGAAGAACAAACAAGTACAAAGGTCCTGAGGCTGGAGCTTTGTAAGCCAGGGTTAGATGAGGATGGAGAACTACCAGATGGTGGCATGGAGCTTGAATTGCATTCTGGGTATATGGGTAAATCGCTGAGGATATTTTAGCACAAGTGCTTCTTATATAACTCTTTTGTCTGGAATGGATACAGCCATTGAACTCAACTACCCACAGAGATCCTTACAAGATCAAGCTCATGAACATTCTCTGGGTAGAGGGAGGGGGGAGTCTTCTTGAGAACCTCCCCTCTAGAAGATTATAGGCGAGGTAAATAGTTGACTGGAGTGCAACTCTTCAGGGGTATAGAGCTTAAGCAGACAGTGGGCCACCTCCAGGTCACCTCAGCTAAGTCAGGTGCTACATACAGTCAGGCCAGAGATATCACCTACTTGGGGCCTGAAAGCACCTCTCCTCCTCTGCTCACCCCCAGCCAGTGGCTGATAGATGGAGCCCCTGACGGTCTAGCTGGGCACCATGCCTACATGACAGGTGACAGATGGGGTTGGAACCGAAGGTTCTGAGCCATGCAGCCAGTGCGCTGCTCCAAGGAGGACCTGGCAGCCAGGAGTTAATCTTTAAAAAAGAAGGAACAAGGGCACTCAATATCCCTTCTTCTACTACTCAATTAGTGGAGCAGGCTGCAGGAAGCCAGAGTTTTAAAGAGCCCCTTAATCATCTTTGTCTGTTTGGCCTTTTGCAGGAGTGTGGTGGCAATAATCGCACGTACCCATTAACAAACGCAATTAAAGCTTTAAGGCCTTCAGCACCTCGGACTCTAATTAAACAGCAGATGAGAGGCTTGCGGAGGTGGCCTTGGCGATGGAATACTCCGAGCTGGAGACTTGGGAGGCTAGAAGTCTGGATAGGTGGGTGATCAGAGTCGACAGAATTGCCATGGAAGAGATGTCCCTTTACCAGTCCCAGCCTGTTCTAACTTGAGGCCCAACCTGCAGGGAGATGGACCTTCTTTGGGAAAATTATGAAGACCTGCTTTATATAACAGAGAGGGACTATTTGGAATGCACGAACCATTACCTCCTGCCAAGCGTTTCCTCTTTGCCAAGGGCACAATCACAGAGTGTTTAGATACAGGTAAATTCCTGGATCATCCATTCTGATGAGAAAGTGGGATGTCTGGGTGTGTTGCCAGGAGTTTCTGGCCAGCCATGCTCCTAATCCGTGGAGGGAGGCGGAGGAGGGGAATCACTGATGTGCCAGGCCAGGTGCTGTTCTTTCCCTGTCAGCTCTCTTGAACTCAAATCCCACCAGCCTCGGCAAGAGCCCAGATCTCTTTATTACAGCTAAACAATGGGAGAGAGACTTGGGGAACTCAAGTTTCTCGTCTATGATCACAGAAATAGCAAGTGGTGGCGCTGGGATCAGAACTCTGGACAGAGGTCACCAGTAGCCCACTCCACCATGCAGAGGCCTGTGGTACCTGTGACTTCCCTGCTGCTATGGTTACCTGCACAAGATCAGATCAACCAGACCAGTAAATATACTAACAGGCATCACTAACTGATTATCAAAAAAAGAAGGGGGATGACGTTGGGAAGCGAACATGTTTCAGGTATTCAGGAGGAGTTGGGGGAGGGAGTTGGGATGGGTGTGATCAATGTATAATTGTATAAAATAAAATAAAATAAAATATATTTTTAAAGAAAGAAAGTGAACAGATTCTGAGGAAGAGACCCAAGATTGGTCTCCAGCCTCCACGTCTGCCTCTACACAAGAAAGGGGATGGGCGTGGCTGTGGCACCTGAGCTTCCAGTGGAGACTGTCTCTTGATTACCAGAACTTACGTCCCCACTCCCTGGAGGAACCCAGACAATGGCAAGATATAACAGACATTCTGTTTCTGATGGGGACCCAGCAGCCCTACAAGCAAAAGTCCCTTTGCTTTTGTTGCAGGGGCCTCGGAGAATGAGTGATGTTTTCTGATCCCCAGTTCCCCATCCCATTTCCCTGAGAATTATTTTTTTTTCCGTGGCTTCACCAAAGAGCTTATTTCTAAGGGCAACAGAATCACTGGGTTAACACAGGTTAAGAGAAACCATTGCGTGCCCCTATCCTCTGAGGTCTTTGGAGCTCACACTGAGACACCTGCTGTTTCCTGTAGCCCACCTTCTTCTTGAGTTTAGAGTGCTCCTGTAAGCCAGGAAGAGAAAGGGCAGGGACAACCATCTATGGGTTGGTCCAGACGTGAACCAGCTTCTTGTCTTTCATAGCAGCCAGGCAACCAATTAACCCGCCAAAGGAAGAGCCAGTCTTCTTTTGCAACCCTAGAGTCCTAGGACACTGCTGGGCATTAGATATGATCTTGAACTCTTCCCCATCTTCTGTCTCTCCCCACTATGGATGTCTTTTAGGAGCCTGGCAAAGCTCCAGGGGTAGTGAACCAACAATAAATGAGGAAGCTCCCTGTCAGGTAGGCAAGGAACACTGGGGCAACACATAATGTGTGTGAGGAGCGTTCCCTGTGGCAGCAGCAAAAGTTCCCTCTGTAAGCTCAAGGGAGCCATGGCAGGGGCCAGCCCTTGGCAGTCTATCTTGAAGGTAGAACAAGGCAGGGTAGACACAGGTACTCAGGAAAGGGGAGTCCCCTAGCTAGGTCTACAAAAGACAAAAGACACGGCACACTATTGGGGTCAGGGCAAAATGTGTGAGGGGATAAAAGCACTTGCCAAAAACCTGGTAGCTGAATGTGATTCCCAGAACCCATGTGAAGGTGAAAGGAAAAAAAATCAACTCTGTTTAGCTGTCCTCTGACGTCCACATGCAGGTGTCGTCCAACTCCATTAACAACAACAACAACAATAATAATAGATGTGGCATGTAGGTGCCACCTGTACCCTGCTGCTTCCAAGGCCCTCGGATCTTCGGGATTCCATGGATCGAGCTTCAAAGTGGAGGAATGTCACAGCAAGCCCCTACGCTAGTCTCTTGGGCCAGGTGGGCACCGTGAAAGGCTTGGGCACGCACCCCTTCCTTCAAGATGAGCTGGAGAGAAGATGAAGGGGTAGAATACCTATACCTTGAAGAGGACATACCAGGCTCAGAGAGAGCCATGGACATGCACAGAGCAGGTGACAACCTACCTCAGACATGATCTTCCCAAGACCCGTCAAAACCAGTGTGTGCATGTGAAAACACAATACACACACGTGTATACACACACACTGAAGACCTGGAATCCAGCTTTGCTCATTTCACAAGCACCAGGCAGGTTCCCCTTCACACCAAACAGATTGTGGCATAAAGTTCTTTCTCCAGGGTAGGGGCAGTGTCAAGGTCACTGTGGACAGGGGAGGGCTGGCTGTGAGACAAGGGCAAACTGGATGGACGGCTGCCCTCATTTCTTTCCTGCCCTCCATCCCAGACTCCCACCTGGAGGTGGGAAGCAGAAGCCACAGGGCCTCTCCTCACCTTCGCTATTCTTCTCACTCTTAACTTTAAACACTCCTCCCCCTCTGCCTACAGTCTTCTTTCCTCTGTGGGATGGCGACAAGGACAGTGGGATGACAGATGACAAGAAAGACAGAAAGGCCAGTGACCTTCAGAAACCACGGGACCCTCCCGCTGAGCCAGGCTGGTATCTGATCGGACAGGAAGCGTTTCACATGGCGCCACTCTCAGCCCTGCTAACACTCAGACGGAGATGAAATGAGACTCAGCACGGCTACTCCATGATTCATCTACGCACAGATGAAAGCACAGATGAAACTCCCTCAGCCACAGAATACCAAACCCTCCCTCTTTTACTTTGGCAGTTTCTGTCTTCACTCCTGTCTCTCCTTCTTACAGATTAGGTTTATTGAAATGACTTTGGAATTTTCCTTGCATTCTGTGTGTATGTGTGTGCATGAATGCACAGGCCACAGGTGGACATCAGCTATCTTCCTATATTGTTCTAAACGTTCTTTTTATTAAAGAATGTTTCATTATTTTTTTTATTTCTGTATTATCCGTATATATGTGCCACGTATGTGCGTATCAATAGCAATCCAAAGAAAGCACCAGATTCCCTGAAGCTGGAGTTACCAGTGGTGTTTAACTGCTTGAAGTGGGTGCTAGGAACCAAACTAAGGTCCTCTTCAAGAGCAGCAAGTGCTCTAAACTCTGATTTATCTTCCCAGTCCTTCCTCTTTACTTTTGAGACAGGGACTCTCACTGAATCTGAAGTTCACAAATTGGCTAGACTGGCTTGCCAGCAAGCAGTCCTGGATTCTACCTCCAACTCCCAACCTGGGATTATAGGGGCACAGATCACTGCACCCAGCTTTTTACCTGTGCTCTGGGGGTCTGAGCGCATGTCCACATGCTTACCCAGTAGTTTATCCACTCAGCCCTCTCCCTGATTTCTGAGATCTGGTCCGGAGCAAACTTGCCTGCCCGAGAGTCCTCCAGAAGCTTTCCCACCAGCATCCGCATTATATAATCAGCTCTTTCTTACACCCTCTCTTGAAGAGAACACCCCATCATAGCTCCTTGTGTGCGCCAGTATATGTGTGCATGAGTAATACCTCCAACTGGTATAACAGCTGATATGTTTCTGGCGGTCTTTGATGAAACTGGAGGGTCAGTTGAGACACCCATAGCTTTAAATAGAAACCTTCATCCAACTCAGTGTACATATCTTTGGGAATAGCCCCTGGGCTCTGGTGTTCCTCGGCTCTTTAGGAAATTTGAATGGCCAGTTTAAAGTGAGAATCCTTGGGTGATAAGTCATAAGGGTCAGGGGACACGAGTTGTAAGCCCCTGAGCTTGAGGCTGGCACAACGATCCAGCTGAGGTTAGCTGTGCTTTTTGCTGCTTTCTGTTGTCTTCCTTTGTCCTGGCCCTCTGTAAACAGTTGTTGAATGAGCTCTGATCCTGATGGAGACTTGGAGGCAAATCCTTTGTGACATCTCAAAGCACACCTCTGCCTCTCTCCAAGTCAGCTTTCTCTCACTCACCCAGGCTTGAGCTGGAGCCTTGAATTCACCCTGACTCTTATCTCCCACTGGGCCCCTCTCCCTTCCTTACACAGGATCTTATTGCTTCTCCTCTTTGGTCCTGAGACACCATGATGGCTCAAGACTTTCCTTTGGTCTTGTCTATAAGCTCAGCAAAGCCAGCAATCTTTTTAGAGATTGGCCTGACTTATGCTGCCAGTTCAGACATCCTCTGGTGATCCTCACCAGTTCCCACTGGAGGCCAAACCCTTACCTTGGCATTCAAAGATGCCCTAGTTCAGCCCTACCTGACACAGAGACTCATGGGTCATGTGAGTACTCTCCTTAGCCCTGCTGACCTCAGGTCACTATGCTTTGCTGAAGCTGATCCTGCTGCCTCAAACGTCCTCCCATTAAATCCTGATCAGGCTGCAGAGATGGCTAGGTGGTTTAAAAGCACTAGCTGTACAAGTATGAGACTGGAGTTCAGACCCCAACACCCATGCAACAAGAAGAGCAAGGCATCCTGTGCACATCCATACCGACAACTCAGAGGGGGTATGGAAACAGGAGGATCACTGAAGTTTGCTGGCTTCCTGACTAGCTCAGAAAATGCCTGTCCTGAGTTCAAAGGAGACCCTTACTTAAAGGAATACGCAGTGATAGGGTGGTCGATGCACTCTTGTGATACCTGAACACACCCATGTGCAAAACACACACACACACACATTGTTAGAAGGAATCCTACTGCTCACACAAATGCCAGTTTTATGCTACTTCCTAAATCTCTGGCCACACCCACCCATGACCTTGAACTCATGATCTCCCAGGTGCTGTGATTACAGGTGTCTGTCCAACAAGGCTCTACTGTTCACTTTTTGAAAACCTTATACACCTTTTTAATATCCTGGGTTGAGGTACAGCTGTGTTTGCTCACCCTGGGTCCATGTGACAGGAGTCATTATGGGCTAGTAAAGAACCCAGGGATCCGGAAAGCTGGGATTGCAATTCAGTGCCCTCCTGATGTATCAGTGGTCCTGACGCAACCCCTGGGTGTTTCTTCGTCTCTCTGAACATCACCTTTTTCTTGTGCACAGTAGGAGGAAACTCCTCGTGCTGGGTGAACTTTACATGTTCCTCACCAGGACGTCGTTCCTGTTGGACAGGAAGCCAGCTTGTTTTCCACTTGATTATTGTAAGGGCCAAATAAAATAATCATCCGTGTTGAGTGCCTCCTTCAGAACCAGGCAGAGACCATAGTTATAATAAAGCAGTGATTAGGACTAGGTTGCTACCTGGCAGATCAGGCTATTTAACATTCATTGTGCACAAAAAACTACATAATGATTTGGTAAAATCCAGGGTAATTCAAGAGCTCTGGAGCAGCCTGAGACTGTTTAAGATTTTTTTTTAAAGTGTGTATGTGTTTGTGTGTTCACATGGTACCTTAGGAGATCTCCTGGAGCTAAAGTTGCATCAGCTTTGAACAGAACTCTGATCCTCCGCAAGAGCGGTTTGCACTCTTAACTGCTGAGCTGTCTCTCCAGCCCCGAGTCTCTGCTTTTCTAGCAGTCCCCAGGTGCCATCTCTAGCCAAGGACCTCATTTGAAATAGCTGTCTTAAAGCACAAGGTTTGCAACCTATTCAGTGATCTCTTCTCTTTCAGGGTTGCTATGGCTTCCAGTGCAGGGTAGGGAATTACCTTTTTTTTTTAATGAATGTAGAGTCATTGTGGTGGTAGGCATGAATTGCACATGGTCTTTTTAGCTCAAGAGAACACACACACACATCAGCTAACCTAACCTTGCATAGGCATGAGATTTCCCAGGGGCCTAGCTGTTGTGTTTCAGAAGTCAGTGCTCTGAGATAGAACCGGCTGTGCACTAACCTTATAGCCCTGATTAATTCCCTCCCTTTGTTTGCCTCATTATCGTGATTAGGTTCTGCCCGTAGCATAGCAACAGCTAATTGTAGGCTGGTTGCTGAGTGCATAATTCCTGCTATTAAATTTTTATCGAGCCTTAATTGTGTTCCTTTTTTGCAGCAGGGAAGCTTCAAAGTTTCAGAGAGGAGAGGATGTGGTTAGTGGGAGCTGATGATTTTTTAATCTTAGCAAGCCCTGTGAAGCCACGGTCTGCAAGATCACTGACCTTGAGATGGTTTCTAGTGGCCAGAAAGAGGCCCATCATTTATTTATTAGCCCTCCTGCAGGTCTGCAAACAATCCCTTGCGGCCAGGCAGAAGGCAGATTCTAGGTCAAGTGCTATTACAAAAAGCCTCAAAGGGCAAGCAGAACAAGGAGCTGGCCGTATGGGCATCTGGGGGGAGAAGGCTGGGGGAAGGGAGTGCTGTGTTTCACAAGCAGAAGTGGTGCCATATGCATACAGGTGCTTAGCGTCGCTCCATAGAAGCCCCGCTGCCTCCTGGTGGCTCTCCAAACCTCCAGAGAACCAGGAGGATTTTGAGATGGTTTTCCAGGACCATACGCACCGAACTCAGCAAGAGCTGGGAAGAAGAAAGCCTAATGTTAGCAGCTGTTTCCTACAGATGGCTCCACACCTGTCTGATTGCCAGCTCACCTGTAGAACTTGGTAGGGCTGCACTTTTCCAAGCCCCACCAGGACCTGCAACTGGGAGCCACGAGGGAGGCTGGGCACCATTCCTTACACAGGTGGGGCCGGCACCAAGTACTTTGGTAATTGCCAACCTGCAGATCAGTTCTCAACTTGGGAGACAAATGACCCCTTCCTGGGGGTCACCTAAGACCACTAGAAAATATATTTGCATTATGATTCATAACAGTAGCAAAATTACAGCTTTGAAGTGGCAACAAAAATAATTTTATGATCGGGGGGGGGGGTCGCCACAACATGAGGAACTGCATTAAAGGGTCACAGCATTAGGAGGTTGAGAACTACTACTGCAGATGGAAGGCAGTGTGAAAATCATGAAAAATAAGAACCACACAGCCCTTGGGCAGGTATTCACTTACCTGAGGTTTAGCTCATGTTGAAAGCCTGCTGGTATGGCTTGGCTTTGTGCCATATTCTCACACAGCTTGAAACACCCAGGCAAAGCCCAAATGGCTGAGCCCTCCTTATAGAGTTCTTAACCCCCAGGTTCCTGACTGCCTGTCAAACTAAGTGCAGGAGATGCTGCCATAAGGATGCTTTGAGACCTCTTTTACGGTCCTGGCAGGAATGATGTTCTGAAGAGCTACTTGTCTCTCCTTTGCAGAGTAGTACAATCATGGTTCCTAAGAAGCTGGCATTCCCCCAGGAATCTCGTGTTGAAAAGTAAAATGCTAGTATCAGCCAGAGGAGGAACTTGTCTCCAGGAAAAAGACTTTAGACAATTCTGACAACTTGTCAGACTGGTTTCCAGGAGAGGCAAGATCAGGAGATGCTAATCCTGTGCAGGACTGTTGTGTAGCAGTCAAAACCTTCCATCTTGGAGGGAAACCTTAAGAAACAAGATGGTAGAAAGGAGGGCAGCAAAGGATGTTCTCAGAAAACATGAAACATCCCATTCTACAGAAAAGTGCCTTAAGCTCAGGTAGTAAACAATGCAAAGGATCCAGGGAGTTCCTGAAACTGATCAGATATACTAGGCCTCTCCTTCCCTTAAGCATTTTTTAAAGTGTAAGCCCAGCTAAAAGACACTCTCCAACTAGCTGAGCTCCCTGGAAGAGGCTGATACCAGCTTGAAAATGACACCCTCCAACCTGTTGAGTTCCTTGTAGACTGTGCAGTGTGCTCCCAGTTTTCAGCTTTTCTGGAATGTCACTCACACTGAGATGGATTTTTGGTAATACAGCTGTCATAGAGTTGCTTCTAGTCCTGTATGTAACCCCTCACCCATATGCCTATAAGCAACCCCACTAAAACTTGTTGGTTGACCAAACTGAACTTTGGTGGTATACATACTTTAGTCTTGGGATGAATAGATGTTTGATCCTGTCTCTCGAAGAAGAGTGTCCCACAACAGGGTTTTCACTATACCAGAGCTGCTAAAAATAAATACACTTACACTGTGGATGGAGAGTTAAGAATGCATATTGCTTTTGTTGGGGACTCACGTTCAGTTCCCAGCACCCATGCTTGGCACACAACACGTAACTCCAGCTCCACAGGCTCTTCTGTCTGAGGGCAACCACACTCATGCACACATCCATTCTGTCCCACATAGGTAAACATAAATTAACTTTTTACATTTATTTATTATGGGAGTCATGCAATGGCATAAATGTGGGGGTCAGAGGACATGGCAGGTGTTATCTCTCTCCTCCTACCTCGTGGTTTCTGGAAATTCAACTCAGGTAGCCAAGCTTGGCAGCAAAAGCCCTTACCTTCTAAGCCACCTTGCTACCTCTCTTTATGTTTAACCTAAACCTCTTATCAGGACCCCAAAGATGGATTTTTGACACTTATTGGGGAGTGTCACTGAATCTCCTTATTTATTCTTCTTCCTGGTGTGGCCATATGGAATAAATCTTACAATTTCTTGTCTCCTTTATCAAGCTATTCAGGACTGGAGGCCGTGCCTCACTTCTCAGGGCCACCAGGGCCCAGGCTCGGACCCTAACAACTGCAGTAACGATGGTGTTCTGGATGCTTCTCCACATTTACGCCGGCATGACATAAATGCGGCATGGCAGAATACTGCCTTTACTGGAGACTCAGTGCTTGTGTCTTAGGGAGCCTCTAGTGATCCCAGAATGGATGCATTTGTAATGGAGCTTTGGCCAGACACATTGTGAAGGACTAGAGTCTAGATCTACCCAGGGACTGGCAGAGGAACCCACCTCACACCACCACTGTTAGGTCAAGCAGGGAATTTTAGAGGAAGCAGGATTTTAGACTCCGGGTAAACAAGGCATTGCTGGATGAGTTGGCTTCAAGCCAAGAAAGGAGTATGGTGAGTGAATGAAAAACACAGTAAGCATATTTTATGGAGAGGAGGAAAAAGTTGAGAAGCTAGAATTCAGAAGCCACACACACACCTGTTAGTCCCCAATTGGTGGCGTTGTCTGGGGAGGTTGTGAAGGTTCCCATGTGAAGTCTGGCTGGAGGAAGTCAGTCACTGGCTTTACTGAGGATGACCGGTGAGAGTTTATAGC
Source organism: Pachyuromys duprasi (assembly GCA_028658305.1). NCBI lineage: Eukaryota > Metazoa > Chordata > Mammalia > Rodentia > Muridae > Pachyuromys > Pachyuromys duprasi. The sequence continues at coordinate 51,281,137 of CM053747.1, read as the reverse complement.
CTCATTCACTTCCAGTGAGTTCCTTCGCTTTCCTTGTGTGATTGAAGACTTGATCTGTCAGTGTCCTGTTTTGGCCAGCTGCTGCCACGCCTCCTCATCACCGTGGACTCTTCTCCAGGACAGTAAGCCCAAACAAATAATTGTTTCTATAAGGTGCCTTCAGTATTTTATTGTGTGTGTGACGCTTTGGGTTCTCTCTCTCTCACCTCATAAGGGCTGCACAAACTGGGCATGGTGGTGTACACCTATAATTCTAGCCCTTGGCAGATAGAGGCAAGAGGATCAGAAGTTCAAAATCATTTCAGCCAGCCTGAAAACATGAGAACCTATCTAAAACACAGAACAAATGAAGAGCTGCAGGGACTAGGCAGCCAACAGAAAGGAGACAGCAGCTCAGATACCTATTAGAATCCACAGTCCCAGATACTCTACAGCAGAATGGTGGGCACTGTGGTGAACTGGACAGTCCTGAACCCTCCTAAAGGGGAGAGAGAAGTCTCCACTTCATCAACTGCCAGGTTTAGCCATGGAAGAATGTGAGCCCAGGGTTGCCTACCCTTTAAAACTTCAAAAGAAACTTGGAATGTGAATTTTAAGGTGAAATTTCCCTATTTAAAAACAAAACAAAATAAAACAGCTACAATCAAAACATGCCTACAGGCCATGAGTTTACAACTTCCTGTTTGAAAGGTTCAGAAAGATTCCTAGATCCTAATCATGGAGCTGCTTTTGCAGGAATTGGTTCCAGCATGGCATGTTTTGTTTTGTTTTATTTTTTTCTTTTTATGTTAGTTTGTTTTCTTTAGAGGAGGATGGTAGTTATGCAGAGAAGAAAAATAAGACAGAAGAAGACAGAGATCATGGAAAATTATAAGACTTAAAAAGGGCTTGAGGACAGATATAGTCCTGTCCTCTGTACAAAAACGCCAGTGCGGCAGGCGTCACTACAGTTCAGTGGCTCTGTGGCATCCGCTCTCCCAGTGACTGGCCTGGCCAGGGGTCAAGGTCATTAGCAGACATGGTACAAAAGGCTGGAGAAGTGCTTGCTCACTGGAATGTGCTCTGGAGGAAGTGTACTGTAGCGATTCAGTCACCAGGTAGCCAGGCTAGCCATGAAAGAAGGGAGGGAGGGCTGGGCATGTGAAGACCTGAAGAATGCTTGCCTGACATGCTGGAGCCCTGGGTCTGGTCCCACTCTATAAACAGCATGTCGGTACACACCAATCACCTCATCCCTGGGAAGTGGAGGCAGAAGGACAGAAGTTCAAGGTCACCTTCAAGGACACGTGTGAGGCTAGTCTTGGGGGGTGGAGAGAGAAGAGAGGTACAACCTTAAGGTGCCCTCTCAAAGTGTCAGGTGTGTGAACAGCGTGGCCATCTTGGACTCTTTTAACTGCAACTGCATGAGACCAGAAGAGTAGCCTAGATTCGTCTCTGTCAACCCAGAGACACATGAGAAAAAGAAGGTTGTTTATGTCACTGTTTTGGAGCAATTCCTTAGGCAGTGACAATAGAAACACTTAGTAAGGAGCCAGCCCATGAGCCCTGCTGCTTGGCTGGATTGCTGACAATCAATGACTTAAATAAATTTTAGAGTCTCATCGTTGTCCTGTACCAAGAAGTTTGCTTTGTTTCCCTGGCCAGAAGCCAGTGGGGAGAGGGGCCTGTGACCTGAGGAAATGTCATTAACTGGGCATGCTGATGAACTGAGCAAAACAAAGGGCTTTTCCCATAAGAGTTATTTTTTTAATTTTAATTATTTGTATGCCTGCAGAGGTCAGAAGAAAGTGTCAAATCCACAGGAGCTGGAGTTACAGGTGTGAGCCACCTGGCATGGATGCTGGGAACCAAACTCAGGTCCTCTACAAGGTTATCAGCATTTAACAGCTGGGCCATCTTCCCGGTCCTCTGAGTGCTGATCAGTAAAGAAGAATATCTAACTGTTTTTGCAATGCCTATCAGGACCAGTTTCTGCCAGGGAAAGACTAATGTGTGATTGTCTGGTGAATTTTACTTTCTGCATCAAATTTAGCCATAAAACCACAAGCCAGGAGACCCAGTACAGCGCCCACTCACCCTGTATTGGAAGGAAGAGATCTCATCTTAATGGCTCAGTATTTCATGTTTTTCAGCTTCCTGCGTGTTCATTTCATAAGCAGCTGATTGATCTTGAGCTTGATTCAGCCCGTTGATGACATCACTGTTGATCAAAGGTCCCTGGGCAATCGGCTCGAAGTCTGAAGCAATGGAGTGGAGCAGACCTTTTGCCAGCCTTAGCAGACTTCTAGGACGTCTGGTACAAGCAACCATGGAAGTAGCTAAAAATAAAGTCTGTAGCTGACACACTTAGCCGGGGGCTGTTTCATGAGTTAGAAAGCCGTAGGGGTAGACGATGAGATAGAAGCAATAAAAGAAAATGAGGTTGATATCCACTCATTTTCTCTCTTTCCAGTAACTTCTTGGAAGGAGGAAATGGAGATGAATGGGACATAAAAATCACAGAACATAGACTTGGCAGGGCTTTTAGAGATAAGTGAGCAACCTTTCCTCACTTGTAAGTCACAGTGGCTAACATTTGTTGAGTATTTACCACAGGTCAAACATTATGCAAAATACGCTTGAATTCATTCTTTAACTTTATCCTCGGCACATTCCCTCAAAGTACCATGATTTTAACGTCCACTGTATGACATCTAGATAAGTAAACTGCACACAGCCACACTGAACAAATAGAGGTGTGACTGTCCTGGCCAGAATGAATATATCTTAAAGACATACTTGTGCTGTCAGACACTTTGATTATCAGAGTGTTGAAACAATAGACCCCAAGAAACTGGCACCCCTCCAGGAGTCTCATACGTGGAGAGGGAAAGGTATGAAGTCTAGTGCCAATCAGAATAGGAACTCATCTCCAGGCAGAGATTTCCCACAGTTCTGACCACTACAGAAGAGCTTGTCTTGAGACAACAACGATGATGATGATGATGATGATGATGATGATGATGGGCAGGATGAGGACCTGATAGGATTGGCTAGGTTTGCACACCTCTCACTGTCTACTTAAACTTAACCTTTATGGCAGGATCCTGACGGGGTTGGGGGCACTGAAACTCTTTGTTCCTCCTCCCAGTGTGGCTACATTGAATAAATCTCCTTTTTCTGCTTTTCACTATTGTTTATTTAATTGGCACATGCAGACTCTGCTCCACTATCCTGGATGCTCCTTATCATGGTTCCACAAGAAAAAATAGATTGCTCAACATCTCCCCTATATCTTACGATGAAATCTGTTTTCCTAGAACCCTTTGTTCCCACTGCAATAACACATTGGCCAGTTCCGCTTTAGTGTGGTCCTTTTTCACTCAGCATCCTCTGAGCTCTTACATCTTCAAACTGAACATGGATAATGGTCCTAAAGCCCCTACTTTTCAGGTATTTGTTGCTGTGTGTGTACGTGTCTATTTATGTTCATGTGTGGGTGAGGGTAATGTGTGCATATTTGCACACATGATCATGAAATTGAGAGGTCAGTGTTGGGTGTCTTTTTCAAGTATTTCTCCACCTTGGATTTTTTTTCTGTCATTTAACCTGGAGTTTACTGATCCAGCTGGGCCGTCTGTCTGTCTAGCAAGCCGTAGGGATCTGCCTGTGTCTGCCTCCCCCGAGCTGGGATTACACTCGCCATCATTACACAGATGCTAGATGCTCTGATTAAGGTCCTCATACATGCATGGCAAGCATTTTACCTGCTGAGCCCCTCCCATCCTCACAACAGATATTTGTATAGACTTTGCTGCCTCTCTGTGTGAACCCCGAAACTTGAACTCTGCAAACCCCAGGCTAGTCAAGCAAATAAAGAGTGGGCTGGAACAGGGAGATCACGAGGACTTCTTATGCCTTCATCTTTCTACTTCCCATAGAGACATGGACAAGGAGGATTTTTTTCCCTCTGAAAAGTCAATGATAAAAGTCAGCTAGCACTCCGCCTTGCCATGGGGACAGCTAGAAGTGATAGGCACTGAGACAAATTGGCAAGCAAATGCTTGATCTGTTCGAAGCAGACATCCCTCAGATCTCTCCAGGTATTGCTACAAAAGGGCTGTGCTGAATTGTCTGAACCTTCTAAAAGCTGCTGGAATTTGAAAACTTTTGATTTTTTTATGATACACCTACCCTACCAACTTCTATACTTTAAGAACAGTTAAAATGGATTCTTTGAGCCGGGGTGAGTCTATAGACAGCTATGGGTGTCACTGTTCTTTCTCACCAGGTGGATCCAACACCCTGACAAAGTCCAAGGGTGGGGGAACCTCAGCCCACTTGACCTGCACACCCCACTTCTCGGAATGCAGACTCATCTGCAAGAACTCCTCCAGCAGCTGTGTCGTATCATCCTTGAAACTGATATGGTGCTTGTGCTCAAGTGACGAACTGCAGGCCTCCACATGTGGCCCAGGCTGACCTCATAAGCCATCTTGTTAATGGTATCTGGAACAGAGTGGTCCAATTCTGCATTCATTCATGCCAGCCCCATTCTCTCTTGGAGATGTTTTGACTATTTTCCTCCAATCTGCTTCTGTGTGAAGCTTGGAGCATCACCTTTTTCTGTAAAATCAAGACCTGGATTCAAAATCCTGTTGAAGCCTGACAGCCCTACAGCATTCATAGGAACATGGACTCATGGGCGGGAATGTGACACAGCAGGCAGAGTGTTTACCTAGCATGAGTAAGGTCCTGGGTTCGATCCTCTGCAACACATGAACTGGATGTGGTGGCACATGCCTGTAATATTGGCACTGGGAGGTGGGGACAAGAGGAACATAAATTCAAGGCCAACATTGTTACAAGGGAACTCAAGACCAGTGTGAGTCTTAGTCATAAAGAGCCATCAAGGTCGCTCAGTGGATAAAATTGTTTGCAATGAAAGCCTAAAAACATCGTGAAAAGCTGGCTGTGTTGGCATGTACCTGCCAGTCCAATATTTCTAAAGTGAGGTGAGAGGTGGAGATAGAAAAATCACCCAGAAGCTTACATGCCAGCTATCCTAAAGTATTCAGCACAGCAGAAACAAGAGGGACCCTGTTTCAACACAGCAGGAAGAAGGTGAAAAACAGCTCAAAAGTTGTCCTCTGACCTTTACATTTATGCAGGGCATATACACATACACACACATGCACACATATACACAGTGAACACTCATGAGCTCTTGCACTTCAGAGGGCTGGTGTGTGCTCAGCACCTGTCCAGCTCCTTCATTCTTTCTTCCTACCACCTGGAGGAACCCGTCACAGCTCTGCTTGCTGGCTACGGATAAACACTAGGTTTCATTCCACTGATATCTGAACCCCCAGCTCTAGTCTGTAATTCCCACCTCGGCGCCTAAGTGGAACTATTGCTCTGGATCCGAGTTCCTCTCTGAATGCGGATCCACGTGCCACATCCCAAGGGTCAACCTGGCGTTGGCATGTAGCCTGTGGACTAAGGACACACAGTGTCTCTGGCACTGCCACTTCCATGATGCCGCTCTTCTATGAATCTGCTTCCATAGCCACGCACGCCATGATCTTAAACCGAGCCTCCTGGATGACCAAAGCATTCGTGTTGTTTGTATTCTTCCTGCCTCCCCGTGAGTGTAACCAGGAGCAAGGCGCCTCTCTGCCGGGCAACTTGGACAGCTTGATATGATAATCTTCTGATGCAGCACTCCTTCAGTCTAAGAAGACTATAACAGTGGGGAGTGAGGCCATAAGGAAGAGTTCCTTATCATAGCTCCTGAACTGTGTGAGAGTAGAAAACTTGAACTGAGCACAAGCAAGCAAGTAAGTGTACATTCTTTTCTCTCCTCTCTTCATTGTGGATGGGACCAGCTGCCACCGTTGTGACTTCCTGAACTGATGGACTGTGACATGTAATTGTGAGCTAGTATGAACTCTTTCTCCCCTGGGTTGCTTTGTTGGGTGTCTTATCACAGCTCCAGATGTGAAGCCAGGACATTCGCCTAACTAGCAATCCACCCAAAATGAGTCCTAGAGCCCAGGCTCCAAATACATGGGAAGGGGAAAGGAATGTATCTGCATTTCCTTTGTGCTTGAAAAAACATACAACAGCAGATGACCCACATATGCATATATGGCCTGTGTCTTAAAGGTACAAGAACACATCGGACCCTCTGTAGCAAAGGACCCCACTGACCATGGCTCCCTGAAGCCACTCTCCTCATTCTGCATCTTGGGGCTAGCTCTGTTGACCCAACACCTCCTAAAAAGCAAGTAGGCAGTGAAAGTGCAAGCAAATGGTACTGACTCATGTTATGACCAAGTCTGACATTTCCTATCACCAAATGATCCTGGTACATAGATATTATTCACTTAAGTAATCAGTCACTGTCAATGAATTGCAGGATGCTAAGTAAAATTAGCAAAAAAAAAAAAAAAAAAACCCTATGGGTGTAAAAGTCATTCAAAGTTCAATTTAGTGACAGCATTTGCTTTCAATTAACCTGCCCAACTCATTGAACATCTCTCTTGTACTGGTCTTTTTTTTTTCTTTTAAATAAATAAACAAATGTGATAAAACTTTTTGTTCAATTGCTGTTAGGTTCAATCATATCATTATGGCACACTCTTCTTGTCTGAGAGTGAGATAATTAAATGGAGAGTTGACATGAAGGTGGCAGGGTAGCTATGTAGCTTGTCTGGGGTCTCCCGCCCCTGGGCCAGTGACTGAGGAGTAGGGAACAATAGGGGTCCATGAGGTTGAGAGATCACCACTGTCTCCATTGGAGAAGCCTTATGATACCCATGTTCTAGACTCCATTATCCCTATTCTACACACCTGGGGTTGCATCCTACAGGCCTGTACATCACTTCAAAACTTAGCCCCTTTCCCTAGGACCTAATGTACTCTCAAGGTTCTCTGACACCTTTTATTCAGTGGCTTTAACTAGAGGGCTGGGTCCCCTCAGACTCTACCCTGCACCTTGTTCCTTGGGCCCAGTCACACTTCAGATCTTCCAGATGAACAATATAGCTCTCTTGTTTGTTCCAGGACCTTCACAGGGTCTGTCTGGGTACTCATTCTGCTCTCTGTCAGTTTTTACAGGCTTCTCTCTGAAATCTGCCAACCTTTAGCTAGCCACTCCACATTCAAGATCCTGCCTTAGCATCCCATTGCCTGGGCAGTTCAACCCAAAGCCTCACATCAAGGGTGACTATTACCAGCAGCTATGACCTGCTGGACATAGCCTCCCCCAACTCCCCCATCTTTGATCCCCACCCATTTCCAATTGTCAGTCGCTTCTCTGCTTCCCAACATGCCCTGTACTCTCCTGCCCTCACACTTTTGGTCACAGCAGCCTCATGCTGGGAAAGCAAGCTTTTTCCATTTCTCTTTTTTAAGAAAATCATTCTTTCCTAAGCCTGCTCAGTGCTCACATCTGCCATGAAGCTTCCTTGCCTCACCCCAGGCTCTAGCAATCTGTCAACTTCAAAGGGCTCAAGCGCTTACTGTCTGGAACATTCTTTTTGATCCTTAACAAGAAATTTTGTGATTCCCCCCCTCCTCTTTCATTCACTCAGCTGACTAGTACATTCTTTGAAAGCAGGAATGTGCTTTGTGGATCTTGTGGATGGTCTTGCTTAATGGAAGAAGCCATTTATAAGCCTCTGAGAAGAGGCTATGCTAGCTGGTCTTAGGTCAACTTGACACAAACTAGAGTCATCTGAATGGACCAAACCTTAGAAACGCTGTTATAAGATCCAGCTGTAAGCTGGGCATGGTGGCACATGCCTATAATCCTAGCACTTGGAGAGGCAGAGGCAGGCAGATAGCTGTGAGTTCAAGGCCAGGCTGGTCTATAAAGCAAGTCCAGGACTGCCAAGGGTATTCAGAGAAACCCTGTCTCAAAAAAACCAAAAACAAACAAACAGCTATAGTGAATTTTCATAATCAGTAATTGATAGGTGAGGACCCAGCCCATGGTGAGCTGTTCCACCCCTCAGCGGGTAGTCCTGGCTTCTTTAAGAAAGCAGACTGAACACGCCATGAGAGCAAGCCATTAAGCAGCACCCCTCCAAGGCCTCTGTGTCAGCCCCTGCCCCCAGGTTACTGCCCTGTTTGAGTTCCTACCCTGACCACCTTCAATGATATGGAAGCATAAGCCAAACAGACCCTTTCCTCCCAAACTTACTTTTTGGTCATGGAGTTTTTGGCACATTAATAGACATAGATGTCTGAGATAGACATGATGTGTCCATTTCTCTCATCTCCTGCTTCAGGGATGACTCGAGCTAGACAGTTCAGAAGGGTTAGCCTGGAGGCTGTGCCTCAAGAGTGGCAGCCACCTTCGTGTGATACCTGGAAGAGCCCCCATCACATATGGACATAGTGTTTGCACAGCTCTTGTTAGCTGTGGTCATGAACCACACCCTCACAAGCTCACATGACCCATTTGTCTTCCCCAGAGACTCAGGGAGTGGACACAACACCAAAGATCTAAGACGCATGTGTTTTTGCTGCAGAGAAGTCAGTCGAGGAACATTGGGAAGCCTGGCTCCTCCAGCAGCCCAGCGGCAGAATTCTCCACTCATAGTGAAGACTCTCTGTGGATTCTCAGGATTCTTTTCCCAAAGATCCCAGGATGAGGTCCAGGTTGTGAGGCCTCTTTCTCAGGGCCAAAAGTGGGAAAAAAAAAATCCTCCAGTGTCTTCCAGCTATAGTTCCTCTCTGCAGATTCCCAAAGCCAGGCTATGTCTCCTGTGGGCTAGCAAGCTAATATTTCTTTTCTTTTTCTTTTTGTTTGTTTTGTGTGTGTTCATGGTATATCTATGTGCATGTGTGCATGAATGTGTGTACACACATGCATGGACTGTGTGTTTATGTGTGTGTGTGTCTAGGTAGGCTAGAGGTCAACATAGGGTGCCTTCCTCAGTTGCTCTCATTTTATTTTTCATCTTCATGTGTGTATGTGTGTATGAGTGTGGGCACACATGTGCCTTGGCAGAGTGTGAAGGTCAGAAGACAACATTGGGTGCTGGCCCTCACCTGTCTTAAGACAGAGTTTCTTGTGGTTTACTGTTGTGTATGCTAGGCTAGCTGACCTGTGAGCTCCCAGGAATCTTCTGTCCTTGCCTCTCCCCTGCCATAGGAGTGCTGGGCTTGTAGACACATGCTGCCATATCCTTTTTCTTTTTTTACTTGAGTGCTGCGATATGAACTCAGGTCTTTGTTTGCAGAGCAGACAAGTTAATGAATGAGCCATTGCCCTGGGTCCCTATTTTTCATTACTACTGCTGCTGCTGCTACTATTAGTGTGCTTCTGAGGTATGGTTTCACTCTACCACCTTCTGCCTCTGCCTACTGAGTGCTGAGTTCCAGGTTAGCTCAAGAATATCCATCACAAGCTCACATTTAAGAAAGGCCACCTTAGGTGTGCCAGGAGCTATGCCAAGGACTTCTTGAATGCTATCTCGTCCCACTATCATGGAAACCTGCTAGAAAAGGTTAGAGAGAAGACCCAGGCTGGAAGATGTTCTGAGCCCAGGTGGGAAACATTTGGCTAGAAGCACAGCTGAGTCCAGATTCCCTCCTTCAACAGCCACACTGGTTCTGTCTAAAGGCCCTGGACTGGGAAGCCCTTCCCGGCTGCCTGGATCATGGTTTGCTCTGGCTCTCTTCTCTGCTTCTCTCAGTCATAATATGAACTGGTGGCTTCGGGCACTCTTTCTTGATACTTGTGAGATGTGAGGATTTGGGAATCACTATGCTACAGACCCCATCAGCTGACCCAGAAACTAGTCCACAGCCAGACTGTCCATCTCTGAGGCTAGTTGACCAATGTGTCTTTAGGACCTCAAGGTACATACTGTATGTCTATGTGTGTCCTAGATCACAGCGGCCCCTTGGCTGCACACTCCAATGCTCTTTAGGAACATTTGTGCTAAGCCAACAAGGAAAGTCCCAATCTCTGTCTTGGATTTAAGTTCTGGGTGACTTGATGAAGGACTTTACCTCTCTCTCTGCCTCAGTTTCCTCCAGTGTAAAGGAAGACATCATTCATCATTCCCTCTTATGTCACTCAAAGAGTGACTGAGATACAGAATAAGGCCCAGTACAATGTTTGCAGATTGTGTTTTCTATAGCGGCTTATTTTCTCACACACCAAAAGACTCCCCAGTGCAAAACTGCCGGGGAGAAAGCAGACTGAGCAACTGCACCCCGGACAGTGCAGAGTGACTTGCAGTTAGTAGGGCCAGCCCCCTGTCTCACCTCTCAGCTCCTTTCCTTAATGCCTCACTCTTGCCGGGCCATTCTCTGCTCTGCTCAGGGTAGATTGAGCCCTTGTAAGGGAGGCCAAGGGAGAACTGAGATGGGGCAGAAAGAGCCCCAACCCTTTTTCCTAAAGACCTTACATAGCTCTGACCTAGGGGATATCTCACCTCTCTGTCCCAGGGTGAGGCATGAGCTCAGCTTGCTTATATCCTATTGAACTCATATAGCTGGGTTCATTCCCATTCTGCTCATGATTGTCTAGGTAGCCTCCTCATCCTTTATCTCCTCCTCTTGAAAATGAGAATGTAATAATATCTGCTCAGTTTGTGTGAGGACCAAAGGGATGTGACTTGGGCCAGCATAGTCCTTGTGATAAAGGCTCAAAATGAACATTGTCACCAGAGAGGTTATTTGAGTCTAAGAACCAACTCCCATAGGCCACAGGTAAGAACACTAGCAGATATGAGCTCTTATTAGCACGGCAGGACTGGTACCTGGATCCTTCTGGTCATTCGGATGCCGCCCCTGTTACCCAACTCTTCTCTCACCTGCCTTCCTGCCTGGGCTTCCCATTGTCTTTGCGGATGTATTGCTGAGACTGCCTGGGTGTGCTCCCTGTACCCCAGTGCCCTCAGATGAGCTCTGCCTTTTGCCCCGTGACTGTTATGTGTTAATTACTGGGCAAGTGGAGGCAGCTGCCACGATCAGGCCACACCTGCTGTGGCTTGTCAGCCCCGTGTCAGATGCAACCCCAGGGCAAACAGCAGTCCAGCTAATGAAAAGCTCAGCCTTGGCCCTGGGGCTGAGCAGCTGCCGGCTTTGTGTTTCTCTGCCGTTCACTTGGTGATCTGGCCCTCAGCACCCAGAACAAGGGCCAGAGCCTTGGCACCACAGTCTCCAGTGATCTGGTTACAGAACACATTCTCTGGCTCATCTCAAAAAGGCAGATCTTTGCTATAATTCCAGGAACTCAAAGTAGAAGGGGATCTCCAATCCTCAAATATTTTTCTGCTGCAAACCTGAAATTCTGCCAGAGAGCTAATGGTCCAAAGGAACAATTCTCAGAACCCAGACACATCTGCTATGTACTGTTACCTGGCTTGTTAGGAACTCAGATTCTTGGAGCTGGGGCTGTAGCTCAGTTTGTAGAGTACTTGCTTAGCATGCATGAAGCCCTGAGTTCCATTCCCAGCAGCACATAAGGCAGGCATGGGGATGCATGTCGCATGTCTGTACTCAGACTCAGAAGCTGGAGGGAGAGGGAAGGATTAGAAATTCAAGATCATCCTCAAATCGTGAGCCCAAATAAACCCTTAGGTTGCTTTTCTCCGGTGTTTGTCACAGCGAGAACAGGACGAACACAGAAGAGGTCTGAACAATTGTGTGGACGGATGGCAGCCGTGCCGCCGGCACAGATCTGACAGTCCCAATGGTAGAGCCCAGCAGAGAGAGAGAGAGGCGTAGAAGCAGACAACATGTGACAAAGAATAGGGACAGCAGAAGCAAGAATGAGGCTCTCCCCATCCCACTCCCTTTGTTTTGCAGGGACTGGAACTCAGCACAGATACTCACCACCATCCTTCCCAAGATTCCCTACTGGGCTAATGTTTTGGTCACTCTTGATACTTCTTCTAATCTCCTTTGGGTATATGTCTCATGTCTCACAGGCTGTAAGCCTCCTTTAGAGACATAGCTGGTGGAAATATAGGAGGGGTTAGCTCTCCTGCCATTCTGGATCAACCTGGTTAAGAAAAGAGCTTTTCAAGAAAGAGGACCCTGGGTAAGATGCTCAATCCTCATTCAGAAAGGCAAAAGGGACAGACATTGGAAGAAGGAAAAAATGGGGAACAGGACAGGAGCCTACCACAAAGGGCCTCTGAAAGACTCTACCCAGCAGGGTATTGAAGCAGATGCTGAGATTCATAGGCAAACTTTGGGCAGAGTGCAGGAAATCTCATGAAAAAAACGGGGAGATAGAAAGACCTGGAGAGGATGGAGCTCCACAAGAGAGCAATAAAACCAAAAAATCTGGGCCCAGAGGTCTTTTCTGAGACTGATACTCCAACCAAAGACCATGCATGGAGATCCCATGGCAGCTCAGTCTCCAAGTGGGGTACCCAGTAAGGGGAACAGGGGCTGTCTTTGACATGAACTCAGTGGGTGGCTCTTTGATCACCTACCCCCGAGTCAGGGGCAGCCTTACCAGACAGAAGAGGACAATTTAGCCAGTCCTAATGAGACCTGATAGGCTAGGGTCCTATGGAAGGGGAGGAGAACCTCCCCTATCAGTGGACTGGGAGAGGGAACTGGGAAGAGAAAAGGAAGGGAGGGTGGGGTTGGGAGGGGCTGAGGGAGGGACTACAACTGGGACACAAAGTGAATAAATTGTAATAAATAAATAAGTTAAAAAAAAGAGAGAGAGAGCTTTTGCAGTTCATGCTGAAATCATCTTGGAGACTGACCTTTGCCCAGATACTGGAAGGTCGTCCTGGCTAGTCCACAGACAGGCAGCTGAGAATATCCCCAGAGAGAAAGACAAGGCCCTGGAAAAACAATATGTGTAATCCGTAGCACATACAATGGTGGTTTAGATGAAAATATTCCCCTCCTACCTGCCATGGCTCAGCTGATTGAATACTTGGTCCGAAGTTGGTGGTGCTGTTTGGGTAGGTTTAGGAGGCGTGGCCTTGCCTCCTAAAGTAATGTACTTCCTAAAGGAAGTATATCAGTGAGAGCAGACTTTGAAGTTCAAAAAAGTCTTCCACAGGGCCCCAAACCTTTAATCCCAGCAGAGGAAGGCAGATCTCTGAATTTGGACAGGCCTGATGAACAGATAGAGTTCCAGGACAGCCAGGGCTTGTTTAACAGAGAAACCCTGTCTCAAAAGGCCAAAAACAAACAAAAAGGAAACCCCTCCCACCATTTCCAGTGTTTTCTCTCCTTGTGCATGCCGTTCAAGATGTGAGTCTCAGCATCCAGGTCCTTCTGCTGTGTCCGTGCTTGCAGGCACTTTCCCCACTCAGCTCTCTGGAACTGAAGCCAAATAAACCTTTCCTTCTATAAGCTTATTGTGGTGGGGTGCTTTAGTACAACAATAGAAAAGTAACTAATACACTCCCCTTGCTTTTCAAGCCTTTGCATAGCTACTTGTGCCTTTGATGGAGGAGGAAAGTGAGTTAAGGTCCTGTTCTCTCTAGGATGGTTCACATGCAGGAACTTTTAGGTCTGCTATCCCAGTTTCCCCTTCTCCCTATTGCCAGTGGTTTCAGAGTCAATGTTTCATCTTTAATTTAAGGGTGTAATCCTCACTAGAATCCCATTCCATTCCTAAGTGTTCTGGGCTTAGGTCAGTCAGGGTTCAAATCTTAGTTCTACTATTTGTTAGTCATTATGTTCTGGGTTAAATATTTAAACTCTTTGAGCTTCATTCTTTCCTTTGTAGAGTGGAATCTATGTTTTATGCCTCCAGACACGTATCTATAGATACTCATTATTATTTCAAGGGTTAAAAATATGCACTGCTAGCTGGATTTCTCATGAGCACATTTCTTTAACATTACATAAAGAGAGGAGTGAATAGAGGCAGAGTGAATGGTTGAAGATTCTGACGTTAACTTGGATTGTTGGTGTTTCTACAAATGCAGTCATAAAATATAAATATAATATGGACTGAGCGTAGTGGCACATACCTTTAATGCTGGTTCTCAGGAGGTAGAGGCAGGCAGATCTCTATACGTTCAAAGATAGCCTGGACCACATAACAAGTTTCATACTGAGACCCTGTTAAGCCAGAGAAGACTTACGAAGACAAAGGATTCCTAGGATGAGAGTGTGGCAGTATGGAAATGTCTTCAGTGTGTGTGTGTGTGTGTGTGTGTGTGTGTGTATGCGTGCGCACTTGTGTCAGGGTGGGGGCTGGTACCATTAGCACCTTAGTTCCCTTTTCTGCTCCACTTGCTTCTCCCTGCCTGAAGGCGGAAAGGCAGACTATGACTTGCAATTACTCGCAGCAGAACTGAAGGAGCCATTACCTGGGCTCTTCAAAGGCAAGCACAGAATGCTACTTAGCCTCTAAATTGAATGCAGCCCCCAGCACCATCTATCCCTTAGAGCTGTCCCCAGTCGCAGGGCCTGTCCTCTTGATCATCATGAGTAAACTCTTTTATGTGTTCTCTTGGGGAAAGAGAAGAGAGTTTCTCTATAGTAGCATGAGACACATGTTTGTGAGCCAAAAAGACCACGAAGCCTGTTTCATCGGGTTGAATGAGAGCTGGGGACTGAGGAGGGAGAGAGGCTTGGAGGAATCAGGCTCCCATGGGAATCTGGATTCTAACTTCGTGGCTGCTTGGAGATCAATGGTAGCCTTTGTCTGTGCTCCCCAGCTGGATGGGGCCTGGGGCTGGCAGGTGTTTTACATTATTAATAGCGAGATCTCTTTCCTTCCTGATAATCTGGTCTCCTTCCACATGTATGGAACCACTTAGAAAACCAGCCCTGTCTATCTGAGTGTTAAGTAGGTAGCAAGGAAGCAGCCCCTCCCATCAAGCATGGCAGGCCTTGTACATGAGGGCCTCTGGACTTCTAAACACCAGAACAATGTTTTAATTTGGGTTTCTCTTAAAATCAGGGTGAAAAGAAAGAATATTAATGAAAGAAACAATAATGGATATAGACTAGTGAATCAATATTTGTTTATACCAGTGCAATTATAAAAATTAACATTTATTTGGCTAGAAGGGCTCACAAAGTCAAATTTCCCAAGCATAGGGCCTGGGAAAATTATATTATAATCCTAGACAAGGGCTTGGAGGAAATTTTAGTGGGGTCTTAAGACAAAGATGTGATCTTACCTTGGGCCCTTGTAACCTCTTGGCCTCAATTAAGTCATTCACTGAGGCTGCAGCATTCCCTGTGGCCCAGGCTTACGAACTGCAGAGGAGGATGAGTGCTTCCCTCTTCTGTTCCTCTCTGGCTAGGGTCTAAGACACAATCATTATAAAACTGGAAATTCAGAAGCATTCAGTGGGTGTGTGCCTCTGAGGACAATGGGTCCTGTACTCCAAGAGTGAAGGGCTCCATAGGATTATTGAAGAACCCACCAGGCAGCCACTACCAGTCCAGTTCCTAGCAGAAGGTAAGTTAGTAAACAGCTGGACCCTTGAAGGTATATGCAGTCCCAGGAAATTGGCTGAGAGAACCTCACAGTCCCACCAGAAGCCGCCAAGATGAGGCAGTCTGACTGAGGTACAGTGGCTGGCTGGGAAAGGAGGTTCCAGAGACGAGAGGTGTGGCAGACCAGGTGATTGTCCTGCTCAGTGGGCCCATCTGCTGATAAGAAGAACTTAAGAGATCTGTGAACTGAAAGGTCTTTTCATAGATACATGTGGGAGCCAGCAAGTTGGCTGAGTAGGTAAGGGTGCTGACAACCCAAGTTCATCCCAGAACCGGAATACAGTGAGACAGGGAGAACTGAATCCACAGAGTTTTCTTTTGTCCACACATGTATCATTAAATATAAGCCTCCCTACACACAATTAAAAACAACCTTTCTAAAACAGGAAGAAAGGAAAGAAGGAAGGAAGAGGTGGAGAGGAAGTGGTGTTTCACACTTTAGAAGTAGAGGCAAGAGGCTCAATGTAAAGTCATCTTCAGCTACATATGAATTTAAGGTCAGCTTGGGTTGCATGATACCCTGTCCAATGAGGAAGGGAAGAAAGGAAAGAAGAACAAGACCATGGAAGAGCGGGGAAACATGGGACCATTTGGCTAGAACCTGTTGTTCTTGATGTGACACAGCCTCCTCCTTCTATCCCAAGGACTCATGGGGAAAAGGTAGCACCAGAACTGGGTTGTGTGTTTGGAGCTCTCACTGATAAACATGTCCACTATGTGCTCTTCCTCTCTTTCCTCTTCCCCCTTCTCCCTTTCCCATTTCCAACCCCCCACCACTTTTTTAAAAATCCATTCTCCATTCCCATGTTTCCCTACCTCTTTCCAGAAAGTTCTTCCTTCTCACCAGAATGCAGGGAGCATGGCTATCTGAGGCCTCTCAGCTGTGAGGACCCCAGGTTGGTATGTCAGGAAGGCCCCTGAGACTAGCTGCTTAATCTTCTGGTCACATGGAACCTTGTTCAGACTGTGAAGTTCATCCAGGTGTCCACAGCATCATTTGTCATTCACGTCATTTCCACACCCTCTCATTTCTTTTCTTCTGTGCCTTGGTAGGAAATAGAGGTGATCCTTTTCAATTGATCTGTGAGAACAGGGTCCAGGTGGCCATGCCCAGTCAGCTATGTAGAGATCAGACAGCTGGACTTCACTTTGCCAGCCTGTAGGGCTGGCAGGTCAGGGGCTTAGGGATACAAGCATCTTCATCTGCAGGGGCAAACCAAAGGCAACTTGAACTAGAGAAGGACAAGCTGGCTCTATTTCGGTTACCTACATGGGGGTGTGTGGGGTAGGGAAGCAGGGGTCAGCTAGAAGGGTCTGAGTATCTCCATAACTGGTCTGGGATGTAAAGCTGACTGAATGGCATACAGGGCTCTCTCTATGTCTGTGAAACTCTACCACAAGGGCCCCTAACTACTGTAATTAACAGTCAAAGAAATGTGCATTCAAGTAATCAAAAACCATCTTAAAATTTATCAGATGGGCAGGTAATAAATATTTTTGAAGTTTACCTTTTAAGCAGATGTTTTCAAAGCCCACAGGGAAGAGCCCTACAAGCTTTCTGAAGACATGGGTTGGAAATAATGCAAGTCCCAATATCCTTTTTGACACAGCAATTCATTCCTAAGAATGTGCCCGAAGAAAATCATGCCATGCAAGAGTGAGGACCAGAGACTACGTAAAGATGGACACCATGGTAGCATGGGCATGCCTGCAACCCCAGTGAGTGGTGAGATGGAAGATGGTGGGTCACACTTGGTTCTCTCCAGGTTCTAGAAGCCAGAAGTCTGCTAGTACAGTGTTGTCAGACTGGCATGCCCTCACTGGCTATAGGGTCGCATCTTTCCTGGCTGCCAGCTTTCTGTGGGGGTGGCTTCATGCTTGTCTCTGCCAACATTGTCACATGTTCTCTTCTCTGGGTGCCTCTCCTCTGTGTGTCTCTTATAAGCACATGAAGTCCTGGATTTATCTAAATAATACAGGATGGCCTTGTCTTGAGACCCCCAAACTTAATAGCATCCACAAAATCCTTGTGTTAGTCAGCTTCTCATTGCTGTGACCAAAATGTTTGGCAAACAACCACAGGAGGAAGGACCCATTCTCACAGCATCAGAGCAGTCAGTTCATAGTAGCTCCATTTGATTATCCCGGGGGCAGGAGGATGTGACCAAAGAGCTTTTCTACCTTATTGCAGCCAGGAAAAATAATCTAGTGGCAGTAGCCTGGAGGATGGCATGCCAGTCATGGTGTGTGTGTGTATTCATTGATTTTCTTTTTTCTTTTTCCCCTCATACCCTTCAGCCTAGCAGAGCGCTGGGTACTTGGTACATGATAAGGAGGTGGAGGGCCTAAGTGTGTTGGATTGACTATCAAGAAGCCACACCCATTATGTGACATCTAGTCATTGTTATTCTGTGCCTCGCAATATATGGTGAATCAATGAAGTCAGTAGCTTCCTCAACTTTTTTTTTCTTATTAATGGAGTGCTTCCACCACCACCAATTACAACTAGTACAGTAGGGGCTGGGGAGATGGCTCGGTTAGAAAGTTCCTGCAATGCATGTGTAAAGACCTGAGCTCAACTTTCAGAACCTACAAAACCCAACCAAATGAACAACAGGGGTGGTGGCAGAGATAGGAGACTCCCTGGGGCTTGCTGGCCAGCCAGTGCGGCCAAATAAGTGTGCTCTGGGTTCAGTGGAGAGACCCTGTCTCAAAAAAGAGAGTGGAGTGCACATGAGAAAGACATTCTTTGCACACACATTTGTTCATGTCGATGGACATGTACATATGCACACACACAATAAATAAAAAGATAAAATAAAATAAAACACCCAGCCCAGAAATGAGACAAGCAGCAGTGCAATAACAGCATAAGAAACAGACTGTGAGAGAATGCTGTGTCTCTCTGCTCCACCTCATCTGACCCTCATACTCACTAACACACCACATGCCAAAGGTTTCATAAATTCCCATCAGTAGCCAACTGGTCTGATTCTTTCCAGGCCTTTCCTGCTGCCACACTGAAATGCTGTACCCAGTGTCCCTCCACCTGGCACGATCTGAACATTCCATCCTCTCTCCTCTGTGGGCAAGGCTGCCCTGATTCAAATGCTGCCCTGTGTGTACTGTGGAGGAGGTCTTGTTTCTGGACACTGCTGATGAAAGTTCACTGGTGTTTCTAATCAGACCCAGGACTCCCTAGGGAGCAGGAAGCAGCCCTGATATCCTGTTAAGCTAGCCAGAGAGTTGCTGCTTTTCCCTAAGCTTCTGGATAACAACTGTCAGAAAGGATTCCAGGCTGAAATAAAATCTATGGCCCTGGCATCCTTTGCTTCCCGGCCAGGTACCTCACTGCCTAGGCACACTTGATAGAGCTCTCTTCAGCCCTCTGACCTTTGCATCTCATCCTTGGGACGGCATTAGCAATACCTGCTGCTCAACAGGTATACATCAGAGCATGTACCCTGGGTGTCAGTCAGTCCCTGTTGTAAAGCCAATGCCCTCGTGCCCTAGAACCCCAGCCACCCTTCTGGAGAGCCAGATGTCCCCAGAGTCACGAGCCCATGTCAACATCTGACCTAAAAGGAGCTGGAGTCCCAGCACCGACGCTGTGGTCAGGGTCAACTCTGACAACTAATGCCCAGACCTTGATGGTTATTAATATTATGGTTATGCCCTTGGCTACCTGGATGCAAGGTCATGCACAGGAGACAGAGAAGCAGCAGTGTTTATAGTGGCCATGCTTCTCAGAGCAGGATTTCCTGAGTGTGCTTCTCTCTGTCCAGCTAACGTGTCTCCCTTTTTGCTCTTGCACAGCACCCACTTCCTCTCTCTAGGGCTGAGACATAATGGTTGCTGTTCGTTTTCATGTGCCCTTTAAACACTCTTGGGTATCCCTGCAGGTTTTCTGCTTGTTTCCTTTGTGGGTTGGCTCCAGATAGGAGGTAAAAGAGATGGAGCCATTTGGTAGTGGTACAGAGAAATCATTCGATATTTAGCAGCCAGTGCTGCTGGCCACACCATGAAGATGCACCCCAGGATTGGGGATGGGAAGGCCCTCTGTTAGACACAGCCTTTAGTGTTTGTTCTTTGTTCTCTCTCTCTCTCGTTCTCTCCCTCTCTCACACCTCTCTTGATCTATAAATAAAACATAACCAAAAATTAGAAGTTAGGACTGGAAGGAGGCTTGCATTTGGGGGTCCTTGGGGCTGTCAAGACTCAGACCTTGGGGCTGTCCTGTGCCTCCTTTCTCCCCAGCCAAAGACCACTCTAGGTATATTCTGGACCTAGTTAAACCTGTGCCCTTTACCCCACTTCACCCTGACTCAACACTAATCCACCATGTCACCTTGGGCCAGTTGATCAATTCTACAAAATCTCAGTTCCTCCAAGGGTTAAAGGAGGGGAAAACAGAGAAAGAGGACAGGGTCTCCGCACTGACTCTGGAAGCCCCAAATATAACAAGTCACAGAGGGCATCCCAATCTGCTATTCCTGCCACAGTGTAGTTAAATTACAGAGATGTTCAACATGGGGGACACAATAACCTGACACCCCCAGTCCATGCATAGCAGGGAAACCTGGAATTTAAAGAAAACAGCATTATTAGGAAGCTTTGGTTGGCATTTCATCTGCCCCTATCCTAATGACTTTAGGAAACCAAATGAAGAAAAGCATCCCTAACAGGAACAGACAGGCAAGCTCAAGCACCACATACTTAGTTCGTTGCCATCTACCCACCCATACCCATTCTACCCATCCTCCGTTGTATGCCCCATCTTCTTCCAAAAACTGTTTGTGGCAAGTATAGCCAAGCAAAAGCTGTTGTTTTTAGCAATAAAAGCAATATCTGTTAGTATGTTGAGGAGGGAAGGGAAGGAGGAGAAGAGGAGAAAGAAGAGAATGACAGACAGCTGAGAGGGAGGAGGGAGGAGGGAGGAGGGAGGGAAGAAAAGGACAGATGCTCTGTAGCAAAAGTCCATTTGTTAAGCAACCGACCTTTCTCTTTCCCTCCGCTATGCTCTCGAAAGGCCTCTGCTGAGCAGTTATCGATTGGAGAGCTGGCCACAGTCTCTGCCTGGCAGAATCCATCAAGGCAATACCTGATTTCACAGGAGATGGCTTTCTGGTGCTGATGGATCGGGATCAAGCCGGTTCCTTGCAAGACAGTTTGTATCCAAACGTGCCCCAAGGAAAGGGATCTGCATGCTGCTGTTTCTTTGATCTTGTTCAGAAGGCTGAGTCTAAAATATGTTAAGTTCAAGGTCACCTGAGCTACATAGTAAATTTCAGGCTATCCTGGTCTACAGAGCAAGACCTCCTCCCATCTCAAAAAAAAACAAACAACAAATTTAAAAGATTTTTTAAAATATGAGAGATAGAGAGATGGTGCAGTGGAAAAAAGTGTTTGCTGTACAACCCTGAAGGCCCGAGTCTGAATTTCCAGAACCCACACAGAGCCAAGCATACTGGCCCACATCGGTAATCCCAGAGCTCCTACGGCAAGAAGAGAAGCCAAGGCAAGGAGCTGAGACTGGGAATCTACCGGAAACAGCCAGCTGGGCTCTCATACTAGTTGGCAAATATGAAAGAGGCCTTGTCTCAAACAAGGTGGAAGGCTTCTCCTGCGTGACTTGGCACATGTATGACCACACACACATAAAAAGAAAAAGAAACCGGGATAAGAGCTTTGGGACTTTGGATTTGCTTCCCCCTAGATGCTAGGACCAGGCCCACCGTTCTGGGAACGGCCCTGGAGTCCTACCCTGAGCTCAGGGGATGAACTATTGATCAGTCAGCCAGTGACTCAGTTGACTAACAGGTTAGTATTGAACACCTGAGGTGTTCCAAAGAAGTGTCTGAATGCTATTGTTGAGGTTGTTTCAAAGGAGAAAATGTCATTGTGCAATTTAAAAAGAGCTACTCTTGTCAGCCGATCAAGTGGCTTTAAACAGTAAAGGAAACTAGAACAGAGCGTTGGCGTTCTTGGTGACTGCCCTTATTAGGAAAGAGCTGAGCAGGTGATAGGACTATAAATTCAATTCAGCCAGAGCAGGGTCACCTAGCAGGAAAGTGATAGCGCTGGACTCTGAAGGCAGCAGCCTGGTCTGAGGGCCCCGAGTCCAGAGCCACAACTGCCACCAGGACAGGCAGCCAGCATACAAGCAGACACCTGGTGCTGTGACTTGTTGCAATGGCTGAGAAGCATCCACAGTGAGTTTACAATGCTCTAGTGCACTTGGCAGGTTGGTTTGTTTACAAGGCCTTCCCAGCTGTCTGCCTACTCCGTCCCTACTGGGAGGACAGGACACAGGAAATGCTGTTTTTGCTTCTGAGCTGGTGGTCTCCAAAAGTTTTATATGTGTACGTAGTTAGCCACAGGGCATCTATTCTCTCTTGGCTAACACAAAGGCAGGAATTTTTATAGTGAGCTGATCAATGACTAGTCCGAGCCTGCTTTTCATCCACACATGAGAAATCAATTAGTCATTCTACACCAACAGAGGGGAGCAGCAGGAGAGTTGGAGTGATGGATCCCACTTCTGGGGAAAGCTTAGGCAGCAGAGACACTCACTTAACCTACAAAATAACCTTTGTGTCAGGGGCTGTTACTATAACCACATTCTACATTATGATACATTCCCTGTGCCTTTTAGGGAAGATGGGCAGTGTGGGGGTGGGGAGGCTGGGGAGTGTCTGCTGTGTAAGCACGGGAACCCGATCTTGACCGCCAGAACCCACTTAAAAGCCAGGCACAGCAGCGCACACGTGTAACCTAGTGCTGGGGAGGCATGGAGCTGTATAAGAAAGCTCCATGCTCACGAAGAGACCGTGCCTTAATATAGAAGGTGGAGAGGGATTGAAAGAGACACCTGACCTTGATCTCTGGCCCCCACATACACACACACACACACACACACACACACACACACACACACACACACACAGATAATTGGTGGTGGAAAGGGGCCTGGGCTGAAAAGCAATGTAACTAGAGTATTGGGATATTTTATTGGGTTCTTATGTCTACCATCCTTCTCCACCCCAACCATTTCCAGTCCCTAACACTAGGTAGCAAGAAAGAAGGTTAGACAGGAAAGGAAGGGGTGGAGGGGTATAAGTCTCTTTAGACTACTTTCTGCTGATTAGAGGCATTGAGTTCCTCAGAGAAAATTTGGTCTTTGTCAACAGGATATCCAACTTCTATTCATCTCTTTGACCACTTGATAAACTGCAGCAAACTATAGCAGCAGGCGGAGCAACACCCAGCTCTTCAGAGCATCTCTGGACCCCCCTTCGGGGCTCTGTCGTCTAGAAGAGTCCCCAGAATTCCAAACATAAACTATCCTCAGCTGGCAAAATCATGCCCCTGCCAGAGCATGAGACACATTATAGTCAACTGCTGTGGACTATTTGAAGCAGCACCAACTCCCACACTTGAAAGTAAAACAAAATCGTATTCACATAGCATAATTGGGATATTAAAGAAACCAAAATTCTCACTACAGAGCAGGACACACAATTATAGCTTCCCTTTGCTATTTAAAGGTACTGGATGAGGCTCAGACTCTCTTCTGTAAAATGGGAGCTGGGATTGAATGGAGAAGGCTCTTTTCTGCTCAGCTTCTTAGATTTGGTGACTGCCCCCAGGATCTTGTCCTTGACTTCTAGAGCACAAGCTGGCTGCTCAGATCCTGTTCTCTCAGCTGTCCCATGTCAGCAAGTACCAGACTGATGACTACCCAAAGCTGTGCCCTTCCACCCTTTCCCAGAGCCATCTTGAGCATCTGCCATCGCTTCCTGCTTCTTGGCATGCACTGGGACAAGGGGTAGGACCCTGTGTGGTGCTGGGCCAAAAGGCCAGACAGAGCATGGCAGACGGCAAACAGAGCCGTTTCTGCCCTGCGCCCTGGGTGGCTGTCACCACCCACCCTCATGTTGGCTGAAGTCTTGCTCACCTGGCATTAACCCCTGCCACTCAGTTAAATCTGCCAAATGGCCTTTACAGACAAGCCCTGACAAGAGAATGTGATTTCAGTTTCTTGTGGCTTTTGATCCTCCAGCTGTGTGAGGGTGCTAGCCTCACTCTCAGCTTCTAACATTCTTAAGAATTGCATCAGACACACAAGAGTCTTGCTGGTCTTCCACGATGCTCCCACAGGTCAGAAGGGCTGGGTACCGCAGTAGCATCTAGGTCCAGGACCACGTGGGACTGAGGAAGCTGCAGGGTAGAGTCTGGGCTCTATCTTCTGCTCATCATTATCAGATCATTGTGCAACCAGAGGGAATAAGGGGCCTGTGGGGGAAATCTCACCAGCTGCCTCCTTTTGTAAACCTCTCTCTCTGTGTCTCTGTCTGTCTCTGTCTGTCTGTCTGTCTCTCTCTCTCTCGTGTGTGTGTGTGTGTATGAGTGTGTGTGTGTGTGTGTTTCTGTAGGTCAGAGAACAACCTCAGGTACCACTCACCTTGTCTTTTGAGTCAGGGTCTCTTACTGACTCAGAGATTGCTGCCCAGGCTAGGCTGGTTGGCTACCAAGCAGGGTCCTCTTCCCTGGCACTGAGCTTACAACACGCACCACTATGCCTGTTTTGTTTTGTTTTTGTTTGTTTGTTTTTAAATACACGGGTTCTGGGGATTGAACTCAAGCCCTTATGCTTATGTGGCAAGCCCTTTACTGACTGAGCTTCCCAGCCTTAAATGAAATTGTATTACTACACGACCATGCTTGCTGGTTGACACTGCTGTTGTACAACAAAGACAAATGCTTACAACAGAGGTCACATGTGGCCTCCAAAGCCTGAAATATTTGGTATCTGGCCCTTTGGAACAAAAGCCAGGCATGGCCTGATCTCCATAGCTCTTCTCCAAGTCACAAGGGTTATAGATGTGTCTGTTGCTTTCCTTTCAGCTACAGATGCATAATACACAGACTTTACAGGATCATGTGTAAGTCAGACCTCAGAAGTGTTTGACTTATAGTTACCTTTTCCTTGAATGACTCATGTGTTATATGTCACCCCTGGTGGCTCTGGAGCAGCATGCCATAATCAAATACATTATTTTAAGATCTGTTTTCAGTATTTTTGTATTTCTTTTTTATTTTATGTGTATCAATGTTTGGCCTACATACATATGTTCCACGTGTGTTTCTGGTGCTCACAGAAATCAGAAGAGACCATTGGAGGCCCTGGAGCTAGAGTTAGAAATAGTTGTGAGCCACCATGTGGGTGCTGGGAACCAAACTCAGGTCCTGCACAAGAGCAATGGGCACTCTTAACTACTGAGCTATCCCTTAGCCCCACATGAGTTCTTCTACAGTGAAAGAGAGAACTACTCCTACTTGGTGCTATAAATAAAACCATGAATAGCTTCCCATCAATTTAGGGCAGTTTCTATGACAAAATTTATTATATTATATTCATGTCACATGGAAGGTGGCCACCTAATGAGTTAAATGTGCCACTTTTGGAGACCATAAGGACTTTAGACTAGAAGGTCATTCAGGTTGGCCCTGTATGGTAGATGAGGAAGCAGAGACTGGGAAAGTTCAGGCTGAGGTTCTCTGATTGGCAAAGAATGGGCAAGACGCTGACTAAAGCCTGATTTGTCTCTGAATTGACTTTCCAGCTCTCTAGAAGGCCCAAGTTTCATCCCTTTGGTCCCCATGTCACCTTGCACAAAGCTTCCTTGAGTAGGAAGATCTATATTGACTTCTAACATTTCCAAGTGTTTATTATCCTATTCTTTGCCTCACAATCTAGTACTTAATTAGGTGCTAACTGGAGACATCATACTTCAGTGGCCTCTGTCTGAGGATAGAGTCTGGGCATTCATCTTTTCTGGTCTTCTTCAAAGGGCCGAGTGCTCAGTCTGTGGTGACGGTTCGTTACTAACTATAGAAGGCACAGAGTAAAGGACATGGGAGGTGGTTCGCTCCGTAAGAAGAGGCATGAGGACCTGAGTGCCACCCCCAGAACCTGTGTAAAGAGCCAGGTGTGGCAGCATGAGCCTGTGATCCCTGTCCTTGGGAGAGAGATACAGAAGGGTCCTGGGGGCTTGCTGGACAGCCAGTCTCCTCAACTGGTGAATTCTAGGGTGAGTGAGAGGCTCTGTCTCAAAAAAAAAATGAGGTGCAGAACAATTTAGAAGGATACCTGATGTCAAAACATATACATACACACACACAAGGGGGGGGGATACACAGACACAGCAAAACAGAAGGACACACACAAACACACACACATGCACGTTTAATCTGGGCAGTAGATGTATATTTTCTGCCTGCCATGGGATAGAATACAGGGGGTGCAAGTATGTGCCCAAAGAATAAGAAAATTGTAAGACGCACCCCATTTGACTCAACTACAAACCTTAACACTCTCTATTTCCCAGATTTGGAAATACGTTTCTGTGAAATTGAGCAATGTATCCAACTTTGTGTCCCACATATCCGCAGGACATCAGTGGATCTTCAAACAGGCATCTCAATCGTCAAAGGCAACAAGCTGCCTAAGACAGCCATCCTTCTGTGGTTGTTGTCAGCAGGAAAGCCAGAGACAGAGTCTGCATTTAGGAAAAGCATTTAGGAGAATCTTGTGGCTGAGGGCCCTCGTGGGGCTTGAGTAATACTGATGAATATGTGCGTTTTGAAACGGTCAGGAGTTGTCTAATAATCCATCACATATAAAGATGCCTTGGGGAGCCACTAACCCTTTCTCTGCTGCTGTGAAGTCTAGCCCCTTCCAGCGATGGGCGCCTGGGCAGCACCGCCGCAGGATTTATCATTATCAGCTATGAGGAGGAACTGAGAGGGCTGCTGTGTGTGGCGCTTGGGTAAAGCTCTATCCAGAATAAATCTCTCTGCCATCGGTAATCTTCTGGCCTAACCTTTTCTAGAAAACACTACAGACTATGTGTGGCAGTGGAGAGAGGGTGTCATTACAGTTAAACTGAAGGTCAAAGACCAGCAGTGGGAAGGAATACAGGAGATCCTGCTATCAGGATGACCTCTGCTGGGCCCCCTGTGCCAGTGCCCTAGCAGTCCCAATGGTGGGCAGAGATAATGGGGTGTAAGACAGCAACTGTTTTAGAGACAGGAACTGTTGGGAGGGGAGGAGCCTGGGGCAGGGGTATGAGCAGCTCTTGCACAAGCACCAGGGAAGAAGAGCTGTGGCTGCTGAAAGGCCTTCCGTGGCGGCCCTAGTGTGCCTGGCTTTGTAGCCTGTGGTGCTACCATGCCATCTGTAATGATTGAGGATGTGCACAGTGAAGCAGAGCAAGTGAGCAAGCTAGTACTCAGTGTTCTCAGATCCTCACCAACAGCCGCTCACTGGGAACCCCCAGACAAGAGATTGTTTCTGATACTACTCTGAGTTACCCCACAAGCCAGGTCCTGTAGCCCCAGAAAGTACGGTTTGTGTGAGCCGGAACCACTATGCATCTTGCTCTTTTAAAAAATTAAAAAATATATGTATGTGGGTGTTTTGTCTGTATGTACATCTTTGTACACGAAGACAGAAGAGGGTATCAGATCCTCTGGAACTGGAGTTACAGACAGTTGTGAACTGCCATATAGATGCTGGGAATAGAACCCAGATCTTCTAGAAGGGCAGCCAGTGCTCTTAA
This sequence comes from Pachyuromys duprasi, assembly GCA_028658305.1. Taxonomy (NCBI): domain Eukaryota; kingdom Metazoa; phylum Chordata; class Mammalia; order Rodentia; family Muridae; genus Pachyuromys; species Pachyuromys duprasi. The sequence continues at coordinate 51,254,072 of CM053747.1, read as the reverse complement.
CTGCTGAGCCATCTTTCCAGTCCCTTATTCTGATATTTTTTTGAGAAGTGTTCTTTTTATCTGCTGTCTTTGGTATTATGATATTATGAAATATGTATTTGGTCTGGTCCCCTGTGCCTTGACATACTACTTCTAAAGTCCTTGGAAAGATGCATATCTTGATATGCTGATGAGATGACTGGAACCAACAGTCCCTGGGAACTTCCTGTTAAGGTGGCGGGGAGGGGGGATATGGGGGGACTGTCACAGGAAAGACTCAGCATGGTCAAAGGGGTGGAATTTTCAGCCCTAGTCCTTAAGGCTTGGAAAGAGAGGAAACCAGACATTCAATCAATCATGCCTACAGAAAACTTCCATGCTTTCTCTGCTCCTTCCCCACACCCACACAAATCTTTTCAGGTTCTGGGAGCTTTCTGGTAGCTGAACAGGCAGAGAAGTTCCTGGAAGTTCTCTGAGTGCCTACCCACCCACATGGCTTTCTCTGTGGTCTTTCTCTATCTGGCTATTCATCTCTATCTTTTAGAGAATCGTTTATAATAGATGACTAAATATAAGCTGTTTTCCTGAGTTGCATGAGCCATGATAGAAAAGGAAATCAGTGAGTCCTGTGTAGCCACGAGCCCTGTACTGAGAGCTGCCATGAGGACAGGAGCTCCTCCAGCACTGAGCTCCGCCTGCGGGAGGTGATGCTATCAGGTGATGGTAGAACTCAGTAAACTTAGGAGATACTCAACTGGTGTATGCAGAGCTGATGGTTTGGTGAGAGGGATCTTCTCTCTATAAACCCGAGTCACAGAAGTATTCTTTAGCGTATACTCTGTAATTAAAAAACATATATATAGGCCAACCTGTAATCCTGGCACTTGGAGAGGTAGGTGGATCTCTGCAAATTCAAGGCCAGCCTGGTCTACAAAGCAAGTCCAGGACAGCAAAGGCTACACAGAAAAATCTTGTCTCAAAACAAAAGAAAAACAAAAACAAACATATATAGGGACCTTGTGGGGCAATAGTGCACACCTTTAATCCCAGCACTGGGAAGCAAAAGCAGGATCTCTGCATTCTAGCCAAGACTACACAGAGAAACTTTGTCTTGAAAACCAAAGGAAGGGCCTGCAGAGGTGGTTCAGAGGGTAAGAATGCTGTCTGTTCTTCGTAAGGTCCTGAGTTCAGTTCCCAGCAACCACATGGTGACTTGAAACCATCTATAGTGAGATCTGGTGCCTTCTTCTGGCATGCAGGTGTACATGCAGGCAGAATACTGTATAAATAATGAATCAAAAAAAAAGAATTATATATATATATATATATATATATATATATATATATCAGATGCAGTAGTTGGCTTTTATATCTCACATGTTCCTTATACTTTCCAGTACAAATTGATTTAGTGGTAGACCCTTCAAATTAAAAAGCTAGTAAAAGAATGAACCAAGGGGGAAATGATTGGATGGATGGGTATGGGTGGGTATGGGTGGGTAGATGGGTGGGTGAATAAAGCTTGATGGTCTGTCTTACTGATTAGCATTTGCATTTTGCTTTTCTTCCCACCCCTCTCCCACTTTTTCTTTCTTCAGTACAGTTCTTGGTACCTTTGTTCACAACACCTCCAACTTTTCTCCTTTGTGAGTTTCTTTTCTCATAGTTTCAACTCTGTGAGATCAGAATGAAAGGCTGGGTCAATTTCTCGTTCATACATTCATTAATTAATTGAGTCAATAACTGTGTATTGAGTTCCAGCTGTTCCTTTGCCCATTCACATAGTCTCTTGACTTGATGCTTATTGAGCACCAGTGGTATGTCTTATGTGGTCCAGGAGCTGAATGATGGAAGAAGAAGAAATACCTCAGCAAAATGTCTGCTCTATGGGGCTGGCCCGACAGTCTAACACAAGTGGACAGACGCTGTCAACACGGGCTCTACCAGCCTGTGGCTCATACCCTCATCAGTTGCCCCACACTCAGATTGTCAAGGCCAGTTTACCCCCAGCCGTTGTGTTGTTTTGCCTCTTGGCCTTTAATAATTGCTTAGACACACTGCTGCAGTGGCCGAGTAATGAATTCAGCATCAACAGAGGCAACCGACCCACCCCACTGCCTTGCTTCATCTGCTTCTCTCATTTGTTCAGTGGTTTCTGTTCCCTCCCAGCCTCAGCTCTCCAAGCTAGTGAGAGCTCAAAGTATCTGTGTTATATTCAATGAGTGAATATTTAAAATATTTTCACTGCCCATTTTTTATTTTAATTTACCTATGACTCAGTAAAAATTTAAAATTAAAAAATCCAAATCTTTATTATGTAGTTCAGTCTACTACCTGTATTTATTCATTTTATTTATTTGCGTATTTATGTATTTATTTGTTTAGTATGAGTGTGGATGTTTTGCCCACATATATGTTTGTGCACATATATATGTTCCTGTTTGTCTGATACCCAAGGACAGATGAGGCTCTTTTGGATTGCAGACAGTTGTTGAGGTGCCATGTGGATACTGGGAATTGAAAACTGGTCCTCTGGAAGAGCAGGCAGTGCTGTAAAGTGCTGAGCCATCTCTCCAGACCACTCATTTTACAGGAGAGGAAGCGGAGGTCCATACAGGCCAGCTTGTCTGGCGTGAGGATGACCTGTGCCTCCTAGTCCTGATCAGTTGTCCTTTCTGCTGCATCAGGCAGCCTTTTGCCTGGCAGCCTCCTCTGCGAAAGCAGAGTGGGTCTTTTCCTTTCAAGTCAGTTTCTCTGTAGTTCAGTATTTTGTACTGCTCTGTGTTTTTGTGTTTGAAACTTAGTATATATCCTGGCTCCTTTTCTCCTTACTATGACAAAACACCCAACAAAAGCAACTTGAGGAAGGGAAGATTTATTTTGGCTCACAGTTCCAGGGCACAGTGCTTTATGGCAAGGGAGGTACAGCAGCAGGATTGTGAGGCAGCGGGTCACAGTGCACCCATAGTCAGGGAGCAAAGAGCTATGGACACTGGCGATCAGCTTGCTTTCTCCTTTTTATCTAGTCCAGGATGACAGCCCATGGGATGATGCCATGCACAGTCAGGGTGGATCTTGCCAGCTCTGTTAACCCAAACTATACATATCCTCACAGACGTGCCCAGAGATTTGTCTCCTAGGTAGACCCCTGTCTAGTTGACAGTCAGTATTACCCATCACATACACAACTTGCCACAAGACCAAAGAACAGACAGCATCTCTATTTGAAAGAAGAGAAAACTGATGTGGACAAAGTTAATTTGCCAAGGATTACCCAGCTAGCAAGTGGTGGGGGTCTTCACCTCCCGCCCTTTCTTGTTTAGTTATCATAAAAACCAAATAATTTACAAATGAATGTGAGGCTGTTTTGAATGGTAGCAAGCACTCTGTAAATACAGGGGAGTGTTATTAAAAGACCCAGGATCCTTGTTCACTCCCTTTCTTTCTCCTTCTCTGTTACCTCCCTAACGTATAAGCAGCTGCCTTTGGTTCAGACCTATCAAAGAAATGTCATGAAACCATTTTTCAAAATGTCAAATGCCTGTGTACTTTCCCCCGAAGTAATTAAGCCCTTTTATTTTCTCCAAGTCAGGATGCAGAACCCTGGGAGCTTCCAGAGCATGACCCTTCTCCTCCACCCTGAACTAATGGAAATCAAGGCTGAAGGGTGAGCTTGCCTGGGACTCCACAAGTTCCCATCCATGCCACAGAGGCCTGGCCCGGCTTTGGCAGGCCTCCAGTAGTGACCACAGGGCACTCGTAACAGGTCTTGATTATTTATCCAGAGGCCAAAGACTCAGTGGCATGGGCCAGTCCTAACAGTTGCCAGGGCCCTTCACCCAAGGTGAGTGGGTGCTTGAGGGTGGACTGTAGTCCTGACAGCTGGCCCACTCCTTCTGTCTTCTCCCCTGGGTCACTGATGTCATTCCTAGCCTTTACACACAACGCCAAGCAAGAATGTCATATCCAGAGGGCAACTGACATTTCAGTGGCATTATTGGCTGTTGACATTGAGCTAGATATTTGTACACACACTTTGCTTTTTCATCTCCATGGCAACCTCTACTTTCCTTATTGTCCCTGACAAAAGAACTGAGGCTTAAGCTCTGCTGTAACACACTTGGCAAAGGGCAGAGCTGGAATAAGAACCCAAGCATTTCTTTAAAAAATTTTTTGCATGTATTTATTCACAGCAGTATGTGCATGGACATGCGCCACCACAAATATTTGAGGATCAGAGGACAATGTATGGAAACCAGATTTTCCACCATCAAACATATGTCATCAAGCTAGGCAGCCAGCACCCTAACTCACTAAGTCATCTTGCTCTCCACCAAGCCCAGGTATTTCTAAGACACTGTGAGTAGTGGTTTGAATGGGCATTTGAACACTTGGACCCCAGTTGGTGTCTAGGGAGGCCTTAGGAGACTGGCCTTGTTGAAGGAAGTATGTCACTGGGAAGTAACATAAGACCCCACCCCACAGTTCCCTTTCTTTGCTTTCTGCTTGCAGTTCACAATGTGAACCCTCAGCTTCTACTACAAGTACCATGTTTGCTGCTTGCTTCCATGCTTCCCTGCCATGGTGAACTCTTACCCCTCTGGAACCATAAGCCAAATAAACCCTTCTATAATTTACCTTGGCCATGGCATTTTATCACAGCAATAGAAAGGTAACTGTCTTAGTCAATGTTCCATTGCTGTGAAGAGACACCATGACCAAGGCAACTCTCATAAGATAAAAACATTTAATTGGGGCTGGCTTACAGTTTCAGAGGCTCAGTCCATCATTGTCATGGCAAGAAGCATGGAGCTGGAGGAGCTGAGAGTTCTACATCTAGATCTGAAGACAACAGGAGACTAGATGTGTTTCCAATGAGCATTTAAGATCTCAAAGCCTCCACAGGGACACACTCTTCTAACAAGGCTACACCTCCCCCAATAAGGCCACACCTTCTAATAGTGCCACGCCCTATGACCAAGCATTCAAACACATGAATCTATTGAGGCCGATTCTATTCAAACCACCACAGTGACTAAGGTACATGTGAACTTTCTCCCAGATAGCTTCTTCTTTGATAGTTATCTTTAAAGGCATAATCCAGAAAGCTTAGATAATGTCAAACACAGTCTTAGGAAGAATGGAATTTCTGCTTATGGTCTTCCTGGTTTTATTCTTAACTTCTCATCAGATATGATGCACCCATCATCAGAATCATCTAGAAGGTTTAAAATACACATTCCTGGAATTCGTCCTTGAAGATTGGCCATAATCCTGGTATTTTTCAGCTTCCCCAGTGATTTTAATACTATCTCAGGCCAAAACCATTGTCTTAGGCAAGCCTTTTCTTTACTCTCTTTCCAAATTGCCATCTACATTCTAGTATTGCTGAGATTGTGCAAGTCTATGGACTTCAGTTAGATTTTTTTTTCTTCAACCCATCAGTGTTGTTGTTGTTGTTGTTGAGACATTTTCATAATGTAGCCCAGGCAGTCCTGAGCCTCCCAAGTGTTGGAATTACTTACAGGTATGTATCTATGTACACTATGTTGCTCCTAGTGGACTAGAACTTGAAATGTAGACCAGGCTGGCCTTGAATTCATAGAGAACATCCTTACTAAAGAGTAAGGGTGCTGAGGTTAAAGGCATGCACTGCCATGCCTGGCTTTAAAGACGCATTTTAAATTATTGTATTTTGTGAGTGTGAATGTAGTTGCCAGGAAAATCCAGAAAGAGCCTCAGATCCCTTGGAGCTGGAGTTATAGGCAATTTTGAACTGCATACCAGTTCTGGGAATTGGACCTGGTCGTCTTCAAGAATAGTGTATGCTCCTAACTGCAGAGACATCTTTCCAGCTCTTCATTAGTCTTCCAATCCAGTTCAGACTGTCACTTCTGAGGGAATGCTGACCACCACCGCTTGCAGGATTTCCCTGTCATTTGTATTTTCTTAGCACTGTTGGTTTTCAGTTGGCCTCTGTTGGTTAGAATATGTGCTCAGAAGGTACATGAAAGACCCAAATGACAGAGGTTACTCATTTAACACTTAGGAATGTATTTTTGTCTCTGAGGGAAGAATGGGTCCAGCCGTATCTCCAGGTAATCAGAGATCTAGGCTTTACTCTCTTGTTGCTCATCTATAGCACGGTGCCTTTGCTCCTATGAGTCAAGCCAGCAAGTTCTCCTTTAAATATTTCAGCCAGTAGGGAAGGGGAAAGCAGGGTGAGGGGGAGTTGCACTGCAGAATTATGAGCACATCCCACTGTCCGGACCTTGATTGTGTGACTACACTTAGCTGCAATCAAGCCAGCAAGATTTAGTTTTATTTTGCCCAGATTAAATCAGCTGATTGTGCTAGCAGACATGGAAAATGGACTATGGAGAAGAGCCTAGCAGCTTCGACTTGGACTTGAGTTTATAGTTTTTGCATTCATGTCTGTGTTACAAGCTTCACTGGAAGAAGCTCTGTGAGAACTGGGCCCTGACCACCTCTTTGTGATTCAGACTTCTAACATGGGAGGCATGAGATGAGAACCATTGACTGGCACGAGACTAGAGTGATTGACAAAGCTCTGGAATGTAAAACGGGCTTTCATTTTAGTTTGTGTAGTCCATAATCCATGGAATGTATTTTAACCTCTCTGGTAACTGAAGGGTGCTTCATGTATCTACTCCAACCCTCTGGTTTGGTAGAGAAGGAAGCTGAAAATGAGAAGAGTAGTGACTTGTCTAGGATAAACACACACACTCACACATATACTCACATACTCACACACTCAGACATACACTCACACACACGCACTTTCACATGCTCATACCACACTTAAACTACCACTCACACATACACACTAATTCACACACACCAAATTAATTAATTTAAAAAGTTTAAACATTCTGTAAGTAGGAAGAGATTAGGCTTCTCAGCAACTAATTCAGACATCTTGCCACATCTGCAAAATGGGACTCCAGGGACAGGGTGATCTTCAAGCTTCCTTCCAACTCAGAAACCCTGGTGCACACACTCAGCATTCCTACCACCCAATTAAGTGAAACACTCAACTGGGATAATTTCCAAAAATGGGACTGCTGCACCCATCTGGATCTCAGTACATAACTCAGCAGTTTTGAATAGTGAGTTAGAGGTCGGGGAAGTGAAAGCTGGATTCTAGAGTCAGCTAAGAAACAAAGCCAGGTGGAGAAGCAGAAGAGAGAGACACAGGTGATTCAAATTTTGACCAGAGTCTCTCTAAGACACTGGTCTGGGTACCACAGAGCCTCTTCCCTCAGGGACATAGAACCTAGGTCACACACACAATAAATGGCAGTGGAGGAAGGTGTCTGTAACATTAAACAGAGGAAATGTCACAAGGCAAACTGGCCATCTTAATAATAACAGCTTCTGCTTATTACTCAACTACCATGTGGCCCCCGCTCTGCGATAGGTATTTATTTTATAGGCTTGATCTCATTAAATTCTCACGACAAGCTTCTGGGATTACTGAAGGTCATACAGCTGGTAAGTGGTGATTAATTGTTGGAGGAGTGGTGTGAAGAACATAAATCGTGGAGTGGTTTAGCAGGAGAGGAACTCGGGGATGGAGTAGTCTAGGCTCCGAAGGGGGCGGAAGGAGACTTCGGCTGGATTGCTGAGAGCAGGTGAGATTGGTGGGATCAGGGAGGAAGTCAGCCCAGCTTTAGGGGTGCTGCATGAATGAGTTCCTAGATAGGGTTGAGGAGACCCTAAAGCCAAGGACCAATGTCCCGGTTTGAGGATGGTAGGGCTGGGAAGTGGGGAAGGAATGAGACACTCCTGATAGTCATTCTCCCAGAAAGGGTTAAAAAGTCAATAGATTGTCCTTTGTTCCTCCATGGCCTACTGCCAAAGGAAAGTGAAAAGAAAATGACTAGAAAACTCAGAAGGCAATCTGTGTCAACTGCCCTTCCATCAAAGACGCTCACTTCTAAGATTTAACCCAAAGAAAATGTCAGAGACAAGGGTGAAAATAGAAACAAGGGAACAGCTAAAAGTAGGAAAGTGGTTTGTGCATATCCACCTCTAAGTGTTAGCTAGCTTATACAGGACCAGTGTAACTGGAGCATGTGATGTTGAGTGAGGCAGCAGGATGCAAAGTACAGAAGTTCTTAGCTTAAAATTCTACAGATTTTGTAAAATCATGTGTGTGCTTACATGTGCACACATGTACAAAAAAAAATAAGACAGATAGGAAAGACATTGTACCATGATACACTTAAAATCAACAACAACAAAAATGGGGTCTCCAGTAGCCCAGGTTGGACTTGAACTCTACATGTGGCTGAGGATGACAGGAACTTCAGAGCCTCCTCCTAGGAACCTCCCAGATGCAGGGGTCATGAATGTGCTCACTCTGCCCAGCTTAGGCAGCACTGAGGATCGAACCCAGGGCTTCATGCATGCTAGGCAAGCACTCTACCAACTGAGCCAAACACCCTGCACCCCTCCCTTGCTTTGTCTTAAAGACAGTTCAGTAGTTGCTGCTGCCATAGAGTTTGGGGGAGTTCATTTAACTTTCTGGGCTCTTATGTAAAGCTCCCAGATGCATGTCCCTCTCCACCCCCAACTGGATCGGAAGCACGAAAGTCTCCTATTAATGGTCTCTGTATCCATTTAGATAAATTGTCTTCCATCGAGCCATAAATCCTAAATGAACGACACTCTTATTCCAGGGGACAGGCACCAAAGCCTGTTTCTAACTCTGTGATAGATGGCTCTGTAGCTTTCAGAATGTCAAGGGTCCTTCATCAATATCTGAAGGACCTTCCCAGGTACTGGAATGTGCCACAACCACTGAGAAGACATTACTGTTTTCGGGTCAATAGTTTTTCACTTCCTTATGCTGTGTTTTTCTGTCTTCCACTGAGATGCCTGGGATATCAGCAGCCTATCATGCATGACTTGTTCTGCATCTTCACAGCTAGAGAGGCAACAGAAAGGTTAATACCTGAGAAAGCCCCTCCTTTCTTAACCCCAGGGTGGCATCCCATCACCAGGTGACAATAGGAGCCTCCATGAATACCAATGACCAGGGATGAGGCCGAGCTTTGCCCAAGCCTCTGCTAAGCTCTGGGCTTCATTCATCACACAGCTGACAGAGCCGAGAGCCAAAGGATGAGCACCAGGCTCAGTCTTTTCTGTTTCCCCCAGTAAAATGATGGATGCTGCTAGAACTGAGAGGGAGAGGAGCAGGGGAGGGAAGCAGGGAAAATGAAACGGGCTTGTCTTCGGTGAGCTTGGGCAACAGCTCAAAGTGTCTGGGACTCCCAGAGAAATATTGTACAATGATTTCACTTGTTCCTGCTCGAAGCCTTCCAGCTTTCGGACAAGAGGGGCTCTACCTTCAACGGTTCTCTTTGTCGAGGCGAGGCAGCGTGATAAATTGGAGCAGGCACATCATCGGTTGTAAGAATTTTTTTTTCACAACATTCTCTGGGCTGTGTTTTTCCATCTATAGAATGGCCCAGCTTAGATTTTTTTTTTTAATCAGAAATTGTATTTCAACTTATAAAACCCATGCCCACGTGTCTCTCCTCTTAAAGGGACTTCTTTTATTTTTTAGATGTATGTGTGTGCATGTGTGTCTCCGGGTGTATATGCACATGTGTGTGAGTGCCGAAGGAGGCCAGAAGAGAGTCAGATCCTGTGCAGCTGGAATTCTGGGAAGTTAGCTGTGAGATGCCTGATACGGGTGCTAGAAAGCAAACTCTGCAAGAGCAGTAAAAGCCTCTAACTGCTGAGCCATCTCTCCGCCCTGCTCTGGTGTTTTAGAGTGATGGTATTAGAAAAAGCTAGTGTACAGACTCTTCACAGCTGGTGGCATTCCAGCCAAGACCATGAAAATCCTTTGTGGAAACATCTCCCACTCTGCACTAGAGACAGAATCTTAACTAGCCATTTGCCCAATTTTATGTGCATGTGTACCACCCCTGGTCACTTCTAGTCCTTACAGTCTGTGGATGAGAGACTATCCCCAGAGCTGCTAGCTAACTGCTTTTCCCAGTAAATTATGGCACATCCCATAATGATCAGCCCACGGAACTCTTATCCTCAGCACACAGCAAGCCAAACTCCCAGGCAGAGGGCAGAATGTAAATGTTAACAGCCTCATAGCTCATTGGTGTAAAAACTCTTTTATGAGTACCTAAATAACCGGTGATTTCCCAGGGCCTGAAGCCTGAGCAACATCCCAGCTCCAACTAGCTGGGAACATGAGAACATACAGGGCTCACTGACGTTCAGGGAGAGCCTGAGAACTCTATTGACACGTGCCCACTGCGGGTCACAATGCAACAAAGAAGGGAAGAGGCCCCTTCCTTCAGGTGTTGATGTCCTTTCTTTGTTGGTTGGTATCAGTTACTGCCAGATCTCTGAACTGGTCAGAACTGGTTCTTGTCTCCCCCTGACTGCCATCCTTGAAGTCTTCCTGATATGGTACTAAGTGGCAGCTGGCTGGTCACTAAACTAAGTGACTCCTCTCAACGCTTCTTCCTGCTGCCTCTTCCTGCTTGTCTGGCCCAAGGCCTCTTGATTTTTGTCTTGTATCTTGAGCTCTGACTTCCTGGTCTCCACTGTGCTGCATGGATTAGCTCCAGGCCTGGCGCTTCTCTGCTGGTGTTCAGCAAGTCCTCTTTAATGTAGCTAACTCATCCTTCCTTGAGTATGATGGCCCCACAGGATTGACATAGCCCATGACTTTCATTCTCTGGTCCCAACATTAGCCTCTAGATAGGAAGGTCCTTTTCTCATTTCTCTACTACCAAGCCTGTGCCATGGTCCAAGCCATCAGGTGCATTTTGTCCTATCCTTTGGCGTAGCAGAATCCGTTCTAAGTGTTTTAATTGTTTCATTTGGAGGAAAAAAAAAAAGCCGTTCTTGCCTCACTGTGCAAACTGTGTTCCCACGGAGTCCAGTGGGAGCCCCAATCCCTGAATCCCAAGGCTTCGTGTGGTCATGCTTGGCCCACGTCAGACTACGGCTACCAATACCACCTTCATGGCCTTAACTTCTAATTTGGGCTCCAACCTCTCAACATGTCCATATTTGGTCACAGTATTTTGTCTTTTTGCAAGGTCTTTCTTTTGCCATTTGTTGCTGGGTTTGCCTAGCAACCTGCCACATCTCACTGATGGATACCAGGATAATCCTATATTCCAGCAGCTTAATGTAGTAGTGAGCTTCTTATTTCCTTCAGGTCAACAGTCTACCACACAGTGATAGAAACACCCACTCTTTCCATCTAGCAACGCCCTCATCTTCTAGGACCTTGTAATCCCTGTTTCTTTACATCCGTATGGCCAATAGGTCAGAGAGGCAATGAGTAGCTGGGACAGCAGAGGCTACCTGAGGAGATCTTAGAAGTTGATTAAGAAGTAGCACTTAATGCTGTCTCTATTCTCATCACTGGTTTGAACTAGTACCAAGCCTCCACCAAATGATACAATCTTCTGAGTTACACAGGGGAATACATGGTGAGAGGCACACACAGCTTTGCCTCTGACACATGGTAGAGGCACCTGCTGTCCAAGGGCCCCCCTCTCCTTCCACTCAGCATGCCTCCCACCCCTGGCCTCAGACTATCTAGTCCAGAAAGGCCCAAACACGAGAGCAAACACCTCAGAAGATGTGACAAGGGATATGGGCTTGGGCTTTGTCTCCTCAATAGATAACCTAAGCAGAAGATGGATCCCAGAAAGAAGGTTCCTTGGGAGTCCCTTTAAGTCCTGTATGATTTTTACAAATTGGGCTCTTTCTGACAAGTGACAGCCTTACATGTTTTTCAAGAAATATTCTTCTCTCCCTCCTGGAGATGTGTTCAGAGAGAGATACCGAAATGATAGATGTTCTGCATATATCTAGATGTATGAAGAAAAAAATAGTATGAGGAAAACTTTAGACTAAACAATGTAGATCACCATGGAAACAATCTTTAGAACACACTAGAAGAAAGGAATCATTGTTAACATGGCTCATATTTTGGAGATATCCAATCACCAAATTCAATTTCAGACCTTTCAATCATTTAGCCTTCAAAATGCTGGGGTTGTTATGAGCGTGTAAGCCATACTGGTCCCCAGGAAGACACCCAGACGTCCTTGGACCCATCTAGTACTCTTTAATGAGGATAGCACTTTCATTTAGCAACTCACTGTCTCCCCAAGTGACTGACTTGACGACAATGAAAGGTCAGGTTAACATTAACCTATTAACGCCATAAATTTACTAAATTATTCCACAAGTTGGGTTGTTTTTATTTTTATTCTGAGTTGGAAGAATACAGAGGAGGGACATTTTAGTCAAAATGTGCAGGAGAAAAAAATAAGAGGTCTGCCTTTTATATGGTGTGGAAAGAAAAAAATACCTGTTCGTCTTTATACAAAAGCAGTCTTTCTTACTTTTCTGTCCTAATGCATGTGAAAAGATTCTACAGATGTGGAATGCAATAGGAATGCATCATTTTGGCTATTTAAACCAAACCTTTGGGGGAGGAGCCGGGACACTTTTAGTTACTTTTCTGTGGCTATAATAAAACACCATGACCAAAAGCAACTTAAGAAAAAAAGGGTTAATTTAGCTTATGGGTCCAAAGAGATAAATTCCATCACATTAGGGAGGGCATAGCATAGTGGCAGAGGAAGCTGGTTCATCACATTTTCTTCCTTTACACACAGAAAAGGGAGAGAAAAGGAGGCAAGGCCATAAAGCCATTCCCAATGGCATACTTTCTTCAGCAAGGCTTCACCTCCTAAAGGTTGAATAACCTCTCTAAACACCACAGGAACAGCGGGGGTGGGAGATGGAGATGGGGGGAGGGGGAATGTGCAAATACATAAACCTACCGGTGGCATTTCTTATGCAAACTACCACAGTTGCTAATGAACAGTTTGTCCCAAAGGCTTCTAAATGTATGTTTTAAAAATGACAGTGACTATTTCAAGTGAGTCCTCAGTGAAGGAGGGTCAGCACAGTATGGATGCTGGACTTGAGCCCTGTGGTGTCTGCCCACAGTTCCCTGCCCAGTGTTCTTCTAGGATCCTCACAATGCCTGTCTATTTCAGTAGCCTTCTTGGAGAAAAGCTGTGTGCCTTCCTCACGGGAAGGCAGAGTCATCTGATCGTATAACTGGGGAATCAGGAACTATGAGACATATACCTTTGAATACTTCCAGTTCTCCTTTTCTTGCACTTCATATAAAACAGCATAGTACTTACAGACCAACACGAGCATCTTTCCAAGCACTCATCTCTAGATGTTATGCAATGGGTAATAATACATCCTTGCCTTGTGAATAGGTGTCACACAACATTGCAGGGAGTGAAAACAAGAGAAAACAGTCTACTTATGTTCAGAATGGATCCACATTTTTTCCATATGTTTTTGATGCAAGGATAGTTGTGTTCATTGATGTCAAATCAGGATAGAGAGCGTACATGTTAGTGAGCTCAGGGAGAAGAAAACCAACTTAAAAAACAAACAAACACACAAACAAACCCTGAAACACAAGCTAAACCTTTCTTTCATGATTTCATTTCTTTCTGCAAATCCCTGCCAAGCATGTGGTAGGCATTAGGCATTCTCTCTGGTGCCAGGAGTGTTCCCACTGTATGCCTCCTACCCATCTCTAGGACTTCCCCTTCTTCCTGCTTTAGGCAACAGATCTCTCCCTATCCATTGCTCTGTAATAGGCATACCTGTGTTAGATGCCAGTTTCCTCGGAATTGAACTTTTCCCTTTAGGAGGGAGGAAGAGGCTCTAGAGGTTCAGGAGGTTAGAAGTCTGAAAAAGTGAAACTTGGAAGTTCTCAAAAACCCCTTACCAGCTTTACAAAAGGAGTAAGGCAGCTGGGAGAGGAGACTGTGGCCAACAGGGCAGCAGAGAGATTTAACCTGCAAGCTGTGAAGAAAACTCCAGGGAGCTTTGGTGAGTCTTATGTTGGCATGAGCTTTCCCATGATGCAGCTACTTTGAATTATCTCTGCTTGCTCGTACCTCTGGTAGTAACCTCAATACAAATTCATTGCTTTTACAAGTTGGACTTCAGTGCAATCATTAACTTTGGTCTGTGGTGGGTTCCTTATTTAGAGTGCCCACACGTATGTACGTGTGTGTGTGTGTGTGTGTGTCCAGGAACAGTCTGTGTCACACAACAACCTGTTCTCAAGAAAGTTTGTGTGACTTGTTTGTTCAAATGTGAGTCATCATATTTCTCTTTTTAGAAGAGCTAACATTTTCAATCTTGTGTTCATTGTTTTGTCAGATGACTGCAGTCATCAATTTGCAAGGGAGATCGTTTCAAGGCAGAAGACTTTCTCTATAATCTTTATCTCCAACCATCTGTTGACCACCCACTTAGACTATAAATGAGGTTGTCCCCTTGCTTGCTTCTTTTTGTATGTTATCAAAACAACAAATGGAATTGATGGACCTCAGAAAAACATGTTAGTATTGCTCTTAAATTGACAACACATAGAAACTGACATCCCATTGCCTCCTACCTATGTCTTCTGATATGTTTTACATATCTAGAAAGGAGTCATACTGAAAATTTCCACACCTCTGATGCATCATCTAATTTTAGCACAGGCTTCTCCTGGAGGAATTGCCCATATTCTCCCAGCCACTACATTTAACTCCTATTCCTGCCCCAGACTTATCCTAGCTGTCATTTCTTCTGGGATGTTCTCTCTGAACCTCAAAGACTCATGGGATTGGGATAGACACCCTGGAATGTGATTGCATTGTGCTCGGTAATTCTCACAGCATGTATCATGGTTGGGTTTCAGTTTTTGTTTTGTGGAAGTATGTCCCAGTGATGTTGGTCTTCGATTATTATGAGGCTTCAAGCTCCCATCTGAGTGTTGATCTCAAAGTAAACCTCCGTGGAATGTGTACATGACCAATCTTAAGGATTATGTTTCTAAGATATTCCATTGCTACATCCAAACATGGAGAAATCCCTTTTATGGTCTACTGAAATGCTGATCACCCTGCCTTGCAGAGGAGTCACCTGCTGTTAAGGTCACACATCTTAGGTGGAACCTGTTCTTAGGTTCTGCCCTCATTAGCTCATTCCTGGGATGTCCCCACTTCAAGCCAACTGGTGAGACCACACTGGTTATTCTTCCCCTAGGCACCGGGTTGACCAGGTCATTCTTAGCCTTTAAAGCCTCTGGTAGTTTGGGCTTGGCTTTGAATTAAGCTCCGACCTTGACTGACCTTCATATCTATCTGCAGTCTGATCCTGACCTGTATTTCAATATTTGTTATTCTCCACAGAGTTGTTTGTCATTTTCCATGGTCTTGAAGCTTTTGTCTGTATTGTTTATTCCGCCAAGAAGTGCCCATACCCATACCTTGCTGTATACCAAGCTTCAACCCATCCCAAGAACTAACCATTTCCTCTCTACAGTCCTTGGCCACTGCTGTTAGGACTCTTTTAGGTTCTGATCTTCAATTGGCTTAAGATAAAAGCAAAATACTGGGATGTAGCTTAGGCATAGAGCTCTTGCCAAACATTCACAAAGCCCTGGGTCTGAACCCCAGCACCCCATAAACCAGATGTGGTGATGCAAACCTGTAATCCCAGTGCTCTAGAGGCAAAGGCAAAAGGTCAAGCAATCAAGGTACTATATGAAAGGTACTACACATGTGATTCTCATCTTAGCCATGTGGCTCCCTGGACAAAGAAGATTGAAATACCTCTTCTGTTTCTTCCAGTAGCAGTATCCTGATCATCTGTTGGGAAACACTTTTCATGTAGTCTGTAGGGCTTCAGGAGTCAAAGTGTTTGCTGCCTGTGGGGAAGTCTTCCATCTGTTCCTTTCTTTCTTCAGCTTCTGCGGCAACTGTGTTGAATTTGTTGTGGTATTGTTTATTTGTCTATCTCCTCTCCTTATTCTTCATTGTACCCTACCCTTATATATTTTTTTGTTTATATTTGATAGTGAGGTGTTGAAGGAAGGGTAGAGAGCAAAGATGTTTTTTCTGGTATCTTATGGTTCAAACTTTTGTTCTCATTGCTAAAAGCAATAGGATGTCTACCACACATTTGAGCCACAGAGAAATTGATGCATTCAAATGCACTTTCTTTGCTGTAAGTTAACTGTCGGTTTGTAAGTGATCTGTATCTATGGCCTATCTATATGTTTCTTATATGTGTAAAATGCAGTTTATTGTACAATATACATAACTTGGCTAAATGATTTTCTTTTTATATGGATTTTCTCTTTAAAATTAGATACATTTAATAATTTTTTTGGGGGGGGGAGAGTAGTTCATGTTGAGACACATGCTTGGAGGTCAGAATGCAATGGTTCTCTGTCCACCATGCAGGTCCTAGAGACTGAAGTTGGGTCTTCAGGCTCGGTAGCAAGCCTTGATGTGCTAAGCCATCTTGTCTCATTTTTAATTAGGTAGAGAAAGTACTTCTTACTGAATTTTATTTTGTCATGTTAAGACCAGAGATGTACTATCATATTCAGAAATAATTTTAATCTTCTTGCTGCCAAGCGAGGCCTGTTCTTGTGTGACACTCCATGTCCTCAAAATGCCACTTTTCTTTTGATAGGGGCCTATAGATAGAGCTCTCGGCTTTTTATTCTGGCTAATCTGGGTGGGTAAGAGGATGCTTTCCCGCTCTGTATTCATAGAAACATATACTTTCCGCAAGATTGGCTGAAAGTGGTGGGTTTGTGCAATGATCTAAGTGTTTGGGAGGAAATGGTTCCCCTACTGCTCAAGACCTACTATTAACTGCTCCAAAAGGCTCCATGCTTGCTGTCTCACCAATTGCTGTAATGCTCTTAAGGGCCCAGATCTCAAGGCACCAGAATCTTTGTTTCTATCAAGAAAGTTTTTTTTTTTTCTTCTTTCTACAGGTGCAGAGACCCTTGCACTGCGGATGCACCAAGTTATGGCCGCTGCTCCATTGTCCTTGCTCCTTGGGCATCTGATGCTGTGAGGAGTTAGGTTTCCGTGCACGGTAGGAACAGATATTACTGCTCTTCACAATTGCAGTAGCTACAGATTTGCTGCATAATAAATGCTCCTGGATAAGGAGTTTTCAAACCATAGACATGTATTATCTCACATGGTCTCTGTGGAGCCAGGAGGGGATTTTGCTAGGTGGTCCTGGCTCATCTCTCATGAGGTTAGGTGAAACTACAGTCTCCTGGGATGGCTAATCTTGATTGTCTACATTTGGAATCAACTAAAACCCAAACAGATAAGCACATATGTAAAGGACTTTTTTTTTTTCAAGAGACAGGATCTTACTGCATTACTGCATAGCACTGGCTGTTATGTATAGATCAGACTGGCCTCAAACTCAGACATCTGCCTGTCTCTGCCTCCTGACCACTGGGGTTACAGATGAGTGCCACTACACTTGGCTTTTGATTACATCATTTAAGGTGGGAAGATCCATCCTAAATCTGGGCCACACCTTCTGGTGGCAGCCACATAAGAGGGCCTGGAAGGAGGAAGTGTTTGCTTTTTGCCTGCTTTCCCTCCTTCTTGGTGGCAGGTTCATCTATCTTGCTGCTGAAGCATTCATTTTCTGGTATTATTAGAATCCATTTTGGGAGCGGATTCCAATGTAGGCTGAAGCTCAGTTAAAACATCCAACCTTGTATACTGAATAGCTACTGCATTCTTGGTCTTTCCATCAGGATGGTCCATTGTTGAGCTGAGCAGATCACAGCCTATAACCCATTCTAATAAATTCCATATATATTCATATTCTAGCAGGTCTCTTCCTCTAGAAAGACTGATTAATATATCACTTTAAGGATTCATTTTGTGATCACCAAGATAGCTTACTCACACTGGTGTTATTGCCATGTCCACCCCTATTTGAGGGTCCTTATGTAATTGGTTCCTCAGAGAGGGTAATGAAAGAGCAGTCAAGGAAGAAGCTGCAATGTCTTTAAGAACTCAGTCCCAGAAGTCACAGGCTTCCATTTCTGCCATACCGTTTGCTAGCAGTGAGTCAGTAAGTATCCCTCATGCAGAGGAGAAGTGCAGTGAGCTCCATTTCATGAGAGGAGCTGCACTGAGTCGATTGTGGACCTTTACAAATCACCACAGGGTTACTGATATTTTCCCCTTTGTGGCTTATCTTCACCTAACAGTCACACAAACAGCAACAACGAAGAAAAGTCAAAGACTAGTCAGGGTTCAGTAGGTGGATGGGTGAATATTGGGGCAATTCAGACAGAATATCAATTTTCCAACCTAACCAAATAGGTATTCTCTAAGGCTCTAAAAGAGTAGAAGTTGGATCTGAGAACTGGATTTCTTCTTCCAACTGAAACAAAACTTCTTTGTTTGATTTTATTTTTATGCTTGTCCACGTGTTTGTAGCACATGCATGCAGCACTCATGGAAGCCAGAAGATGCCACTGGTTCCCATTGAACTGAAGTTGCAGTAGATTGCAAGCCTCCATGTGGGTGCTGGAAACTGAACCCAGGCCCTCTGCAAGAAGAGCAAGTACTCTTTACACGTCTCCTCTTCCAGCTTTTTGAGGAATACTGTCTTGTGTGGTCTTTGTGAAGATGAGGTTAGCCAGGAGGTAGCTCTGGTGGCATAGCAGCAAGGCATCCCTGCCATCAGGAGAGAACTGATCTGTTGAAGTCACTCAGACTAATAGGTCGGAATGCAGGCTGCAGATGGTAAGACCTCAGGAAGGAACACGCTGGTTCTCTTCTATTGCTGGTTGGCAAAAACCAGTCACAGATGGTGGTGAAAAGGCTATGAGCAGGCCCCAAAGCCACCTGCTTAAAATTACCCTCAGTACCACTGCCAAGTGGCAGAACCCTTAAGTGGAATTCTATGCTTTGATCTCTAAAACAGATACCAAGGTGGCTCTGGCCCTGCTGTGGGCTCTAACAGCAAAACACAAGGAAGGAGGCTCTTGGTACCAGATGGAGAGGTTGGGGGAACAAGATGACTGTCAGGCCACAGACTGATGTGTCATGCAGTAAAGACAGATGGCGAGAGAGGTGCCCCAATCTACAATGGCTTTCTGCCTTTTCAGTACTCACCCTCCCTGTGTGCCCTCCGCACACAGCCTCTTTCAGAGCTTTTGATTTCCAAAGCATTTTTTATTTAGAAGTCAAACACAAAGTAAGTGCTCTGAGGTTGGATGCCCCTCTGGCTGAGAGCACTTCATCTTTGTGCAGTTTTCTCCGCAGACTTCTGATAACACTAATGATTGAGAGAAGCGCTGGAGTGACCCAATCCGTGAACTGGAGCACTGGGGACAGAAGGACCTGTATGACGGGAGGACCCGTATGGGTGTGAAGTCAAGAGTGCTATTTTCTTTTTAGGACAGCCCTGTTCTGAGGCAACAGAACAAGGGCCACATCCATGGGAGCATGGGAAACTCCAAGATCGAAGCTGGTCAGACTAGTCACTCCTAAGAGACTCATTGCTCTGCTAATCCTCTCTTTAAAGGGATCTGCCTTTAAATGGTTCCAAACTGGCCCTTCTACATAACGAACAGGGCTCCATTAAGCTGAGAGGTGTGTGCTCACAGAGCTATTTAGTTCTGGGTACTGTGGCAGTCCTTTCTCCAAGTACTCAGAAGGCAGAATTTCTTACCCAAATGGCTCTGAGCCCACTTCCAAGGTCCATGTGGGCCTTTTCCAATGTATTTATTGGTATATATGATTTGTGTGTGTGTGTGTGTGTGTGTGTGTGTGTGAGAGAGAGAGAGAGAGAGAGAGAGAGAGAGAGAGAGAGAGAGAGAGAGAGAGAGAGAGAGAGAGAGAGAGTGCGCACATGTACCATGGCCACTTGAAGAGTCAAGTTTTATCCTTTTTTAAAAAAAGATTTATTTATTTATACATATGAGTGTTCTACTTGCTCATGTGCCTGCATGACAGAAGAGGGAATCAGATCCCATTATAGATGGTTGTGAGCCATCATGTGGTTGCTGGGAATTGGACTCAGGACTTCTGGAAGAGCAGCCCGTGCTCTTACCCTCTGAGCCATCTCTCCTGCCCCAAGTTTTATCCTTCTATCCTGGGTTCTGGCAGGTGCTTTTTATATGCTGGGCTATCTAACTATCTGGTTCCTTTCTGGTCTTGGCTCCTTCCAACCCCTACCCCGCTTCTGTGGGAATCTGTTTACTGAACTGTTCAACTTGCAGCCAGGCTCAGCTCACATTCTTTTATTGTTGCTCTGGTTTATATTCTTTTTCTCTGAAAGGCTTCCATTTCTGTCTTCCATTTACATGGGCCAACCCACCGTTTCACACCAGCTCAAGCTTTACAGCCACATCTCTTCCCTCCGAATTGTCTTAACAGCTTTTGTCTGAACCAATTTGTGGTTCTTAGAGTGTGCAGTGGTGTGTGGACATTTTTCTTACTATGCACAAGGTGTGGGATAAGATAAGGGATCATCAATATTCAACCATTTTTAAACTAGGAGGGGGAACTTTTTAAAAAAGTAGCTAAAGAATTAAAAGAACAGTTAGGCTGGTGCTAAAGGAAGAGACCGTTAGCAATGCCAATGAGTTTCAGAGAGGCCATTGGGGGAAATGTCCCACTCAATTATCCATTAGGAAAGAGGTCTTTTGCAGCTATTAAGAGAGCAGCAGATTGTGTTGGCAAAGCAACAATGTAGTAGGAAAAATAAGGGATGAGAAAGTGTAGACCACACATATACCTTAATATTATCAAGAAGTGGGAGTCTCAGAAGGATAGGACAGCTTGAGTGGATAGAACGGGCAGGACAGTTTTGTTCTGTTCAAAGAATAGGGTATTTGGAGTGTGTTTGGGGTATAAAGGAGTTAAAGATTGGTAATGGGGGAAGCTGATTGAACGGTCTGGGCCTGGCTGAGATCCAGTGCACAAGGGCAGGTGTTAACCTTGAGAGAGAAAGGGTGCTTTTTGCTGTGGGCAAGGGAGACTAGAGGAAGATGACAGAAGGCTACAGAGTAAGCATAATGATGAGAGAAGAAGAGACTTAAGTGTGAGGAGAATGGCTAGGAAAGCCCCGTTTCTGAGGCCAGTCCAGATAAGTTATCACAGTTTCCATTCATTCCTTTTGCATTTATTTATTCGATGTGCTGCCTGTGCCAAACATTCCTGGGCTCTAAGATCTGCGAAGATACAAGTTTTCGTGTACTTCTGGGATTTGTTAGGTTAGAGATTTCGTTTTTACCCTTGTGGAAGTACAATGCACAAATGAATTAGAAGAGTCCTTTGTTAGACCAGATGTTGGAGCTTGAAGCACCGTGGCATATGACGTCCTGTTTGAAAGGAAAAAGGGAAGAGAGGCTGAAAAGGGGGAAATCTACATTAAATGGGGAGACAGACTTGGGTAAACTGAGGCGGTTAGATGGGACTTCTCTGCTCATTTCAGATAGAACTGTAAACAAAGGTAGCAGCGCTTCAGTTTATACCTGCATTAAGTTCAGGTTCTCTGCTAAACCAGGTGTCTCTACAGCAGCCGAGCGGGACCAAACTCTACATATGTCACCTCAATTACCTGGCAAACACCAAGGTCTAGGGACTTCAGGTCAGCAACACCTTTGCCCGCGATTTATTGATGAGAGGCGGGTGGAATCACCTTCCCTCTTTTGCAATTGGTCTTCGTGGTCGGCGAGTTCCGCCTCTTGCGCTGCCACCGCTGACAGGTTTTCGGCGCTGTCCTTCCGGGAGTCTCCGCCCCCCCCCGGGGAGGCCCCGCCCCTCGGGGCCCCGGCCCCGCGGTGACCCCGCCTCCCACGCCGTCGCTAACAGGCTTCCGGGGCTGCCACTCGAAGAGCCTCCGCCCTCCTGCCATGGCCTCGCCCCTCGCCGTGGCTGCGATCTCGCGGGAAGAGCCGCGGGCACGGCGGCGGCTCGGCTCCCCGGCAGCGCGCGGAGCGGGCGGGCTCTCCCACACGAGCGCTTCCTCGCCGAGAGGCTGGAGCTGCGGCAGCGCAGGCCTGGGCCGCCGCGTCCGCCGCCCGCGTCGGTTTGACTCAGGGCTCGGGGGCCGCTCGCCCGCCGACGCGCCTCAGGTGAGGGAGCGCCCCGCGGCGGCCGCGGCGAGCGGGCTCGCGACGGGGGCGGCTCCCGGGGATGCGCGGCGCTCCGAGTGCGGGGATCGCGGTGACGCGGCGGCGCCGGGGTCCCGGGGCTCCCTGGCTTTGGGGTGGGTGGGTGTCCGTCAGACGGTCCCGGGTCTCTGGGGTCGCGGGAGCGCTTCTGGTGTCCTGAGAGCCCGTGTGCTGGCATCGCGCGGATCCGCGGCGAGGGGACCATTTCTGGCGACCCTGGGCAGTTGGGGGACTCGGGATACAGTTTAGCCAGGTCCCGAGGGCATGGGGAACCCTGCGAGCGGAGAGGGGTCTGCTTGGCATTCCTAGGGTAAAGCAGGAGGTGTCAGGCTTCCGGAGACCTGGGTTGGTTTAAGGTCGCCTTGGGGTGATGGGGCGATGCCCCTGTCCCTGCGGGGCGAGCACCGCCTGGGTGGGTGTGGGTGGGGGCGGGAGCGTGCACGGGGAGACCGGCGTTGGTACTGGGGTTTCTGCTTCGCCCAGAGGGGGGCGGTAACTGTTCGTGATGGTCCCCAGTCTTTTTCGGGGCGACAAGGAGTGATCTCGCCGTGTGGGCGCGGCTAAGCGGACTCCGGGTCTATGGGAGGTGGTGGTGGGGCCAGAACCAGGTTTCAGGAGCCCCTTGGCTCTGCTTGTGGCGTTCGGTGTCTGTCCTTTTCGATCTGGTCTCTTTCTCTGTAGTTGAGACTTGACTCGATTTTTAGTTGTAAGATTGATCGGAGCAGTTGCCTAGTTGGAGACACAGTGGGTTTGTTCTGCAGTTTTCCTTTCTTTGCTCCGAGATTCCTTTAGGGACGCGCTAGTGTCGTCCGACGAGCGATACCCGACTTGGGCATGCTGTCTGGATGGGTTTATTTTTGTTTGTTTTAAGGAGGCAAGTATCGAAGGTTGAGAGAGGATTTAGCTCCTGAGGGTAGGAGGGGCTATTTGGGCTTTCTGTTTAGGTAGTCTTTGATCCTGTATAGTTAAATCTGGCCTGAGTTTGTCTGGGTGTTAAGTAGTGCCCTTTCTAAAGCACTTATAGAAGAGAGTAACTTTTAAAAAAAGTATATATATATATATATATATATATATAATGTATATATGGTCTCAAAGTAAGATTTCTGCAAAAGCGTCATTGGCAACCTGCTAAGAACGGAGCTCTTAGAGAATCCTGGTGCATCAGTTTCTCTGCGTTTTTAATCTTACGGAGTCCTTGATGACTCTGCCAGACTTAGGTGGAACTTATACTGACTTTTTTAATATCTGCCCGTGAGTGGTTTTAAATGTTTCAGAGTGTCTGTGCATTTGCTTGATAGTTCTCCTGGTTAGGCAGTCCAGTGTCACCTGACTCTAAGGAAACATTGCCGTAGGGGCTGTAAACAAGAAATACAAAATAAGCAGGTAAATTGAAAGTATGGCAGAGCAAAGAAGTTTGCCTTGCCAGTATTTTTCTTATCAGATTTTTAAAAAGGTAATTTCTTCTGCCTTTTTAATCAGAAAGATTAGGAACAAGGTACTGAAGGTTTGAATTTTGCAGTTATATAAACAAGCAAACAAAGGAATGTATTGTTTGTTGGACTCAACTGATCAGTTGAGCAAGTATTTGGTTGAAACCAAAGCCCCAAAAACTCAAGTAGATCTCCCATCTTTAAACTTTTTTTTTTTTTTGAGAGAAAGACAAATGACAAAGTAGGCAAATTTCAGAAGCTTTCTTTTCTTTTCTTTTTCCGAAAAGCTTTCAGACTTCTAAATGACCCATCTGCAAAGACTGGGTTATCTTGCTAGGTATCGTGATGTAGTGATCGCAGAAATGCATCCTGTATCAAGAAGCAAACAACAAATAAATAAAACCATTAAATTTCGATGCTGATGAGAAAAAACCGTGTCCTTGGGAAACGACTTTTTTTTATTCTCCCTTAAATAACCCCTGAGTAACAGTTGACATCTGTTGTGATAACAGAAGCTGAGTTTTCTATCTTCAGAGTTATTTTTTCAAAAATTATGATCAGTAGAGCTTGGGCATTAGGTAAATGTTGCCTCTTTGAAATGCTTTTGTGATGTAAGCATGAGGAAAATCTATGGGCACACAAATGGTACTTAGAGGTGTGTTTAGAAAGAGAAATAGATGGAAGAAAGCTGTCTGATTTCATACTCTAACATTCCTTGAATTCATTTCAGTGAGTAGCTTTGCTTGCATGAAAATTAGTTAATTCCAAAAAATGAAAACTGCATTTGGGAAATATACAATATTTACAGGCTTCTGTCAATGTTTCCACATCTTCCTGTTTGTACTAATGAAAAACAAAGATATTTTAGTTATTTAAAATTATGGAGGATAGGGTGGACAAGTGAGGTGTGGAGCACAAGATAAAAAGTGTACAGCTAAATGTTAAAACATTTCAAGATACTAAGTATTTGATTATATATAAGGTGAGTGACTGGGGGTGGGGGATGGGAAAGTGCTCTTGTGCTGACATAATAAATATGTTTTTCTTGTAAGGCATATGAACCATAAAAATAGTTTTATAGTTTCATTATTACAGTGCTGAATACCAAAGTGGGTTTTAAATTATCATTCAAAACTCTAGAATCATAATGTTATATACTAAAGCAGTTTCTAGAAAGAAATTTGTAAGACATGCATTCTAATCTTCACTGTACTTCTCTAATAGTGTGACCTTTGATAATTTTTAGTCTTTCAGAGCCTCGGTTTCCATGTGTAAGTATACATGCAAATAATGAATGTAAGGAAAGCCCTGTTAATAATTTGTACAAAGCTCAGTTCCAGGGATTGTACTGTATCAGTTTTTGTGTTACAGCTCCTGCAAAGACGGCATGTTTGGCTCATTCTCAGGATATAAATAGTTCTATATGTATATGTATATATCTGATTTCAGAAGCTTCTTTATAGAGATAGGAAGTATTTAATTCTAGAGTACATATTCATGAAGGTAAATGCTTTTCTTTGGATCATTTAACTTTGCATATTACAGTGGTCTTATTGTTTTTAGCATTTTTGATTTTTGTTTCTAATCCTTTACTCTGTGGCAAAATATGTATGCAATAATGTTAGGTTCTCACTTAATCCTGGAGTAGAATGAGTGAGCTCTTTAGTTATTGGCCCAAGGTATGACCCCTGAATTCCATTTTATACTGCTTTCAACATAATGTGGATCTGTTCATTGCTCCTTACTTAATACCCATTGTTCTTTAGCTCCAGGATTTAGTCCTGTCATTACAAGGCCTTTCATCATCCCTTCGGCTCATCTGCATTTTCTCCACCATAAACCTCAAGCTCCAGTTGTACTAATGAGATCCGCTTACTGAATGAACCATCCTGTTTCCTTGACTCAGCCTTCAGTTAGATTCTTTCCACTGCTTAGCGTGCTTTCTCGTATTGATGTAAAAACTACTTATTTTTCATTCTTCACACTATGCATTTTAGATCCTTTATCTTCTCTGGTCCTTCTTTCTGCCTCCCTGGGTTATTCACTTAGGTATTCTTGTTCATTTATCCCCTTAAGTTTATTTGTTTGCTTTTGCTGTAATTGTATTTTTTCCTGGATTCAAAGACAGGTTTATAGTTGCTGTTCATTTTTTAACCCCTTTTGCTTGTTTACACATATGTACATGTTTGAAATCTAGAAACCAAACATCTTCATATTGTCCTGCTTTCCTACACTCATCTTCTTCTAGATTATCTTCTCTTGCCTAATCCACAAACTGATATTAGGACTGTAGTTCTTAGCCTCATATTAAGAAATGAGACTCCTAGTGCAATAGGAGTTAATGTTACATAGTAAAATTTACAGGAAAGTCCTGTTGAATTTTGAGGCAGCTACTAATCTGTAGCCATTGGATTGCTAGTTGGAATGCTAACTAAATCAAGAATTTCCAGTCGTGGACATAGGTGATTGAAAGTTGTGCCTTGACTGTTTCTTACATGGAAAACAGTATTTGCTAAATTGTGTGTGTATTTATATTGTCTTCGTGGTTGCTTTCTATTGCCTTTCATTATTGAAGCCAATTCTGACATTAACATGCACTCAGTCATTACCTCCCAAGAAGCAGACTGCGACTATATCTTGGTCTTATTTCTACCATGTTCTATGTTCTTTCATAATATTGCACTGCTTTTGAGTTAGATTGCTTATTTGGTGTTTTGTTGCTGATCGGTATTTTACTCACTTTATAAATGGAAGAAGTAGGTTATAAAGTTTGTCTATGTAGTATCCACCTCCCAATACCTAAAAAGGAGAATTTGTGATCACTTTGGCTTCAAAGACTGTTTATCCATAAAGCTTTAGCATTTCATATGCAGTAGTGGTTGACTACCTTCCTCATAGTCACATAGCCAATGTATCTGTGAGGTATTTTCTACTTAGCTAGTTGTGAACACTGGTGTGAAACTACTATTAGAGCCAAGAATGATGGCACATACCC
Organism: Pachyuromys duprasi; assembly: GCA_028658305.1. NCBI lineage: Eukaryota > Metazoa > Chordata > Mammalia > Rodentia > Muridae > Pachyuromys > Pachyuromys duprasi. The sequence continues at coordinate 51,227,584 of CM053747.1, read as the reverse complement.
ATAAGTCCAGCACTGAGGAGGCTGAGGCAGAAGGGTTTGGAGTTTGAAGTCATCCTGGCCTAAATAATAAGAATAGATCTCAAAAACAAAAACAGTATTATTTTACTCTTTTTCCCCTCCAGGAAAAGTGATGCTGAGGATCTTAGAGTCTTAAGGACATGGCTCAGAGAAAATCCTGAACTTGGATCATGTCATGTGGGGACTCCATCTACTTCCCTAATCTTGTTATTTTTCACTTCCTTTTTTTTTCTTTGCTTTTTAAAGAAAGACTCTTTGCAGATTACTGAGTTATTACTATCAGGCTTACTGATAATCTCTTACATGCCTAAAAATGTGCCAACTGTATGTCAACTAAGGGAGTTACAAAAAAAGCATAAAGCCTAATCACTTTCCTGATTAGGGGCATGATATTGTGGGTATGTATTTGAATGAAGTCATCTTCTAGTTCAGTGCTTCTCAACCTTCTAATTACAACCCTTTAATGTAGTTCCTCATGTTGTGGTGATGCCAATCATAAAAGTATTGTCATTGCTACTTCTTAACCGTAATTTTGCCACTGTTAAGAATCATATTTTTAATGTAAATATCTTATATGTAGGATATCTGATATGCGACCTCAACCACAGGCTGAGAACCACTATTCTAGTTCTTAGCCCAGGAATGATTTCTAATGGCTAGCTTAATGAATTTTTATACATGTAACTACCAGTCAGGTAGAGATACTGAATATTTATATGGCATTATAACTTCTTTATTCTCTTTCCAGTTAGTACTTTCCAAAGGTAATTTGCCTTTCTGCGAATCACAATTTGTAGATTGTGTTTGCTCTTTGCTTTTGAAAAAAGCAATGTAAGCTAGTTTTTCTTTTTATTGGTTTTCTTTATTTAACCTAGTGTCTATAAGATTCATTCTTGGGTTTGTATTTAATATTTTTTGTTTTTTCAAGATAGGGTTTCTCTGTACCTCTAGCTGTCCAGGAACTTACTTTTTAGACCAGGCGGGCCTCAAATTCACAAAGATCCTCCTGCCTCTGCCTCCTGAGTTGTGGGATTAAAGGCATATACCACCACTTCATTAAAAAGTGAGTGATAGCTTCATATTAGCAATAATTTATTTTTGTTCATTGCTATATATTATCCCATTGCATGTGGACATTAGTACATATTCTGTTATTGGATATTTGGGCTGTTGACAGCTCCTAGTTCTTAGAAACACAATTACTAATAACAGTTTTGTACATGTGTTTTAGTGGGAATATAGAGTCATCTGTTAGCCAGGAGTTACTTTCACTTTAATATATTTGACATACAAGCACACATGGCGTTTACATAGAAGGTTCTGAGCTACAAATGCTTTATATAGATCTGCAGAGTAACTGTGAGGTATTTGTAGCAGGTCGCTCTCTGCATGATCTCCAGAGTCCAGATGGTGCTCTACCTAGAAGAAATTCAGGCCTGTGTCTTTTCTTCCATCTCAGCTTCTCCCCACTGATTTACAGGGTAGGGAAAATAGGCTCATATTCTCTTGGAGCTTTGGAATGATGCCAATTTCTATGCTGCCTGAATCGAGTATTAGTTTTAAAAAAAAACTTGTAATTTGATAAATGAAAGATTTTACATTGTATTTCTTTGATTATAATAAAACTGAGCATCATAAATTGATTTTTAAAAGAACAGTTAAATGTTAAAATATTTAGAAGAAAAAGATTTTAAAAAATAATTCTTCAAGCATTGTCTTAGGGATTATTTTAAACTGGAAAGCTTGTGCAGACCAGGCAGGCCTCCAACACATAGCTCTGTCTGATCCTGCTGAGATTAAGGTACTACATTCCTGTGTGTACTACCACTCCTGGCCCATTTTCCCATTAAGTGGAGAAAATTTTTGAATGGTTACCACAAAGTCACAAAATTTCAGAGACCTAAGTCTCAAATGCAGTCACTGTTATCTCAAGTTTTTGTGTTTGCTTCTACAGAAAGTAGATTTTCATGTATATACACACATCTCCAGCATGCTCAAGGGGTAGTTATGGATAGCCACAGATAGCAGTATCTGTGAATAAAGTCTTGTTCACCAAGTGGTACAGTGCCCACTTTTAGTCTTCTCTGGGTTAGTTATCAGCTCCTAATACAATATAAAGGCTACACAAATAGGTGTCAGACTGTTGTTTAGGGAATAATTAGGAAAACAGTCTGTACAGTTGCCAAGTGTGGTGGTGCACTCAGGAGCAGAGGCAGGTAGGTGAATCTCTGTGAGTTTGAGGCCAGCCTGGTCTCAAACAGGACAGCCAAGGCTCTGTTAAACAGAAAAACTGTGTTTAAAAGCAACAACAACAAAAAATGAAAATGAAAGAAAAAGTCTGCATGTTCAGTGTAAGGGTTTTCCCTGGGTTGGTTGAATCCTCAGTGTGAAACCAGTAAATATGAAAGACTAATTACATCTGTAATGTATGTATATACATATGTGAGTGTGTGCTTATAAATGTGAATGTGCATGTGTGTGCCCATGCATATGTGTAATAGACTGAAGATGCATATATAAGTCAGAACCTGAGATGAATTTTAGAGAACTGTTGGTATAATGTTCTTTTGGAATGTATACAATTTATCCTTGTTCATTCAGATGCTGATTTCTCTTCCCCACTATCTGGTTTCAATCCTGACATTGCATTGTGATGTTTATTCTAAGCATCACCTGTCACAAGTTTGTGTAGACATGCCACCATTTGTTCTTATATTGTCAATTAAACAACCAGCCACAGTGCTTAGCAATGGAGAGGATAGGGTGTGACATCCTGGTCAGGAGGGAAGATAGAGGAAGCAGGAGAGTAGGAGCAGAGGTCAGCAGGAGAGAACTTGGAACCTGTGGATAAATGAACTGGGCCTAAGATATGACTAAAAGCAAGTGTAATGGGTAAAGTCTGGATGATAGGAAACTATGTGGGTTTGGAGGTTTAGGATGGAGTAATTATTGCCCAGCATTGTGCTCTAGGTTAATTAAAATAATCCTAGTCTCTGGTGATCTGGGTATACAGCTTGTTTAGGAATAACTGCTGCTTAACTAAAGGATAAATCAATAGTAAATATTAATATCCCACAACAGAGAACATTCATTTAAAATACTGTTTTCGTTTAGATGTGGTATAGTATGTCATATTGTGTACTAAAAATTAGAAAGGGTCTAAAAATGATTAGTATCTGGCTAGTGGCCCAGAAGGACGAAAAGCAGGGTCTGGCAGCATTTGGCAGTAATTTGTTATAAGACAAGTGGCCTTAGCATTTTTTATTATTAGATCAATTCTTTGACAGTAGCACTTTTGTTTATAGTACTGATCCAGTACAACTGTTCTTAGAAGGAAAGCCAATTTTTTAAGAAATTAGACATTGGATACCTAAAAGAAATTATTTAAAGTACAGAAGCTATTTGTTGTTACTCAAAAGATGATTTAGGGGAAAATCTCTTTATTAGACATTTTAGTATTTCTTTGCTTGTAGTTATGAGTTTTAGCAGAATTTTCATGACATTCTTGGTTAATAGTGAGGTAGAAAAATTGCAAATAAAAGTCATCATTTTTCTAAACTCTTATTTGCCTAATTAAAAAGCTAATCAGCCTTGGTATAAACATTTAAAAGTATGTATTTTTGTAAGACTTTAATCCTAGTAATGTAGAAGTAATTTCTATCATACATCAAAGATCTTTTTAATCTTGACTTAAATGTGATTTCTGAATAAATGCTTTGAGCAATAAGATCAGACGGAGATTGGAGAGATGGCTTAGCAATTAAGAGCTCTTACAGAGGACCTGAGTTCAGTTCCCAGCATCCATGTCAGATGGCTCACAACTAACTCTAGCTCCAAAATATCTGACACCCTTTTATGGCCACTTAGACACACATGCATATACCCCCACACAGATACAGGTACACACACATACATATAAATAAGTAATAAATAAAACCAACCAAATAAATAAAAAATATACTTTTAAAAATATTTGTACAAAAATAAGTTTTGTACAGGGTAGGTTTTATACTATTTTAATGATTTAGGGAGAAGATACTCTTTCAGTAAGTTTTGTTTTTCTTTTAATTTAAAAAATTTTATTAATTTTTTATTAATTACAGTTTATTCACTTTGTATCCCAGCAGTGGCCCCCTCCTACATCCCCTCCCAATCCTACCTTCCCTCCCTTTTCTCCCCCCATGCTGCTCCTTCAGTCCACTGATAGGGGAGGTCCTCCTCCCCTTCCATCTAATCCTAGTCATCAGTTCTTATCAGGACTGGCTGCTTTGTCTCCCTCTGTGGCTTGGTAAGGCTCCTCCCACTATGGCTATGAGCCTCAGCATCTGCTTTGATACTGCTGGACGGAGTCTTTCTGAGGCCTTCTATGGTAGGCTCCTGTCCTGTTTCCTGTTTTCTCCCTCTTCCGATGTCCATCCTGTTTGCCTTTCTGAGTGAGGACCATGCATGGAGATAATCTAGAACCCCTGCACAGATATAGCCCATGGCAGCTCAGTCTCCAAGTGGGTTACCTTAGTAAGGGGAACAGGGACTGTCTCTGACATGAACTCAGTGGCTGGTTCTTTGATCACCTCCCCCTGAGGCGGGAGCAGCTGCACCAGGCCACAAAGATCAGTCAGTCTCTGCTTCCCTGGGTGCTGGGATTACAGATGTGTACCACTGTTCCTGGCTTCAATAAGTTTTTTTTAAGTCCTCCATTTCAAAAAATAAAATTTGTGGGTAACTATTATTTACTGAAATGTATCTGATTTTGTGACTCAGGATCAGTAGGGGTAATATCAGATGTCCTGCTTATTGGCATTCATATGTCCTGTTCAAGATAGATAATAAAGTAATAGGGCCACTGAATGAATTTATACCTAATAGAAATTTGTAATATTTGGGGAGTTTTACAAAAAGAATTGAGTTAGAGATAGAAGAATTTGTTAGAGATAGAAAATGACCATAATTTTTTTTAATGTCTGTTGTTTTTGATTTTTGAGACAGGTTCTCTCTGTATAGCCCCGGCTGTCCTGGAACTCACTCTGTAGACCAAGTTGGCCTGGATCTCAGAGATCTACCTGCCTCTGCCTCCTGAGTTCTGGGATTAAAGAAGTGTACCACCACTGCCCAGCCTTAATGTTCTATTTTGAAATTGTATATTTTTGTAAAATTGAATAGTATAAAGAATTCTTTTGCCATATACCCATTTCTTGGCATCTCCTAATGTTAGCACCTTATATAATCATGCACTTATCAAAACCAATAAATGCAAGCTGAGTTTTGAAAAAGTAATTAACAACTTTTGGTGGGAACACCTTTTACACATAAAGCATGTTAGCTGCTGAAGTGTGTATAGTGTTGGAAAAAAGGTCTTTGCATATAATATTGTTAACACAATAGTAAACACAATAGTGTGGTTCCTTGAACAGGTTATTATATGCTTGAACATATTTATAGAAGAAGGTTTTGATCATTAGGAATTAGCATGAGCTTACAAAGATTAGTAATGTGATAACCTCACTTCTTACAAGACAGGGTAGAGGTACTGATAGGGACATCAGAACTGCTGTGGCAGTACATAGTCATGATTACATCTATGTTTATTAGAGTTCTAATATGTTCTAAACATTGGCATAAATATTCTATATATGTCATTTTATAGCCAAAAGATAGGGACCTGTAAGGTCAGATGTAGCATTTGACCTGTATATTTGTAAACAAACTAGAAAAGTATGTCCTGAAAAATATAGAGATGTAGACTTGTAATTAGTTAAAAGCCCTAATTTCCTTTTCGGCTCTTTGCCATCTTTTAAAGAGGACATTAGTAATTTTCTGGAGGACAATAATCAGGAAAAAATGTCTTGGAGCAGATACTTGTAAAGTAATCAAAACATTTCATGTTCATCTAAGAAGAAGGACTTCAGTATGATAGTGGTGGTGCTTTTTGATTTGGGTATGTGGGTGATCTCTAATTCTGTGAAACATACAAACCTGAATGGTACATAGAGGATTAAGCGTACCCCGCATTCCCAGAGGAGTTAGGTAGGGACAACAGTGAAAGTTAAAGGAGTGTTGTTGCGGAGTATTGCTTCCTAATGGAGACCTTTCCAGCAGTTTAAGTGAAAACAGAACAACTGTTTCGTATTGTACACTAAAGCGCCTGCTGAGGAGCGCTTACTCCAGTACGGAGCGTTCCAATTCTAACCTGGTTTTAAACTTTTTATTTTAAAAATTTCTTCAACTATAATTCCAGTTGCCAAAACTTTCTCTTAGTCACTTGCTTTCATTTATTCTGAACATTTATGACTTTATCTAATATCGCACATTAATAGGGAAGTCTGTACCTTCTTGATTATCAGTCTCTGAAGCCTTATTGTTCATTAACCTTTATACTGAAAAAAGTTGTGATCCTCCTGCCTCAGCTTCCTGAATAGCTAGAGTTAGGGCTTGTGTTACCAGGCCTAGTGCATCCCCATAATCTTAATATCATCCTCCCCTAATTAATTTTTTTTCATTACATGTACTTATTATGTAGGTGTGGGGGTGGACAAAGGTGCTATCTATGTATGGCTGTTGGAAGACAATGTGCAGGAGTTGGTTCTCTCTTTCTACCTTGTGTGTGGTCAGGGATTTTGGAGTATATACTTTCCCTCCTGAGCCTTCTTTCTCTGTACATGCCAATTTCTTTGTCATTTTTTTTTTACTTTGTCATACTTGTATAAATGCATAATTTAGTGAAAAACTAAAATGTATCGTCTCTACTCTCTATATAGAGTCTTTGCCATGCCTAGTGGGCAGTCACCACTTAGCATGCCTTAAAATCAAGCCAGTATTGTCATCTATTTTGATTGACTTTTATTCAAGGGAAACATGGACCAGTATCAGAGATCTCTTCGCCTTTAGTAAAACTAACAACTTCTATTATGAGAAGATTTTGCTGCTGCTTCTTCTGGGTGGAAGCGGGGGTCTCTGTAATGCAAATTGCTTTTCTACAGTTACTTTTTTAGTTAAAATTTAAAAAGAAAAATTCTTGTGTGAATTTGCTGAGCATACCTCTACTAGAAAATACATTGAAAACTAGGCATGTAATCTTGTATCATACTGTCTTATACCACAATATTCATTTGCTCATATTTAGAAGCCAAATGTCCAATATATATTAATGTAATTGTACTAAGGACAGCTGGGTAATTCAGTCACTGGATAAGCCACATAATTGTGGTAGAGGGTGTGGTTATATTTTTATTACTGAATACATTATATCTTAATGAGAGTTAAATACTAGTGTGCTCTAGTAGTTTTCCAGGAAACTTCATTTAAAGTCCTTTTTGGCACTGCAATATAGGCTACAAATAAAAGCTAGTTTCACATAATTTTATTGTTACGCACGCATAATTTTAACTTCTAAAGTCAGCCTGTGATTTTGAGGGTAAATTCTTAAGTTGTCTTTATTATCACAGAACCCTGTTTCTTATTATTTTATTCCCAACACTTTAACAGTGTCTAAAAGACAGCAGATGCTACATGTTGTATCATTGAATCCATCAGTAACTGATGGAAGCCACATGGATCTAAGATAGAATTGGATGATGATGGTAGTTTCTCCGTCCTGCATTAAGTTTATTTCTCTGTTTTGCCTCAGTTAATACGGTGTTTGCCAAAACCAGAAAGTTGGTTTGGTTGGTGTCTTAGTTAGGGTTTCTATTGCTTCGATGAAACACCTCAGCCTAAAAGCAAGTTGGGTGAAAGGGTTTATTCAGCTTACATGTCCACATTACTGATCATCACCAAAGGAAGTCAGGTCAGGGATTCATGCAGGGCAGGAAGCTGGAGGCAGGAGCTGATGCAGAGGCCATGGAGGATGCTGCTCACTGGCCTGCTCCTCATGCTTTGCTCAGCCAGGGCTTTTTTATAGAACCAGGACACCAGCCCAGGGGTGGCACTACCCACAGTGGGCTGGGCCCTTCCCCACTGATCACTAATTGAGAAAATATCTTACAGCTGGATCTCATGAAGGCATTTCCTTAACTGAGGCTCCTTCTTTGATGACTCTGGCTTGTGTCAAATTGACACATGAAACCAGCCAGTACAGTTGACTTTTGAAAGTTAGCTGAAAATGATTGGTAAGAATGTTAGATTTGCCAGTCAGTGTTGGTGCACGCCTTGAATCCTAGCACTCGGGAGGCAGAAGCAGGCTAGTCTCTGAGTCCAGCCTGGCTTACAGAGTGAGTTCCAGGTGGCCAGGGCTACACAGAGAAACCCTGTCTCCAAAAACAAGAACAAAACAAAAAAAGTTAGTTTCTGAGGCTGGTTGAGTGGTTAAAAGCACTGGTTGTCAAAAAACCTGGGCCCTGGGGGTCCTGAAAAGACTGATACCCCAATCAAGGACCATGCACCAAAAGGACCTAAACCCCTTGCTCAGATGTAGCCCATAGACTGAGTCTCCAAGTGGATTCCCTAGTAAGGGATGCAGGGGCTGTCTCTGGCATGAACTCAGTGGCTGGCTCTCTGATCACCTTCCCAAGGGGGTGCAGCCTTGCCAAGCCACAGAGAAAGACAATGCAACCAGTCTGAGGAGACTTGATAGGCTAGGGTCAGGTTGAAAGGGAGGAGGACCTCCCTATCAGTGGACTGGGGGAAGGGCATAGGGGGAGAGGAGAGCAGGAGAGTGGGACTGGGAGGGGACCACAGCCAGGATACAAATTGAATAAATTGTAATAAATGATAGTAATAATTAAAAAAAAAGGTAAGAAAAAGCAGTGGCTATTCTTTCTGAGGACCTGGGTTCAATTCTCAGTACCCACATTGTGGCTTACAACTGTCTATAACTAGTCTCATGTAATTCTTACAGACTGCAATGCCCCATTTTGGTGTGCAGATGTACATGCAGACAAAACACCCATATGCATAACATAAACAGAAGAATATTAGTTTCTGAGATCAGGGCTCTCCTTGTCAAATTGAACTGAAGAGAAGTAGAAGATGGTTCAAAGCAGAATTAGAAGCAGTAACTTATATTTGCTTGTGTTGCATATGATAAATATAAATGAGGTCAATGAAATGAAGTATCACAATTTCTTATAAGAGAATATATTAAGAGTCCACCTGCGTTTTTAATAGCTTCATTGAAGTATAGTTGACATACAATAAAGTACATATATTTAAAGTATACAATTTAATAAATTTTGACAGGGGTATCCTTAGTACCTGGAAACCTTTATATTCAAGATTGTAAATAAACCTACCATCTCCAGAAACGTCTAAATGAAATCTTCATGCCTCTTCATATCCCACCACCTCAGACCACTGACCTGCCTTTTATCACTAGGTAGTTTTGCATTTTTTGGAGTTTTATATGTAAGTAATCAGTCAGATACTACATAATTTGGGGAGGAAAGCTCTGGTTTATTTCACTTGACATAATCAGTTTCAGATTTTTCTCTGTTATCTTTCTCAGTGATTTCTTTCTCTTGTTATTGGTGTTTGTCTCACTGTGTTGTACAGTCTGCACTGTATAGTCAAGGCTGGGCTCACACTCTTCTTATAGCAGCTCACAGTGCATAAATTATAGGGGTGTGTCTTAGGGTTTCTTTTGCTGTGATGAAACACCAAAACAAATTGGTGTGTGTGTGTGTATGTGGGGGGGTATGGTTTGTTTCATTCTACAGTTTGTGATCCATCATGAAGGAAAGTCAGGGCAACAACTCAGGCAAGGTAGGAACTGATGCAGAGACCATGGGGGATATAGATTACTGGCTTGCTTGCCTGTTGTTGTTGGCTTGTGTTTGTTTGTTTGTTTGTTTGTTTGATAGCATCAAGGACTACCAGCCCTGGAGCGGCATTGCCCACAGAAGCTGGGCCTTCCCATATCAATTGTCAATCCAGAAAATGCACCACAGGTTTGTCTAGAGGCCATTTTGGTAGAGGCATTTTCCCAATTGAGGGACCTTCTTCAAAAATTGGTCTAGCTTTTGTAAAATTGATATAAAACTAGCTAGTGCAGGGTGCATCATTATGCTTGCCAATGTATTATTTTGTAATTGTTGAATAGAATAGTAAAGTTTCATGATACATATACAGCAAAATTTGTTTATCATTCATTTGTTGACTTTGGAGTTCTTTAAAATTTTATTTACAAATATTGCTACTATGAACAGTAGTATATCAATCTTAAATAGATAAGGGATTTTTTAGATAAATGCATAGGGATAGAAATGGCTAGAGTTCAAGGTACATTTATGTTTTAACTTTGTGGAGGAGTAGCATCATTACAAAAGGCTTAGTTTTCTGATACTGTAGATAGCTTATAAATTAATAAGAGTAAAGAAAAAGAGCCAACAGAAAAATGGCAGAAACCATAAACATGCACCTCATGTCAAAAGAAGTACACATGAATTTTAAACATAGGAAAAGTTTCATAGAAAGCTAAAAAAAGAAATATTTTTCTCTTCTCTCTGTCTTTCTCTGTGTATGTGTGTGTTTGTGTGTATAGGTTAGAGAACAGCTTGTGGACATCAGCTGTGTCTTACTTTTTGGATTCCAGGGATTGAAATCAGTTCATTAGACTTGGTGGCACCTTTACCCACTGAGTCACCTTACCAGCTGAAAGCTAAAAAGCTTAAAGAATACTGTTTCATGTTTAGGTCTCAAGATAAGAATCCTTGGGTTTGTATATTTTCTCACTTGAAGTATAATCTAAAATATCAAGTTTGTAAAAACTACCTTGTGGTTCAGTTTTCTCACCAATAAAATTGAAACATTAATACTTCCACAAAGGAATGTGATGAGAATTAGATGAGTAATATACATGATGGTCTCAAAGCAATGCTTGATACATATGAGTTCTTTGAAATTATTCTGAGCTAGGCATGGTGGCCCATGTCTTTAATCCCAGAATAAGGCCTTTGGGACAGGATTGTGAATTAGAGGCTAGTCTTGGCTACAGGCCTGGTCACAAAGACCACAAAAACCAAACCAAGAAAACAAAATAGTTAAATACTAGTATCAAAGTACAGATTTAAACAAGGGCATTTTTTCACTTAACAGATTTAACAAAAATCAAGAAGTAATGGCGGGCTGAATTGATGACTCCGCAGTTAAGAGCACTGGCTGCTTTTTCAGAGGACCTGGGTTCAATTCCCGGCAACCACATGGTGACACACAGTCATCTATAATGTGATCTGATGCCCTCTTCTCCCATGCAGGTGTATATGCAGATAGAGGACTCATATACATAAAAATAAATAAATCTTTAAAAAAAAGTATTGGCAAGGGTATGTAGACTTCCTCTTTTGTACTGTGGGCAGGAATGTAAGCATGTATTCATCTTTGGAAAATGAGTTGACTTAATAAAATAATACATGTTCATGCTTTTTAATTCAGTCATTTAAGGCAATTTCCTTTGTTCATTATAGTATTAATTATATTATTAAAAGCCATAAATGATTCTTAATATGATCTGGTTAAAAGTAATGGCACACCTACACAGTGGGGTGTCATATAGCCAGAAAAAGCAAGAGCATTAATGCTGCTCCTTTGGACATCTTTAAACATCTGTCTTTTCTTTTCTTTCTCTCTCTTTTTTTTTTTTTGAGACAGTATTTCCCAGTGTACCCCTGGTTGACATGGAACTCACTATGTAGACCAGAATACTCATGAACTCAAAAGAGCTATGACTACCTTGGCCTCCTGATCTACCACTATGTCACTATGTCTGGATCTACTCCTCATACCTTTTTTTTTTTTTTTTTAAGGGGGAAAAAAAGCCATAGAAATGTTTGTGACAGGCCAGCATAATTATAAAAAAATTAATTGTATATGTGTGGGTGTACATATACATGCACACAATAAAACACATTTCAATATGCATCAACTTCTTAAAGAATATGAGTTAAAAAGGAGTAATTGTTTTTAGAGGGACTGAAGCAAAAGGACCAGAAGATTGAAAGTCTGAGATGCTACATTGGTTTGTGTTTATATTCATACTGCATCAGTAGTTCTGTTATTGTGTTTAAATCTTATCCTTTTTGAAGCATTTACAGATCCTCAGGAAGTTGATCAGTCCTGCTTATCCTTAATCCTGGCGGGAACATTTTACATCACCTAGTACAGTATGAAAACTATGACACAAGATGCAGTCTGCACATTTTCTCAGATTACAACAGTGTTTATATATCTATTCATTATGTTTATATATTGTACCAAATTTTATCACAAGTTTTGCAGTCATTACCATTGTCAATATACACAACTGTCCCCTCAGCCCAGAAAAATCTGAGTCATCCTGTTTTAGCCATATCTGTCATTCTAACCTCAGTCCTTAAAAAGCATATGCTCTTTTTTAAATTGTATTATTTCTATTTTAAGTGTGTACATATTTTGCCTGAAGGTATGTGTATGCACCATGTACATGCCTGGTGCCTGTAGAGGCTGGGAAAGGGCACTGGATACTCTGAAATTGTAGTTGCAAATGATTGTGTACTGCCATGTAGGTGCTGGGAATCAAACTGAGGTCCTTTGGAGGATCAGTGAGTATTCTTAACTCTGTGCCATCTCTCCAGCCCCCTAAAAGCATATAGTCTTACAGTAAATATAATGAAGATATATAAACAAACCTGTACAAAGAACAAAAGATAGTTTCTTGGTCCATTTTACATTGCAATAGCAGTATCTGTGATTGGGTAATTCATATTTAAGAGTTCTAAATATTAGAAAAAGCTGGTTAGTAGTTCTGATCCTACATTAAGTCCCATTAATTAGCTAGGTTTATAAAATAAGAAAACTGAGAGATTTCTGTGGCCCCTTTCAATATAATCTTGGTTTTGTAGATAATTTCATTTTGAAAGAGGGCTATGATTGTATTTATTTGTTAAATATGTGTATGACTATAAAATACCAATCACTATTGTATGTCCTGGGAATAAACCATGAACAAAATAGGCAAAAATTCCTATCTTCAGAAAAGTTGTATTTTAGATGCAACCACAAGGCTAAAAAGACATAAAGCATGTTTGATGGTAAGCAATGAAGAAGAATAGGAAGGAAAGGAGAGTGTGGGGAAAGTTGCACTTACTTTTTCAGAGGTTATTTAGGAAAAGTCACTGACAAGTTGAATTTTAAACAGCATAAAGTTCATCAAGGAATGATATATGCAGACAGTACAAGGTATTGTAGGCCTAGCACTGGAGCATGCTGGAGGTAATTGAACAGAACCTATCATTGAAACGGAGTGATGGTAGTGCAGGATGAACTCAGAAAGGTGGTAGCAGTGGATGGTAGTTAGGTCAAGCAAAATCTTAGAAGATGACTGTGTGGATGTTAGCATTTAGTCTAAGGGATATGTGAACAGGATAGTGATTAAATATGATAGATATGATTAGATTAAAAAAAAAACTTTCCACTTTTGGGGAATGACCAGAGGTGAGCAATAACATTAGAAGGCTGCTATATCCGTCTAGGTGAAAGGCTCTAACTTAGATCAGGCAGTAGAGTTTATAAGGTTATAAGGTCAACAGAATTCCTAACAAGGTGAGAAAGAAGGGTGTGGATAATGAGGGAAAGTAAGAGGTTAAGAATAGTATGGACTTTTTGGTATAATTACCAGAAGGATAGAGTTTGTTTAGTTTTTTAGATGGAAAATTGGCATGTTTGAAGGAGCTGAGTAAGAAAAAAATTGATAGGGAGCGGGTGGTGGTGAATGGAGTTGAGTGCATGAATAGGAGACTGGGCTGTCTCTGACCATAAACAGCTGATGCCAGTAATGAAAGAGATGCGGATATTTGGGCACAGATGTAGTTAGATGTGTTTGGGAGCTTATAGAAGTTGTATTGCTTCTTTATTTCTCAGTAAATAGGTCAGCATCTCCAAAATAGGGTCAGCACGTGAAATGAGAATTGGAGAGGAAGGAATGGCAGACTGAAGAACAAAGGGTGTACAGTAGTTAAGTACCAGCATGGAATAGGCAGGGAATTGGGTTGGTACAAGTTTTAGCCAACCAAAATTGACAAAGTATCAAGGAGGAAAATTTGTTGAGATTTTGTGTAAGAAAGCATGTTGCAGGATAATTTGATTCCATTGTGAACCCTGAGATTGTGAACTGGAAAAACCTGTTTCTTGTGTGGCTCAGCCCAGCACACACCTCTAACCCAAAAGCTTTCTGTTTACTGAAAACCAGTAGTTGTGGTGTGGCTCAGCCCTAGCACACACCTTTTATCCAAGAGCTTTCTGTAAACAGGATTAAATAAAGTTAATCCTAGTTCAGTGGGTGGAGCAAGTAACAGGTTGGCAGGAAATGAACATAGGAAAAAGCATTAGAGAGTGAAAGGAAGCCCAGAAGACAGATAGAGACACAAATGGGAAGTAGAAAGGGGACATTCAGTTCAAAAGCTATTTAAGACAGTCTGTGGAAGGGCTTTTTCTTTCTGGAGCTGGGTAGTAAGGAATTTTCTTTTTCTTTTTTTCCTTCTGGGATGTTGGCTGAGTAGGAAGGTCAGCTGGTTGCTTTCTCTGCCTCTCTGAGCTAGTAGGCTTTCACCCTTGCATCTGGCTCCTGATTCTTTATTGGTAAAATTGAACAATTGGGATTTTTGTTTTTAGAAAACAACAGACAGGGAAGTAATAAATGGTTGAATAGGGATTTAACCTTAGGTAAATGAGGATTGAGGAAGACAACAAGAGTCTGAGAAGGAGAAAAGTGATGGCAATAGACTAAGCAGGTGTGGTGGCACAAACCTGTAGTTTTAGCACTTAGACAGGAGAACTGCGCATTTGAGTTCACCCCAGACTTCATAATGTCTCAGTAAAACAAGATGAATAAGTACGTAAATAAAGGGAGTGAACGGATAATGCATGGTGCGTGATGGTGTTATACAGTTGCATTCATGAAAATTAACACAGTTTAAGTTTGACCATGGGCATAAGGAGCTAAAATAATATTGGAATTAAAATTAACTCAGCTTAAGCTTTGACCTTAGGGGCTGTTAGGGGCTAAAATAAGATTGGAATAGGATCATGGGATGAGAGACTATCAAGGAATACCAAATCAGGAATTTGGGGAGGAGACAATGATAATGGTGGAAGCAGCTATAGTCTTGAAAAAGTAAGTGGAACATTTGATAAGTAATTGCAACAGCAATAGTGTGGTGACAGTAGAATCCAAATTGTATGTTTTCAGAATGTGTGGAATGGACATAAGATATTTATTCTACCTCCAGGCTCTGCAGTAAAAGGAGCCAGGAGAGTGAACACAGCACACAAGGAAACAATAAGGATGGAACAAGTAACAGACAAATGTCATATATGGCTGGAGGCATAGACAGTAGGAAGAGCGCATGTTGGAGGATAGCAAAAACTAATGCTGTTTGGAATTGAAGGCTTTTTCCTTCCTGTTTAATATCTTTTTAAGTATTCTCTCTTTTAGAATCATTCACACCTTAGAAGCATTCTCTATATTTGACTGTCCAGATTTTATCCTAAAAAATGAATGCCAGAAGGGTGTAGTGGCACATGCTTTTAATTTCATCACTAGGGAAACAGAAGCAGGTGGATCTTTGTAAGATCTAGACGAGCCTGGTCTACATAGTGAGAACTCTGTCTCAAAAAAAAAAAAAAAAAAAAAAGGCCTATCCCCAAGACCAAGGTTAGGGGAGCATAATTTAATTTTTCTGAGGACTAATTGTGAACATTAATAAAGATTTTTTTTCAGGCTGCCCAGTTATTTCCTCCATTCAGTTGTAGCTGTTGTCATTCAGCATAGAATAACAACAGGTCTCCCTTACAATCTTGCCTCCTTCCATGTCTTCCAGTAATATCTAAATTAGAGAAAAATAACAGCTATAAAAAACAAGCAGGGGTCTGTTCCGTTTCTTTTCCAAAGTTTATTCTATAATTTAATCTCTTTATTAATAGTATCTTTATTTTTTTAATATTTGAGAGAATGTTTTGCTTCACAGATGCCTTTTATTATATGGCAGCTAATATGTTTTCCAGTTACAACATTAAATAATTTTTTAAAAATTCCAGTTCAGGTAGCCTTATACAATAAGGAAATCAAACAGTTAACACACCTGGAAGTAAAGGCAAGGTAGGCTTCTAGGTTAGTCAACAAATGCATTAATGCAGACTCAGAAGGTTCAGATTCTTCCATTGGTCCAGCCCACTTTGCATAGGAAAGAACCCTATGACCAAAGCAGTGGTTCTCAAATTTCCTAATGTTGCCTCCCTTTAATACAGTTGCTCATGTTATGGTGACCCCAAGCATAAAATTATTTTATTGCTACTTCATAACTATAATTTTGCTACTGTTCTGAATTGTAAGGTAAATATCTGATATGCAACCCCTAAAAGAGTTGCAACCCACAGCTTGAGAACCACTGTTTAAAGGATGAAATAGGCTCATTTCCTTCTAAAAGAAAGGACAGACAAAGCTGGAAACCACCAGAAATCTTGTATATGACTAGCCTGACTCCCTTTTATCTCAGAATCAGTTATTGCAGGTAGGCCCAACATTGAGCTAAAGTCAGTTCTCTTGAGTTGCTGTTACTCAGTTGTAGAGTGGACTTCAAGGCAACAATCATAATATCTATTACAGTTTCTACTAGCCTCCACCCCCAAGCACGGAGACACACAGAGATGTGTTGTGCGCCCAACTCTCTGTCACAAAAGAACTGTGTACCCCAGAGTATCAGAGTCTGTGGTGCCTGGTTGGGAGAAAACTCCACTAGGAAGGAAGCAAACAGGGATTGAACTAGGGTACCCAGAATCTCCCTGGCAAAGGTCCTCTAGATCGGTGGGCGCTCATGGTCAGCCCAGAGACCTGCTAGAGCACCACCTACGCTTCACAGACAGATCTATGAGACCTAGAGAATCAGACCCTGGGTTTCCCTGTCCCCGAATTGGTGAATCAAGGGGCTGTGGAACCCAAAACAACCATATGAGGAGCCCAGGGAGACAGGGCACAAAACCTGATCTGAGTCCAATAGGACACAGGTCAACTGCGATCATCTCCATGGACTTCTCTTGGGCACCTCCTCCCAATGGACAGAAGCAGCGGCAGACATAGGCAAGCCTGCAGCAGAGGAAGCAGTGGGGAGATACCACAGCCAGCAGGAAAGCAGCATTGGAGGTACCCCTAACAGCAGTGAAGCAGAGGAGGCAGCCTGCAGTGCACACAGCAACTTGCAAGAAGCACAGGCTACACGTTCTAAACACAGATCTCCAACATTCCCCCACAGCCTTGTCTGAGGGGGTAGCTGCTGAGGAAGCAGATAGCGCTTCCCAACTCAGGGAGCAGAGTGCAGCCTGCTGGGCTTCCAACTTCCAGCGCAGAACTCTGGGCCAGGTGCAGAGAGTCCACAACTGAACATGTGCCACGCCCACAGCACCAGCCACAGACCTCAGAGTCCAGCCTGCTGACCCCGCCTTAGTTTGTAGACCATCGGGTATCCAGGAAACCTGCTCAGGAACAACTGAAGCAACAACACACGCTTAAACCTCTGGTCCCCACTGATCTTCCTGAAGAATTCTACAAACACCACAGTAAGATGGTTCTAGTCCAAAGGTCAGACTTGAGGAAGAAACAGAAAAGATTATATAAGCAACGACCAAAGGACGACGTAAGAACTCACCCAACAAAAAACAAGACACCATGGCACCACCGAAAACTAATGAATATTTTAATTCAGCAGAAATTCAGAAAAATGATTTTAAAGCTATGATTATCCAGTTAATTCAGGAACAAAAAGAGGAAAGGAACAGAGCTCTCAAAGAAATTCAAAAGAATATTAAGGCCCATGTAGAGGAACAATTAGAAACATATAGAGAGGAAACAAAAGCAGAAATATGAGCAACCTTCAATCAGATGAAGGAAACGGTGCAAAGCATGAAAACGGAATTAG
>CM053747.1:51183105-51209190 GCA_028658305.1 Pachyuromys duprasi | reverse complement strand
CATTTATATAGACCTATAAGATAGGATAAAAATACAGAAATCTATACACCTAAAGAAGATAAACAAGAAAGAGGACCTGGGGTAAGAGGATTAATACTTAGAAAATCAAATGGGACAGACATTGGATGTAGGAGTAAACAAGTAGCAGGACAAGAGCCGGTCACAGAGGGCCTTGAAAACACTCTTCCTAGCAGTGTATCAAAGCAAATATTAAGAAACATAACCAGTTCTTTGGCAGAATGCAGGGAATCATATGAAAGAAGAGGGAGTTAGTATGACCTGGAGAGGTCAGGAGCTCCGCAAGAACCAAATATATCAGGGCACAGGGGTCTTTTATGAGACTGTCTCTCCAACCAAGGACCATATATGGTTATAACCTAGAATCCCTGCTTATATGTAGCAAATGGTAGCGCTCTTCCCCAGTGGGTATACTAGTAAGGGGAACAGAAACTATTTTGGACATGAACTCAATGGCTGGCTCTTCGACCTCCCTGTTCCCTGGGGGAGGAGCAGCCTTGCTTAGCCACAGAAGAGGACATTGTAGCCATTCCTGAAGAGACCTGATAAGCTAGAGTTAGATGGAAGGGGAGGAGGCCCTCCCCTATCAGTGGACTTAGAAAGGTGCAGGGAGATGAGGGAGGGAAGGGGGGAATAGGGAAGGAATGCGGGAGGGGGCTACGGATGGGATACAAAGTACATAACCTGTGATTAATATAAAATAAAAATGAAAAAAATAGAATGTGAATTTCTTTTTTTGAATTAATAGTTGTATCATACATAGGTCAGCTGCTTGAATATTTGATTTTAATCAGTGTGTTCACTAAGTATTGCTTAGAAATTTTTGCTGTAAAATAATTGCACTGTTTTTAAAAGTCAACAGTAGATTAGATTGTTAGCTGTATTGCTTTATGAGGCCCATAGGGTGTGATGGCTACCTTTATTTATTTCAGTAATTGACTGTTTTCTGTTCTGTGTTATATTCTTTTACATTTCCAGAGCGTTGTGTCAATTTTAGGTTTCACACTGACAAAAAGCAAGTTTGGTTGTTAGTACTAAAGAAGATAACATACTTTGTTTCTGAAATTCTGAAATATAAAACTTTGTGGTTGAAGATGGACCAAAATTAGATAACATGAAGAAATGTGACTTTAAATTTTAATTAATTCATGTTTTAGGTTAATGTTCATGTTGTTTCTGAGTATATTAACTGTAGAATATCAAATACAGCTTTATTATCTTATTGCTGTTAGGAAACCAAGGTACGTGTGCTTCTTGAATTGACAGTATGTACCTTTTTGTTTGTACTAGTCAGCATTACCTCTCAAAATAAGTTTGTCAGTGAAAAGACCAATCTTCAGTGCATGCTTTTCTTTTACATAGGAGGTTCTATATTGACTACATAGGAATTGATGAGAGAGGAACTAATGTGTTGGCTTTCCTACCATTTACAAGCATACAAAGAAGTTATAATTTTTATAATTTGATTCTCCCTTTAACCTGATAAGAGATTTTAGTATCCTCATTTTGTGAAAGAAAACATTGAAATCTAGAAATTAAGTAAACACTAAATTCTTCTCATGGAGTAATCTTACATTCCCTCTCTCAAAGGGGAAATCTATGATAATTTCTTGGCTTTACTATTTGTAACTTCTTAGCCTTGGAATGCACAAATGATTGTGCCATCCTTTTTAGCAGTTTGTGAGAGGCCTTTTGTATGAATGTGCATCGATGTTTATTCTCCTAGGTCTTCCTTGAACTTCTTAGAACAGCAAGTATGTAATATCAAAAAATAGAGATTTTTCTCCACTATTTTTTTTCTAATGTTGCCTCATTTTTTTTGCTTTTAAGTATCAGTTGTACATATGTTAAACTCAGTACTGTCCACAGGTCATTGTGTCTGTTCATTTGTGGACTGTCAACCTCTTTGTTTCTTTCTTTTTTTCAGGTTTGTTTGGGTTTTTTTTCCTTTTTCTTTTGGAACAGTTTCATTTTTTTACGTCTACTGATTTGTTCTTTTCTTCCTCTCAATTTCTTTGCTTTCTTTCTACAGAGTCTCACTTTGTAGCTAGGATTGCCTGGAGTTCATTATATATCTCAAGTATATGTTGAACACGTAATCTCTTACCTCAGCTTCCCAAGTACTGAGATTACAGGCATATGCCACCATGTCCAGTAGAATTATGGGCTCTTGAAGGACCTAAAATAAAATCTGGTATTTTATGCCAGAGAAGTATTGGCAGAGAAATGGGAGAAAGTAAAGAGTACATGTAGAAGCACGCGGTTTGCAACAAAGGCAAAGTCTTGTGTTCAGAGACTTTTAGTTCCCCTTGTCTGGTTCTAGAACTGAATGGCTCTTGACGCCTGAGCTGTATTCCAGGAATTTCATGTGGGCTTACTGTTCAGTAGATTTGCAGCCATATTACAGTTTGAGCATTTAGGTTAATAGCTTCTGGGTTAAGATTAGATGGAGACTGACTGGGTTTAGGAATAAATCTTGATTTCCACTAAGAGGGGTATAAGATGCCGCGGGCTCTAATAATGGGAAGAACCAAGCTTTCAATCTTACAGAATATGTGCTTTTGTGGGTCGTTTGGCTCTTGACCTGCTTTTGGTTTGCTGTGGGGTGTTCATGAAATTGGAGTGGTCAAGGAAACCTTCCCTCAGAATATTATTGGGTACAGGAAGCAGTCCAGATGAAATGAGTCCTGGAGACATTTGCTTATCTGAACTTGAGCTGAAGTTTTTGGGGAGAAGGGAAAATAATTACTATTTTCAACCAGGATTGCTAATATATTTAGTTGGAGATAGAGGCCCTAATAGTAATAAGATGATTGAGTTAGAATGGCTTCTGTTAAATACCTTCCCCAAGCGCTTGCTCTGGTATTGGTCTCTGTTTGACAGCCCAAAGGTTCTAAGACACTGGTCCTGTGTGTGTGAAAGCAACCATTAAGCGCTGACCCTGTGTGCAAACGTAAGCTTGTGTTTATCCTGCTTTGGATACTCAGTTTTTAATGGTGACTTCCTGGAATTTTTTATTTTTTAAATAAGGATTTTAATACATTTGTACTATCTACAATGCATTTTTATAGTAAATAGGAATATGAAAATCTCCGCTCCACCCAGGAATCTGATAAGATGATCAAGTAAGTCTTTGTGGACCTGTGCCATGATACCCTTAGTCACTGAGTAATGGAATATGTTGTGGTAGAAAACAGTGGGCTTAAAACAAAAAAACCATAGTCAGTTATAGTTCACCTTGACTATATATAACTTTTTAACCTTGAGCTAACTAGTTAAACATAAGATATCTTTTTCCATCTGAAAAATAACATGTGTACTTGAGAAGTATGGGAAGATGTGATACTGTCTGCCTTGCAAGTCAGTATGAAGATTACAATGAAGGTGTGAAAGTACTTTTGGAAATGTGTAACTATACAACACAAGTGTAAAAATTGTTTATAAAATTAACTCAGTTTTTAAGTCTTGTGGATTTAGTTTTTCATCTAAATATTGTGTTCTCTTTATCATTGATAGTTTAGGAAAAGAAAACTGAAAATAATGTCTAGATTGGAAAATGGATGGATATACATTGGTGTCTTTGGCAGACGATGTAACTCAATATGAAAGAAATATTTTAAAGATTCTTTTAAAAATTATTTGAAAGTGTTCATCTTTTTAATTCCCAGTCTTTACTATCTTTAATTGTGACATTGCATGTAAAGTTTCTATCTTGGATTATCAATAGAAAATTATTGTTGTTGTTTTGCATTATGTATGCAGCGTATATGTGTGTGGTATATGCCTGTGAGTATGTGGCTACATGTTCCTTTATGCACATATAACAAGGCCAGAACAGCACATGAGATGACTTCCTGTATGGCTTTCTATCTGCCTCTGAGCCAGAAGCTCAGTTTGGGGTAGAGTGGCTGACCAAGAGAGCATTTGGGCTCTGTTTCTGTGTTCCATAATGCTGATGTTATAGGCATGCACAGCTGTAGCTGGCTTTTTATAAGAGTGCTAAGGATCCAAACTCAGGTTCTTATGTCTTATCACCGAGCCATCTCTCTGGCCCTGTAAAATTATTTTTTGTCTGGTTGCTTATTGTCTGATTCTGAACTGATTCCTCTTCTAATTAGTATGTATGTGTTCAGAAGAATGCAAACTAACTTAACGATACTATGAGTATAATTACAGAGTTAAACTTGTCAGAATATAAATCAGTGTTTGAAATATAAATATAATATTTTGGTATCTTTGAAATTATTCACACTATTCTGCCATATTGGCATAAATTGGTGAGAGAATCCTATTGGTTGCTAGAGTAATTTTTTAAATGCATTCCTCTTATGGTACTTATATTCTAAAGGATGGAGTTAGAAAATAAAAGACAAAATGCAGTGTGTCAGCAATAAATACTACAGAGAAAAAGGAGAGAAAGGAAATGTGGAGAGGGTGGAGAGACATGGGGGTTGGAGGTAGGCAAGCTTAAAGAAGTGACCATCTAGTGAAGACCCAAGGAATAATCTGTGTGGATAACTCAGGAAAGAACACTGTGATTACCAGGTATAGCAATCATGTCTGTAAAAAGTATACCTGGGATGTGTGAGGAAGAAAATAGCTAATGTGCTGACTTAGAATTAGGCTGGAGGAGAGCTATAGAGGTCAGAGAAGTGAGGGAACTTTGTTGGGACTTTGTCCTTTGACCTGAGAATGATGCAGTTGGAGAGTTTTTTAACATAGCAGCCATATTACCTAATTATTCTTAATGGTGACAGAGATTTGAGGGATCAAGGCAGAAAGACAGTTTAGGATACTATTGCAGTAATCCATGTGAGCCATATAGCAGCAGAAGAATTTTTTTTAAGTAAAACCAACAACTAAAGGATGAGAAGTGGAGTACAGAGAAGGTGCAAGAAGCAGAGCTAAGGCTTGTGTGACTGAAAACTTGGTGTTTTCTACTGAAAGGGGGAGGACTGGTGGTAGAGGAGGTGGTGTGTGGTAAGATTTTGCTAATGTTAATCAAGGCTTTAATTTTGAACTTCGGTACATATTAAATGTGCGAGTAAAATATGCTCACTAGGTAGTTGTGTATATTAAAGTGCAGCTGTGGAGAGAAGACCAAACTCTAAATAATTTAGGATATGTCAGTTTGTAGATGGTGCATATGTAAAGTCTAGAAGAGACCACTTGGGGATCAAGCATAGGTGAAAGAGGAGAATCCAAGTACTGAACTCCAGGGCATTTAAATTAGTAATGTAGAAAACATTAAACAAGGTTGGAAAAAGCCTAATCAGTGTGTTTTCAAGAGAAAGTAGGATAGGCTGAGGATGTGGTAGAACACCCACCTACTATGGGTAGGGCCCTGGGTTGATTCCTAGCAATGTACAAAGATTAGGGGGACTGGGCAATTTTGCTGTAGAAGGATCCACTTTCTAATTTGTTCATATGGTGGTTGGCAGGATTCATTTCTTCTCAGACTGCCTGTGGCTAGAGGCTTTTTCTGTTCCTTGCCATATGTACCTGTAGAGCATCTCACAACTTGGGAGCTGACTTTGTCAAAACAAGCAAGAACACAAGAAAGAATCCCAGCATAGAACATGGGAACAGAAACATCAATTTTTAATAACGTTGCTACATAGTGGCATCCTATCATTTCTGCCATATTTGTTTGTTTGTTTTTTGTCAGTAGGTTACTAGGTCCATCCTACTCTTAGAGAAGAAAAGATTACACAAATCTGTGAATAGTGGGTAGATTGTGAGGGACATCTTTGAAGTTTGCCACCCAGTCTTCAGATATCCGTAATGTAAGATGCTCATCTGGTTACATGAGTTAACTTTTCCTAGCATCTTCATGACTGATAACATTCATTTGTAAGAGAACTGGGTGAGGTTAAGAATTTGGTTTAGGACTATTAGATAAGATTTGTACCCATGTTCCCATTTTTTTCTAGTGATTTTCTTTCATGAAATGAGTTAATATTAATAGAATGTTAAAGTCAAGCTATATCCAGTGAAATGTGCCTGTAATCTTAACATTGTGGAGACTCAATCAGGAGGGTTTCAAGTTGGAGGCTAGCCTGGGATACATAGCAAGACCCTGTGTGAAAGCAATCAGACTATTACCAAGAAAAAGTTAAAATTATATCTTTAAGAGCTCAACAAAAGTAGGAAAGCTATTAAAACCAGAAAATAATATAGATGCTTTTATAGAAATTTGAAAGATAGATTTTTATATTTTAAGATGATTCAAGTTTTCAGACATTTCCAACATAGATACTATTTTATGACTTGGCAGGAGGTGTATATATAAAAATCTCTGCAGTTGAAGTGTAGCTGAACTTGATCTATACTATAAAATAATCTTTCCTTGTAAAACTAAGCTTTTAACAGATCACGGATTCCAACTGTTTCTTGTTACTGTCGCCCACCTCCTTGGCATAGTTTATATATTGAAGTCAGTTCAGTCTTTGTAGGAGAACTAAAGAACATCATCCTAGACTCACAGTGTGTTAAATATTAGAAATAACTTTCCAGATGAGGAAATAGTCACACAGAGATGTATCCAAGCTTGCTAGTGACAGAGCCAGTGCCAGATGCCAAGCCTCCTGATATTATAAATTGTGAGGAATGAGCCATATGTAACTGCTTATGAATTTTAAGAATACTTATCCCTATCTCCTACTCAGACCTGATATTGGGGTGCTATTTGCACATTGAGATATTCAAATGCTGCTGAGATGGTTCCAGTTTGCAACAGAGTTTAGGAACATGCTTTTCAGGGAATTAGTGTGCCTTATAGACCTGAGTCAAATAAACAGTATAGACTCTGTCCATTCTGATTCTTTAATCTCGTATTTGGCTGGGTTTGACCAGTGCCATAAGAAAAATCTTTATGTTAAGAAATAACCAAGAATTTTGCTGTACAGAATGTCCTAAGAAAACAATTCTATTGCCAGTTTGTATTTTGTAAATATCATGTGCCGATTTCTTAATCGTGAAATAGAAGTTCTTTGACACTGCTGAGGAAAGGAGAAAGTCTTCTGCCATCTGTGCTGTGGCAGGCTTTGCTGTTGTGTTAACTAGATAACTCTAATTACTGTTAAACAGACTGTTTGTGAGGTTGTTGTTAATATTTTAGAGCAAGTGTGTAAATACAAAATGGCAAAGAGATGGTTCCAGGCTTAGAAACAAAAGCTCTAACTTTGAATGTAAATCAGTTCTAATCTGTAACAAGATTCTTCAATAATACAGGTCTTGGTTCTGTGGAAGAACAATGCTTGCAGTTTGGTGTAACCTGTGCTGCTCTTCTGTTCTGTGCATGATGTAAACAAGATATTGT
This sequence comes from Pachyuromys duprasi, assembly GCA_028658305.1. Lineage (NCBI taxonomy): Eukaryota > Metazoa > Chordata > Mammalia > Rodentia > Muridae > Pachyuromys > Pachyuromys duprasi. The sequence goes on along the minus strand of CM053747.1, from coordinate 51,201,851 downwards.
GACTGAAATGCTAACTTATGATTGGTTTGTGGGTTGCTGCTTCCTTCTCACCTGCTTTCCTCATACCCCTTCCCACTCCTTCCTTCCCTTACTCTCTCACCTTTGAGACTGGATCTCTCTATAGCCTAGGTTGCCTCAGCCTCCAGAGTTCTGGGGTTCCAGTTTGTCCTGACATCATGTTCTTTTAAGCATGTTTTTGGTTTTGTTTTTAATTTTTTCATTTCTAAAGCATAGATGTGAGAGTCTGAAGTAAAAGACCTAAGAGTAGCACGCACACTAGCCTATGTGATAGCACACACCTTTAATACCAAAATTTGGTAGGTAAAGATAGGCAGACATCTTAGTTCACGGTTAGCCTGATCTACATAGTTAACACACTCATGCATGCAAATGTAATTCTACACACAGTAATTCTACAAGTAATTGTTCCTGTACAAAATAGCAAAGTCCTCTCTCTCCCATTCAACATCTAGCAACATCATACATTAGTTCCCCACTGTACTCTGAATAAGCTGCCATTTACCTCTTAGGAAATTACATAATTCTCATTAGTTGTTCCAAGACTTCTAAGGGCAGTTATTTTGAGTTTTTTCAGTGATCCTAAAGTGGTAATATAGAACTTTAGTAATGGATTAGAGTAAATATAGATATATGAGATTTATAGATAATCTACCCAGTCATTAATTTCAAGTGTGGCCATTTCAGAACTTTTTTTTATCAGAGCTCTCAGCAAATAGCTAAATATAAGGCAAGTTTGCTCTACAATATATAAATGTATAAATGTCACATGGAGCCTTTAAGGCAGAAGGTTTAATTTTGGTACATACTAAGCTCTTTATCTTAAATTCCTTCTTGATTGTTTTGCAGCTTAACATTATTAATGGTTACAAATGGCTATAGTTTATACAGTTATATAAATTTGCATATGTAAAGTTGCATATGCATATGTATGTCTCAGCCTCCTGTGTCATGATCTAGCCATCCACTTTGTTTTTTGAGACAGTCTCTCACTAGCTTGGAACTCATCAACTAGATGAGGCTAGCTGGCCACCAAGCCTCAGAGACCCACCTGTTTGTCTCCCTCGTACAGCAATTATAAGCATATCTCAGCAGGCCCCATTTTCTGTTATATGGGTTCTGGGGATTGAATTCAGATTAAAGCGAGTGCTTTATCAGCTAAGGTGTCTCTTCAGCCCTGTGGATAAATTCATAACAGCCCAACTTCTTGTAGCTAAAAGTAGATACAGAGCGTCATTTCTGAAAGAGGGACTTCAGGAATACTGGGTAAAAAATATTGGATTTCCTTTCATGCAGATTGTGATACTGTTAAGGTGTTAGCTTGGGGAAAGGAAGGCAATAGCTGCCTTCATTTTGATCGAGGCAGGTGGTTTAATGTGCTGTCATCTTTAAAAAGTGCCTGTGAAATACTGTTTTCTAGGAACTCCTTTTTTAGTACCTCAGTAGGTAAGAAACTGTAGTATCCTGTTGGGTTTAATTCATGTGTAAAAATTCTTATTTTTAATTGAATTGAAGAAGAGTAGAATATTGTCGTAACAGTGATAATGACAGAGGAACACTGTTTTTGATACTACCATTTAGTCTCCGCAATTTAGATTCTTATGGTATAAAGTCTTAAGGTACAAAGCAGTTATCTGGTAACCTCAGCTTATTGTCTCTCAGAGCTGCTTAATTTTTCTACTTATGACCTCTTCTTGACAAATATTTGAGACTGGATATATAGGCATTTAAAATGTGTACAAAGCAAACATTTAATGATATCCATGTATTTATTTTAAAACAACTCCTTGGTTTACATGTAATTTTGCCATTTATTAAAAATTAAAGCAAATTTGCATACTAATGAGATGAATATTTTTCCTATAAAAATTAAATCTGGTCTAAATATTTGGCACTGTAGGGCATAGAGCATCTTTACCTTTTTTAAGAGTTGATCAGTATTTTGATTTGTCAGTGGTGAGAGAACATTACTTCACATGAATACTTGCCACAAAATGGCAGAAGTATGTTTAGGGCCATTTCAGAAGTTTTGGAAAATTTGCATACTTCCATTCTAAAATATATTTAACAATTTTTTAAAAAAATCTCAAGACGATGTGTTCAAACAACAATTTTTAAATAAAATATTTTAGCCCAGTGTAACACAAAGATAGACTAATTTAATGCTGACATGCTGAGAAATGACAGAAAAATACTAAGTTCTTTGGTTTTCGTAATTAAACCATTATGTTTTTGTAAGAGCAGAAAAGTTTTTATGTACACTTAAACCACTACAATTCATAGTATAATGGTTTAAAATCTGAGCTTTGGTGTTTGAGTCAGTGTGTATTGGCATTGCGTGTGAGTTGTGTTTTCAGAACCATCACAGAGAACACTACCAGAAACACTCTGGGCTAATTGCTTGTTGGGTTTTGAATCAAGCTTTGGTTGTTGCACATGCAGGAACCTTTCACTTTTGGCAAAGGTTTTGTGACTCCACTTGAGTTATGCAACCACAGATGGGGTCACACTAAGCAGCTGTGTGTTTTCCCATTGCCTTTTACATCTTGCAAAGGCCAACTGTATTTACTCACAGTAATTTCCATGATCATAGGATTGTGTCTTTATTTATTTATCTTATTAAGTGTTTGTTAAATAACTAAATAAGTGTTCAAATGGCTGTTATGCTGACATTACTGTAAGCACTAAAGACGAAGGGGAGTTTGGTGTCTTGGGTCCTATACAACAAAGGAGAAGGAAGAAAGAAAAAAAAATGATTGAGGTTTTCTTGATTTTTTTGGAGAAGGGAGAAAAATCTCTGTGATTCTGAACATTAAAATGTAGGAGCTACGTAAATACATCCAGTGCCACAAGAAACAGCCAAGATGTACCAATCTGGCAGATACTTCCTGGCAGGTGTCTTGCAGTTTTGGAAGTCTGATTTGGTTATAAATCAGCCTTTTAAAAAGTAAAGCTAGTGAGATCATGTGAAACAATAAGCACACAGCTTTGTAGTAGGAACTGTTTGAATGATGTTGAAGCCAAATTGACCTTGTTGAATTTTTACAAATAACACATGGAGATTGCTTTAGTTAGAAAGGATTCAGTAACCAATGTAAATCATTTCCCCCACCATGTGTTTCTGGAGCAAACATAAATTATTGAAGCATGTCATTTAATTTCTAATTGAATGTATATTAGAACAGAAGGCCTTAGGGTGAGAGCTGTTCCTTATAGATCCTTCTGTCTTCAATTTGGAGTTAGTACAAGTGCAAGAATAAAGAATGGCTGTTTGAAATTGTTGCTGATGCTAACAGCAGTAGAGAACTGAGTTTGCCTTAAATAGAAGTTGACTGTATGTTATTTTTAAAAATAATAAATAGGATGAACATTAATCAAAAGATTAAATGATGAAGTATTTGAGACATGGGGCCATTGTGTCTAATTTTATCTCATTATTATAAAGATGGACATTGATGTTTTATGACCACATATGAGTAATGTAATAATCACATATTGGAAGCTTATAGTGCTGCTTTCTTAGTGGAGGTAAGATAAACAGGAGTGAAATTACTTGTGAAATCTCTTTTCCTACTTAATCTGCATGCTTTCTCTCACCCTAATTATTCAAATATCTTACTTTCCTTGATAATAAACTCTTTATTGTCCTTAATAATAAAAAAGTAAATGAAATACTGTTTTTCATTTTCAGAATGTTCTCTATGTAATCACACCTATACCCCCCTCCCATTTTCTACTGACTGTAAGTTAGGAGTGTATGTAGGGGTGGAAGGTGAATGTGAATTTGCCAGAGCACCTGCATGTGAAGGCCAGGGCTCTGTAATAGGTGTCTTTCTCTATTTCTGTCTGCCTTTCTTTTGAAGACAAATCTTTCATTGCCCCTAGAGCTCACTATTTTGGATAGATTGTCTGGCCAAAAAGCTCTCCAGGGTCTTCCTTTCTCTGCTTGTCCCTCCCACAAGCACTTGGATCACACTAGCTTTTTTTTTTGTTGATGCTAGGGATCCAAATTTTGGTCCTTATGCCTATACAGAAGCACTTTACATATTTAGGCCTGCTTGTCCCTAGCCCTTAAGTCAGTATTCTTTAAAAAGAGCTTTTGGGGCTTCTAGAGGAGATTTTTTTGTCTTTGAGATAGGATTTCACTATATAGTCCTGTCAGGCCTGAAAGTTGTAATCTTCCTACCTCAACCTCACAAGTAACTGGAATTATAGGTATATACCACTAAACTAGGCAAAGTTTTATTAGCAGCATAAAACTAACATTGTTCCTTTATATTTGCTAAATTAGTCAGGGTTCTCTAGAGAAACAGAACTTATAGAATGAATACACACACACACAAACACATGCTCAGGATTTATTAGAGTCAGTTACAGGCTGTAATTTTGCTCGTCCTACAACGGTTGTCTCCTGATAGAAAGTCCAAGAATGCAATAATAGTTTGGTCTAGGAAGCTGAATGTCTCAGCTGGTCTTCAGTATACACTGGAATCCTAAGAAAGTAGACTCTAATGCCAGTCAAAGAATGAATTTGCCAGCAAGAGTGAGGGCAAGCAAAAAGCAATAGCTTCCCCTTTCCATGTCTTTTCTATAGGCTACCACGAGAAAATGTGGCCCATATGTAAGATGGATCTTCTGAGCCTCAAATGAGCCAGTCTAGAAAAAATCCCTCACAGATGTACCCATCTGCTTGGCTTTAGTTAATTCTAGAAGTTGTCGAGTTGACAGCAACTTTGGGTTTCAAACTCATTCCTCACTAGTTTTCTCCTAGTCCAGAATTCTACATGACTTTTGTAGAATGTCTGCTATAGGCTGTGACAGTTTCCTGTCTTTGCTTTACATGGCTTTGACTGTTCTGAGTACTGGCCAATGTGTTCTATAGAATACATTTCATGTGCGTTGTCTGGTACTTTCCTCATGATTAAACTGCAAGTTTTAGAAACTAGCAACACAGAAAGAAGCAAAGCATCCTTTGACTCTTTTTCTGGGAGTAAATGAAGGCACTGCATTTACTTGCAGAAGGTAGTGCTTGCTCGGTTTATCCATAATGAAGTATTTTTGTCTTTCTGTATTCTAACCTTGGAAATGAATTATTGAATTCAGCCCAGAATCAGGCTGGGCAATGAAGTTTTATATTATGGGCAAAGCATTTGGATGTGTATTATTAGGAATTCTCTTAGGAAGTTTTTGTTTATTTTTCTTCTCCTTGGTCATTTATATCAGTATATATAATATGCTGATCTATTATCCAGTCCAAACAGGCCTCCTTTTATGATAGTTAGACTTAGAATCGTCTCAACTTTGTGACTGAATATAGCAAACCATCCATGTTTTCTGGGTTTTCACTTTCAGTATAATAATTAGTATATTATATAAGATACTCAACACTTCATTTTGAAACAGGCTTTGAATTAGACGATTTTGAGTGTATGTAGACTAAGCCATGATATTCATGTGTGCTATGTAGGCTAAGTGTGCTATGCATTTTGTAGAGTGTTTTCAGTCTGTGATCCCATCGAATGTCAGAGTGCACCTACAGGATAGTATTTTGCTGTAGTGTTGGTCTCCCTGTTTTTTATACTCTTCAGTGGTCTTTGGGCTCCCCTCTTCCAGTCCCTGACCAGAAAGGTGAAGCTTTATTTGTTAAGGTGCGTGCCCATAAGAAAGAAGGGGGGGGGGAGGATGTACTCCCTGGAGCTGTGCTCATCTTTAGGACTAAGCAGTAGGAGGATATGGAATGGGGGCCAGGGTGAACCCACATACGCATCCTCTTGGAACTGCAGAGCAGTTCTGACAAGAAGCAATGTTCCCTTGCTCCTTGCCCCCAACAGATGGCTGGCCCTAGAATGGAGACAAAAGTGGGGAGAGGGTGGAGAGGGGTGAGCAGGAGACACCTAGCTCTCCAGTCACAGCTGGAACGTGAAACTTTTCATTTGGGTTTTATGCACTTTAGGCTGGATGGTACCAGAGGAGAACAACTTGATGGCCATTCTAAAATGATGCTTTGCATTCTGGTCTTTTTACAGGATCTGCCTATTGCCATTTACTTTTCAGGGTTCCCATGTATTCTGTTCTAGGCATTTTATCCAGGTCTTGGAGCTACATTCAGTTGGTGTGTTGTATTTGCTACATTTCATCTGCAGCCAGAACCTTGCTTAAAGTTTTTTCATTTTATTTTAGGAATTTAACAAGAAGAAACTGAAGTTTTGATTCAAATATTTTTTTGAATTGAAGCCAGAGATGTACTAGGATTTTGATTCTTTCCTTTGATTAAGGTAAGATTATTTAATAGAATATACTTGTACTCTTACAAACATGTTTTCATGTTTATTTTATTAACACATTTTTATTTCTGAGTCTAACTAGAGATTTGCACCTAGAAAACATTTTTATGACTTCTTAAAACATGTTATGCTTGCTTAGCACACACAAAGCCCTGGGTTCCATCCCTCATACCACTTATACCAGGTGTTGGGGCGGGACACCTGGAACCTCCTAACTTGGGAGACAGAGGCAGGAGGACCAGAAGTTCATGGTCATCCTCAGCTGCTTAGCAGGCTGGAGGCCCCACCAGAAAACATGAGATCCTATCAGTGAAAGTGGTTAGTGGGAATCGTTTCTTGTAACAGCTATCATATACAAAGGAAACACAAAGATGTAATTATAATATATTGAAAAGAAATATTTACTTAGGGCAGAAGTCATCAAATTGGCCCATAGCCTGGCCACTTTTTGTAGTAAATAATGTTTTATTAGAACATAACAATATCCACTCATTAGCTATTGTCTGTAGCTACCTTAGCGCTTTAGTGCCAAGGTCATTAACTTTAACTTTAAGTATGCATGTAAGTGTCTAAGTCCTTGAACCAGGCCCAACATCTTGAAGTGGAAATCCTTAGAAGTGCTAGTTTTCTGGGGAGGTGAGGTGGGGGCAGAGCTCACAGACCTCAGTCTGAGGCCAGTCTGGTCTACAGAGTGAGAGAAACTCGATCTTAAAAAAAGAAGAAGAAAAGAAAAACCCACACATGAACAATAAATAACTTAAAAATAAAAATAAGTACTTATTTTCTGAAATAGTTGGCTTTTTAAAACAAACTTAATACTGTCAATAGTTGCATGCAAGTACTTATTTCTAAATAGTGCTTTGTTTTCAAAGCTAAAAGTTTATGTAATGCTGATTTTATTCCTGTTCAAAAAAGAAATTTGTATTATGTTTTGCTTTACCTAGTAAGTTGAAACAGAACTAGTAAAACTTTGAAAGAATGATGATTGTTACTAATAGCTGCCCAATAAAGTAAGTAATTTACAGCATATGAAGTTTTAAGTAAAAATGTCCTAATATAAAATATTAGTGAGCCAGCTGTTGTAGTGCATTGTAGGTTACTTGAGAGGCTAAGGCAGAAGGATTACCAGTTCAAGGCTAGCCTGGGCTATACAACAAAACCATCTAGCAGCTAGAATAAGAATTAGCATTTCTCACTGAAGTGTGAATAAACTTAATGTGGTTGGCCCTCTGTCTCAGTAAGTTCCATATTGGTGGGTTCTGCCAACGTCAGCTCACAGATGTTTGTGAGAGAAACTATGTCAACTTCATTTCCTTGTGATAATTCTCTAAACATAATATACCAAACAATGCAGTATAACAACTACAAGGAACGCATTTGTATTGTAACAGTAATGTGTGAATAATATGGGGGTGATTTGTGGGGAGGATTTATGGAGGTTTCATGAAAGTACTGTGCTAGTTTACAAAAGGGACTTCAGCATACAGATTGTGATGTTCTTGGGTAATAGATCTAATTTAAAGTGATTCCTAAAATTATGAATGTTTAGAGACATTAGAAGAAATTACATGTGGAGTCCAAACAATCTATGAGAAATGTGCTCTGTTTCTCAACAGTCTAAAAGGCTAAGGAAAAAAAGAAAATCACATAATAATTTATTGGAAATTCTAATGACTTTCCAACCTCTATTAAATAATCTGTTTTTGACATCAAAATCTGAAGGGGGAACTCATTCTGGGTAATTTATCAAAAAGGAACTTTTGTAATCTTCAGCTGTAAAAAAAACCTAAACCATTGGATATGACGCCAAGCCTGAAAGGATGTGTGGTTTATAATAGGTTTGTACGTGATACTTGTGTTTACTTTGTTGTTAGAAAGTAAAACTTAAACTTTTAAAGAAAGAAAGATGGAAATTTAAGGCATTTGTAGTTATCTAATGATTTGTTTTGTAAATATTATATTAAATATCATTTCTTTTTTAAAAACTTTATTGATTCTTTGTGAGTTTCACATGCACCCCAACCTTGCTCATAGTGCTTAAACCTCTTTCTCTTCCATCTGTCCACCACACACTTGCACATCGTAGTGGCTCCTGCTGTGTGCAAGTCACTGATAGGTGGTCCTCTGGATAGCCTCTGTCCACTACGCTGTGTGGCATGACTGCAGGCTAGCCTCCAGGTGTCTTTTTTTGATGGTGCTGTCTGGCACAGCAGCAGGCAGGCCTCTGGGTGTCCTCTGCGTGTGCCCCGTGGTATGCAGCAGGCAGGCCTCTGCTCCAGATCACTGAGTATCATTTCTGTAAGCGTTTCACTGGACTGTCACAGAGTTACTGAGCACATGTTGATTTTCTGAATTTCAGGTAATAGTAATACAGATGTAAGTATTTTTTGATGCATGGTTAGTTTACAAGAAAACTGTTTCTTCAATAAACTTTTATAATAGATCAGTAAACTGTGCAGTGATTAGACCATCTTTATAGAAACTATTTTATTCTGTAGTAATGCTAAACTTTAATGACTTTATGTAAAATTGTATTTACTTATTAGCATTTTTATTTTACTAGTGGTATATATAGTACATTTAATACAAATTAGTCTATATACCAAGGATTAGTTAACTATTTCTAGCATATTATCTTCAAATCAATAAACAGAAAATATTTCAAGAATGACAAAATTGTATGAGAAACTTTCTTGGGTATAGGAACCATGGGCCTCCATAGACCTTTTCCTTAAAACTTGACATTGTTAATCGACTTTGGTAAAGAAAGAGCCCAAAATAATAAAGAAACAGTCCAATGACTTAATAGTCTTTTAAATCTAGGATAAAGTAGATTATAGACTGTGAGTGGTATAAAAAACATTTGAATATATTTGTATATTCCTTCTTGTGTTGCAGGTAGATCAGCACAGTGGTAAGTTACAAAGGCAAGCACAGCCTTGGGATTCCGGAGACTTGAATCTAAAAGTTACTGCAACCTGACTAGTTGTATGACTTTGGGGGGAGGGGATATGTATGTGTGTGTTGAGACAGGGTTTCTCTGTGTAGCCTTGCCTGACCTGGACTCAACTTTCTAGACTAGGCTGGCCTCAAAGTCATAGAAATCCACCTGCCTCTGCCTTCCTGAGTGCTGGGATTACAGGTATGAGCCTCTATGCCCAGCTAGTTGTATGACTTTGAACAGCCACTAAACTCTTTATATATATATATATATTTATATATATATATATCTCCTATATATATATATATCTCCTATATATATATATATCTCCTATATATATATATAGGATGAAAATATATATTTATATATTTTATAGGATGAAAGGTTTATTTGCTTATTTTTAATTTATTTTTATTCATTTTGTATCCCAGCTGTAACCCTCTCTCATTCCCTCCCAATCCCACTCACTCTCTCTCATCTCCCATGCCCCTCCCCAAGTCCAGTGACAGGGGAGGACCTTCTCCCCTTCCCTCTGACCCTAGCCTATCAGGTCTTGTCAGGACTGGCTGCATTGTCTTCCTCTGTGGCCTGGTAAGGCTGCACCTCCCCCCCCCCTCAGGGGTTGGTAATCAAAGAGCCAGCCACTAAGTTCATGTCAGAGACAGTCCCTGTTCCCATTACTAAGGAATCCACTTAGAGACTGAGCTGCCATGGGCTACATCTCTGCAAGGGTCCTAGGTTATCTCCATGAATGGTCCTTGGTTTGGTGTATCAGTCTCAGAAAAGACCCCTGTGCCCAGAACTTTTGGTTCTGTTGCTCTCCTTGTAGAGGTCCTATACCCTCCAGGTCTTTCTATCCCCCCTTCTTTTATAAGATTCCCTGCACTCTGCCTGAAGTTTGGCTATGAGTCTCAGCATCTTGCTGGATAGAGTCTTTCAAAGGCCCTCTATGGTAGGCTCCTGTCCTGTTCCCTATTTCTCCCTCTACCAATATCTGTCCTGTTTGCCTTTCTGAGTTAGAATTGAACATCTTACCTAGGGTCCTCCTTCTTATATAGCTTCTTTAGGTGTACAGATTTTAGTATGTTTATCCTATATTATATGTCTAATATCCCTTATAAGTGAATATATACCATGTGTGTCTTTCTGCTTCTGGGTTACCTCACTCAGGATGATCTTTTCTAGTTCCCATCATTTGCCTACAAATTTCATGATTTCCTTGTTTTTAATTGCTAAGTAGTATTCCATTGTGTAAATGTACCACAATTTCTGTATCCTTTCCTCAATTGAGGGACATCTGGGTTGTTTCCAGATTCTGGCTATTACAAATAAAGCTGCTAACATGGTTGAGCAAATAAACTCTTACTCTTTTTGTCTGTAAACTAAATCATTAAAGTTGACCTCTAAGATTAAGTCTTATTTGATGTACTTTTGTTGTATCTGTTTTTATGTATGTGTTGAAATATGTATAACATGAAATTTGCTGTCTTAGCCAATTTTTAGATGTACAGTTCAGAGGTACATTCTAGATGGTATGTATCTTTCTTCACAGTTTTTCAGTTTGAAATTTTGTGCCCATTAAAATAAGTCCTTAGAAACTTCCCTGGCAACCATTATTCTTCTGTCTCTTTGTGACTTTCTAATTATTTCATTATAACTATTTTAAGTCACACAGTATTTGTTTTCTGTATGCAGCATATTTCATTTAGTATAGTGCCCTTAGAATTGATCTATTTTATAGCATATGTTGGAATTTTCTTCTTCTTAATCAAGAGTAAAGGATATCCTCACTGTAGTCCATCACTGGACATATGAGTTATGTGAGTGTACAGATAAAACTTTACAACTATATTTTAGTTCTTTGGAAAGTATGTTGAAGTACTCAGTCGTTAGGCCATAGTTCATCTCTGCTTTGTACAGTGGTAGCTGAGCTTTGAGTTTATCCTACATGGAGTTCATAGTATTTCCTGAATGTTTCTATTCATCTTTCAACAAATTTGGGAGATGTGGAGCTATATATATATTTTTTACACAGTCTCTCCCCCTTTCTCTTCTGAAACTTCTGTAGTCTGTATATTGGTATGCATTGTGGTGTTTTATATAATAACCCTTATTCTCTGTTTACTTTGTCAGTTTTTTCACTCTCTTGTTTCAGAGATTCTACAATTAGTAATAAAGAAGTTTCTGTCCTCAAGACTTCTATCACCATTACAAACTTATTCAATATGCAACATTAATGGATATATTCCCAATGTGAGACCTTAGGAGGTCATTATTCTCAGTGTCAGAACCCTTGTGAAATGGATTTGGAACCTTAGTTTTTAAATTGGATAGATGCTTTGTCCCTCCACCATATAAGGGCCATTTGAAATGGACAGAAATAAAGCAGCAGTTGACCAGGGATAGGTTATACAAGAATAAAAGGCTTGTACACCTTGTGCTTATATGTAACAAATACTCTGCTGTACACTTGACTTTAGAGGATAAAATATAGAAAGGGTATTTTCATTCATGTTTACTATAAATAGTACATGCTTTTTGAAATGGAATATAATATTGAATATTTCACTGAAGTTAACCATACAAGATAAATATATTCACAGTTAATTTGGAAAAGTACACTACTTAACATAAAATTATCAGACATGTGAAAAGGCAGAAAAATGTGATCCTTAGCAAGGACAAAATTCAACCAGTAAAAAGGGAGACACAAATGTGTCATAATTATCAGATATGGACATTAAAACAGCTATTACAAATGTACTCCATATATTTAAGAGACCAGAGGAAAACATGAACATACCAAGGAGAATGGAGGCTATTTATAAAAAAGCACCCAAATAGAACTTCTTTAAAGGAAGAACAGTATCTGAAGTGGGATCAGTAGCATGATAAATATTTCAGGAGAAAGAGTGATTACAGCCTAAAGATGCACAGGATATTTATTCAGATGGACTACAAGGGCACTGGCTTTTTAGGCTTGGTCTCTGGAAACCATATGATAGAAGGATAGAACTGAAGTTATCCTCTGACCTCTTCATATGTATCATGGCATATATGTGCTAACACTCACTCTGAATTAAATGTAATAAAAAATATTTAAATGAAACACCAAGAGAAAGGCTCAAAGAATGAAAAGGAATGCCATACCACGTGACTACAAGATGTTTAAATAAAGACCAAAAATAATGGCCAAATAAATTACCATGTTTGGTGGAAGAATTTGACTAGTGAATAACACCACCTTTTGAGTTCCCCATGCATGACTACAGAAGCAGACTTTTTGAAAAGGAATTAGGGTAGAAAAAGGGAGGGGAGTGATGGTGGCACAGACCTTTAATCCCGGCCCTCAGGAGACAGAGATAAACAAGCTCTCTGAAGTTTGAGGCCAGCCTGGTGTAGAAAGGCTTTACACAGAGAAACCCAGTCTTGAAAACAAACAAACAAAAAAATGAAAAGGGAGGGTAGAAAAACAGGTGTCCTATCTTCACACTTATTTTGTTCCTTTAGACTTTTAAAATTCTGTCTTTCTAGAGATAAAGTTTGGTTCCAAGAAAGGACAGACTCAGTTAGGAATGTTTACCATGGGCCATATAACCCATGTTCTCTTGGACTGTGGGGAGGTTTTAGGTGTGTTGCAGTTGGCATAATGGAAGAAGGAAGGAAGATTCATGTATCATTTTAACTTTTGATTTATTAGTATGTATAGGCTGTGTGATAGAGCTTATGGTAGAAAAGAATATATCCAGGTCTGTATAAGGTGTTTGTGATGCCTACACAAACACAAGGAGGTAGGCAAGGATGTGGCTGGAGGGAAAAGAAGATATACCTTTAGTTTTTGTCTAATACTTAGGTTCAACTTGCACCTCTGAATAATCATGTTGATTATTATGTAAACTGTTTACATGGTAGTAGTGAAGTATGGTTTTAACTTTTAGATTATGTGTTGTGTAGGAAATGTATTTCTGAACATTAAGAAATAATTTTTGCATAAAATTTTACATCTACTACAGCTGTATTATTTAGCTAAACAGAATTTCTGTGCTGTAGTTTACTTGCACGTCAGTTTTTAAAACCGACAAAAATACATTCTTCATGCAGAGTGAGGTGAAACTGTAAATAGGAGGTGGAGGAAAATCCTAGAGTCCTGCAGCTAATCCAGTGTAGTCACCTTCCTGATTGTTTGGAAAATTATTCATCTGGGAAAGCTTAGCCTAAATCCTATATAATTCACATTTATGGCTGATAAAATTTATGTTCCTGACCAATATATCATTCTGTGCAAAGTATTTTTTGTCTTGATTGCTGTTCTTACCAACTTTTATGAGGTAATAAAAATTACAAACACTTAAAGTATTCAGGGGAATGCGTACTCTCAGACTTTTTAGATTGCTTATTTGGGGAAAATATCAGTAGATGTTTACTAAATATTTGAGTAAATGAACTGGTAGAAAGAGGAAGATCATTCATTTTGTTGGCTTTAAAAGGCATAACTTGTAAACATTTTCCTCTTTCTGCTTATTATAAGTGTCAGCTGTGTGATAGGCACTACATGGAGGTGTTCTTTATCTTGTAACTATTTCATGAAGTAGATATTATAGCTGATTTATAGAGGAGAAGGGTTTTTAGAGAGGTATTTAATTTATATAGCACTGTCTGTCTTGGGGATGAAGAGACAGCTCAGTGGTGAAGAGCACTGGCTGCTCTTGGAGAGCGCCTGGTTTGTGTCCCAGCTCACAGCACTGTGTGCTTCCAGTTCCAGGGGACCCGCACTCTCTTCTGACACGCAAGTGGTGCGCACACGACCTACACATTGAATAAATGAATGAATGAATTTTAAAAATAAAATTGTTTTTTAAAAGATTACCTGTCTTAGCATGGTTGAAATGTCTGTCAGACCCTAAAGCTTGTGTATTTCTCAGGATGTACAACCTACCTTTGTTTCACCTTTGTTCGTCTAAACTGTTTAACTAGTTTCTTCATTGTCATAGTTTTTAAAACTCTGTGTGTGTGTGTGTGTGTGTGTGTGTGTGTGTGTGTGTGTGTACCAGATGTGATGCTGCATGCCTGAAATTTCAGCAGTTAGGAGGCTGAGGCAAGAGGACTCAGAGTTCAAGGCCATCCTGGGCCACATAGTGAGAATCATCCCAAAATCAAGTAGATAACTTATGTACTTTTATTCAAGATTAATTTTATATGTTTAAAAAGTTGGACTTTTTTGAGATTTGAGGGGGGGGGTGAGGTGCTTGAATTCGAACTTAGGGCCTCATACATACTAGACAAGTGCTCTGTCATTGAGCTATATCCTCAGTCCTCTTTTACAGAGTATTTTGAGATAAAAGTCTTACTAAGTTGACTCTTCAACCAAGTCTGGCTTGAAGTATAATTTGTATATAATAAAATGTCCCACCGTTAAAGTATACAGCTTATTTTGTCATTTACACCAACAACAGTCAAAATCTAGAATATGTTTATTGCTCCAGAAAGTGCCTCGTGTTTTTTTTTTTTTTTTGTCCCATCCTCTTTGATAGACCTCTCTTCTAGCCACTAATAGAAATGGAATTATGTGTAGTGAGTAATTACGTGAGGATTTCTTAGAATGTTTTGGAGATTCATCCAGTGTGTTGCTGAGTTGTATTCCATTGTACACATGAGCCATTTTATCCTGTCACCAATTGATAGACACAGATTACTTCTGGCTTGAACTGCCATAGGTACTCATGTATAACCTGCCTATTTTGCAATTTCTAATAACATTCTCTTTAGTGAGTAGTTCATAGATTTCTTCAGGTTACATCTGAGCTACCTCATTGAAGGCTCAGCCCCCTGTTAGAAATTGAGGGGAAAAAATTGTTGGTTGTTTTTAAACTTGGAGGGCAAATAAGTGACATTTATAACACAATTTTTTAAAAGTTTAACATGCTCTAGTAGTACAAAGATAAATGATAAGAAATTTTCAGCAGAAATGTAGTATGACAAACACTGGATTAAAAGTTTTAAATTGGCTGGATGTGGTAGTGTATACCTTTAATCCCAGCACTCAGGCAGAGGCAGGCAGAGCTGTGTGAGTTCCTGGCTACCCTGGTCTACAGAGCAAGTTCCAGGACAGCCAAGGCTACACAGAGAAGCCCTGTCTCAAAAAACAAAAAGCAAAGTTTAAATTGGAGTTGGGTCTATAATCATTTATTAAGCTTCTGCCTGTACCATTTATTAGTCTTGGGTCAAATTATAACTTTAAACAAAGTAGTAACCTATCTGAAAGGAAAATAGAACTCTGAAGTTAATCCAAGTCAGTCACCTTATTTGTTTAGAGACATTTCCACATTCCCATAGGTACATAATCTCATTTAGTCCTAGACACTTTCGTGATACCAGTGAGCGAGCTAGTACAAATAGTGATTGCCAGCAGTATCAAAGTCTGGGTGAGTCAGCACTTGACTCCATGTCTATGTTCTTATCTGGAAAATAGAGCCACTCGCTCTAGTTCAGAGAAGAAAATGTGATGACTGATAAGGACTCAAAACTTCTGGTCTCTTCCTCTTCCCTCTTGTAAGAAACTCCCTTGTCTCCTGCTCACTACTCTCTTGAATATTTATTAGTTATTAATTATAATGTGATATTTAAACCGTTTTCTAAAATGCAAAAGATTAGGCTGGGTCAGAAGGCTGGTACTGTGGTTCCCAGGGGAGCACTGTGGCGGGGGGGGGGGACCTTTAAGAAATGAGATCTTAGAGGAGGTCCTGAGGTCCTCCCAAGGGCCAGTGGAATCTCAGTCCCTTCTCTGTATATTTGTGCTATGAGCATTCTCAAACATACGGTCCTATGATGGTGTGCCATGCTCACCTAAGGCCCTAGCAGAAGAGCCTGCCTAATACTGGACCAGAATCTCAAGACAACTGAATAAACCTCCACTTTGCAAGTAGCTTGTCTTGGGTTGTTTAGTTATAGTAACCCAAAGTTGACAATTTTACTTAGTGTCTTTTTTTATCATAAATATTAGAAAAGTATGTATAGGAATAGTCTTAACAATAAGTTATTTTTACATGATTTCCATTATATTCTGTCTACTTTTTCTTTAAGATGCTTTCTGAATTGCCTCAGAATTCCTTCTCATTATATCTACATCAAAAAGTATCACAGTAATTACATTTTTAAATCTGCATTTTATATAGATTTTCTGCATATAGATTCTTCTATATGACTAAGACTGCATGTATTTAGCATTTAAAAAAATTGCCAACCCAGTGAAGTGGTGCACACCTTTAATCCCAGTACTCTGGAGGCAAAGGTGGCCAGACTTCTAGATGTTCGAGGTCACCTTTGTCTGTAAAGAGAGTTCAAGGACAACCAGGACTACACAGAAAAACCTTGTGGTGGGATGGGGTGAATTTTTAAAAATTACTATTCACCAGCTTCCTTATGAGCCTTCCTGTGTCATTCCTCTCCTTCAAGATGGCATCAAACTTGAAAAAATATCTTCTGTGAGAACTTACTGCTATCAGGACTTGTAAAACTTCCTAGGAAAGCTCTTACTCAGATTATGAAATCACTTGTACAGGAACCATGCAGAGCAGACACATCATTAGGCTCTTCTCTTGCCTTCCCTAATGAGTGGAGAGATCTCACAGAGCTGCAGAAGCTTGCGACTCCTTTCTGAACTATTTACATAGCTTATGCTTAGATTTAACACATTGCTTAGAAGCAGAGAGCCTTTTCCTTCTGTGCTGCACAATACTTCAAAGAAGAATTCACCGCACTGTTACTTTTCTGGATCAAAGCAACCAACCGTTCACTCCTAGTCCTTATGCTGGCCCTGGAGAAAGTTAAGATGGAGAGACCTCAGAGACTCTTGCAGGGCAGACTGCTTTTCAGAAGCTGGTGCATGTTGCTGCTCTTTTTCTCTGCACAAGCCATAAGTTAAACCAGATACTATGACATTGTGGCCTGGTGGAAAGAGCATAACACTTTGAAAGTCAGATAAATGTTAGTGTGAATCCTACACTGTATATAGCACATGTGATATATGGGGAATGTATTTTTTTTCTGTACCCTTCCTTCCCTTCAAAAGAACAAAATCTTTTTGATTTGTTGAGGATTTTTAACCCCAACATGCATCGAAAGACAGGGCTAACAGGAATGCTAAAGTGTGTGGAGTGCTGCTGGTGCTGCTCAGCAGCAGCTTAAGATGTGGGAAGATGAGGCTGCTGTGCAGGAACAGCAAGTAAAGTAGCCTGAGAGGCTGTGTAACTGCCCACTGTGACGAGAGCAGGCCCTCTGGGTTTCCAGGTGAGGTATGTTTCGGCATACTACTTAATGGCCAATGGAACAGCATTGATATCAGCAAAATATACAAGTAAATTTTGTCCTGCACCTTCAGAGAATGGCTACAAATTTGTAATAATCTCAGAAAGGCTTAGCAATTACAGTCTATCTGTAATGCTCTGAAGTATTGTACAGTCCTTATGGAATAAGGCTCTTCTTGCTTATAACAGTGTAACAATATAAGCATATGCTATGCAGAATTAAAATTATTAATTGATTCATACCTCACTGTGTGTCTGTTATGAATTCAGTATAATTGAGATAGGAGAAAAGAGCTATATGAGGAGAAAGTGGTTAATTTGTGCATTGGTAGGACTTTCTGATAAGAGGGTATGGTAGTCCCCTGACTTGCTGCCCATATTCACGATCTGCTTCTTCATCATTGCTGTCTGGAACAAAAGGTATTTCTCAGCCTTTCTTTCAGCTTGAGGTGATCTTGTTACTGAGGTTTGGCTAATGAGATGTCAGAAGTGTTATGTGAAATGGAAGGGAAGTCTCATTAAAGGGAACTTATTCCACACAGAGTTGTGCTCTTTTGCTCTGTCTGATGCTTCCTGGGCTGCAATGCAGACATAAAGCTGAAGCTTCAGTAGCTTTCTTGGGTCATAGGTTGATATAAAAAGATTAAAAGTGGCTATATCCTTGATGAGCGTGTAGCTGTGTTCAAAGTTTCAGACTGCCTACTTTGGAGGTTCTTTTATGTGAATGAAAAGAACACATGGTATCTATTTCTAATAGCATAACCCAGTACTTATAGAGAGCAGTATAGCTGGGCACAGGTATTTGATTCCCTCTAACCCCACCTCTAAGCACCATTGAAATGAAACCAGTACTAGAATCCAAGGACAGTACCATGTAAAGTGAATTCATTATTTTGTATATATTAATTTAATGCAAGAAATTATTATGGCAGCAGTTATTCATAAACCCGCTGATTTATAAATAAAAGACGCCGACACTTGTAGGTTAATAATAAGCCTTAAAACACTAGGGCTGGGCACATAACAACCCTCTAAGCTCTGTTGTCTGCTTCCTATCCAAAATCCCCATAAATACTTGCACATGTTCCTTTTGGGCTGCTTCTGCTCCATCAGGCCATTCCTCAGGGCGAGCTGCTCTCAGCCGCGTGCTCCTGGCTGTGCTAACCCATGGCGACTGGCTCCTTTCTTTCTCCTTCTCTC
>CM053747.1:51161998-51182605 GCA_028658305.1 Pachyuromys duprasi | reverse complement strand
GGTAATAACTGGGTGTCTCTAGGGTTTTCCCACTTGATTTTCTCACCGTAGGAGTTCCGCTCACCTGGCACTCCCAATGCTGGCGGTTTAGATCCCAGAGTTCAGTCTCCTGGTCGCTGCGTTGTTTCTGCTCTCCTACTCCTCAGATACAGTGTTCTCTCGTGGCAGCCATCTTGGATCTCCTCACAGGGTCATTTTGAATACATGAGAATTTGCTGTAGCACAGTAAGAATCTTGAGGGGAGGGGGAAGACAAGTAGTTAACATTTGAATACGCAGTAACTCCAGATCAACCCCAACACTGTCACATTCCTGAGCTACCTAAACGTCACAAAATTTCAACTGAATACTAGACATTCACACTGAAAGGACTCAGAACTTGAAAAAAAAAAGGCTATTTGCAGTCTTGGACAGGAAATGTACACGATGAACCTAGGATGTCGTGTCATGAAAAATAGCAGAAAAGCTAACAAAAGCATTGAGAATGTATGGAAGAAAGGACTTAAAGCTAATTTGAAGAGAGTGACACCGGCCAAAGTTAGAATGACTTGAGCATTAAATACCAGTAACTACAGTACATTGAAATTGATCAAATATGGTAAATCTCTGAGCATCTGTGTTGCCTCTGAAAGGTTCTTTGTTCATTTTCAGAAGTTATTAAGGAACCAATTTATTATTTTGGTCATTGCTAAATAAAAAATTCAGTAATTACTTTCCTGTACAACTACATACTCTCAGGCTAAGCAAGTAGTTGGTAAGGCGAGGTTTTCTTTTCTGAAATGCCCAGTTACTATGTTGAGAAGAACTGATGGGTGGTAGGTGAACTGCTAACGGGAGCTGAATAATGGCTGCGTCGTGCTGGCAGCACCTGCACGCACAGATTACCACCACAGAGATAGCTCCACATTGTATACAAATAAACTTTATACATCTATCACGAAATATTCCTGTTGAACAAAAATCAAATCCTTCTTTTATCAAACCTCTAGATTTAGCTGCTGATTTATAAGAAATACCAGAGACAAGATTCTGCAACCATTCCAAAAACAACGCACTGTTCAGTACAAGGTAAAACATAGACTTTTAGTAGATTTATTTTGTTGACAGTTTTATGCATGTATATACTGCATTCTGATTACTCTCTCCCCTGCCTTGCCCTGTCTTCTCATCCTTATCAGTCCCTTTCTCAGATTTATGATGTTTTGTTTTGTGACCCAGTTAGTTAAATTAAGGCAATCTGTGATTTTTAGATTGGAACTATCCATTGGAGTCTGGTAGAGTCATTTGTACATTCATAACTGAAGGTAGTAATTAACTGTCTCCATGAATCTGTCAGTAGCAAATAATCCAGCAGTGGAAGGATAGAGAGCCCTGAGTTCCTCGTTCATCTATGCCTTATTGCTATTAGGTCCATTCTTGTGCAGACCCAGTGCAGGCATCTGCAGCTGCTGTGAGTTCAAGGTTGCAATGGCTGTGTCTTATCTAGAAGGTAACATTCATAGTTCTTCTTATCTTCTGACTCTTTCCTTCTTTACACGCCTCTTCCACAATGATCCCTGAATCTTTGAGGTATTCAAGAAGGAATGAGCACTTACCCATCAATTATCAGCAACATACATAGCCATGAGTCTACATTCATAACAGTCCCTGAAAAGAGTCTTCTGTGATTAAGGCCAAGAATAACAGTTGTCTCTGGATGTAAACATCAGGATGTAGAATTGAGACCATGTCAGTTTAGCAGAACAGCAGTATTCAGCTTACCCCTAGGGCCTATGATATTTCCCACTACTAGTTTTTAACTAGGTTATAGTAGCAGAGATGGATTCCTTCCTATGGTCTCAAATCTAATCAGGGAGCACTACTTTCCTAACAGTAGTGCTATAGATGGGTACATCTTGTGTGGCAAGTTGCTTTTGTTAATCACAGGATTCACAGCTAGGTAAGTTCATTGATGCCTTTTCTCCCCTGGCAGCCTACATAGTTCCTTCTGAAAATTTGAAAGCTAGCTGGTAGGAAGGAACTTCCAGCTCAGTTCTAGCTTGATTTCTCCATATCAACAAAAACATATTACTTACTATGTAAGCGTTTACTTCAAAAAAATTTGGGGGAACATTTTTTATTTCAGACAGTGTTTCTTGCAGAACTCTGGCTGTCCTGGAGCTAGCTCTATAGACCAGGCTGGCCTCGAACTCAGAGATCAGCTTGTTTCTGCCTTAGTGCTGGGGTTAAAGATGTGCAACACCGCTACCCAGCTGGAAAGCACTTCTACTGCTTGCAGGCTTGAAAAATTGTGGAGATCACAGATGTTAAAAATGAATTCACAAGCAGTAAGGCTTGGATGAAAAGAAGAGTTCTAGCTAATAGAAAAACATAAATCAAAAGGGAGTAGATAAAATAAGAACAACAGGATGGAAACTTTTCAAAAAAAGCATTGAAACAAGTAGTAGAATAGAAATTGAATTATGCAGTAGCCAAATTAAACTGCACCAGAATAGAGAACACATTAGAAAATTGGAGTCATGATATAGAATACAAATTTGAGAAGCTTTCCCAAAATGCAAACAAAAAGAGAAAGAAAATATTTGAAGGAAGTAAAGAATAAAAAGATCTAATATATAGAATTATATTCTAAAAGACACTAGGGCAAGTTGAATAGAGATCTGTCTGTTATGAAACACTGTACGAAAAGGATAGAGGATTGATTATGATTCAAATAGTATTCTCTAGTACCTGTAACATTTAATAAGACAATTCTGTTGAAATTTTGTGGGTTTTTTTCTATTTAAAAAAATTAAACTCCTTATCATGCATCCAGGCAAGAAGAGAAACAAGCAAACATAACAAAGCAGAGACTCACCTTAGGTTGTTCTTACACTTAAATTATATTTATATGTAAATGAACAGTTGGTCTGGGGACAGAGTTCAGCCTTATCTAGAAAGAGCTGGGTGTGGTGGCACATGCCTTTAATCCTTAATTCAGCACTCCAGAGGCAGAGGCAGGCACCTCTCTGAATTTGAGGCCAGCGTGGTCTGTATAATGAGTTCCAAGCCATCCTGGGTTATATGGTCTTTCTAAAAAGAGGGTGGGGGAGGAGAGAGAGACCTGTTAACATCCAAGTTTAGTTGGCTATCAGGGAATCATCCAGTTTCCGAGAGGCAATATTTGTGTATCTGCTTGTAAACATTCTGTGATATACTATGAACACAGACCTCACAGTCTGACAGCCAGTGTTCAGTTCCCTCTTAATACTAGATATGTGAGCCATCCAATTATCATGTTCTCAATGATGACTTAACGTCACAAAACTTCAAGCTCATCATCTGTAAAGTAGGACAAAAACACATGTCTTGCTGTGTAGCCCACACTGGCATGGAACTCTGTCATCTTCAACCTTCAAAGTGCCAGTATTACAGCCTGTGCCACTACTCTGCATTATAAATGTAATATTTGAAGCATTATGAGCCTCTTGTATCAGAAATCAGTTTAACATTTTGTTACTAAAATATTAAGGGAACTAACGTAGCTTACTTTTGTCCTATTGTGAGTCATTTCTAGAGTATTTTTGTTTATTTTCTAGAAATATTAGGTCTTTTTAAAGCTAAATCCATACTGGATAGTTAACCAATTGACTGTATAATTTAAATCTTTAGTCTTTCAAGCAGTAAACAGTAATAATTAAATTGCAAATCTGTTTTAAAGAGTTGGCAAAGATACATCTCAGTGTATTCTGTTGTGTCACTTACATTCATTTCTATTTGGTTTGTGGTTTTCTGATACCCAAGTACAGAGAAGAAAACACAGCTGTCTGGTTTAAATGCCTGTCTTTTTAATTTGCATTTTAAACAATTGCTTGTTCATTTAACAAATCTTTAATCAGACCTCCTGTGGACCAAATACAGTCCTAGGCACTGAGAATGCAGCAGGATAATACTCTTAAGTGTGTAGTGTATTGGACTGAGCAAGGAGCTAGAGAATGATGTTAAGAATTGCTCTTTTACATGAGCTAGTCACTGAGGCCTTTCTAATGAATTGACATCCAAGCAGTGGCTCAAATGAAGTAAGGAAGCTGGGCAAATAGATGCTAGGGAAAAAGTGTCAGGCAGAGGAAACGGCAAGTGCAAATCTTCTGATTAGAAGCATGCCTAACTTGAATCAATTTTCCCCTGATTACTCCTTGAAGTGTTCTTAGTCCCCATGAAAAATTAAGAGAGAATTAAAGGCATGTTTCTCTTATTTCAGGGCACATTCTTAACTTTTACAGTGCTTGCATCATAGTGTTGCTCTGCTGACTGCCCGTTGATTTGTCCTCTAGACACATGGCTGGATAGTGCTGTCCTTACCTGCTGCATAGTAACTGGAGACTAATTGCCTAGCCAGTCCATTTGAGTGTATGTTAATCTATTTCTTCTCTTTATTACCTAGGAATGATAAGAAATATAATTTGCTTGATATATTAATAAGAGAATATAGTAAGCAATCACAATGTGTTAATCTACAGATCATAGCAACCATACCTTCATAACTACCTACAGTTGTCATTTTGTGAGGGATTGCATACTGCTGATTTCCTGATGCTTCTCTTCTACATTACTAAGTAGCCTTCTAGGAAGTAGAATATTGTGCTGACTGGGTCTATTGAATCATTCTGAAGTATAGTTCTCAAGTTAGTTAATAGTTTTCACCATTTTAGAGAATGGCTTGTTCTTTTGTCTGACTTTTCTTCTTTCTGTGTAGTGTTGAGACTTGTGGATTATTACTAACTCCGTGTGTTTCAGTTAACTTCAGATGTAATTCTCACAGTTTTTAACAAATAAGAAAGAGGAACTTTCAGGCTGATGAGCACTGTATTTTTTAATTGTGGAAATGTTTTAAACATGTAAGTATGCAACTTACCATACAGTATACCTTTTGATCAGATTTAAGAGTTATTAATATCTTTTTCCAATGTTGGTCTAATGCCCTCTTAGCTTTCTTCTGATCAGGGTCTTGCTGTGAAGCTCAAGTTAGCCTCCAATACACAATCTTTCATTAGTCTTTTGAGTGCTGGGATTCTGGGCCCTTACCATCACACTTAGCTTCTTCATCTTTTTTAACCCAGGATTCCATTATAATTCCATTATTTTTGAAAATTCCTTTATTATCTGTCATGAAACTAGAATCATCCATTTTTCAAAGAAGTCCCTTTTTTGTTTTTGTGTTTCAACAGGAAATTGTATCAGATGTAAATCTTGGCATTAAGTATGTTATTTGTTTCTCCCATCATGTGCCTTGTCATGAGGGTAGTGTTGTTCCATAAGCAGTTACTCATGTTTAGGTGGAGGAAGAAAGGCACTCCTCAAAGATGTAACAAAGAACCATGTCTTTCTATGTTTAAGTTTTGTTATTATTGTGTATGCTCATGATGTTGGGCTTGGAGTGCAATAGTGGAGGTCAGAAGACAACTTTGGAGAGTCAGTTCTCCCCTTTAGTTATTACATGGAATCAGGTTTGTCAAGCTTGTGTGATTAGAACTGTCTTGCACACCTGATATTTCTGTTGCAATGATAAAGTGTCTGTCTGGCATATTGGAAATATTATATAAATGATAACACATAGGTGTTTATGTTCACTTTGTGTTTATTACAACTTAAGGAAATCTTTGATTTATCAATATATGACCTTTGACAGATTGCTTGTACCATACTTTGTGCTGTTTGGGTATTGGGGGGAGGCAGGGATTCTCTGTGTAGTCTTGGCAGTTCTGGACTCACTTTGTAGACCAGGCTGACCTGGAACTGAGACATCCACCTGCCTCTGCCTCTGCCTCCCAGAGTACTAGGATTACAGGGTATGCCACCATGCCCAGCTTATTTTGTTTTGTTTTGTTTCATTTTTTGAGACAAGGTTTCTCTGTGTAGCCTAGGCTTTCTTGGACTGGCTTTGTAGACTAGGCTGGCCTCAAACTCAGATCCATCTACCTCTGCCTCTCATGTTCCTGGGATTAAAGGCATCTGCCACCACACCTGGCTATTTTGTTGTTTTTAAATCATTTAATACATTTTATGATAGTAATATAAATGATAAAACATCATTGGATTAAATATTTCTAATACAAAAAGACATCTTAAATGTCTCCCAGATCAAAATTTTTTGAACATTGACTAGATGCCACAAGTGGAAAATTCTACACCATGAAACTACCTTATGTACAAAATCATCAAAAATACTATATAAAATTTGGAGGTAGAAAGAGAGCTCAGCAATTATAAGTACTTTTTGCTCTTGCAGAGGACCTGGTTTGGGTTCCCAGCACTTACATGGATCAGCTCACAACCACCAGCTCTAGTTCCATTTGTTCCAATGCACTCTTCTGGTCTCTAAGAATACCTCCACATAACACATGGTACACAAACACATATAAGATAAATACATTTTTAAAGTATAAAAATTATTTTCAGTCTCATATATATATATGTATACATATACACAAGATACACACAGATCTTTGCCTTCTTTCATTTTTGGTCATTCACTGAAATAAAATGTCTACAGAAAGGAAGAGATTTAAGTAACTTAAAGGTCTACCAAAGGATAACAGTTGAACAGAACTTTGTTTGAATACTGGATTGCCCAACTGCAGCTTTTGTTTACCTATCCAGACATCACTTGTTGCTGCACTTGGACTACAGATAACTGGTGTGAATCCCAGGTAAAACAACAGGCAGATTTTCTGTAGAAAAAAAAATTGGAAATGGCTAGGCTTCCAAAGCCATCTTTGTTCTGATAGTTAGAGGACCTGCTGTCTTCCTGCTCTCTCCCAAGAGGAATGCAGCTGTTAGCACCTGAATGGCCCACACAGAACTCTCTCTCCAATCCTCTTTCCCCCACCACAGTCTAGCCAAAAAGCAGACCATCTTAATAGAAGTGGAGAGAATCCAGTAAGAGGTCGCCAGGCATGTGAGGAAAACTTAGTTCAAGAAAAAGAGACAGGGAAAATGCCAGTGCAATAAGTAGAAGTAATCCTGCTGAAATCAGGGACAAGCAAAGCTGCCCACTCTCTACATATGTCTTCAACATCGTTCTTAAAGTCCTAACTAAAGCAATAAGACAACTGAAGAAGATCAAAGGGATTCAAATCAGAAAAGCATTCAAAGTATCACTGTTTGCAGATAATATGATAGTATACATGAGTGACCCTCAAAATTCAATCAGAGTACTTCTACAGCTGATAAACACCTTCAGCAAAGTGGCTGAATACAAAATTAACATAAAAGAATCTGAAGCCCTCTTCTATACAGAAAACAAACAGGCAACAAATGGTGCTGGTCTAACTGGATGTCTACATGTAGAAAACTGCAAATAGACCCATATTTATCACCCTTCACAAAGTTAAAGTCCAGGTGGATCAAAGACCTTTAACATAAAACCAGACACACTAAATCTCTTAGAAGAAAAAGTGGGTAAGAGCCTTGACCTCATTGGCACAGGAGACAACTTCCTGAACAGAACACTAACAGCACAGGCTAAGAGCAACAATCAATAAATGGGACCTCATGAAACTGAAAAGCTATAAAGCAAAGGACACTGTCATCAGAACAAAATGACAGCCTATAGACTGGGAAAGGATCTTCACCAACCCTACATCTGACAGAGGGCTAATATCTAGAATATATAAAGAACCAGCAACAAACCAAGTAATCCAATTAAAAATGGGGTACAGAACTAAACAGAGAATTCTCAACAGAAGAATATTAAATGGCAGAGAAACACTCAACAGAGAAATGCTCAACATCCTTAGTCATTCCGGAAATGCAAATCAAAATGACCCTGAGATTTCATCTCATACCCATCAGAATGGCTAAGATCAATAACTTAAGGGATGATGCATGCTGGAGAGGATGTGGAGAAAGGGGAACTCTCCTCCACTGCTGGTGGGAATGTAAACTTGTACAACCACTTTGGAAATCAATCTGGCACTTCTTCAGAGAGTTAGGAATAGTGCTACCTCAAGATCCAGCTATACCACTCCTAAGCATATACCCAAAAGATGCCCCACCATTCAGGAAGGACATTTGCTCAACCATGTTCATAACAGCTCTATTCGTAATAGCCAGAATCTGGAAACAACCTAGATATCGCTCAACAGCGATGGATACAAATGGAATGGATACAAAAATTGTGGTACATTTACACAATGGAATACTATTCAGCAATTAAAAACAAGGAGATCATGAAATTTGCAGGCAAATGGTGGGAACTAGAAAAGATCGTTCTGAGTGAGGTAACCCAGAAGCAGAAAGACACATATGATAGATACTCACTTATAAGTGGATATTAGACATATAATAAAGAAGCTAAACAACAAGGAGGATCCTAGGGAAAACACTTAATCCTCATCCAGAAGGGCAAACAGGATAGACATCTGAAGTAGGAGAAGACAAGTAATAGGACAGGAGCCTTCCGCAGAGGACCTCTGAAAGACTCTACCCACCAAGGTATGGAAGGAGATACTGAGACTCATAGCCAAACTTTGGCCAGAGTAACAGAATCCTTATGGAAGAAGAGGGAGATAGAAAGAGCTGGATGGGACAGGAACTCCACAAGGAGAACAATAGAGCCAAAATACATGGGTCTAGGGGCGCCTGCAGAAACTGATACTCCAACTAAGGACCATGCATGGAGAGGACCTAGACCCCCTGTTCAAACAAAACCCATTGGCTGCTCAGTTTCCAAGTGGGTGTCCTAGTAAGGGGTACAGGGGCTGTCTGACACGAACTCAGTGGGCAGCTCTTTGATCACCTCCCCCAGCGGGGTGCAGCCTTGCCAGGCCACAGAGGAAGCTGATGCACCCAGCCTTGATGAGACCTGATAAGCTAGGGTGAGATAAAAGGGGAGAAGGTCCTCCCCTATTAGGACTAGGGAAAGGGCATAGGGGGAGAAGAGGGAGGGTGGGTGGAACTGGGAGGAGACGAGGGAGAGGGCAGCAAAGATACAAGGTGAATAAATTATAATAAATATGTAAATAAAATATTTAAAAAATGAACTCTGTAGTGTGTAAGGAGCCACAAAGAGAGAACTTCAGTTAAACTACGGGAGGATGCCCCGTCAGATTGAAAGGGCACGTCTGGTACAGAAATAATCAGCCAGCATGCTGTTCTTTCAGAACTGGAATTCATGAGATGAACAAAAACTCCTTAATGAAGTCATCTCCATAGTGTTAGGTATTAGACTGCATTTAAACTCGTAACCCTTACTATTTTAAGATAGTGCAGTTCTGCCCTGAGACTTTGAAGCTGATCTGAATACAGTCTGCATCCTGCCAAACTGTTAAGAGTGGGAGCAGAAGGGATGGAAAGATGGCATGGTGGTTATGAGCTATTCCAGAGGACAGTTTCCAAGACCTGTATTGGGTTGCCCACAACTACCTGTAACTCCAGCTGCAGGGAACCAGGCACTCTGGCCTTTGTGGGTGTCCACACTCATGTGCACATACCCATACAGAAACATATACTTAAAAATAACTGAAAAGCAAACCTTAAACCAGAAAAAAAAAAGATGTTGGACTTGATGAATTGATTTTAGGTGTTCAGGGGCTTAAAGTTTACCTTCTCTTGGAACTGGAAGAAATAAGTGTTTTATATGCTCATTGTTAACTTTCTTAACTGAAATTAATTTTTCACAAAATGTTTTCATATAGGCATTTGTTCCTTTTATCCTGCTTAAAAAGTATATATTGTGGGGAAAGTGAGAAGAGATTACAAACAAAATAAGTAATTGTGGAGTCACACTGCACATTAAATTACAGAACAACATAGACTAAGCATTTACATTCTTTACTCTGAGCAATCTCAAGTGTTCTGTACATCAGGCATAGAACTAACACATAATTTCATATTCTCCCATAGCCATTACATATCATCATAGCTGTGTCTTCCTTCTTCAGTACCACAGGGACATTTGTCTGGCTTAAATTTGAAAGTATTCTTTTTTTTTTTTTTGAAAGTATTCTTACTGCTATATTCAGAATAGACTTGAGAGTGCAATGCTAGATATGGGTAAAAGACGGGCCAGTTTGGCCAGCTGTAAAGTGCTGCAGGTAGAAAATGACCACAGCTTAACATCGTGGCAGTAGTGAAATTTGTTAATTGGATCTCAAGTGAGCAACATAGGAATCAAAATTTTTAGTCTGAGTGGTTGAAGAGTGAGTAGATTGAGGGAGAAGACAGGCATGAAGCTGTGAGTGTTATAATGCGGAAGCTTATTTGGCTTCCAGGTAAAGATTCCAGTTTACTTGGGTTGGCTCTTATGTATGTATTTATCTGTAGTTAAAAAGAAAATCTGGCCTAGATAGAGAATTTGAGGATAGTCAGCATACAGGTTCTTATTAAGATATGAGGCCTGGGGGAGATCACTTCGGAATTAACAGAGATGTGGAACCATGCAGACTAGGACTGGAAGGCCTGTCCATACTAAGGGGGAGAGGCAGGAAGGGAGGTTCAGAGCGGACTGAAAGGGAGCAGCCAGTGAGAGGTACAGGGAGACTCAAAATTTGCAACAATGTTACAGTTTGTCGTTTTCTCAGCCAGCTACTGAAGTGCTGGGATGTAAGCATTTAAATTGTTTCTTCTTAACTACTTTAAAAATTGAGCTGCAAGATCTTTCTTTTCTTTTCTCTGTGTTTTTGGTTTGGTTTGGTTTGGTTTGGTTTTTCAAGACAGGATTTCTCTATGTAGCACTGACTGTCATGGAACTCCCTTTGTAGACCAGGCTGGTCTTGAACTCTCAAAGATCCACCTGCCTCTGCTGGTATTAAAAGCGTATGCTACCACTACCTGACTGTAAGGTGTTTCTTTAATTGTAGGAGCATAATAAAAAAAAATCTTGATAAACCAAAGGAGCACAGAATGAAAATTTGGGCATCTCTGCTTTAGCGGTTTGTGCTAACTGAGTTTATCTTTGCCCATTCTGGAAAGTTTGAGTTCGTAATTTTAAATATGATCAAATTACATGCATTTGATAATGTCCTGTACTATGAATAAATATATCTTAACTGAAGCAAACTTACTCTGCATGATTTTCTTCTTTCCTCTATAGGTATGGTCTGAATATGCGTTGTTTGGCAGCTCGGGTCAACTATAAGACTTTGATTATTATCTGTGCACTATTCACTTTGGTCACAGTACTTTTGTGGAATAAGTGTTCCAGCGACAAAGCAATCCAGTTTCCGCGGCACTTGAGCGGTGGATTCAGAGTGGATGGATTAGAAAAAAGAACAGCAGCTTCCGAAAGTAACCACTATGCCCTCCACGTGGCCAGGCAGCAGCCAGAGGAGGCATTTCCTCAGGAGCAACAGAAGGCACCCCCTGTCGTTGGGGGCTTCAACAGCAATGGAGGAAGCAAAGTGTTAGGTCTCAAATATGAGGAGATTGACTGTCTCATAAATGATGAACACACAATTAAAGGGAGACGAGAAGGAAATGAAGTTTTTCTTCCATTCACTTGGGTAGAAAAATACTTTGATGTTTATGGAAAGGTGGTTCAATATGATGGCTATGATCGATTTGAATTCTCTCATAGCTATTCCAAAGTCTATGCACAGAGAGCCCCTTACCATCCTGATGGTGTGTTTATGTCCTTTGAAGGATACAATGTGGAAGTCCGAGACAGAGTCAAGTGTATAAGTGGAGTTGAAGGTTTGTATCTAGTTGCTGTACTTGGATTTTTCTAGCTTTATTGTGTTTAGGACTAAGAAACTGAAGATGTTAGTTACACAGCCACTATATAGCTTAATGGGAAGAGACCTTTCATTGTTGCTCTGTCTCAGCAACAAGAAACAGGTGAAGTGTAAACCTCTTGAAGCTTTCCATTTGGTGTGATTTAAGGGCAGCAATAAGACCAGACTGAATAAATAGGATTATTTCATTAACCTGCCTCAGAGTCTCATCAGTGAAGTCAGTGCACCAATCTCTAGAAATCGTACTTCAAAACAATATAGTTACTGGGCCAGGGATGTATCTCAGTGATAAATCATTTGGCTAACATGTGCAGGGCCTAGAGTTAAGTCCCAACTGTCACAGAAACACATATATGTAGCAGTAAAAACTGTACCAATACAGGGAATAGCTGGGCAGTGAGATCCAGGCTATGGTAAGCTTTTTAACAGCTGTATCATTTCTCCAAGGTATAATTTCCCAGTGTTAAATATTTCATCAGTTAGTAAAAGGTCAGCGTGTGTGTGTGTGTATAATCCTTTTTAAATGGATCATTACAAAGATGTACAATAATGCACAATCGGTGTGAGAATTAAGATCAATGGAACACAACATGAAAGCAGAAAAAGGTTCAAAGTTGTGGATAGCCCTAAAACCTTCCCCAGAAGTGCAGCAGTAAAGGTTAGTCCTCAGAATGCCTCCTCAGTGTCTGGGTTTAGTGATTCGTTGTTTGTTTCTTATAGGTGTGCCATTATCTACACAGTGGGGACCTCAAGGCTATTTCTACCCAATCCAGATTGCACAGTATGGGCTAAGTCATTACAGCAAGAATCTAACCGAGAAACCCCCTCACATAGAGGTATACGAAACAGCAGAAGACAGGGACAGAAATATCAGACCTAATGAATGGACCGTGCCCAAGGGCTGCTTCATGGCCAGTGTGGCTGATAAGTCTAGATTCACCAATGTTAAACAGTTTATTGCTCCAGGTGAGTTTCATACTATATGTTTCTTACATTGAAGTTGATTTAACAAACTGGTGTACTTGTAGAATTTTTAATGGTTGTTTAAAACATAGTAACAAGTTATTTTTTAAATTTTTTTATTAAATCTGCATCCTGGTTGTAGCCCCATCCATTCTCCCCTCCTAAAACTACCTTCCGTCCCCCCTTCCCCTTTCTGTATTCCTCAGAAAAGGGGAGCTCCCTTTCCCATCTAGCCCAGCTCATCAAGTTGCATCAGGACTGAGCATGTCCTCTTCCCCTGTGGCCTAACAAAGCAGTCCCACCAGGGGGAAGTGATCAAAAGCTGGCAAGTGAGTCTGTGTCCACTGCAGTCCCCACTTCCCTTACAAGAGGACCCACATGAAGCTACATGTTTGTAGGGGGCTAGGTCCAGTTCATGCATGGTCCTTGGTTGATGCTCCAGTCTCAGCAAGCTCTTTATGTTACATAAATAAATGATGTTATTTAAGTAAAATCTTCCAAAAACAGAACTTGGGGGGTGGGGTCAGAAAAGGAGAATTTACTATATGAAGAACCAAGCTGTAGAGTGATGCTAAAATGTGGATATGGCTGTTACGTGCTTCTTGGGGTCTGTATACGCCAGAATGAAGGTCTTTGGCTTGGTTTGGTCTTTGGCACTGGAGTCTAACCTGGGACTTTATATATACTAAGCAAGCATTGTGTCACTGAGCACATCTTGGCTTGTTGTAATATGGTGGTACAGCAGAGTTGAATTTTTAAGTTCTGCGCTAAGTTAAATTTTGTTTTAACTGCGAGAGCCATCCTTTCCTTTGCCTATTTTAACATAATTTTATTTTTGTCAAAAAATATAGCATTAATAAATAGGCCTATTCTCATACTGAATTTTGTTAATGTACTAAATTATGTGAAACTTCATATAAAACCATTTTCATTTATAAAATCAAATTAACCTTATGCAACATTTCCCTTTTACTAAGACAGTCTCATTAATTAGGATGTAATGTATTTTCCTGTACTAATCAATATCCATGAGAATTAATGAGTCCATTACTTTAAAAGACAATGAAATAATCTTAGCACCTCAGGCTTAATCTTGATGTTGTCAGATTCAGAGCTCATTCCCCCTTCCTCCAACCTGGAGTAGGTAAATAAAAAAGAAGAGGGTAAGACCTCCTTTGTATTTTGTATTTTTTCCTTGTTCTTTATTGGTGAAAGATCTGGAAAGCCACAATATAAACCTGTTCATCCTTCATTGCCTTGAATAATGCCTTTAGTAGTTCAATGCAGTGCAAAGAAGGGGTGACCTTCAATCTTTATTGAGACTAGAACTTCTTTTCTCCCATGGTATTTGTGAAACTCCAGTACGTAAATAGTCTTGGCTTGTTATAAAACACCTGCCGTGGCTGGGTGTGAAGACACAGGGAAATGCTTAAGAACAGCTGCTTATACCTAGGAAGTTATTGCAATAGGAAATTACTACATGAAGCAAAAGAACATTTGGTTTTTGGTGAACCCAAGGAGTTTAGTTTTTACATTGATAGTGTTGTCTAGATGTTGGTAGAAAATTGCACCCTTCACCCAGTCTGTATGGTCTAACTCTGTCCTGTTGAGCAGCAGATTTCATTGCTACTTTTAGATGCCTTGGTGAATGCAAAGGTAGATTCACACATCCTGCAGTGACACCTTAGCCTGTCATCCATTTGGTGGCCAGTTTCTAGAGATAAACTACTTTTTGCATGGTTTCAAGCACACAGAGAACTGTTGTCAGCCATGTTGTTAGGAGGATACACTTACTCAGTTGCTCCCTGTTGGTAAGCCTGGTAGCTGGGAGTGGCATGTATATGTACATGTTATTCGAAGTGTTCCAGGAGCTGCACTGTAATGGTGATGGAGCTTTGTGGGAAACAGTGTAAGGCATCATTGTTGAGAAGTTGAGACTTGTCTTTAAAGCATAGGTGTTAGACCATCCGGATTAGATAAAGGGAGAACCAGAGATGGTTTTTCTTTCTTGGTCTTTTTCCTCAAAGGAGTTTGCTTTCCCCAAAAGGAACAAAATCACCTTGAGTAAAGAACTATTTTATAAGCCAGATGTGGTGGTACACCCATGATTGCAACACTTTGGAAGCAGAAGCAGGAAGATCATAACTTCCAGAGCAGCCTAGACCACATAGTGAGATCCTGTAATGGAAGTTTTGGTTTTTTTGTATGTTATGTAAATATGCTTTTGTTTTAATCCCAAGTGTGGGATTTTAGTTGGGCTATAGTTGTCCTCACCTGTCAATTGTCTTGTGCAGAGTGTGGCTTTTGCCAGCTGGTAACAGCCTTCCACATGAGTCACGGAGAGGAGCATAGTCTAGGATTCTAAGAATATAAATATGAGACGGAGAAAAAGACGCAGAAGCATTTAGTGTGGTGTTCCACGTAGTGAGGAGCAATTTGGAGAGACCTGAGAGATAGACAGTGTGGTGGTTTAGAGAGAAACACTTTGGGGTGCAGTGGCATAGAGACTGCTAACTCTATTTGTGGTTGACGAGATTGGTATACAGAGAGCAGTAAAAGAACCCCTTGACCCCAAATAGCCAAGAGAAGTACAGGGGTATGGGCCCCCTCTTCCCATTAACCTTTTCTCTCTCTTACTTAAGGGGGGTGTTAGTAGAGACCTAAACACCCCAAATAAAGTAGAATTTTTAAAAAGACCACTGCAGGTGGCTTTCTGCTACACAAGACCCTGCCTGAGAAAAATCAGCACACATGGAGGGGGGTTTTATCAGTCTGCAACCTATTCTTATTTATATACTAATTAGTATTTTCCTTTAAAATGTAGCTATCGATAGATAGATAGATAGATAGATAGATAGATAGATAGATAGATAGATAGATAGATTGATTGATTGATTGATTTAAATAAAGTCTCAAAGTAGCTCCAGCTGGTTTCAGACTCATGATGTAGTTGAGGATGGGATGACAAAATCTTTCTCTTACCCTGGGCTAAAATTGCAGGCATGTGCCGCTATGTTTTCTAAATTTTAAAATTGAATGATTTTGAACCTCATGCTCATAATTAGCTTTCCCAAAGTATTCTCTTCTTTCCACTTTCATGAGTTCTCCTTCTTTCTCTCCTTTTTAGCTGTTTTCTCCCAGGCTTCTGCTGAGTGCTTCCCCTCACCATTTTTTCCTGCCTCATAGAGATTTGAGTAGGGCTATTTCCCATTTGATGTAGTAAACCTGTTGATGATGAATGAATGAATGATAGCAGCTATGCTTAATGTGAGGATACAGACTTAAAGACTGTTTGTTTCCTAGCTTTATTGGGTATAACTGACAAATGTATTTGTGTATATATTTAAGGTGTGCAATATGGTGCTTTGGCACAGATACATGTTGTACATTGGTTACCAGGCCCAAGATAGGTGGTTATATTATTCTGGTTCCATAATTCATGTTTTATAAGAGATTGTTTATACAGGGCTGGAAGCAAGCACCCATGTCTGGAGCCCACCTATAACTCTACTTCCAGGGGATGTGATATCCCTACCCTCCTTGGCACCTGCACTCACAAACACACACACAAGACATAGTTATTTTTAAAGTAATAAAAACTTTTTAAGATGTGAAAACGAAAGATAGTTTACATATCCATGACCTCACAAAGTTAGTGTATATCTTGGTAAAAGTGTAGAAAATGTCAGCATATTTTAAGTGCGTGATCTCTAGTTTACCATGCTATACGTCATGTATCCAAAAGCTTGTGTTCTTTGGCCTCCATCTCTCTATTACCTCCATTTTTCAGTTTCTGAATACGCTATTCTATTTCTGAGCTCAGCTTTCTTACTAATTACTAGTAATGTTTTATGTAATTAGAGTATACTATTAACCTGCATCTCATAGTATCTGCCTTTCTGTGGCTATTTTCATAAGCATTAGCTCTCAGATGGCAGGAGTCCTTTCTTTTTTACAACTTACAATTGCAAATACACATTATCCCTTCACCCATCTCCACACACAGCTGTTTCCATGTCTTGGCTATTTCCACCAATATTTCAATGAACATGGTATATTTCTCACCCACATATCTCTTGGCGATACTAGTTTTCTTTCCTTTGGTGAGTATGAACCTAGAAGTGGGATTTCTGGAACACCTGGGAGTTCTGGTTTTAATTTGAGAGGAAACGTTTTTACAAATTCGCTGTAATAGCTACAGCAATTTACATTCCCACTCAAAATGCAAAAAAAAAAAAATCTTTTCTCCCCATATCTGAAGCAGAACTTTGGTAGCATTTGTGCTTTCCTTGACAGCCCTAATATATGGTAGATGTTATTTTGCAATGGTTTTGTTTCATATATCCTGTGGCTGTTGTGACTTTGGGCAATGTCTATTTAGACCACTCTTTAATTAATTGCTTCTGTTTTCTATTAAATTCCTTATATATTGTGAATAGTAACACCTTTTCAGATCTATAATATGCACATATTTTATCCTGTTTTGTAGTTTTTGCCTTTCCATTTCACTGATTGCTATGATTTATAGTTCCATGTAGTCTCGCTCTTCTGTTTGGTTTTGGTGCTTTTAGTGTCAAATCTAGAAAATAATTGGCAACATGTTTGTCCTCCTTTGTTAATATACACGTGTGCCATTTTTACCAAACAAAGTTACAGTCTTCCCTGGAAATAATTGCTCAAAAAGTAGGTTCTGTGAGCTTGTGGAATTGCAAACAGCAAGGAAGTCAAAACCTCTATTGGTAAATGGAAGGAGGTGTCTCCAGACATCACGTGTTCTAAGGAGAATTCAGAACTCACGTGCTGTGTTTTCTGTGTGTGAGAAAATAGAAAATGGTGGTTCCTTATGCCATACTCAGACCCTACTGTCGTCTGGCAAAATTATATAACTTCCCACATACAGCCACACGAAATTTAAAGACTGTTAGGAAGTCTCCAGTTTTGAGTATTGTTGTACTGAGAATTTTGGAATTTGGGGTTCTTTGAAAACACAGAAATAGTATAAGAATATGTTTTCATTTTAATAACAGATGTGGAAATGTGGGCTGCTCTAGCAGAGGTGTGGTTTCTGTGGTTGTGTGGTGTTTGGAACTCTTGGAACTTTTCAGAGGGCGTATAAATGCTAGAGCCCCTGGAGGCCTGGTGTGGACGATTGTTGATTGTTGGGGAGACTGTTACAGCTTGTTAACCATGGTCAAAGAAGAAACAAAAGGAAAGAGATTAGATTTGGGGATTGTTCTATTTCCTCATTCCTCTGTTTCTCTCCTGTCTAGTGTTGGGAGTGAAACCCGAAGGAGAAAGGGTGGGAAAAAGAACCCACAAAGTAGCAAAGTCCAGCTACAGACTTTCCTTATCACTCCTCTGTGTCTCAGAAGAACCCCCTTTGTTAGTGTTAAGGGTTTAAAAAAATTAATAACTAGACTTTTATAAAGGTTCATTCATTATTGAATTCTTTGCACTTTCTGGTAATTAAGATGTAATAAGAGAATTGATTAAAACATGTCACTTAATTCAGTTTTTATAAATAAAGTGAAAAATTAGAACAGAGTTCTGGGAGGAAATGGATTTCAGCTTCCTGTCATCTGGACTTTAAAGATGGGGCATTGTTATTCAGTGTGCAAGAACAGATGTAATACTTACTAACAACATCAGATGAATGAGGTATAACCCAAGATTAAAAAAAAAAAAAAAAGGCCTCAGGAATAGTCTACTGTGTCAAGTATAACTTTGTCCTGTGTGATTCATAGGACAATTAGGAATCCTACACTCTAGCAGCTAATTGAGCTTAAGCTCCAGGTTTCATTTTGCTGAAAAGGAGGAGAGTACCTAGTTAGAGAATGAATGCATGATGACATTTTGACAGATAAAGTAGATTTTGCTGAACTAAGTTTTTACTATGGTCAGTTTTTTAAACCATCACCCTGGCATTATTTGATTCATAAGTCTGCTGTGGTATTCTCATTCTTGATACAGTTTTCACAACTGCTCCATCAAATGAAGTCATTAAGAGCTTTGGGCTGTGTATATCCATTCTGGCAGAATACAGCACTTAAAGGCTCCACTCCATAAGCTGACGCAGTCCAGGCTCATCTTATCTTTGCTCCTGTGACAAGTGTGAATATCCTCTCAAGGTCTACTGGAAGCAGAGATCTGCTTTTATGCTAGGTCTAAAAGAAGGAACCTCCATTTAATATTCTTTTGAGCATAGATTTTCAGTGTCATTGTCTTCCCTGCAGTCTTTGTATTTAGTCCCAGAAAACTAGATTGTAGTCCATGCTATACTAGTAGCTGTTTAACCTCACAAAATCTATATATCTTCATCTTTAAAGCAGAAACAGTTCACGTTTTACCAACCTCAGGACCTGCATGTGGGTGTGCTTGGGAAATTTAAGCCATGTAAAGATTAAGATGTTCATATTTCTCCTTTGATAGTTTACAATTTGTGCTGCAAGTATTGTTTATGTGATGTGCGTGTGTGTGTTATTCTTGCTGCTACTTGATTTTAATATGCACAGTGTCTTTTGGTAACTGTTAAATGAGCATCATTTAAAGGGTCATCTTGCTGAGAGCCAACCTTCACTGTACTCCGGCCATACAAGAAAAATTTCGTATTTCATAATTTGCCGAATAGAACAGCTTTTACCATTTTATTAGCATGTTGTAAGTGGTGACAATAATCACTGTCATTTGTCACAGTTCTAAGCCAGTGTCTTTTTTAAATTGTCTAAATTATACTGCAAAGTGAATATTATCTCTGCTAACACTTGAAATTGGGACTTGGAAAGGTCTGTTTTACCTTTTTAGAGCTTTGGCAGGGCAGTAATTATGAAGGGTTTTAAATTCCTAAGTGTACTTTCCCTTTCCCTCTTTTTATCTTATACATGAGCCCATTATTTAATTTCCAGTCATTTTGTTCTCAGTTCCAGAGACTATAAAAAATAAACATCATTTTCAACATTAAGTTGAGAGCCGGACTGGACATTCTGGGTTCTCTTGTTTGTGTTTGGCAAGTATCAGCTGAGATACTTTACTGTATGTCTCAGTTACATATCTGAAAGTGGGAGTAAAGCCGTGCATACTCACAGCTAAGTGGGCATCGAGCAAGGTCAGAAATGGAAGACACTTAGAATATCAGGCAGTAAACACAAACTTCATTAGAAATGAAATTTTATTTGTAGCCATTCTGTCTAAAACTTTAACACTCTTGTAATAACATACATTGAACCAGCTTTGGGCTACTTTTTCTCCCTCTTATGGAATAAGTGTACTAGAATAATCAGTGATTCTTGATCAGGCAACGGGTCTAGAAAAGACAGTTTTATCAGCAATTCTTAGTTATTTGCCCTGAATCTTTCCCATAAACCAGAGTCAAAGGTAAGAAGAAGCCATCTTGAAATCACCAGATTTGCCACTTAACAAAAATCTGGAGTTAATTTTGTGTGGTCAATAGTTGTCAAGGATAAACTGCAATTAAATTTTAAGTATAAAAATACTTTTATTCTGGGACCTCATGAAACTGAAAAGCTTCTGTAAAGCAAAAGACACTGTCATCAAAACAAAACGACAGCCTACAGACTGGGAAAGGATCATTACCAATCCTACTTCTGACAGAGGGCTAATATCCAGTATATATAAAGAACTCAAGAAGTTAAAAAGCAACAAATCAAGTAATCCAATTAAAAAATGGGGTATGGAGCTAAAAAGAAAACTGACCGTAGAGGATTATAGAATGGCAGAAAAACACTTAAAGAAATGCTCAACATCCTTAGCCATCAGGGAGATGCAAATCAAAATGACCCTGAGATTTTACCTTACACCCACCAGAATGGCTAAGATCAAAAACTCTAGTGACAACGCATGCTGGAGAGATTGTGGAGAAAGAGGAATCCTCCTCCATTGCTGGTGGGAATGCAAACTGGTACAACCACTCTGGA
>CM053747.1:51130837-51161498 GCA_028658305.1 Pachyuromys duprasi | reverse complement strand
ACAGGAGCATACCAAAGAGGGCCTCTGAAATAATCAATATAGCAATGTATCAAAGCAGATATTAAGACTCACAACCAAGCCTTCAGCAGAGGGCGGGAAATAATAATAAAAATCGGGGAAGTTAGCAAGACTTGGGGAGAACAAGAGCTCCACAAAGACCAAACTGAGCAGGGCACAGGGGTCTTTTTCGAGACAGTTTCTCTAACCAAGGACCATATATGGATATGGCCTAGAACCCCCGCTCAGATGTGGCCCAATGTAGCTCGGTGTCCAACTGAAGAGCCTAGTAAGGGGAACAGGGACTGTTTCAGTCATGAACTCGATGGCTGGCTCTTTGACCCTCCCCCATACACTCCAGGGAGTAACTGCCTGGCTAGATCCCAGAGGAGGACATTGCAGCCAGCCCTGAGGAGACAAGATGAACTGTGGTCAGATGGAAGGGGAGGAGGTCCTCCCTTGTCGGTGGACTTGGAGGGGGCGGGGAGGAGATGAGGGAGGGATGAGGAGAGTGGGAGGGACTGAGGGAGGGGGCTACGCCTAGGATGCAAAGTACCTAACCTGTGATTGATATAAAAATAAATAAATTACATTAAAAAAAATACTTTTATTCTAACCAGTCCTTGGTCTGTTCCCCACAGAAACCAGTGAAGGTGTGTCTTTGCAGCTGGGAAACACAAAAGACTTCATTATTTCATTTGACCTCAAGTTCTTAACGAATGGGAGTGTGTCTGTGGTTCTGGAGACCACAGAAAAGAATCAGCTCTTCACTGTGCACTATGTCTCAAACACCCAGCTAATCGCTTTTAAAGACAGGGACATATACTATGGCATTGGGCCCAGAACTTCATGGAGTACAGTTACCAGAGACCTGGTCACTGACCTCAGGAAAGGAGTGGGTCTTTCTAACACAAAAGCTGTCAAGCCAACCAAAATCATGCCCAAAAAGGTGGTTAGGCTGATTGCAAAAGGGAAAGGATTCCTGGACAACATTACCATCTCAACCACAGCCCACATGGCTGCATTCTTTGCTGCTAGTGACTGGCTAGTGAGGAACCAGGATGAGAAAGGTGGATGGCCAATTATGGTGACCCGGAAGTTAGGAGAAGGCTTTAAGTCTTTAGAGCCAGGGTGGTACTCTGCTATGGCACAAGGGCAAGCCATCTCTACCTTAGTCAGGGCCTATCTTCTAACAAAAGACCTTGTATTCCTCAATTCAGCTTTAAGGGCAACAGCCCCATACAAGTTTCTGTCGGAGCAGCATGGAGTTAAAGCCGTGTTCATGAATAAACATGACTGGTATGAAGAATATCCAACTACACCTAGCTCTTTTGTCTTAAATGGCTTTATGTATTCTTTAATTGGGCTGTATGACCTAAAAGAAACAGCAGGGGAGAAGCTTGGCAAAGAAGCAAAGTCCTTGTATGAGCGTGGCATGGAATCTCTTAAAGCCATGCTGCCCTTGTATGATACCGGCTCTGGCACTATCTATGACCTCCGCCACTTCATGCTGGGCATTGCTCCCAACCTGGCCCGCTGGGACTATCACACCACCCACATCAACCAGCTGCAGCTGCTCAGTACCATCGATGAGTCCCCAATCTTCAAAGAATTTGTGAAGAGGTGGAAAAGCTACCTTAAAGGCAGCAGGGCAAAGCACAACTAGGGCTCGAAACCAAAAGTGCATTCCAGCCTCTTCTGAACTCAAAAGCTGAGCTCTGTATCAGCAGCAGAGCTCAGCAGCGCGTCGCACATTTTAAAATAGTGTGTGTTCTGGGTTTGTGGGTCATAGCAATGTGAGAAGAAACCCTTAAAGTTAGTCTTCTGAAACAATTACATTCCATGGGTCAGGTGCTTAGAAATGTAGGCGCGGAGAGTGTTTAGTCAGTGTGCTGAACAAAGATTTGATTAGACTTCCATGCAGAGTTGCTCTGGGTCTGTGCAAGATGATGGTAAGTTGCTGCTGCTAGCCTGCTGCCCAGCACTTACCGAAAACTTAGGATGGAGTGCTTTTAAAATGTGACTATTTATATTTATATGAAAGCAGGCTTTTAGAGAACTGTGCTGTACTGCAGTAAACATGTGCATACAGCCGGGATTATGGACTGTGTTTTTAAAAACTGTTTCTTTCCCATAGATTGATTTCCTGGGAGGGAGTGAGCATTTGTTGCATTTGTTCAATTATATATAAAAAATATTTTGAATTATGGTTTTCTTGAACTATGTATATTTAAACATAGCCCTGTTCAGGTTTCATGGTCACATAACATAAGCACAACTAAAATGAAACTTGTTGACTGCACAAGAAATTACAGACATGCTATGTTTTATGAAACTTGATCTACAATCAGTAAGTTTGATAATCGTCTTCCCCACTTCTGTTTCCAATTGAGTGTGTCTTTGTCACTATCTATAATGTTGCATTTCATTTCACCTATGCTTCAGTAATTTTGTCCACTTACAGGACATTACCTAGAATGTTACTTACAAGCCTAAATTTTTGACAGACCTAATCATGATTTGAGGCCGATCACCAGTTCCTTTTACGATGTTTATCCCTTAAAAGAAAATTGCTAGGTTAAATGTTGCATTCAGGAGTCAAAGTAAAGTTCTTCCTGCCCAGATTGTCACCATCACCTTTCACATTGTTGCACACTGTTTCCCAGAAGCGTAATTTTGAATGACTCAAGCATTGAAACAGAAGAGATATTGCCGTCTGTTGTTGAGCCATCAGATCTGAAGTTGGTGTCAGAGTCCTCATGCCATGGGCAGTGTCTGCTCTAGGGCTTCAGGCATTTGGGAAAAGCAACAGGGATTGGTTTTGCTCTGGTTTTTGTTTAGGGTGTGATAATATAGAGACAGTTAGGTAATGTGAGCCTCACAGAATTTCTAGGGACAAACAACAGAGTTTACCCATGCTGTCTGTCAGATGCACATTTAAGAGCCAGGTGGATGATCTGCCCACACATTGTACTTCCATTGAATTTGGCTACCAAATATTGCTGAAACAGGAATATATAAATAATGCATATACACATACATATGTAAAAATATATCAGTATCAAAGGAGACAGGAAAGAATGTCTCTACTGAAGACAATATTAAACTGTTGAAAAATAAGCCTAGACTCCCAGTTTATATGCCCACACCTTAATTTTGCCTACAGTGAAACCACTGAGGTCATTAGGTTCCTCAGCTTTTACTACCGTTGTGGTTCTCACACACTACGTGTTTCAGCAACATCTGAACATGCACATTTTGTCTCAGCAATAAAAATGAGGACTCCCTTTTTATTTTCAGTACCTATGTTCAAAACAGGCTTGCCCACCTGAGAACAGATTTGTTCTATTCGCTCTATCATATTTGTTGCTGGAGTGGTCCCGGCTTCTGCTCTCTGTTGCATACAGGTCTTCGGATGAGAGGAGTCAGTGAAATCCTCCTGGTACTGCTTTTGTGACAAACACCAGTGCCTTACCAATGTAGCTTTTCTACTGAAGAAGGAAAGTTTGGGGGGGGGGTTGTTTTGTTTTTTTGGATGTAGAAATGGCAACTCACTGCTGTTGCTTTTCCACTGCCTTCCACATTGCAACAGCTACTTGTCTTGTGATGCCGGAACTCCCTAAGAGGTCGCATGAAGCC
Source organism: Pachyuromys duprasi (assembly GCA_028658305.1). Taxonomy (NCBI): domain Eukaryota; kingdom Metazoa; phylum Chordata; class Mammalia; order Rodentia; family Muridae; genus Pachyuromys; species Pachyuromys duprasi. The sequence continues at coordinate 51,157,862 of CM053747.1, read as the reverse complement.
TTTGACAGTGACAGCACTGTCAGTGCTTGGTTTGTCAGACTCGAGGGTACCTCTGTGTCACCTGGGGGTTTGCAGAGTGAGACTGTAGGTGTGCAGGAAGTCTGTCTATGAAGTGGGACCCGCGGCATGCTTAACAGGCAGGCAGTGCGGCTTTGGGGAGCTGGGTGTGTAGGGGGGAGCTGCCTGGGACCCATGACAACATTTCCTAGGTTTTTAAATCGTGTAAATGTTTACTTACCCTGAGTATAGAGAGAATGGGGAGGGTATTTTAAATTTTTTTTGTGTCTTTAAATTTTTTCTTCAAAGATACTGGTTTGGTTCACTTTTCTGAGTTAGCTTCCATGTTGAATCTGTTGCCCTTTCAGTAGTAAAACAGCCAAAAGTTTCTAGACAAAGGGCAAATTTGGCCTTTGTCCCTTTAGGAGTTACTGTATATAACGCTTCATTCAAGAGCACGCAGCATCAGTGAGCAAGTGCAGAAATGACGCACTCTCCAGATGTGGCAGGCTGCTCTCTTTGTTGGTGTACAGACTCACCAAAAGCTGCTGGTTTTGTTCTCGTAATTGTTTCCTTGCTTCTCCATTGTACATGTGGGGTATATGCCATGTGTCAAATATGCAATAATGTGTTTACCGGATGCCCTTCTGGAGGGTGGTCCTCTGTAAAGCTGTACAGCCTTTGCAGTTCAAGCACAATGTGCACATGTTAGTTTTATATACAGCGAAACTTGATTTTTTCAAATTGAAAGGTATTTTGTTTCTATATAAAGTTTAATGGGTTGTTTGTGCTTAATGTAAAGCTGCTTTATAAAATTGTAAAATAAAGTTTTTATCTTGAAAAGGAATGTACTTAGAGAGTTCTCTTTATTCTGCTTAGGTTGTGATTATGTGAGCCCAGCAAGCATTTGACCAACATTTCCTATTGAACCTAGGGATAGGGAACCAGAGTATAACACAGGAGCCTTAGTCTGTAGGGAACCAGAGAACACTGGACAAGAGTTCAGATAATAAAAAGTGCTGCCCTGTGTTCAGTCAGGGGCTAAAGCCCAAGCTGGGGCTCTAGGGTGAGGACAAGTAGAAGCAAGGAGTTGCCACGTGAACACACACTTGGGCACCCAGCCGGGGGTGTGCATGCCCTCCCTGTGGCACTTTCTCTCCTAGTAAGGCTCGATGAGGCAACCCAGTGGGAAAAGCTCCCAGAGGCAGGCACTCAGTCAGTGATAGCCTCTGCTCCTACTGTTAGGAGTCCCACAAGAGTTCCAAGCTATCCAGCTGTAACATACGGAGAAGGCCTAGGTCAGTCCCATGCAGGTGCTCTGGTTGTTGGTTCAGAGTCTATAAGCCCAGGTTAGTTGAGTCTGGGTTTTCTTGTGTCCTTGACCCCTTTGGCTCCTACAATCCCTCATCCCCATCTCCCACAGGACTCCCCAAGCTCTGCCCAATGTTTGGGTCTGCATCTGCTCCCATCCGTTGCTGGATGAAGCCTCTGATGACAATTTGACTAGGCACCAATTTATGAGTATAGCAGAATATCGTTTCATTGACTTTTTTCCCAGTCATGTTTGGTTCTATCCTATGTCTCTGGTTCTTGGCCCTCTACGAAGTGTCTGGCAGACCCCTCTTATAGCGTGGATCTCAAGTTGGACCAGTCATTGATTGGCCACTCCTAGAATTTCCGTACCACCTTTACTCCAGCACATCTTATAGGCATGACAAATTGTGGGCCTAAGGTTTTGTGGCTGGGTTAATGTCCCAGTCACTCCATTGGAAGTCTTGCCTTGTACAGGAGATGGCCTTTTCAGACTGCATTTCCCATTGCTAGGATTCTTCATAGGGTCACCTTCATAGACTCCTGGAAGTTTCTATTGCACTAGATCACTAGCTTGTCCCAGAGATGACCTCCCCACCCCCATTTCAGTTGTCCCAGTATTCTCCATCCTTCCCACCACCTGAATCCTCCTGTTCCCATCCCCAGCCATTTCTGAAATCAATATAGTGGTTTCTCAGAAAACTGGGAATTGATCTACTTCAAGACCCAGATATACCACTCCTGGGCATATAGCCAAAAGATGTTCCACCATACCACAAGGACACTTGCTCAACTATATTCATAGCAGCTTTATTTGTAATAGCCAAAAACTGGAACCAACCTAGATGTCCTTCAACAGAAGAATGGATAAAGAAAATGTGGTATATTTACACAATGGCATATTACTTAGCTATTAAAAACCATGACATCGTAAGATTTGTCAGCAAATGAATGGAACCAAAAGATCCTGAGTGAGGTAACTCAGACCCAGAAAGAATGATACATGCTCACCTATAAGTAGATAATTAGCTGTAAAGGTTAACCATGCTACAATGCACAGATTCAGAGAAGCTAAGTAACAAGGAAAGCTCAAGGGATGGGGGATGCATGAATCTCACTGTGAAGAGGAAATAAAATATAGACATCACAGGTGGAGGGGTTTCTGGATGGGGCAGAGATCCTTAGGGCTCAGACAACAAAGCTCATTGGCTCACTACCCTGTCAGGAACTTTGTTTTTGATCCCATGAATTTTAATTCTCTTAAAGTGCTGTCCAGAGGAGAAACCACACTTCTTAAAAGGTGGTTTTGTTGCTCTTGCAGAGGACCCAAGTTCAGGTCCCTTCACATAAGTCAGGCAGCTCACAACCGCTTATAATTCCAGCTCTGAGGGATTTGATGCCTTCTGCCCTCTGCAGGAACTGCACTTATACTTACTTATATACGGTCAGACACATATGCACGTAATTAAAAATAAACATCTTCTACTGGAGAGAAACCTCAACAGTTAAAAGCACTTCTTGCTCTGGCGGAGGACCTGAGTTCGATTCCCAGCATTCACAGGGTGGCTCACAACCATCCATACTCCAGTTCTAGAGGATCTGATGAATGCAAGTGGCGCCCTCATGTGGACACAGATAAAAATACAATGCAGTAAGAAACTTTAATAAAATAGTTTTTGCAAGTATTTTTAGGACTAAAGAGATGGGTCTATGGCTAAGAGTGAATGTTACTCTTTCAGAACAACTAGCACCCATGTGGCAGCTCACTACTGCCTATGACCCTAGATCAAGAGGAGCCCACGCCTCTAGCCCCAAGGACATCCACACACATAGGGACATGCACACAGGCATACATGGACACATAAATTAAAACTAAATAAGCTAATATAAATGACTACATTTTTGTTTTGAATACAGAATTGAGAGATAACTGTTACAGTAAATAAAATAGTGTTGGGTTTATAATGTTTATTATTAGCCCTAAGATTATCACAGTGTATTATTTAACCCACTAGCACAAATAATAAGACACAGACACCTGTTAAGAGTTTATAATTGCCTTATTTACCTTGGGCAGGGCAGATATTTCACTTACACTGTCTCAATATCCTCACTGTCCATCTCCCAGCCCCTCTCCAATGCCATCCTGAGCCATCTTCTGAGCCATTTTCCATCCATGATCATATAAATACTTGCTTGTATTCTTTATCTGGGCCTTTTCATGCCACTCACTATTGGAGTCCTTCCTCCAGGCCCATGTGATTTCTTCTCCACACTAACTCATCATGGCATCCTCCTTCCTCTCTTCCCGTCTGTCTGTCTCCTGTGATTCTCTCTCTGTCCTCTCTGAACCTGGGAACCTTAGCCATGCTGACCCCATTCTGCCCTGCCAAGGTATAGGCTGTTCAATTAGCCAGTCAGGTTGGTTTACACAACAAGGTTAGGTATACCCATATCTTTAGGGCTAGTAACACGCATCAGACCAATCTCCAACAGAGAATCCTAAAGCCACAGAGGGGTTGGAGATGGCTCATTCAGTAAAGTATTGGCACAAGTATCACAGCACACATGTAATAAACTGGACACAGTGACACCTGTCTGTCCTCCCAGCATTGGGGAGGCAAAGACAGGAGGGTCTCTGGGCCTCCCTGGCCAGCCACTCTAGCCAGTCATGCTGCTCCAGGTTCAGTGAAAGACCCTGTTTCTAAAAATAAGGTGCAAGTTATTGAAGAAAATACCAGTGTCTCGCTTTTACACACACACACATATACACACGTGCACACATGTCATAGAGTCATAGATACATACTTGAAAATTGCAAGTAGTGAGATTGTTTCTCTTCTTTTCCCTTTAACAGACAACACAAATGCTTTATTTAACAGTTGTAGGTCACTCCATGGGCCAAGTGCTGGATATCCAGGATGAAGCAGCCAGGTCAGCGTAGCCTCTGAGCCTCTCTTTCTGACCCCAGTAGGTTGAGCGCATCAGCTTCTTGCATGGGGCCTTTCTTGTTGCAGATATTGGAGTCACTGGTGGCGGTAATAAATTCCACATGCACCTGTATGCACTGTCCTGCAAACTGCCCCTGGCCAGCGTGTGGGGTGCATGTGACCCTTGTCCATGATGGCAGCAATCTGACAGAGAGAAGAATTGTTTTCTCTCTGAATGACAATGTTTTGTGGGGGTTTTGTTGTTTGTTTAACAGCTTTTGGACAGGGCCTCACTTTATTCTCCTGTCTGGCTTGGAACTCAGTATGCAGACCGGGCTGGCCTTGAACTCACAGAAATCCACCTTCCTATGCTGCCTGAGTATGCAGATTAAAGGCTTGTGCCACCACCACGCCTGGCACATACCTTTAATTTTTAATCCCAAATTCTCATTTTTATAAACTGTTTAAAACAGTCAACAATCTAAGGATAAAACACTGATTTCCATTTTACCAGCCCATTAAGGACGTCAGGTTGAAATGGATGTGAATTTAAATGTTGTGTTGGTGATGAATTTGAATGTTTGCTGCTCTGTTTCTGGTGAAAAGAAATACATTTACCATCTGGAGCAAGTGATTGATCGCTCCCATATGTAAACTGCACTTCCTGAATGTTAAAGAGCAGCCACTCAAAGTTGCTAATCCTTCTCCAGGAGTAGAAGGATTTTGCAAAATGATAGCATTGCAAAAAGTCATTAAAGAGGGGTAACAGCAGCAAAGGAGCAGAGGAAAGCGCTGTGAGGGATAGAAGCAGCGGCTCCCACGGGAGCAGAGGGTTAGGCAGAGTGTCGTCAGGTAACCTGGAGCTCATGGCATCTGAGTCCTAGGAGGTGCTGCCTGCCTGGGGTTTTGCTCTAAGATAAAAGTGAAGGACAGCTGTGGCTCCCTTTGGGGGTCACGTATCATATTTACATTAAAATTTGTAACGGCAGCAAAATTATAGGTATGAAGTAGCAACAAAAATAATTTTGTGGTTGGGGTCACCACAACATGAGGAACTGCTATTAAGTGGTTGCAGCATTAGGAGGGCTGAGAACCACTAAGCTAGAGATTAGTCTGCTGGGAAAGGCTTGTAGGGAAAGCAAGAGAATCTTGAGTTTGAATCCCAGGCAAAGCCGGCTGTGGCCGTGCTTGCCTGTGACCTGCGGGGAGGCAGAGACAGGTGGATCCTGGGGGCTCAGTGGCCGACCAGCTGAGCCAAACTGGCAAGCTCAGTGAGAGGCTCTGTCTCTATCATTTATTTATGTATTTATTTAGCTGGGCAATGGTGATGTATGCTTTTAATCCCAGCACTTGTCAGGCAGAGACAGGCGGATCTCTGAGTTTGAGGCCAGCCTGGTCCAGGATTGCCAGGGCAATTATATATGGAAACCCTGTTTGAAAAACCATAAATAAAAAAATAAATAAAATTTGTTTATTTTGGTTTTACATATATCATTGTTTGCCTGTATGTAAGTCTATGCATCATATGTACACCTGGAGCCCACAGAGACCAGGAAAGGGTGCCAGAGCCCCAGGAACTGGAGTTACAGATGGTTGTACACTGCTATGTGGGTGCTGAGAACTGAACCCAGGTGCTTTGCAAGAGCATCAAGCACCCTTAGCCACTGACCCATCTCTCGAGTCCCCAAGACCTTGTCTTTAAAAGAGAGAAAGAGCGGCATATCAGAAGTTAACCTAACACATATTCTTTCTCTCTCTCTCTCTCTCTCTCTCTCTCTCTCTCTCTCTCTCTCTCTCTCTCTCTCTCTCTCTCTCTCTCTCTCTCTCTCTCTCTCTCACACACACACACACACACACACACACACACACACACACACACACACACGGCTATTTCTAGTATCTAGAAACCCTGGTATCCATTGCTTTGAGGCCTAAAGAGGACAGTAACTCTCTGGGGTGACCTGCAGCTGCCTATAGACAAATACGTAGCAAACTGCACAATTTGAATTTGATGCCTAATATCATTTTTAACATCTGCAAGATGAATTCTCAGGAATTCAGTTGGCTACAGTGGGAGATACCCCCAAAATTCCCACTTTCTAGCTGTATAGCAAGTCGAGATGAGCTGGAGGAAGCATCATGCCTCCTTAGCTCCTGCAGGGGGCACTATCTCCATGGAACTATGGCCCGATGGCAGCACGCTGGCCTAATATGCATAATGTTTCAGGTTCAGCTCCCAGCTCTGGGACGGGGGTCAGGGAGTGGTATAATCAAATCAAAGTTGGAATTAAGGCACTTGCACGGCATCTTCCTGCTGTATACCTTCTCGAGGCCCTGTCCTTGGAGCACCCTGCATAGAGCAGGAGTCATACAGGGCCATACTGTCACAGAGAAGAGCAGAGAGCTGGGGCTCTGGACTCACAGTTCAGCTCTCTTTATTATGCTGCCTTCCAGTCTGTTTAATCTAGAGATGAGCCCCTGAGGCTGGGCTCCTGGGTGCTTCTTGTCTCTCACCTCATCATGACAGCCCTAAGCTTGGCTCTGAAGGAGAGGGGAGGGAACCAATTCTCCTTTCCCTTCCTCTTGGTTATCAGTTCTAGATAACCTCTGAGCTCATAACCCTCAGTCACACCGGGCAGGACACCTCTCTGCTCCTGTTGGTTACCCATGTGCCTTCTCTTTGTCTGTAAGGTGCTCTGAGCCGTTTTCCCCTTTTCAAGAGGTTCTGTCTCTCCATCAGACTAGAGCATCACCCAGGGGAGGGGCTGAGCCTCTGTCAGACTAACACTGCCTCAAAGCTGCTTCACCTTCTCATCGCCCTTCAAACATGTCTGTTCCCCAGATTTCAGTTTGCTGGTGAATATTTAGCCAGGGTCTTGGATTAGGGTGAAACCCAGGCTATACAGCCTTCTGGGAATCCAGAGCCTTCTGCAAGCCTGGTGGACACAACAGACCTACAGGAAGAAGCCAGAGTGACAGTGTATTATCAGAAGACTCACAAACCAGTCTGGTCTAACCTGCTCCTTTTGTTGGTCCCTGTCCCTCCTGCTCCCTCTCCCCCTCCCCCTTGTTTTTCATGTAGCTCAGGTTGGCTAGGTAGATCTCACTATCTAGCTAAGCATGACTTCACATTCCCAATCCTCCTGTCTCTACCTCCCAAGGGCTAGAATTCCAGATGTGTTCAACTGAGCCCAACTCAGTCTGGCCTTTCCAAGACCCACCACACTGGCTCCACCAAACAAGACACTGGACCCACTCATAAGAACCTGATTTGTCCTTGGGTCCCAAAGAAGAATCTGCAGGTCCTGGTTGAGAAAATGGGGTTCTGGTGTGAGGACAGCGATCCTAGTTCTTCCCCACCCCTTTCCCACAGCCCTTCTTCTTTACCTCCTGAATCAGACCCTGCCCCGGAGGGGGAACCATGAGCTGCCTAAAACACAAAGTCGCTTGTAAGAGCTCATCATCTAGCCTTGGTGCCCACAGCCCAACCCGGGCCTCTTGGGTATGTGTCCAGAACAGGCATGGGTTAGAGCAGAGAGTGAGTGAGGCCTGGCCCCTTGGTCTCCCTGCTGGCTCCTCCTGCTAGGCTGCTATTCTGCTCTCCCTCCTCAAGAGCAGCCTCTTAATAGATGGAAGAAACTGGCTGCTGAAGTCTTTCTGTCTGGCCACTTCTAATCAATGTGCCCAGACCTCCCGTGACAGTCTGGCACCTGCCTGCGCTGTAAGCAGATCTCACAGTGAATTAATTTTTTTTTCAAATGACTAATTGAATTTCAATAGACTGAGAGGAAAAGGTTGTCCTCTGCTGATGGCGCGGATTCCTTCAGAGCTCTGCAGAGACCTCTGGCCCAAGCAGCCAGCCTCTGGCAGGAGGGCAGGATCAACCGTCCAGAGAATTCTATGGATCCTGGGGACCTTTGCAAGAAAAATACCCAGAGAGAATTCTTAGAGACTTTCTGTCCCTGCCCGGAGTTGTTGGGGCTTTCAGTGTTTTCAGCCAGTGTCTAGAAGAGGCCACAAACCTGAGTAAAAGGCCATTATATTCAGGGCTGGAAGGGTTCAGCCATTAAGAGACTTGCTCCTACAGAGGTCCATGACTCGAATCCTAGCATGCACATCTGGCTCACAAGCATCTATAACTCCAGCTCCAGAGGATCCAATGTCCTCTTCTGGCCTCCACACACATGGTACACATACATATATTAAATAAATTAAATAAATCTAAAAGAAAAACACACTATATTCTTCATATTTAAAACATGAAGTTGGGGCCTAGGAATGACTCAGTCAGTAAGTGCTTGCTTGCATGAGGTCCTGAATTCTATTCCCAGGATCCAAGGGGGGGAGGGGAAGGAAGAGAGACAGTTGGTACATGCTGATAACAGCAGAAGGGAGGCTAGGACAGGAGGATTCATGGGACTCACTAGCCAGACAACCTAAACTCATTGATGAACTCAAAACTTCTGTCTCAAAAAACAAGGTGGACAGTGTCCTGAGGAATAACATCCGAAATGTTAACCCTCTGACCCTGATGAGCAAGAACCCCACCAAGGGAACATACTCATCGGGCAGGGCGGGGGTGGGGGAGAGACAGGGAGGAGGAGAAGTAGAAAGCCACCTGCAAACCCATATGCTCACAAGCCTTCAGAAACTATACCTGGATAGCAGGGTCAGTAAATAACAAGAAATGGGACCTGGGCTACTGCTAGTAGAAAGCATTAAAAATTGTTTCGAAAATTAAATTACTTCTAGTCAAGTATGGTGTCTCACACCTGTAGTTCTAGTGCTGAGGAGACTGAGACAGGAGGATTGCCTCAAGTATGAGGCCAGCAGTGGCACAACAGACCCTCAGGCTGAAGAGGCTGTAATAACTGTTCATGTTATTACATGAGGGGACGCTAGAGGGAAGCTGAGTTCCAGGACAGACAGCTCAGAACAGGATTCTGCCTCAAAAGCAGGAACATGGGCTGAGGGCGCAGCTCAGTGGGTAGAGTGGTGACCCAGAAAGTGGAGGCAGGAGGATCAGAAAGTCAAAGTCATCGTGGCTACATAGTGAATCTGAGGATAACCTGGGCTACCTGAGTCTCTGCCTCGAAAGAAAAGAAGGAAGGAAGGATAAAAGTAATTGTAGGAAATGATAAAAGCCAAGTGTGGTGATAGAGCCCCAGGTACTTGGGGAGCAGTCTGGAAAACACAAGAGGGCCTTGTCTTGAGGATGGTGGTGAGGATGATGATGGTGGTGAGGATGAAGATGGTAGCGGTGATTATGACGGTAGTGGTGGTGAGGATGGTGGTAGTGATGATGTGGTGGTGAGGATGGTGGTGATTATGATGGTGGTGGTGAGGATGAAGATGGTAGCGATGATTATGATGGTGATGGTGGTGATGGTGGTGAAGATGGTGGTGAGGATGGTGGTGAAGATGGTGGTGAGGATGATGATGGTGATGAGGATGGTGGTGGTGATGATGAAGATGATAGTAATGATTATGATGGTGGTGGTGGCAATGGTGGTGAGGATGGTGGTGATTATGATGGTGGTGATTATGATGGTGGTGGTGATGATGGTAGTGGTGGTGATGATGGTGGTGGTGAGGATGGTGGTGATGATGGTAGTGGTGGTGATGGTGAGGATGATGTGGTGGTGAGGATGGTGTGGTGGTGATGATGGTGGTGGTAAGGATGGTGAGGATGATGTGGTGAGGATGATGTGGTGAGGATGATGTGGTGGTGAGGATGGTGGTGATGAGGATGGTGGTGGTGAGGATGATGTGGTGAGGATGGTGTGGTGGTGAGGATGTGGTGAGGATGGTGGTGAGGATGGTGGTGATGATGGTAGTGGTGGTGATGGTGAGGATGATGTGGTGGTGAGGATGGTGGTGAGGATGGTGGTGATGATGTGGTGAGGGTAGCGGTGGCTGGCACATGCGGACCGTCACCTGATAGCCCTTTGAGGCACCGTAGCGGCCCTCTGCCCCTGCCCTCTCTTCTCATCCCGAGTACAACCCCACTGCAAAGCAGATCCGGGTTTTCTGTAAAAATCCGTAGAGGAGCCTTTGGAACACAGACACAAGACCCAGCACTGGGTGTGCCCTGACGCTGACGAGTTCTTTGGGAAAGTGCTTTCCGGAACCGACTCTATTAAGTCAGTTTAAATCTTTGATCAATTTCCTATAAGCCCCAGCTGAACTATTTATAATGATCTCCTTTCTTCATTTCCAGTTAACAGAAACTGTTTTCATCAGAAACTAGTTCTTTTCCCCTCAAATTTTATAGCAGAGATTTGCCTCACAGGCCAGTATTTGTCAGTATCAAATCCGCACAGATGGTGGGTTTTGTTGTTTTGTTCTGTTGCCTGTGTTATTACCATGTTCATCTTCCGGGCTCAAATTCTGATCTGAACTCTGTCGAGGACATTTGATTCTTTCGAGAGATCCGGCAGATGCAACCTATTCGGCGGAGCCCTTTGCTTGCCCATACATTCCTTGAAAGACTGTAAGAGCCGGCGGCTTGCCGGGTGTGGTGGCAGAGGCAGGCAGACCGCTGAGTTCACAAAGCAAGTTCTAGGACAGCCTGGGCTACACAGAGAAACCCTGTCTCGAAGTCTGTAGCTCTTCCTGAGCCTAAAATATGAAGCCTTGCTGACTTCCACTTTTGAGGTACAGCAAGAGGAGGGGAGCAGAGGGTGTTCTGAGTCCGTGCTGAGTGCTCCTGAAGAGGGAGACGAGCATCAGGCAAGAACACGGAAATGCCGTGTCTGCTCCAGCTGGTCTCATTGTTTGAAGTCTTAGGCTACGAGCCCTTTTGGCAGGCTTGCAGCAGCCGTGGTGTGCTGCTGAGTTAACACCTTGATTATTAGCTAGTGTCACCCTTGAGGAGGGAGCCTCAGCTGAGGCGATGCCTCCATTGGATGGGCCTGTAGGTGGTCTGTGAGGCATTTTCTGGATTACTGATTGCAGGAGGGTCCAGCCCAGGGTGAGCAGTGCCATCATGATGCCTGGGCAGTGGTCCTGGTAGGGGTGGAAGGTCGGACATATGAAAGACCACTGAATGTGAACCTACACTTGGACCTGCTGCGACTTCCCTCAGCAACAAACTGCTACTTGGACGTGTAAACTGAAACAAACCCTTTCCATCCCTTGCTGCTTTCGGTCATAGTGTTTATCACAGGACAAGAAAGCAAACTAGGACGCACGGTTTCAGTGGTTTCAGTCTTGTGACATGAAATATGAGAACATGCACCTGGACCAAGCTGGGTGAGCCACTCCTTGGAAAGCAGGAAAGGCAGAGAGAGCCTGGTGTCTAGAGCCTGGAGGAGCAGTTCCTTCTGCACCGGCTCTCAGCAGGCTCTTTTAGCCAGTGCTGGATGGCAGGGAGCCAAAGCTGGCTTTGGGTTTGGCCAAGGATGGAAGCGGATTAGTCTAATGAGGAAGTCATCTTCTTTCAAACCAGGTGAGTGTCCCTTCAGTCTCAGACCCTCTGAAGAGAAGGGAAGTGGGGAAATCTGTGGTGCACTCTCCCCAGCTGGCAGAAATTGTCAGGACGGCTCTTAACACTGGGCCTGGAGTAAGAGCCCAGCAGAGAGGCTGGTGGTCGGTGGTGGAGAGCGTGCCCGAGGCCTTGGGCTCACTCCACTGCACCATGAGGGGAACAGAGTCCAAGTGGAAGCCTGTGATATACGTAGATGTTTTGATCCCATGATCCTTCAGCAAGAGCTGTGCCTAAGGAGAGGGAATTTGTATGAAGAGAAAATCTGTACCTTCGTATTTATCACTGTTCACAGTAGCCAAGACACAGAATGAACCTAAGTGTCCCTCAGCTGATAATGAAAAAGTAGTGCTCCACAGGGAACATAAGTCAGCTGGCAGGGAGCTTGCCTAGCATGCACAGAGCCCTGGTTCAACCCTAGCTCTGCATAAACCAGCAAGGTAGCACCCCCAGCACCCCAGGACTTAGGAAATGGGGTCAGGAGGCTCAGAAGTTCAAGGCCACCCTGGGCTCCTTGAGACTCTTGTCTCAAAGAAAAAGAATAAATAAAAATTAAAAAGACAAAATATGGTCCACATACACAATTTTACTTAACCAAGAAAGAAAGAGAGAGAGAAAAAGAGAGAAGGAAGGAAGGAAGGAAGGAGGGAGGGAGGGAGGGAGGGAGGGAGGGAGAGAAGGAAGGAGGGAGGGAGGGAGGGAAGGAAGGAAGGAAGGAAGGAAGGAAGGAAGGAAGGAAGGAAGGAAGGAAGGAAGGAAAGAAAGAAAATTCTGCTGTTAACATGGCAACAAAGGTGAAACTTAAGTGGCCCAGGAGGTCACTATGTCACATGAAAGAAGCCAGACCCACAAAAAGTTGCTGCCACCTGAGCTCAGATCTGTGGGATCTAAGGAAGCTGCTTTTGGATGTAGATGTTGAGATTAGCATGGTGGTTGGCAGGCACTGGGTAGTTGGGAAGATGTTAATCAAAAGATACACAGTTGGGTGGTGAGGTGGCTCAGCAGATAAGGTACTTCTGGCCAAGACCAAGGTTCTGAGTTGGATCCCTGGAACCCACATGGTGTAAAAACAAAAACAAAAACAAAAACAAAAACAAAAACAAAACTGACTTCCACGAGCTGTCTTCTGACTTCCATGTGTACACACACACACACAAATAAACACATGTAAGTAATTATTTTAAAGACATACTATTTCAATCTGGGTGTGGTGGCACACGTCTTTAATTCCAACACTCAGGGAGGCAGAGGCAGGTGGATTGCTGTGAGTTTAAAGCCAGTGAGTTCAGGTTAGCCAAGGCTACACAGAGAAACTCCGTCTAAAAAAAAAAATCATTTTAGTAGAAATAAGCAATATAGTGACTATAGTTACTTGGATTCTTGAAAAATTCTAATAGTGGCTATAAATTGTTCTCACCACAAAAGTGATTACCGTGTCAAGTAGTGCATGCGTTAGTTCAGCTCAGTGAGGCTAACAGCAGTGAACTTGACAAACCTAGAATCAATCACTTGGGAAGGAGGACTTTCAACTGAAGAATTGTCCAGATCAAAGCGGCCTGTGGCCATGTCTGTGAGGTATTTTCTAATTTCTAATTGACGCGGAAGGGCCAGCCCAGCCAACTGTGAGCATTTCTATTCCGAGGCAAGGGTCTTGAGCTGCCCAAGGAAGCAGGACGAGAAAATCTGAGGAGCAAGCAGTAAACGGCATTTCTCCATGGCCTCTGCTTCCATCCCTGAACTTACATAATTGCTCTTCCCTCATGATCTCTATTTGAACTCATTCCCAATGACCCAAAGAGTCAGAAAACAGAATTTGTGGGGCCATAGAGATGGTTCAGGTGCTAAAACTGTATGGCAAGCAAGCCTAACAACCTACATTTCATCCCTAAAGGAAGGTAGGTAGAGGGTGGAGATGACTGAGGACACTAGCTGCTCTCACAGAGGACCCAGGTTTGGTACCCAAACACACAAAATAAAATAAATAACTTTTAAAAAGCTAGATGTGGTGGTGTGCAACTATAATCCCAACACCCGCATGAGGTGGGATTGGAAACAGAAGGATTGCCTGGAAGCTGACTGCCTAGCTGGTCTGGGCTACTCTACTGTGGAAATAACTTGTAGCCTGCTGCTACAAGATGGAAGGAGAGAGCTAATTCCTAACACACTAAACAGATGTATATAAATATTTTTAAAAAATATGTTATACTTAGAATCAAATATTTAAATGCATTTTCATCATGGAGATTAAATCAACTATAAAATTTAATTATTTTGAAAAGGTATGTGAAAATGATTTTACTTTTTCTTCAATTATTAAAATATATCTTAGCCTAATGTGGTGGCACATGCTTTTGATCCCAATACTCAGGAGGCAGAGGCAGGCAGATCTCTGAGCTCAAAGACAGCCTGGTTGACAGAGCAAGTTTCAGGACAGCCAGGGCTGCACTTTGTCTCAAAAAAAAAAAAGAAAGAAAGAAAGAAAGAAAGAAAGAAAGAAAGAAAGAAAGAAAGAAAGAAAGAAAGAAAGAAAGAAAGAAAGAAATTTATGTATAAACTACTTATCTGTAGTGAATGTCACAACTTGAAACATAAATTATTTAAATCCGAGATTCCCTATTTAACTTCTTGAAAGTGTGTTTAATTTCAGTAAACGTCTCATTAAAATAAAATGTCTTCAGTTGTAACATGCAATGCAGTCTAGTTGTCTTGGCAGTGAGTGTTGCCTCTAGGATACTTTCCCTGATTCCTGGCCACGTGTGTCTTCAGGACAATAGTTACCGTTAGCATTCATCTGCTTCCTGTTCTAACAGTTTGGAACTGTTCTAGGGAGGAAGGGGAAGACCAAGGGCTTTTGGGGATGGCTTCTCCCCTGAAGATCAGCTCTGGATTTGCTCTACCAAGTCTCACCCTAGCAAACGTGCGGAGGGCAGGGCCCGAACTCACCAAGCTGGTGAAGTAATTCAAACCAGACCAGGGTTTTCTGAGTCTGCCAGCTCCTTCTGGCGCCTTCAGCCTTGAGACCTGTGGTCCTGCAACCAGGAGCTGGAGAGACTTGGGGTGGTTGGAGGCCGGGGCAGGAGGCCGGGGCAGGATGACGGAGCTGTCACGATGGTGCCACCTGCAGGGCAATAGAGGCACAGCCGAGCCGAGTAGGAGAAGGGAGGCCGCTGATGGCAGCAGGAGGATGCTGGGGGAGCACAGCTGGAAGAGCGCTTCATTGTGCTCCCCACCAACTAATCAGCTATTTCTTCTTGTTCCTTCCTCTGGCAGACAGAGCTTCTCCCCAGCGTCTTACTGCAGGTGCCGTATTCAGTGGAGACTTAGAACAAACCACAGCCTCTCCAAGATTTTTTATTTTTAAAGACAGCCCTGGCTAGCCTGGAAATCGCTATGGAGACCACTTTGGTGTCACTACAGTCCTCCTGTCTGCCTCCCAAATGCTGGAACTAAAGGCATGTGCCATCATGCCCGGCTCGAATTTCAGTTTCTTCACACTTTTTCAGATTTGACATAAATATTTTCAAACATACCCATATTAGTTCTGTAAATTATTTAAGTATCTCAAGTGAGGGGAAATCGCAGAGCTCTCTGAGTCCGTACAACCTGATATCATTTTGTCTGCCACATGGAATTAACATCTCAGAGTCCCCTCCAGGATTTCCCTTGCTTAGGATGTCCTCCCAGCAGCTTTCGCAGGGCCATGCCTGCCTTCAGCACTCTGGCAGCTGCTGGCCCTCCTAGCCTGGCTGTGCCACGGCCCTCTTCCTCCACCTTTGCTGCCCTTTTTCAATGAAGGGCTTGGGAACTCTATTCATTCCCCATTTCTTCTCATCCTCTTCCACCCCCGTGGGACCTCATTCACGACTACGCCATCAGCAATGACACCTAAGAGACATGTGTCAATGTGGCTGCAGCTGTTCACTGGATGAGTGTAATGAGACACTGCTTCAGGCCTGGGGACCCAAACAGAGCCAAGGTCCTGCTTCCGGGAGCTGTCATTCCCTGAGAGGAGCTGGGCAGTGAGCGTGGAAACCAGCAACTCAGCAACTCCAGAGTCTGCGTGAACAGGAGCCTCGATCAGCTGTGAGTGTGGGAACACCTGAAGCGCACTGCTCTAACCAACATGGTTATTGTGGTGGCTGCAGGGGCTTAGCAGTTCAGGGGCCTGTGAGAAGTGCAGCTTTTCTGCCAGCCCAGACCTCTGAATACATGGAGCCCAACCTCCTGTTCTCAATCCCCTCCAGGTGGCTCTGTCACGGTCTCCTAAGAGCCTTTCCAGGTAAATGGATTGCTTATTTTGTTATCAGTGGCTGTCACAAATTGCCACAAATGTAGTGACCTAAAACAACATGAATTCATTTTTTCCCAGTCTTTGGCCTCAGAAGTCTAAAATCAGGTTCACTGTGCTCAACCCAGATGCTTGCAGAACTGAGTCCTTCCAGAAAGCCCAGAAAGAAGCTACTTGCTGGCCTCTTCAGCTCTGAGAGGGTATTCAGAGCCTTTAGGGCTCTGATTACATGCATTTAACCCCACCTGTGGTTAGAGCTCTTGCTCTGACTCTAATCCTGCCTTGTTGGTTCTGATTCTATTGGCTCCACCCTGGGAATGCAATATAGCTTTCCCAACATCCTTAAATTAAGATCCTTGGCCTGAGGAGATAGCTTACTTGGTAGAATGGCTGTGTAGCATCCACAAAGCACTACACAGATGGGGCTTGATGCTACATACCTAAATCCCTGAACATGGGAGGTAGAAGCAGGAGAATCAGAAGTTCAAAGTCATCTGTGGCTTCATGGGACATTCATTCAAGGCCATCATGGGCTCCAAAAGACTCTGCCTCAAATAAACACACTCACACACACACACACACACACACAGAACAACAAGGACTGGTGGACTGTCTTAGCTAGTGTTTCTATTGCTCTGATGGAACACCATGACCAAAAGCACCTTTGAGGTTTCTTTCAGCTTATGTATCCTGCTCACAGTCATCGCTGATGGAAGTCGCGGGAGTTCGAGGCAGGAGCTAAAGCAGAGGCTGTGGAAGGGTGCCTATTACTGGCTTGCTTGGCCTGCTTTCATATAGAACCCAGGACCACCTGCCCACAGGTGGTCCTGCACACAGTGAGCCAGACCCTCCCACATCAATCACGGATCAAGAAAATATACCGCAAGCTTACCCACAGGCCAATCTTGGTGGGGGCATTTTCTCAACTGCTGTTCCATTTCCCAGAATGATCCCAGCTTGCGTCAAGTTGACATGAAACTAGCCAGCACATGGTCAAAACATCTGCCTCTGAATGATCACAACTTCCCCTCAAAGGTAAGATGGATCCCACACAAAGTCCAGACTCTTGGGTGAACAGGAGTCCCATTTTGAACATTAGCCATGACCCTCAGAATAGACTTGTTCCAGGTAGAGCCGAATATAGACAGAAACACAGAAATATAGAAACTCATGTATTTAATTCTTGAGCTTCACATATGCCCTGGTGCTGGGAAAAACAATCCAGGCAGAAAATGAGGAGCACGCACTTTGGACCTGTCCCGACTGAAGTGGCAAAAGTTGAGGCCTCAGCTTTCTAATGTGAGAGGAGTGGTGATGGCAGATGTGGGCAGCGTTAAATAAGGTCTGGAGCCTGCAGAGCACACCACAGCTGGCTGGAGCCTGTAGAGCACACCACAGCTGGCTGGAGTCTGCAGAGCACACCACAGCTGGCTGGAGTCTGCAGAGCACACCACAGCTGGCTGGAGCCTGCAGAGCACACCACAGCTGGCTTGGACTGAGAACTCGGCAGACACTACCCGCTCTCACCTCCAGCACTCTTAGAGGGAGGCTGTCGCTGGCTCCCAGTATGGTCTCTGTGAATACAGACTTCCATATGAGCCACAGGGCCCATGATCTGGCCTGAGATTCCCCATGGCAGCCTGGCTAGGCCAGGAAGCCAGCGCTGCAGGGACTTCTGGTGCCTACTCCTGAGCCTGGTGAGGACAAAACACAGTCAGGCTCCCTCCCACCTTTCCTGAAGCCACAGCTTTGGGATGTCCACACCCATGCTCTAAGAACCATGGGCCCAGTGCCAGCTCCTCTTCCATAGGGTAACGGTTCTCCATTCTGGTCCTAATTATAGAAGCATCCATATCCATCTAGCCTGCTGCTGAGGAAGCTCGGGGAGCACCAGATCCTCTCTCCTCCCCACAGTAGGGGAAGATGCAGAAACAAGAGGTTAAAAATCCCCTCAGCACTGGCTTTAAGCTCAGCCCTACCTTCTACTAGCTAAGGGACTACCAGCATCTTTCTGACCGTGGGGGATGGGGGAGGGTCAAGTTCACTTTCCAACACTGTAATAAAGCATGAGAACTAAAGCAATTTGGGGAGGAAACTTTATTTCAGCTGCAGAAGCCATGGAGGAGTGCTGTTCAGTGACTTGCTCCTCATGCTTCCTCATTTGCTTTCTTATACACCCTAGGACCACCGGTCTAGGGGTGGCTCCACCCACACTGGGCTGGGGGCCTTCTACATAATCAATCAATCAAATGAACAAACAAACATGTCCCACAGGCTTGCCTACAGGCTCTGATAGGAGCATTTTTCTCAACTGAGTCTTCCTCTTCTCGGATGATGATAGCTTGTGTCACGTTGAAGAAAGAAAGGAGGAAACAGGACCAAGGTCTCCTCTGATCCTTTCTGCCCTGGCTGTCCTGGAACTCACAGACACCCACCTGCGTCTGCCTTCTGAGTGCTGGAATCAAAACTTCGCACTGCTACGCCCAGCCCTACATTCTTACTATGAAAAAGGAATGTCCGGAGAACCAAAGCTCAGGGCATGAGGTCAGCCTGTTTGAGCAGCCATCCCTATCACGGAGAAAATGAGCTCTGGGGTCAGCTGCCCTGCATGAAGGATGGTGTGGGGAGGGGTCTCCGAGGCCGGTGGAGTACCCCTGACACCCTGTCCTGGAACCCTTCCACGTTTGAACTTTTGTCCTTCAAAGGCCAGTATCCCAGAGCGGCTGGCCTGTTAGCCCCTGTGTTCACATGAACAACTGAATTCCAAGGCCTTCCCTGAACACAGAGCCAACGATACTATTGTTCTAAGCCCATGTCAAATATTTATAATACAAACAATATTACATCAATAGCAGGAATCAAAAAAAATCACCCATAATCCCCCAAACCTGGAGAGTGGACAGTTTGGTTCTCTTTTGATTCGGTTTCTGTTTTTGGCTTCTCTTCCAGCTCTCGCCCACCCACAAAACTGACCTTTCCAGTGCTGAGCTTCTGCCTCGATGCCCTGCCACACGGCACGGCCTCCCCAGCAGCAGCCTTCCCAGTCAGCTTTAAATCAGGAGTGCTGTTGCTGAGGGCACTGAGGCCGCAGCTGAGTCCCCATTCAAGCCTCTTTCCTTTCTGAGGCAATTTCCTCAGGCTACTCTCTCAGCTGCAGCTCTTGAAAGAACTGAGAGTGGGGTTTTGCCTGGGGCTTGCAGCGAGCTGGCACTTGAGGGCTGAGAGGGAACCAAGGGTTAGGGACGGTCTCTAGACTGGCTGAGAGAAATGAGGTTTTGCCCTGGGCAGTCTCGAAAGGCCTCTATCCCCCAGGAGGAACCCTGAGAGTGGAGTGGAGTGGAGAGCTTCCTGCCCCTGCCTCCCTGACATCCCTCCAGCGTCATCAGCTGCAGAGTTCACCCAGTCCAGGGCAGCGAGACACCCAGAAGAGCTGTCTGTCCTTCAGACAGGAAGTGCGATTGCAGTTGCTGCTGGGAAAACCCACCCACCATCCTTGTGTCCTGGAGAGAGCCGAGAAAGCGCCACGGGCTCTGTGTGTAGCTGCTACCGGGCTAGATCTAACCTGGAACATCGTGAGAGACAAGGAAGGAGACAGGTCTCTGTGGTGCTGTCCCCACAGTCAGGCAGGCCGTGGTGGATCCACCAAAGGACCCCCCCCCACCCTGCTGTGCATTAGGGTCACCAGAGGAGCTATGGGTCTGCTCACACACACACACACACTCACACACACACTCACACACACTCACTCACACAAACTCACACTCACACACACTTAAACTCACACACACTCATACACACTCACACACACTCACACACACTAACTCACACAAACTCACACACACACACTCATACACACACACACACACACACTCACACACACATGCACACACACACACTCACACACACACACTCACACACATACACACTTACACACACACACACACACATGCACACACACACAGACCCCCACACACTCACACACACACACATGCACACACACACACCACATGCGTGCACAGAGAAACCTAGAACTTAGAAAGCTGAGGCAGGAGGATGGTGAATTCAAGGATAGCCTGGGCTACCTAGGAAGACACTGTCTCAAAAAATTTTTTTTCTTTCAGTGCATATGTATAGTGATTGCATGAACGTGTGTGAGCAGGTGCATGTGTGTGGTTCCATGCACACATGGACATGTGTGGAGACCAGAGGTGTCTTCCTCTACCCTCTCTACCTCTCTTTTTTAATAATTTTTTTTATTTATTACAATTTATTCACTTTGTATCCCGGCTGTGACCCCCTCTCACTCCCCCCTGCCCCCCGCCAGTCCACTGATCTATCTTTTTGAGAGACAGGTTAGAACCAGGTATATAACCTAGGACAGCCTTGAATTTCTGATCCACCTCCTCTTCTACCTGCACTTGCCCAGTGCTGGCATTCTGGGTGCACACCACCACATCCCATTTGTGAAGTGTTAGGAATGGAACCCAGAGCTTCCTGCACGCCAGGCAAGCACTCTGTCAACTGATGCCTCCAGCCTCCTGAACTGGTGTGGCCTGGGGCTGGAACTGAGATGCGCTGGACTGGTGTGATGCCCTCCCGGAAGGGCACACTACAGTTTGTATGCGGTTTGCATGTAAGAGGCTCTGTGGCTGGTCCTGCTAGTCTGTGTGGCAGTGTTGGTAAGTTATGGGACCTTTAAGAGGTTGAGCCTTGCCGGGGTGTGGAGGTGCCCATCTTTAATCCTAGCCCTTCCCCGATTCCTGAGGCAGGTGGATCTCTGTGAGATCAAGGCCAGCCTGGTCTACAGAGTAAGTCCAGGACAGCCAGGGCTATACAGAGAAACCCTGTCTAGATAAATTTAAAAATAAAATTTAGGAAGTGAGGAAGAAAGAAAGAAAGGAAGGAAGGAAGGAAGGAAGGAAGGAAGGAAGAAAGAAAGAAAGAAAGAAAGAAAGAAAGAAAGAAAGAAAGAAAGAAAGAAAGAAAGAAAGAATCAAAGAAAGAAACAAAGAAAGAAAGAAAGAAAAAGGTGGGGCCTTCTGCAAGGTCATGAGGTCATTGGCAGTGCATCCCTCAGAACAGATTAATACTGTTTTCCTGGGATCCTGGTTAGTTGCTAGGGGAGTGGTTGTTACAAGAATGAGCCTGACCCTTGAGTGCTCTCTGCTTTTCCAGGTCACCATGGGATCACTGGCCTCATACCTGCCGCTCTGATGTTATTTGCCAAAAGGCCCTCGTGCGATGTCAAATCACTGGAATTACCTAATCTTGGACTTTTAACCTCCAAAACTGTTAGCTGACTAAACAAACTACCCAGCCTCAGGTGTTTTGTGATAATAAGGAAAAATGAGCTAATACAATGGATTTTGTGATGCAAGGACAAGAACACATTTAGGCTAATAAGACAAAGCAGTTTCTAAGGTAAGCAGGGTGCTTGCAAGGGAAGGGGGAGCTAAAGCCCCATTCAAGTATGTGGTCCTCCCCCAAGGCTTGTGAAAGAAGCCCTCCACCTCCATAAAGCAGTGTTTCTCTGTGCTAGTAGAGCCTGGTCCCCTTGCTCTCCTCTTGATGTAAAGACAGCACCTGGGCATGGCAGGCTAGGGTCTGAGTCAGGCCTGGACACCACAAGGCTACTGAACTCTCCAGCAGCTTTTCTGTTCTCTTGGGCCATCTTATTCCTCAGGTCAGATAGGCCTGAAAGCCCTGCTGGACACTGGGGCTATAAGTTTTTTTTTGTTTTGTTTTTCATGTTCAGGTGTGCGTGTGTGTTACAGGTATGTGTGTATCTGTATTTGCTTGCATGTGAGCCCATTGTGTGTTTGTGAATGCGTGAGTAGGTCTGTGTATGCTAACATCCAAAGTTAACGTTTGGTATCCTCCTTGATCACATTCCATTTTATTTATTGAGGAAGCGTCTCTCATCCATTACCTAGTCCAGCATCCTAGTCGGTGTTCTACAGCTAAGAGGAGACACCATGGCCATAGCAACTTTTATAAAGAAAAGCATTTAATTGGGGCTGGCTTATGTTTCAGAGTATTAGTCCATGACTGTCATGGTGGGAAGCATGGGAGCACCCAGGCAGACATGGTGCTAGAGAGGTAGCAGAGAGTTCTACATCTGGATCCACAGGCAGCAGGAAGAAGAGTGAGCCGCTGGGCCTGGCTTGAGCTTCCGAAACCTCAAAGCCCACCCTCAGTGACACCCTTCTCCCAATAAGGCCACATCTACTCCAACAAGGCCACATGTTCTAATTTTTTTCAAATAATGCCATTCCCTATGAGCCTATGGGAACCATTTTCATTCAAACTGTCATATCCAGCTAGCTGCTTGCCCTGGGGATCCCCTGTCTCTGCCCCCCAAGTTCTGGGATTGAATGAGGGCTCACCCAGCCAGTTTTTACTTTTATGAGTCAGTTCTGTCCATGGACTGGAAGCACTGTACCACTGAGCCACCTCCCCAGGCCCCACATCCTAGTTCTGATAGCCACTGGGTCTAGGAAACTTGCAAGCCCACAGGAGGTCTGGGGTATTCTTCAGGGTACCTGAGAAAATAGACTCTTGTGGTCTCTCCTTAGGGAGGCAGAGGCCTGAGCCCTGGACAAGAAGAGGTTCCCCTTCCAGAACCTTTTCCCAACTTCACCCTTTCAGCAAGGGCCAGCCCCTCCTGTTCCACCCCTCTGAGCACTGCTCTCAGGACACCATCCATGCATGGGGACGGACTTCTAGCTACAAGACCCCTGCCCCCAGCGGTCTATCTGAAAGTCCATGCTCTCAAAACAGAAGACAAAGCATATGGCAACTGGCTTCTAGACGTGGGATGCAGAAGGTGGCTATGGCACAGGGAGGGCGAGCAGAGAGAAACATGGCTTTCTCCCAGCCCCTTCTCTGGGAGAGACGGTCTTTCCAGGGGGAGCCCAGAAGGAAAGATATTCCCAGAAAGGGTGCAACTGGTGCTGTTCAGATATAGCTGTGGTCTGACTGTGTTGTGTGTGTGACAAAACATTTCCTGGGAGATGCAACACACACATCTACTTACTCCAGATAGGGATTCCATGACAGACCACCAAAATCCAGTTTTGTGAACCCTAAGTTTTATTGGGGTTACTTGCAGGCATATGGGTGAGGGGTTACTTACAGAAACAAAAATGACTCAAAGACAGCTTCATCACCAAGGACCATGCTCAACGTGGGTGACAGCTCAGAAAAGCCGGGAACCTGAAGCACAGTGCACAGGCTGTAGGCAGTTCAAAAAGGAGAGTGTCCTTTCCAAACAACTCTGGTCTAAACCACTTCCAGGCAACTCAGAGGGTTTCTGCTTCTTCAGGCAGCGTCTCTGATCTCAGAGTCTTCTTTGCAGCTCAGCTTCCCTTTCTCTGAGAGCGACTCTCAGCTTTTATTTTTATTGTTTACTCTGGCAGACAGAGGCCTGGTGAATCTGGTCAGTTTCAGGGACTTCCTGAAGCTATTTTTGAGTGGTTTGTCTTCATGTTTAAGGAACTTCCCACAAAATGGAATGCTTCAATATTGGAGGAAGCTATTACAGAGCAGACTATGAGAGGGTCACAGGGAGGTGAACCCCTAGTTCCACCCCTAGCAAGATCTCCAATGGCTGCAGTCTTTTGTAGTACCACTAAGATGGAGAAGAGTCTGTAGGAGGCTCTGTCCAGGCCCAAACAGAAAGGCAGCCTGTTCATGCTGTCCCAACCTGAGCTGCAGTGGGAGGGAACACACACTGCTCCAGGGCCTCATGCCTACTGCTATGACAATGATCAAGGAGGAAGAAAGGTCAGCAGATGTTATGAAGTTCAGGCTCTTCTGACCCAGAGTGGTGTGCTTAGGACAGCTGTGTGAAGATGGAGGCAGAGAGCGGAGAGACCAACTGCAAACCCAAACTCAACAGAAAACCAATCTGAAATAGAAAACTAAAAGAGATGAGGACTGTTTCCTTCTTCCCTGCCCCATCCTTCCTCTTTTTTCTTCTCCCCCTTCTTCTTTCTGTCCCCCTCTTCCTCTCTCTGTCCCTCCCTCCTTTCTGCTTAGTCTTTTGGGCTCAGGCTTGGATGGAGCCTTTTCTTTGATTTTCAGTTTTGTTTATTTGTGCATGAACTGTGCAAGTGCCAAGGCATGCAAGGGACTATCGCAGGACAGCACTCATCAGCTCTCTCCTTCCACAGAGGGTTCTGGAGAACAAATGTCAGGCTGGCGTGGCAAGCTCTTTTACCCTTTGAGTCATCTCAGCAGCCCACACAAGGCATTTTGAACAGACAGAAAGGAGTCACAGTCTGAGCCCAGTCTGGAGGAGCTTGATCCCTGAGGGGTCCATGTGGTGGTACTCTGGCAGGAGACATCAAACATCTAAGAAAGGACAAGATGGGAGGTCCTGGGTTATATGGATTGCACCCATTCCTTTGACTTAGTTTGTAGAGGTGTCAAAGGAGACTGACCTCTAAAACTGACCCCATCCTTCCTAGGCCAGCCCTGATGCCTGCAGATCCCTGCAGTGTGAGCTTTGGTTCACGAACCAACACTGACACTGGTGGGGAAAAGCCAGTGCCCCCACACAGCTTAGATCTACTCTGTGCTCTGTGCTTACACAATGCTTCCTGACGTGTGCAGCTACATCACAACCCTGGTTAGAAAGCCCCGACCTCAGAGAAGAGAAACATTTTGCCCAAGGCTCTTTGGTTTCTGGAGCTCACCCTGCCTGGCCATGTTACCCACTGCCTTCTTGGCAGGTGGGCCTGCAGTCTTTCTGGGCATTTGGGGGGCCATATCTCCACGGACATCTGGTATTCCTGTTCCCCCAGCTGGCTTGGGCTGAAAATGCTATTATCTACACTTGCTAGTCTGGCTTTCCTGCTCTGTGCCATTCTCTCCCTCCAGAGCCTGCCACTGTCCCAGCAGCTTGGCCCAGCAGTCTCCCACTCCTGACCCCTAGCTTAGTTCTTCATCTCCACCCCAAGACACCCCATCCTTCCCAGGCACCACATTTCCTTGGGTTCACAGAAACCCTAAAATAACACCTAGTCCTGAGGATCAGGGTCTACATTTCAGTTCTGCTAATTATGTTCTGTGACTATGTGACCTTGGGAGGAAAACTTTCCTCTCAGGGCCTCCTCTCCTCAATATGACACTGTGAATTGAGCCCCATACTCTCCAAGTTCTTCTCTGTGCTGTCTATGAGAAATGTCCCACTCATTTCTCCTTCCCCTGCTCTGAGCTTCCTGTGTGCTTACCATCCCAGTCTCCCTGCTCCACATGATGTTTAAAGAGCTAGCTGGTTAACTAGCGACTGGTAAAATGTGTATGTGCCTGAGTATATGGACAAGAACCATGTGCATTGGGCCTCTTGGAACTGGAGTTACAGGTAATGTGAGCTGCCTGTGTAGATGCTGGGAACTGAACCCCGGTCCTCTTAACACTGAAGCATCTCTCCAGCCCTCCTTGTGGTGTTTTATCATCTGCTCTGAACTCCCTGAGGGCAGATAGGTATCTACACCTAAGGCTGCCATGAATTAAGACATGCTAATGCATTTCTCACCAAGGATCACGGGCATTTAAATTAGGAGCCTGCTTCTCTTCATACGCCTGCAGTGGGCAGGACTCTGAGTGGGCACTGGGCATCTGGTTAGCCTGGCTGCTGGTAGTGGGTGCATACCCTCACTGGGTTCTGCAGCTTCTGTGAGGAACGTAAAGAGGCCTTCTGGAGAATGCTGCGTGCCTTCTTCTGCCTCTGAGGTCCATTGCTATTCCATAATCAAAAGATGGCATCAGAAAACACATAGGGCTCAGATTCTTGTGTTACTGCCATACCTGCTTGGGCAGGGTGGGGGCTGGAGGTGGGGGTTGGACAGAGGGCAGCCCTTGCTCTCTCTGCCAGAAGCCTTCCTTAAGAAGACAAAGTCAGGATCTGCATCTCCATCTAGCGGATTTACTCAAGGCTGAGCACAGCATGGAGCCCATTTCCACTCCCTTGTCAAACTCTGGTTTGCAGAGGATGCCTGCCTATGTGGCTAAGTCACTTTCTTCTCAGCCAATTAGATCTGGAAATGCTGGAGAGACAGCTCAGTTGGTAAAAGGCTTGCTTCCACAGCCCATGATTAAAGGAGACAAGAGGCTAGAGAGAAGGTTCAGCATCAAGAGCTACTGCTACTCCTCCAAAGGACTAGAGTTCAGTTTCCAGTGCCTACATCAGGTTGCTCACAACCACCTGTAACCTAGGGGATCCAATTGCCTCCATGGGCACCTGTGCACACAATGTATACACACAGACACACAAATTAAAAACTAAAAATAGGAGAGATCCAAGATGGCTGCCATTAGAGGACACTGTGACTGAGGAGTAGGACAGCAGAAACAACGCAGCGACCAGGAGACTGAACTCTGGGACCTAAAACGCCAGCATCCGTGATTGCCAGGTGAGCAGAACTCCCACGGTGAGAAAATCAAGTGGGAAAACCCTAGGGACACCCAGTTATTCTCCGGAAAAACCTCCGGGTGACCAGCAGCGCACAGCTCTGATTGGAACGAGCAGCCGCCGCGCTGGGCGCCCGCACCCGCCATTATAGACTGGATCACACAGTCTCGCGGGCAGTCTGAGGAGGAACCGGGTACCGTTTTCACCGAACTGCACCCTACGAGTGCACACTGCACCCAGGTTCTGCTTCAACCCACGGGTGTGCGGCGGGCACGAACCGATCGCCGGAACCACCCCAGTCTGAGAAAGGCGGGGGACCGTTTTGACCAGTTTGCACTCTGCGGGCGCGAGCCACACGCTTCTGCCAGCAAAACCTCAGTCCCTGTGCCAGTCCGCGGGCAAGTCTGGCAGGGACCTGAGTTCTGCTTCAACCCACGGGTGGGCGTGCACGGATCGCAGGAGCCACCCCAGACTGACAAAGTCCGGGGACCATCATGACCAGACCGCACACTGAGGGCCAAAACCTCAGTCCCTGTGTGTGTCCACAGGACAGACAGAGAAGGCCTCAGGCACCATTTCAGACAGGCCTGCATTCA
>CM053747.1:51116380-51130337 GCA_028658305.1 Pachyuromys duprasi | reverse complement strand
AGTGAGGGAAACAGGGAATGTTTCAGTCATGATCTTGATGGCTGACTCTTTGACCCTCCCCCATACAAGCTGGGGAGTGACAGATGGGCTAGATCCCAGGGGAGGGCATTGCAGCCAGCCCTGAGGAGACAGGATGATCTGGGTTTGGATGGAAGGGAAGGAGGTCCTCCCCTGTTGGTGGACTTGGAGGGGTCGGGGAGGAGGGAGATGAGGGAGGGAGTGGGAGGGTGGGAGGGAATGAGGGAGGAGGTTATGCCTGGGATGCAAAGTACCTAACCTGTGATTGATATAAAAATAAATAAATTAATAAAAAAAAGAATACAAAGGTTAAAAGCACACAACTCCTGATCCTCAGATGCTCACTGGAAAGCAGGGTAAGAAATTATGTAAACAGACACTGCTAGCGAGTGTATGAGAAATACTGTGAAGAGATATGTTACAGGATGCCATGGAGAAGGCTGACCAGGATGAACCAAAAGAATGTGTTCCTGGGTGCATGCACCTGTTGGGGGCGGGGGGAGAGGTGCATGTGCACACACTCATTCATGGGACTCAGTCACAGAACCACTCATGAAGATGGAAAACTGAACCATAATACAGTGCTTTTTGAGAAATTATTAATGTGGTAGGTAAGGGAACAAACATCTCACATCCAAATGCAATTTTCTACTTACTTCAGAGATAATAAAATTGAGAAAGAAAGAAAAAAAAACTAAAAATAAAAAGCGGGGAATTAGTGGTTTGTAATCCCAACACTGGGAGGCAAATACAAGTGAATCCCTGGGGCTCACTGACCAACCAACACATGAGGGTTGGGTGGGGGGGAGGTCGGGCAGAAACAGAGAGAGACAGAGACAGAGAGAAAGAAAGAGAGAGAGCAAACCCAGCCTCAAAACTATTAAGCAAGATGCCCAATGTCATGATCTGGGATGTGTACAAGCAGCCGAAGGCAATTTGCTCTAATACATCACATTGATTTCATTCAGAAACAGACCTGGGGTATCTGGAGGCCCCATCTCCTGTTCTTCCCAGTGCCCATACCTGCCAGCAAGGCAGGGCAGGGAGCCTAAGCAAGGCAACTGGAGTTAGGACCAAGGTGTCTGCCCACTGCCCACTGGAGCCTTTCGATTGATCTTGGGGATTGACTGCCTGCAGTGAGGCGGGAGGAGGAGGAAGTGGCTTTGGAGTGCTCTTCCTTCCGCACCTGGAGGAATCAGTTTCCGGATCCCTGCAGCCAGGTTTCTTTATCTTCTGTGTCCCTTCATCTCTTATCTCTGCGTCCACTAGCTGGCAGAGGGCCATGCCCAGCACCTTCCAATCTGGGAGCCTGGGACTTGGGACTCTGAGCCTGTAGAGAAGAGTAGAGGGTTGCCAAGGACCCACTGCCAAAGGCGGACTGATGGCAACTGCCATCACTAGCCAGAGGCCTCTCGGCAGAGGAGAGGACGCCCATAGGATGGGACATCACACCAGCTGCTTTCATGTCCTTCAGCTAGCTGCAAGGTGGCCTCTGGGATCCCAGACCTCAGAGCTGAGGGTAGAAGTACCGTAGAGTACTCAGCAGAGAGCACAGGTTGCGAGAAAGGACCCTGTGCATCTCAGATTCCAGCTAAGGGGCACCTGAGGCTGACAGAACGCGGGGTGGCTTTGGAGGTGAAGAGGTCCACGGTTCAGGGCAGGAGGCCTGGAGCGGCCAGGGAGCTGGGAGGGTTACCCATTGCTGGGCTCCTCCCCGGGGCCGCCCTGCCCCGCCCCCGCCCGGACAGCCTGGGCGGGGACCCGTGGCGGGAGGGCGCGCCGCCCGGTGCTCCAGGTGCATTTCCCGAGAGCCTGGGGGCCGCGGTGGCCCGGGAAGAGTGGCCTGTCTCGGATCTGCTCTTGCCACGTCTCTACACCCGGTCCACTGGACGCCAATGAGCCTCAGAATCCAGGTAACCAAGGGCGGAACTCCCAGCCAGTGTCCCCCACGGGTCCCCGTCCACGCGCTCCTTCTCTGCCGCTGAGCCGCGGAGGCCGGGTGCTGCTTGGAGATGAATCTTGGAAAGTTTGCGCCTGGACGGCAGTACATCAGGCAACTGCCAAGGCAGACACTTGCACCCGCGCACCCCAAGCCACATGAAGGAGGGGAGGCTCCTGCCCTGGCCTTTCTGAGTATCCCGTTTTTTCTCTTAAGTAGATCAGCAGATCAGCGAAGCAGACACCCTCTCTCCCTATCCTGGCTCTCCCTTAAAAAAAAAAAAAAAAATCCCGGGATGGGAACTAACAGTTAGTAATTCTAAACCTCAGGAATGTTTATGTCTGAACTTCCCGCCTCCTCCCACCAGACGCACACTATGAACCAGTCAGATGGTGTGTGAGGAAGGCGCAGTTTTGTGCCCACTGAGGTAGGTCTGCACCCTGATGAAGTGGGTGCCCAGACACAAGAAGCCGTCTTTTCTTCTTTTCTTTCTCTCCCCCCCCCCCCCGCCCCCGTCACGTTCTGTTTGGTCAGGTCCTCACTGACAACCATTTCAGCACTGCGAGGCCCAGTCTGATGAGCCTAGGTGGTGAGGTGGGTTGCAGCCTGCAGGTGCACAGCACCAGAGCCCGCTCAACCCTCACGGGTGCACAGAATGGGCTTCCTTCAGTTTGGACTGGGAGACGCGCTGGCTGTGTGGCGGAAAGGAGAAAGCTGTGCCTTCTCCCAGAGCCAGAGATGGGGAGGTGGGCCCTAAAGCAGCCATGATGGCAGACATGGACAGCCCCAATTTTACTTTTCCCGAGGGGCAAGAGGGGCAAACCGTGCAGGTGGTACGTGAAGAAAGGAGACCCCAAAGCATTTGGCATTAAGCATTAAGCATTTGGGTCAGGCACAGTGGTGGGCCTCAGCCATGGCCTTAGACCAGGATCTTCTGTGTTTTAAGAGATCACTGTATTTGTTTAATATTGTGCATGGGGGAGGTACAGAGAGAAGCCAGAAAGACAATTTTCAGGAATAGATTCTTTCCTTCCATCATGTGGGGCTGAGGATTGCACCAGGTTGTCAGGCTTGGTAGCAAGCACCTTAATCCACTGAGCCATTTTCCTGGTCCTTTTCTGCGTTCTGCTTGCCTGTGCCCTTGACCAGCAGGGACCTATTCTCCTTGAAGTTCCAAAGTGCACAAGGCAAGGGCACCTCCAAACAGAACTCAAATCCCCTTAGGAAACTCTGCCAAGCCCTAGCCAGCCCCTTGTTAAGCTCCCCGGACAGCAGGAGGCAGGCAGGACCTGCATTGCTCCTTTCTGTAGCCATGGTACTTGGCGGGGGGGGGGGGCATGGCCAGAGCATCGTGAGTTAACCAGAAACAGGTGAGTTCAGTGAGTTCTTTTCCAGCAGGCAGGTCTCTGCCCTTGGAGAGCAGGAAGCACATTGAAAAGTGGGACCAGAAAGCTGTTGACACTCCCAGATGCCTTCACACCCTGCCCCTACTTGGGGCAACTTCTTTCTTAATCCAGCAAAAGAAAGCATAACCATCAAGCCCACTTCTTGTAGGGCCAAGGTGCAGCAGGGTGCTGGGTGAAGTGGACAGTGTGTCCCTCGCCTGGGCTGGAGGATGAGAAACTGGTCCACCTAGAGGAGTTCCTCCCCACTCCTCAGGAGCTCTCATTTGGAAACAGTAATTCTCAGTGCCTCTTCTTGATTCTTTCCGCCCTGTAGGGTTGCTAGGGATTGCAGAAGGAATTTGCTTCTCTTGCCTTAGTTTCCCCTAGTGATAAAGTTTTTTGAGCAAATGGGTGCTCAGGAGGCATCTCTATGCTGCAGAGCAAACCCAGCAGGTGACAAGTGTGTTTATGTGTGTGAATGTGGGGTGCTTCTCTAGGTGAGCTTTATGTCTCTCTTGAGCAGTAACTGTGCATTTTAGTGTGTCCTGGGAGAGTGGGCCTTACCAGGAGCACATAGTAGCTTTGCAAGAAGTATTCACTGATCATAAATAATCTCTACAGGAAGAAAAATTTCCAGAACTCATAAGAACTGGAGAACCTTGAATCCCTCTCCCCTTCTTCCTTCCCATGTGAGGGGAGGAGAGGGGATACCCTGTCATAGAGGCAAGGGCCAGGACAGGAAAGAGGAGGGAGGGCTCCCAGAATCCAGGCAAGGGCCTTCAGGCTGGCTCCCCCAGAGAAACCATGAGCTGACTCTCACTGCATGGGGCAGTGGGAAAGTCCTGGTGAGGAGGAATCCGAGTTTCTTAAGGAGGGGTAGAGGCTAACATGAGCTGGGCAAAGTAATCTGCCAGTCTGAGAAGTACATCCACAGGCTGGGGGGTTAGGGGAGGTTGTGCAAAGGCTCCCCTGGGAATACAGGAGGAAATCTTGGGGTCAGGGGAGAGCCACACACTCTCATACAGAACACAGCTTTTTTTTCTGTGTGACCCTGGGGGGTTGGCCTTTTGCCTCAGCCCTGCCTTTGACCCCAAACAGCTCTGTTCATTGTCAGAGCAGGAATGCACCTGCTGAACCTTGGAGCTGGGGCAGAGAGAGCAGAAGCCCAGCCTTGAAGAAAGTGTGATTTCCCAGTTTGTTGGGATAACTGGGGAGAAATGTGGGGATGTCAAGGAAACAGCAGCAGCAATGAGGCTTCACCTGAAGGAATGAGTCTGGGTGGGGCTTCTCCGATTGCTAAGGCCCCTGTAGACCTCCCTATCCCTCTGCTGTCCTTGCCCCTAGCCATCCTCTGTAGAGAGAGTAAGGCCATGCCTGAGACCTGGCTTTCTGTCCCCTTGCACCCTGGCTTTCTCCTACAAGTTCTGTGGCTTTCCGCCACAGGGGATGGAAAAGTACTCCTGTTGCAACACTTCGTGAGTCAGTGTCCACTCTACTGTCCAGTGTGTGGCCCTCACTTGGAGACAGGCTTGGATCTTCAGAGAACGGGACAAGGAGATTGTTATGAAATTGTGTAGGCTGCCAGAGGGGAGCCATCACATGTGAGGGTTTCAGTGGTTTCTTACACTTGGGAAAAGGATGCTGTTCCCCAAAGTGGTGGCCCAGTCTCATCCCCACCGAGCCCTGTCTGCTAAGCTGGGTTTCAGTCTGTAGTATTCTCCTGCCTTCTGACCTTGACCAGGCCAGGATGGCTGGCAGCAGGCTCTAGACTGTGGGCATCTGAGGAAGGAGGGTTGTCTGAGCCCCAGTCAGGGCATTTTGTCTCTTAAGGTTACCCACCCCCTTTGGTTAAGTAGCTCTGTAGCCAAGGTGCCCCGTGCAACTTGGGGAATTCACTGAAAGCCTGTCAGAGGCACGGAGCCCAACCACACATTTTCTAGTGCCCCAGAGCCTGGCATCCCGCTGCCACAGTAGCCTGACACTGGTCTTGGCCCCATTCCCAGCATCTGAATGCCAGTGTGGCTGGTGGACAGTCCCCTCCGATTCTGGTACTAACACTGTTCAGCTGGAAGACTGGTCCTGTTTCTGAGCCTCGATTTCTTCACCTGCCACAGTAGCCTGGATTATATCAAGGTATCTCATCTTTCGCACCATTGCCATTTGGAGGCAGGGGGGAGGGGACTATCTTGTACCATAATGAGTGTTTCCTTTTACCCTGGGCCCCTACACAACAGTTATCACATACACGCAGTACCTATAGATACCAGAAGAGGGCATCAGATTCCCTTGAAACTGTAGTTATAGATCGTATGAGCCACCATGTAGGTGCTGAAAACCAAACCCAGGTACTCTGGAAGAGCAGTCAGCACTTAACTAGATCATGCTGGCTTCAAACTCACAAAGATTTGCCTGCCTCTGCTGGGATTGAAGATGTGCGACAGAATGCTGGGCTTCGGGGTCCTTTTTGGTGTGAGAGAATGCCTTCAGACATCACCAAATGTGCACCCGGGCAGCATCACCTCTGGTTGAGAAGGGTTGTGTTAGAGCAGTGGTTCTCAACCTTCCTGATGTTGTGACCCTTTAATACAGTTCCTCATGGTGTGTGACTCCCCAACCATGAAGTTATGTCATGGCTGCCTCATACCTGTAAGTTTGCTTCTGTTATGAATCATAATGTAAATATTGGATATGCAGGATATCTGATACGTGACTCCTCTGAAAGAACCATTCACCTTCCCTTCCCAAAGGGGTTTCAACCCACAGGTTGAGAGCTGTGTCAGATGGTCCCTGAAGACTTTCCCTTCCCCAGGATTCCTCCTGGGACAAAAGGGCTTCCAGCTAGCTCGGACTGTGCTCTGTGCATGAATGAGGAGTAAGCGGGGCAGGTCAGAGGGACGGCAAGGCTGTTGGACCACATGCTGAGAGCCAAGGCCAGGCTCTCATTGCCTCTAGAACTTGAGTTACATAAGAAGGAGGGGGTAGAGGCAGGCCTGTGGTCTGCGCCCCACCCCCGAGGTCAGTGACCTTCCAGTGCAGGGCAGCATGCTGATGAATGTTGTGTCCTTACTCCACATTCCTCTCTCCTTGCCCTGGGAAGGGGTGCAGGAAGTGAATCAGCCCAGCAAACACGGGGGACAGGGCTGGGTGCCCTTTTAGATGCATGTTCACACCTCAACCAACCTACCCTGCCTGGGTTTTGATTATTCCTCCCATGCCAGCTGTTTATTAACTCTGTCCACGGAATCCCCCTCTGACCTTGTTGCCTAATGGAAGGACAGAAGATTTATTTTGACAAGGTTAGGTTCGGTGCTACGGTTGTTGATGAATCTTGGAAGTAAATCACTATTGCTCTGGGCTCTTCATTCTTGCAGTCTTCAAGAAGTCACTCAGCTCTCGGCTGCATTCTGGGAAGGCTCCCCAGGCTACAGAAACCCCTAAACAAAAGTGTCTGTTACCGCCCTGCACAAGTGTACAGATGAGGGTGTGGCCAGCTATGAGCTCCTGTGTACTAGAGGGAACAGTACAGAAGGAATTTCTTTTAGGGAGAAGATGGCAGCAGTGTCAGAAGTTCCACAAGAGATGGAGGTGGTCTTGTTGTTTGTCTCTTTGTTACTGTGATGAAACGTATAGAATATAGCATTCTTGTTTTGACAGTGTGTGTGTGTGTGTGTGTTCATGCGTGCATGCCTGCATATGTGGGCCATGCACACCTGTGGTAGTCAGAGCTTAGCCTCAGCTGAGACAGGCCTTCTCACTTTCACCTAGAGCTAACCAAGTAGGCTAGGCTCTCCAACAGTGGGATTACAGGTATGTGCCATCATACCTGGCTTTTTTACTTATGTGGGTCCTGGGTAGTCCTCATGCCCACCAGCAAGCTCCTTCCTGGCTAAGCCACCCCCCAAGCCCTGTTTTGGAAGTATTAAATTATACAATTCATTGTCACCAAGCACATCCATATTGTTCCGCAGCTGTCACCACCTCTGTAGCTGCACTACTTCATCATTGACCAGCTAAAACTTTGCGCACAATAAACGCCCACGTCCCACTGCCCAGCCAGCCTGCAAAAGACCCCTGCTTCCTGTGCCTGTGACTGACCGGTAAGGGTACCTTGCATCAAGCAGTATGAGTCTCTTTTCTATGGCACATAACACAGTACTGCAATCGCCTAAGTGTTTAATGAAAAGAGGTTTATTTGGTTCACAGTTGTGGTCCAGAGGCGAGGTGATGTGTCTGTTGTTGGCCCTTCTGGCTGCCAAGCTGGAAGCAGCACAGAACATCTCCTGGAAGCAGACAGGAAGCACGCCTGTGTGTACATGTCTTCCCCTCCTCTTCCTGGGAACATGCTTGGAGGTTCTAGCTGGGCACCCTCTGCTTGTGTACCCCTGACTGAGCATGGTCTGTCCCTCAAGATGCGCTGGTGGGGAGCACAGGAGGAAGACAGCACCATGTGTAACTCATGGAATAATCCAGTGTTTGTCTTTCTCTGGCTGACCTCTCCATTTCCATAACACCTTCATGGCTGGTGGTTGGCGTGTGTTGTAGCCTGAGTCAGAATTTCCTCCTGGGGTAGCTGTGGGTAGCTATGGACCACATTCTGTGCCTCTGATCTTCGTCCCCCTGGATATCAGGGCTGCTGCCACCCTTTGGATACTGTGACTGATTCTAGGGTGAGCCAGGTGGGCAGCAGCTGTCGAATCTCCGAATTGGACCTCTAGGATTGGAGCTGCTAGTGATATGGGAAGAATACATTTAGAATTCTGTGTGCTTTTTGAGATAAGCCTGGGCTGGATGAGCTATGGCTCAGTGGCTAAGGGTGTTTGCCACCCATCCTGGGACCTACATGGTAGAAAGAAAAATCAGACTTTGCAAATTGTCCTCTGGCTTCCCCATGGCTGCTGCTGCTGCTGCTGTGTGTATACGAGCACACACATGCGCACACAAAATTAATAAATACAATTGAAAAATAAGTCTCTTGAGATAGGCTCTTCATATATAGCTTAGGCTGGCCAGAGCGTGCAATCCTCCTACTCAGCTCCTGAGTGCTAGGATTATAGGCAGGTACCTATGTTTAGGTTGCTTCAAGGAGAGATGTTTGACTTTGCTTTCAAGGATAAATGATCTCTTAGGACATGGGGGTGGGGGAATAGACAGAAGGAAGGTTCTAGCTTACAGCATGGAGTGAGTGGTTTGGAGGCTTGTGTGTGGCATCAGAGGCTGTGCCGTAGGTGAGCATAGAAGTAGGAGATGGAGTGGAGAGACTTGCTCCCAGCTAAGGAAACTGTGCTCTGTCCCATGGCAACTGAGAAGCAATGAAAGAGATTTTAGGCAGGAAGCCATGAAGGTTGATCGCCATCTTGCAGGGATGGCACTAGAAGTGACAAAGCAGGAGGACTGGGAGGGAAAGAGACTGGAGGCAAGAAAACCACCCAACCAGGGGGCTTCACAGAGCTGGAGTGCCGGTGGCTGTTCAGGGCTGCTCATCCTCAGGTTTACAGCTGAGTAGATGAGGCAGCCTCCCTCTAGTTGAGCTTCTAGGGGGAACAGTGGTTTGAGAAGGTAGGAGAGGATCAGCTTGGGCTGGGTGGCTTTGGGGGCCCATGAGACTACCCAGCATCAGTTCATGCGGTCAGTATGTGAGGGTACGGGTGAGAAGCCAGTCAAGGGACATGGCTGCCATAGGGTGGCGCAGAGGGACCAGGAGGGTTGAGGTGGCCTCTGTAGAGTGTGGCCTGCCCCATGAGTGTCTTACCAGTCCACACATTTTCCCACACATTCTGATTGCCAAGCTCCAGGCTCTGTGCCTATGTAACGGGGAGTGGACACAGAGATGGACATGAGCTATGACTTTAATTCATTTATTCATTCCATAAAGGCCAGGCTGGAACTGGGCCAGTACCTTTGCACAGCTAAAGATTGAATGTTGATAGGTGGCATGCAGGAGAAATAGAGCATGCAGTGACACTGTGTCCCGGGCCTTGACACTCTAAGGTGGGGCTTCTCAGCACTCCTGACATTTTGCCTTTTTCGGTCTGTTGTTTTGTTTTCTAAGACACGGTCCCATACAGCCCAGACTGGCCCAGGAAGCATGTATAGCTAAAGATTACCTTGTACTCTTGATCTTCCTGCCTTCACCCCCTGTGTGCCAGGAATACAGGTATGCGCTTCCAAGGCTTTTTATACAGTGCTGGTGATGGAACTTAGGGCTTCTAGCTGAGCTGTGTCCCAACCCCATGGCCAGCATTTTGGACCAGCAAATTCCTTAGATCTCTTTATTGTAAAGGAGACAGTTCTACACACTGTAGAGTATTCAGAAGTGCACTAAATGCCAGTAGCCATACTCACAGGGGGCAGGAGGGGCCAGACATTGTTCTCTGGGGAGTGAAATTTTCCCCTGCCCCCAGGTGAGCTTCATTGGTCCTGAGGTAGAAGGGCCAATGAGAAGATGCTAATCTGAATTCATCAAGGTTAAGCAGGGTGGAGATTCCATGCTAGCCTTCTTTCCATCACCATGTTAGAACTAATTAACTTTATATCAGAGATAATCACTTTAGAAAGGGAAAGGGCTTATTCTGGCTTGCAGTGTGGAGAACTCCATCTGTGTTGCTTAGCCCTGTTGCTTTGAACCTGTAATAAGCCAGAGCACCATAACAGAAACACAAGGTGGAACAGGCTGGGAGGCATCGAGAAAGGAATAGATAAAGTCCAAGATTCCATTCAGGGGCTTACGTCCAGAAGTCTGGCGACGTCACAGTAGACACCTTAAAGGCTCTGCCACCCCCTCAATAGTGCCATGTGTGAGGAACCACAACTTTAACACATGGGTCTTTGGGGAACACTTCCCAAACCTTAGCAATAGAAGAGAACATTCAAGGCATAGATTATAGGTTGTGCAAAGGTCTTGAGGGAGAAAATGAGCATAAAGGGAGACCAATCAAGAAGCTGGAGTATGCTGGTCATGATGGCCCGCAGTGGTCATGGTAATCCCAGCACTCAGGGAGGCAGAGGCAGGCAAATCACTGTGAGTCTGAGGCCAGCTTGGTCTACAATGCAAGTCTAGGACAGTCAAGGCTACACAGTGAAACCCTGTCATAAAACAAAACAAAACAAAAGCTGGAATAGCTATTGAAGAGGGCTTTAGTTAGACAAGCTATAGTCAAGACAGGCAGATTTTAGGTGTCTTTCAGAAGTGAGTTGGCTATATTTCAATGGCTGAAAGGCTTTCGATACCACAGTGGCAAGGGAACCTCCCAGATGTGCATCTGGGCATGTTGGTTGAAGATACTTCAGCTGGAAGAAGGAGGGGTCCGGCTAGACACACATTGAGAGTGATCAGCACACAGACCACTGAAGCCATGAGATGAACTTGAGAATCCAGGATGGAAGGCTGAGCCAGGGACAGAAAAGCCAAGTGGGGTCTACTCTACTCCCCTCTCAGGCACCAGCCATGCTTCCAGGCTCTGCCTGGGGAGGCACAAGGTCAGAGCAGGAGAAAGCTTCGGAGTGCGGAGCTGTGGCCACCCTGACAAAGGAGGCCGCCGTACCACCTGCAGCTCGTAGGCATGTCAGGGAGAACCAGAGACACCCACCCCACAGCAGCAGGGGAGGGGCAGCTGATTTCCCCAAACATTTGTGGGCTGAGGGGAGGAGGGGGTGAGAAGGCAAAATGGACGGCATTAGGGAGGGTCAGTGTGTTTATCTGATCTTGTGTTTCTGCCTGATTCTTTATTTTCCATTTAACTATTGTGAGCACTTCCCTGTACAAAGAGCTGCTCTCTTGTCTAGAATATAGGTTGTCACACTGAGTCTTCTGCCTCCACCCAGGATATTCCAGAGTCACCTTGTACCTGGGTCACTTGGTAAACGCAGGTGGCTGCATGTGAGGCAATGTCCCAGGCTCAGAATGGCCCGCCAGAGTGGTGATGGGTGTTATCAAACTGGCTTGCTGATTTAGAGATAAAAGGCAGCTTCTCCTTGAATTTTTTGCTACAGTGTTTTTGTTTGTTTGTTTGATATAGGGTCTCACAATATCCCCCAGGCTAGCCTGGAACTTGCAGTCCTCTGGCTTCGGACTCCTGAACACTAGGGTTGTAGGTGTTCAACATAATAGTAAGAAAAAAGCCACAATTTTTTAAATTGTGTGTGTGTGAGTGCATGTGCCTAAGCACAGATATGGAGGTCAAAGGACAACTTGTGACAGCTGGCTCTCTCTTTCAACCATGTTGGTTCCAGGGATCAAATTCAGACAGTCAGGTTTGGTAGCAATCACCTTTATTTGCTGGGCCATCTTGCCGGGCCTGTTCCATGTCATTTTAACTTATATTTGTCTTACTATGACCAAGGTGAGCATGACAGATGAGAGCATTTTGTACTTCCTTTTCAGTGAAGAGTCTGTTCATGTTTCACCCAATTTTCATCAGGTTTTTTGGTTTCTTGTTGAATTAGAGGAAATCTTACTGAATCAAAGGAAATCTTTGCTTATTTTTTCCCTTTGGGACAAAGTCTCACGTAGACCAGGCTTGAATTCCCTATGCATTTGAAGACGACCCTGAACTTCTGATCCTCCTGCCTCTGCTTCCTGAGTGTTGGGACTGCAAACATGCACCACCTCACTTGGTTTACTTGGTAACGGGGGTCGAACCCAGGGCTTTGTGCATGCTAGGCAAGCACTCTACCAACTGAGCTACATCTCCAGTCTTGGAGAAACATTTTTATGTATCAAGGAAAATTTTTTTTTAATTCTGGAATGTAAGTTATAAGACATCCTTCCTCATTGGGTCATGGAAGCTTTTGTTATGAGTATATTGGGGGAGTAAGATTATTTTGTTTTATTTTATGTATATGAATGTTGTGCTCTGAAGCATGGCTAATGCCCATGGAGATCAGAAGAGGGCATTGAATCCCCTAGAACTGGAGTTATGGATGGTTGTGAGCCTTTGTGTAGGTGTTGAGACTCAAATCTAGGTCCTCTCCAAGAGCAAGTGATCTTAACCACTGAGCATCTCTTCAACCACTGTTTGCTGGGCTTTGCTGTTACTTCCAGATTTTAAAAATTATGAATGCTGATGAGAGGTAGCCCCCTAGTCAGCAGGCAGGGAGCTCCGGCATGGAGGTCCTGTGGAGTTAGTGCACAGACCCCAGGACGGGAACAGGAGTGTTTTCAGAGCAATAGGGGAAGGACTTGGGCCTCCTGCCAGGTATAAAGTAAGATGCGGTGTGCCTGGCGGTTGGTTGAAGGAGCAAGGGAGATGACTGAGTTAATGATGAAGTCAGGTCTGTGAGGTGTCAGAGACCTCACAGGTCCATGGGGCAGGGGGGCAGGGTCTAGTGCGTCAGAAAGAGAGGTATGTGGCCTCTGAGTCCAGGCTAGATGAAGAAAGGGACAGGACCTCCTTCCCCACTGCAGCTTCTTAGTTCCCATCTGTGTCTTTAGTGTCTGTCAGTCACCTGGCTCTGAGGTCTGAGCTCACACTGGGGACCATATTTTCATTGTCCTCTCACATGTCAGGCCAGGTGTCACATGGCGGGATAGCTTTGTGCCCAAAGCCCACTGGCTCTTAACTAACCAGTTTAAACAGTCCATTCTTAGCCATTTCCCCTGCACTTCCTCCGCCTTCCTAGGGGCCCAGACCTCCTCCCCTAGCTGTTCCCTGCCTCCATCCACTGACAAGCCTAGTATTCCCATGTCCCTATATGACAAGGCCCCTCCGTATAGAAAAGTAATCAAGAAGTCAACTTTCGATGGCGTTTCTCTGTGTCATCATTTACATTGATTCCACGTGTTAAGTCCTTGAAGTGCACTTAAGGCCTTGGGAAGTGCTTGAATAGAAATAGTAAGAGAATCAGCACATTGTGTGAGCACTCAGTAAGCAAACACTCAGGCTGGAGAGATGACTCAGGAGTTAAGAACACTCCTCCTTCCAGAGGACCTTACTTCAATTCCCAGCACCCAGGCTAACTCATCCACAGATGCCAGTCACTCCAGTGCCAGGGTGTTTAATGTCCTCTTCCTGCTTCCACAGGCACCCAGGCATCCATGGAATATATCCTACAGACACACACACAAACACCAACAAAAGCTTTCTTTGAAGCCATCCTGGAGGAGGTAGCTGTGTGCCTGGAGATGGCTCCAAAGAATGAAGATGAAGTAGGACATTGGAATGAGAATCGGAGCCAAGTGGAAAGACATGTGTGTGTTTGGGGGGTGGGGGAAGATCGCTGGACATGGGCAGTCATCAGCCATAACCTCCAATGAGGGTTTTCTTGTGATTGTGGGATAGGGACAGGCCAGGTAACAACATTGAAGTACAGATAGGTTCTAAAGATGCGTGGTGGAGACAGGCTTCTCCCCCCAGGAGTGAGCTGACTTGCTGAGAACTCTTGCTACAGCTCAGCGCAGGGTTGAGCCATTGCTTGTGCTAAATAAAGGCTCCGTGCTGGGTTGTGCTGGGGCCACATCAGCGCCTACTGGTAAAGTTCAGCTCTTGCCTACCCTTCCTGGTGCCATTGGCAATGCCTGGCTCTGTTTGAACTCACCAACCAGCCTCTACTCCCTCAACCTCAGACCCCATGGGGCACCCTCCTTCCTGCCTGATTCCACAGCACAGATGTTTCCCCT
>CM053747.1:51036487-51116280 GCA_028658305.1 Pachyuromys duprasi | reverse complement strand
GGTGTTTTGATTACACGTATGTCTGTGCACTACATATGTACCTGGTACCCACAGACTCCAGAAGAGATATTTGGAGTGCCTGGAATTGGAGTTCCATACAACTTTGAGTCACCACATGTGTGCTGGGAATTGAACCTGGGTCCTCTGAAGAGCAGCAAGTGCTCTTAACCGTTGAACCGTCTGTCTAGCCCCGGTTTTATTTTTAATTATGCCTATATGTTTGTGTCATTGTGTGGGTATACGTGAGTACAGGTGCCTTTAGAGGCAAGTGGAGGGCATCGTATACCCCTAAGGTGTAGTTAGAGGTAGGCATGAGCCATTTGACATGTGCTAAAAACCAAACTCAGGCCTTAACTGCTGAGCCATCTTTCTACCCAGAAAGAACTCGTAAACACCCAAAAGGCTTCTAAACACCAAAAATGGGGGTCTGGGGGTGTGTGTCTCAGTGGCAGAGCACTTGTTGAGCATGGTTCAGATCCCCAAAAGAGGCTGGCAAGATAGAGGTATCTGTCATCCAGCCTGAGGACTTGTGTTCAGTCCCTAAGGCATATGCTGTGGAAAGAGAGAACCAACTCTTGCAATCTGTCCTCTGACTTCCACACACAGACTTATGGCACATTTACATACATACACACACAAAACAAAATATAAAAGAACAATGTTTAAACCCGTGTTGTTAGAGGAGAGGAGGAAGGAAAATGATAAGTAATAATGGTGGTGATTGGCAGTGCTGGTGCTGTTTGAGGCCGGGGCCTGGTCCACACTCCTCAGAACACAGAATCTAAGGGCCCAGGGACAGATGTGGCAGAGTGAGTTTATTGGGTTTTCTTTCAGAGCACAGGTGTGGGGTTCCTTACAGGGGTGTGGTGCTCCCAACAGGTCACACCTGGAAAACCTTATTCAGCAGGGATGAAGGTATAGCCCATCCCCCTAATCTTTTGCAGAAAATATACTCTAGCCCCACCCTGAGGCCGAAAAGGCAGGTTTGCACACAACAGGTGGTAGGGAGCAGCTGGATACTCAGGTGTGGGTCTCATACCGCTTCCCTCCCCTTCCTTGAGGAGGTGTACACAGCCAACAAGCAGATAGTTCTTTTGCAAGGAGGCCCAGCTGAATACCCCAAGATGGTGGTTGCTTGGCTCAGAAAGCAGCAAAGTCCCTATTCTGCAGGATGTTCCCAAAGGCACCCCCCCCCCATTTGGCTATTGCTGGTGTTACCATGTGATTTATCTCATTGTTGCCTAAAGAGGCCTGTAGGTTTCAGAGTGAAATTTGTGAAGTATAACATTGCACTCACCAAGCCCTTGGCCTACCTCTGGTCTAGATGCTATATTGCGGCCTCAAAATGTACATGCCGTATTTGTTTTATCCTATGCTGGTGTGTTGCTTATTATACAAGGGCCCAGGTGAGCTGTGGTTGACAGAGAAGGCTTCTGGAAAGAGGAAGAACACAGTAGACAGTGGGTGTGAGGAGTGGTGGAGGGGAAGGAAGAGCCTGGAGTCCACAGAGGACCCCAGTGTTGGGGAAGTTGAGTGTCAGATCACAGCAATGCGAGAGCATGCTGACTGGTCACTGTGTGTTGACAAGAAGCTACTGAAAGGACTGAGTGGGCTCAGTGGAGTGTCTGTGAGCTTCTGCCGCTGGGGAGTGTTGCCCGCTCCCTGCCAACAGAGGAGCCTGGGGGGGCCCAGCTTGAAGGATTTAGGGTGGCAGCCAGGGTGGGGGTGGGACAGGAGGAGCCTAGAAGCCCTAACGAGTTGGATGCAGCCTCCTGTCCACAATAGGCCAATTACACAAACATGTCAGAGTGAAAGGAGAGGGGGGAGGTTTCTTCATGTGGCTACACTGGGGTGAGGAATAAAAAGGTCCAGTGCTCACCCCCAACCCCAGTCCATCTGTAAGGTCCTAACATGAGGTTTGGGTTTGCATAGAGGGCAAAAGGTATAGCCAGTCAAGGGGAGGTCCTGCCCATCATCATTGTCTGAGTTCCAGTCTGCCCTGCAGGGTGGTCTGACCCATTATCAGAACTGTGAAATCTCTTTCCTGGAGACAAGTGCCCCTTCTGACTGGCATCAGGCTTGGCTTTTTCCTTTCCCAGCATGAGATTCCTGGGGGATTCCCAATTCCTTGGGCTCCAGTTTTTAATAGATCATCACGAGGAAGGTTCCGAGCTCTCCTTAGAAAATCTTCACTCCTATGAGGACCATGACAGACACAGGGGCCAGGCATTTCTGTGAGGAACTGTGATTCATTCTCACTGCCTCCCAAGCCACCTCGCACCTGTCCAGGGCAGGACAGAATCCCCATCAGCGGTTCCTGTTGCTGGCTGGAAGCCTTTCCTGTTGAGAGGTAGGAGGGAAGGCAGAAGTCAGCTTCCTGGGAGGGGAGAGTTTTGGGCTGGAAGGCTGGTCCTCAGAGGCTCATCTCTTACATGTTTTTGGTACATAGCTCCTCTGAAACTTTTTTTCAAGTCAAAAGAAAGAAGGGAAATTAAGTAGAGGAGAGTCAAGGACTGGTTTGCCACGAGGCTAGAGGAAGAGGGAAAGAAAGAAAGAAAAGATGTCCTTGACTTTGTGGTCCTCCTCTTCCCTCCTCTCCCTTCCAATCTGGCCCAGCTTAATCTTCAGCTTTGTCCCAGGACAGTCAATGGGGCTCTGAATTCTAGACTTCACAAAACTGGAGCTTCACAAAACTGGAGCTTCTGGGCTTACTCCTTGAACAGCTGGTAGTGTGATCTTGGGCAAGCCTCTTTCCAGGGCTGCAGATTCCCAGCCAGATTTCCTGCTGGCTTAGAGGTGCCTAGATCATCCATTCCTCTCTTCTCCAGACTGCCAGGGTGTCCTCAGGGGGCCGGACAGACAGGGGTACTAAGGCAGAGATGCTGGAGGCCGTGGACAGGGGAAAGATTAAGGTCTCTGGGCTCTGCAGACCTGGAAATGTCTACCATTGACCCAGAGCCTCAGATTTGACTTATCAAAGCACTCTCCTGATAAGGGCTGCACTGTCTTAAAGGCAGCTTTATTCCAAGCTAGACTCCTAGACTTGCAGTTTCAACACTCACCTACCTGTGTGAGAAGAGCTCAAGCTGACTGGTCTCTGGGGCTAAATGATTCCTGCTCAGGGATGCTGAAGGACTTCATGAACCAAAGTCCTATCCAGTTGTGCTTTCACCATCACACACACAAAAGCTCGCCATGCATATATACATATCTATAGATATAGATATATGTATATATGGTATATATGTATATATGTAAATGTTTGGGAATTTCCTATGTGGATATATAATGTGTTTTGATGAATCCCTCCCCTCCCATTCCCACCCTGTCTTAGTCACAGTTCTCTTGCTGTAAAGAGACACCATGAACAA
Organism: Pachyuromys duprasi; assembly: GCA_028658305.1. Classification (NCBI taxonomy): domain Eukaryota; kingdom Metazoa; phylum Chordata; class Mammalia; order Rodentia; family Muridae; genus Pachyuromys; species Pachyuromys duprasi. Next base: position 51,112,909 of record CM053747.1, on the reverse strand, counting down.
GGTAACTCTTATAAGAGAAAGCATTTAACTGGGGACTTACAGTTTCAGAGGTTTAGTCCTTTGTCATCATGGCGGGGAGCACGGCGGCAGACATGACACTGTAGCTGAGAGCCACATCCTGATGTGCAGGTGGCAGGGGATACTTGGATTACCTGCACCTGGGCCTGGCATGGGCTTTTCAAACCTCAAAATCCACCCCCAGGGACACGCTTCCTCCAACAAGGCCACACCTTCTAATTCTTCTAATCCTTTCAAACAGTTCCACTCCCTGGTAACTAGGCATTCAAATATAAGAGCTTCTGGGGGTCATTCTCCTTCAGAGCACCACACAGGTCTTATGTATTTGATACAACTGCTGTGAGCTCCCGTGAGCAGCGTCCCGCTTGCGCCTGGTGAATATGGTTTGGCAGCACCAGCCCTGGCTGGCTCTTACAGGCTTTCTGCTCCCTCTTATGACACATTTTAATAGACTCTTTCAAGTGCGGTTTTATTTTTGATTAATGTTTTAATGGCATAAGTATTAGTGTGAGAGTTCCACATGGGCATACAGCATGCACTAATTAAACCCAGCTTCTGTTTACCCACCTACCCAGCTTTTCAGCGTCCAGCTACCACCATCCTACATGCATGCTGGCTTGCTTTAGAGAGAACACACAGAAGTTTGCATCCTGCCTGCTCCCTTTCACTTAGCACAGTACCTTCCATTTTGTTCAACTGAAAGGGTTTCATTTTTAGCCCCATCAAATGTACAGATCACATTTTCTTCATCCCTTCATCTGTTGGTGGCTGCTAGCCGGTTCCATGTATCATCTACTGTGAATGGAGGGTAGTCTGTCTGATGGGCTCTCAGAACTCTCCAGGGAGGGAGAGTGGTGAGCAGGGGAGAAGATCTTCTCAGGATGAGGTCACAGGCATGACAAACAAGCTGGACTTACCCCAGGCTTTGAGACCCCTTGCAAGCAATCCGTGCTCTCCTTTTGGTGAAGTGGTCTTCACACAGCCAGCTTTTCCACCCCTCATGCCCCACTTCCTGTTGAATTGCTCCCCTGAGCTCCCTCCATCTGCCACCAGTCACAGGGAAGTGAATTCACTATGTCCCGGTCCGATGGATCTGGACCATTGGATAAAAGTAGAGGGAAAACCGAGCATCTTCTCTGGTGATTTCAAGGAATTTTTACACATTTGCCAGTTCTCAAAGTGCTGGAATGTTCCTCAGGCTCTTCCTGCCTATATCTGTTCAGAGGGCACAGCCCTGGATGTCCACCTCCTCACACAGATGTCAGCCCCAGGATGACATTTCAGGGCTAATAAGTACAAGGACCCAGGCCCAAGTCCATGCTCCTCTTCAGAATTACCCACTTCACAACACACACGTACACACACCAGCGCTCTGCAGGGCACCGGAGACAGAGGTGTCTTCACTGTGGGAATGATTAAGATTTCTTCTTGCCACTTTTCATAGAGAGTCCCCACTTATCCTTCCTACGCAAAGTGAGTCAGCGCAGACCTGGGTTCAGGGACAGCTGTGTGGAAACCTCTTTATCTCCCCACACAGCAACATCTATTTGCCAGCTCCTCACTTGTCCCTCTGGTGAGGAGTGAACCTTAGTCAGGAGCCCCTGAGGCTGTGGAGCCTCACAGTCCCTGGGTGGCAGGTGCTGAGGAGGGAGGAGTTATGCATGCTCTCCTGTTCAAGTGGGCTGCTTTAGAGGGACACATTGTTTTCAATCTTCATGAGTTTTCTCCCCCTCCTCCTGCTTTTCATGTGTGTGTGCATGTGTGTGTGGTGTTTGTGTGTGCGCACTTGTGTGTGTGTATGCACTTCCATCCGTGGGTACAAATGCTGGTTCATAGGCCTAAGGTTGCTATCTATAATCTTTTGTTGGAGGTACCCTGCTGCAGTTATGGCTGCAGTTCTTGCCTGGATTGTATAGCCATTATGAGCTCAATGCTAAAGGCAGGACTTCCTCCCCTTGACTTCCCTGCTCTCTGTCAGACTTCATCTGGAGAGTGCCTTTTGGGCACAGATTCCCCTAGCCATACTTGATACGTGGCCTCTGACACAGCTCCCTGCTAGCTCTCCCCTCCCTGCACCTATGTGTTAGTTAAGCACTGACACTCTACTATTATGATAGGAGCGTGTTGTATAATGCAAATCAAGCATCCTTGAAGTGACTAATTCCAACCAATTATGTTCACCTATTCTTGGAACCTCCCACCCACTCCCCTAGGGGTAGACAGTCTTTGTTCTCTGGAATTACAGTTGAACTAGCCCTCAGCTGTTCACGGGGTGTGTGAACCCTGGAAGGGGCTCTCCAGCCATTCCAGGCATGCTTCTGTTCTCCTGCCCCTCCTGACTTCCTGGACTGCTGGGAGGCAGCCCCAGTGAGAAGGAGAACCACACCCCTTAGTTGCTCTTCCATCTTACTCTTTTGAGGCAGGATCCGGCAATCACATCTAGAGCTTGCTGGTGTGGTTGTTCTAGCGAGCTTGCTCTGGGATCTCATGTCTGCCTTTCTAGGTTGGAATTACAGGGCACCGCCACACCCACCCAGTATTTAAGTGTGTGCCTAGGATCCTAACTCCCACTGTAAGAGGCGAGCCACCTTCTCTGGCCCTAGCTGCTATTCACACACTTTTAAATGGTACACATTACTTCAGCCCCTAAAATAACGACAGCAAAACTAGCTTGTGTTTAATAGTGCTAGAATAACCTAATGTCTCATGCCAGTCACTGGGCTCTCCATCCATGGCTGCATTCACATACTGTGAAATGTGTTACACGGGCGTTGGGGGAGCAGGAAGCATCCTGTCTGTGCTCACAGGGAAACAGATAACTCTCACAGCTGGGGCAGCTGGAGGAGGTGGTGAGAGGGTCTTAGCAGAAGCAACTTTCTGGGGACCATGAACTGATGGTGTGAAATTTCCAAGCAGTATCCCTTCTGCATTAGTTGCTTTTCTCATTGCTCTTTGTTGTTGTTTTTAGATTAATTTCATTTTCATGGGTATGAATGTTTTGCTGACATGTTTGCCTGTGTACCGTGTGCATGCTTGGTGCCCACTGGGGTCAGAAGAGGACCCTGGATCCCCTCAGCTGCAGCTATGGACAGTTGTGAGCAGCTATGCGGATGCTGGGAATTGAACTGGTTCGCCAGAACAAGCGCTCTTAACCACTGCGCCATCGTCGGGACATACTACCCGACAAATGCAGCTTAAGGAAGGGGGTGTGTTAGAGACTGGGGGTATAGCACCCACCGTGGCAGGGAAGAGAAGGTGGTGGCTGGCCCCACTGTATCTGAAGTCAGGGGTCAGAGGCTGCTGGTGCTGGTGTTCAAGGTGCTTTCTCATGTTTGTTCACCTCGGAGCCCAGCCCATGGGATGGTGCCACTGAGTGTTACTATGAACCCTCCTTCCTCAGTTTACCTACTCTAGAAGCTCCCACACAGGCATTACCCAGGGGAGGGGGGATGTCTCCAAGGAGACTCTAGATCCTGTCAAGTGGACAACTGGAGGCTCAGAAAGGCTTCAGGATGCTCAGCAGGTGGAACTGACCCAGGGAGCTCAGGCCTGGTCACAATGGCAGGCCTTGTCACCACTGAACTAGTTAATGCTTCCCACCTTCACCTCCTCACTGGGTCTGGGTCTGTTTGAACATTATGTCCTTTCCAGCTGGGCCTGGACAGCCCTCCCCGTCCTCCAGCTGAGAGCCTGGATCCCTGCCAGCCCCCCAGGTGACCTTCCTCCTGGCAGTTTGCACTTCCTTTGGCTCTGTAGCTGCCCTTTTCCCACTTACCCTTGGGGTATATCCTCTGGGTAATGATAATATGAAATGACTCACCCACAGGTTTACCGGTTAATAACACCCCCCCCCCCAAGTCTAGTAGATGAAGGTAATAGCAGTTAATGATTGCCAAGGAATACTTTTCACAAGTGCAGACCTCCATCAGAAAAGGGAAGAATGCCATTTCCCTGGACCCTTACTCTGGAGCCCTGTGGCCTGGAGTTAGTCCTAAGGGTGTTGTTTCTTGACCTATTCTTTATGTGCGTGTGTATGTGTGTGTGCGCGCACACCGCCACCACCACACCACACAGCTCACATCAGCACCATGCTATACTCCCATCTCTGGCATCTCTAGGCCCGGGGCCAGCAGGCCTCCCTGTTCACAGCCTGTTTTCCTGCTCTAGGCCTTGGCTCTCCCAAGGGATACTACTCTTTCTTCTGCCAAAAGAGCTTCACTTTGGGATCTGCATCAATCCTTGCTTCTGTTCAGAGCCTCTCCTTGCTTTCTCCTGGGTTCCTACTCTAGACTCCTCCATGCCTTGGACAACTCTTTATGTATATTTCCCATGTGTGGGGTTCTTTGCTCGGCTGAGGGTTTAGCCGAGGGAGAGGTAGGAGGCTGCCACCTAGTCTGGGTCAGCTGGGCTCTAGGAACAACCTTAAGCCTAAGGTGGAAGGAGGAACATGATGAAAGAAGAAATGGAATTTTCCAGACAGGTAAGGGATGTGTGCACAGGCATCTAAAAGCCACAGGAGTGGCACATAGGAAGGATAAGGCAGGACCTGCACTCAGATAGGAAGGATAAGGCAGGACCTGCACTCAGATAATGGCCCCTGTGATGTGAGGACCACAAGGCGAGTGCTCTCAGATGTATTTGTCCCTTGCTGCTCCCCCATTGGTTAATGTGAATGTCTGTCACCTTAGCGAAGGGGCTTCTCTCTCTGAGGGCAGCTAAAATGGCTGATGGGGCTGAGCAGTGATGGCAATTCGGAGTTTGTGCCTACTGAGGGTCTGTGGAGTTGCATGTAAAATAATTCTTCTTTGGTAGCTGTCCACCTTGTCCCGATGCTTCTGGCTTTGGATTGTGTAGTCCCCCAACATACCCAAGGCCACAAAACACAAACAATGCCCCTTATCTAGCCGTGCCTGGGACCTGACCCTGAGACTTTTAAGAGCAAAAGACATATAAGATTTGAGGAGAACCAGTGAGTGGGCCTTGATGGACATTCTGCATCACTGGGGACTCCAACTCAGAAAGCTAGAGGTAAACTGGAAAGCTAGAGGAAGGGCTGGCTTTGGAGAGAACCAACACATCCCTGGACTTCACAGTGTGTTTGGGGTGGCTTGCTGGAAAAGGTTTCCAGATCCTTTCTCTGTCTTAACTCTGGCCTCCTCTCATTGCCTCATGTGAGGGTCAGCTGCCCACTGAGAGCTCCAAGCTGTTCATTCAAGGTGGAGAGCCCTAAGCCCATAGGGGAGCCTAGATTTCCCAGGGCTGGGGGAAGGGCAGCACTTCTGCTATGTCGTGACTCTTTGAGTTCTTGATTCTGCCCTTGAGCACTGCACAGTGTGTTCAAGTGTGCAAATGCTCACCTTCTCTCAACATCCTCTCTTGTTCAGGCTCCCACACAGTGGCTGCTTTATCTCAGGCTGGTCTGATTAGATTAGCAGCTGGAGAGAAGGTAGAGGTAGGACCAGCCTCCCCCAGCAGTCTGGGAGGCTGCACCAGCAGGCAGGGCCTATGGTTTCTCTCTGTGACCCTTTCCAGCCTTAGAGAGGAGCCGGCTACAGCACCTACCCTGGGGGTCAGGGAGCCGGTAGGCAGGTCTCAAAGAACCTCGGCACTGGATGCTTCGGTAGCAGTCTTGAAGGCAATGGCTCATGGCTTCTGCCCTTCTTCTGTGGACTAGAACCTCAGTGGTTCTGGCTCCGGCTACGCTTTGCAGTTGCCTGGCTTCCCTTCTCCTGACTCCATGAGAGCTCGAGGTAACTAGCTGTAACACATAAAACTCCCAGGGTGCTTTGAACGCTCACTTTGCCCACCAGCTCTGACAATGCACAGAGGGTTCTTTACCACTGGATCAGGCCATTCCTGTGTCCATCACATATTTGTATTTTGCAAAACGGCATTTCAGAAACGTGAAAGTGGACATTTCATCATCTGAGATACAAAAATGATTTTAAACACTGAGTAAAAGAAAATTACTCAAAATTACAAAAAAATGTACATTTTCATTTTGGACTGAGTTAGCAGACAAACAGAAATGAAGTTTCTAGAACATTAAAATCTATGCTGTTTGTTTATTTACTTACTGATGTATGTATTGTAGTTCTGGGCCTTGTGCATGCTACTCAAGTACTCTGCTGTTCACGCTTTGAAATCACGGCTTTTTCAGGGTGAACCTGAAGAAGACATGTCATTTGATTCCTTGGAAGCAGACAGAATCAAGACAGGGTTTCTCTGTGTAGCCCTGGCTGTCCTGGAACTCATGTTCTAGATCAGGCTGGCCTTGAACTCAGAGATCTGCCTGCCTCTGCCTCCCGAGTGCTGGGATTAAAAGCTTGTGCCACACCACTGCCTGGCGTAATTTTTTTTCCTAGAAAAAGCTTTTTTTGTGGATGAGGGAGATGACTGGTGAGGTTGGCCTCAGCCTCTATATGCATGTACACACAAGTACATGTACACACTCACACAGACATACATACTCACACATACTCCAAAGCAGTGGTACTCAACCTTTTCAATGTTGTAACCCTTTAAGATAGTTCTTCATGTTGTGGTGACCTGCAGCCATAAAATTATCTTTGTTGCTAATTCATAACTGTAATTTTGCTGCTGTTATGAATCATAATATGGTTTTTGACCCCGGAAGGGTCGCGACCCACAGGTTGAGAATCTGTGTACTAACAGTAGGGCAGAGGGAAGATGGCTAGGCAAGCACAAAAACATGGAGGAAGGTCTGGCATTAGGGACAGGGGTGAGAGAGCAGACGAGAGAAATGAGACCAGGCTGGCAGGGGGTGAGGCCAGAGTAGGGTAGACTGTGGAGGTCCGACAGACATGTTAGGTTTTGGGGGTCATTCAGGACCTACTGGAGGGGACTGCATGATTTTATTTTTGAGTAGGGTCTTGTTTGTAGCCCGGGTACTACCCTCCTGCCTCCAGCTCTGTGTGGAGATGACAGTGCACCACTGTGCCCATCCTCCGGATTTCCTTGTGGGACCATGAGAAAAGCAGAACCTTCAGGGGCAATGAAGAGGCATTGGGGTCTCCAGGGCCTCCTGGATCTCATGTCTACTAGACCTGAGGTACTGGGCGAGCCCACATCTGCTTTGATCCCTGTGAAAGCACATCTACAGCACCGTGGCTGGCTGCTGTGGGTCCTCATATGATTTGCTCACAGCCTCTCCAGTGCTTTCAGCCACTTGTCACTCCCAACTCTCACTGGTAGCCATAATTGAAGGAGAAAGGGGGGCCTTCAGCCCTAGGAATTGTGCTTTCCCAGGTGCCTAAGCCATTCAACGTTATCCCTCAGGCCCCAGCGACCCTGGATGGGGAAACTCCAAGGCCAGTACTGTGGATAGGGAGCCACAGGAAGGCTCAGAAGTGACCTTCTCAGGAACCTCAACATTTACAACTCTGAGCTGGCTGACACAGGTTAATCCTCCAAGACCTGCCAAGGCTCGAAAGGCTCGCCCTTGCCCTTCTGCCTCTGTTAAACAGCGTGGTTGCTTTGAAGGTGGTTCGATGCTGTGAGGCTGCTCCAGACTGAGAAACTGAGAGGAAGGGACGCCCTGGGTTGGCTGCCCTGCCCCCACTGTCTTGAGAGAACCTCAGCCAACACTCTGGGGAACAGCCTTCCAAGCATTTTCGTTTTCTGTCCATAAATACAAGCTGTTAAATGCAGTGAGTCTTTATATGGACGGTATGACAAGATTTACACCATTACATAACCTTTTTTCCTTTAGCAACTTGTCATGACACAGTTTCCTGTCAGTTACCACAGGTCTGTAACATTTTCAGTAGTGCCTCAGTCCAGGTTTGCATGGGAGTGTTGTGACAGCTTTTCTGTGCAGTGTGCTGAGGAATAGCACCCAGTCTTTTCCAGATGTTCAGTAATTGCCTAGTGGTAAATATTTAGAATAGCTGCCATAGCTGGCAAAAAAAAAAAAAAAAAAGGTTTAGCTCCTTCCTTGAGTCCTAATGCCCTGCTGGGAGGTCACCATGGCAACCTCCTGCTGGATTCATCTGTGCCCCAGTACCAGCAGCACTGGGAAGGGGAGAGTCAGTGCAAGGAGTAGGGAGTGACAGGACTGTAAAGACTTTATAAGCACAGGACAGAAGGAAAAGGGGAAGGCATCCTCAGAGCTGAGGCGGCTGAGGCTACAAGTAGGATAATGGTCGCCAGCAGCTGGATTTTTGTTCACCATCAAGTACCAGATCCATCTTCTTTTTTTTTTAAAGATTATTTTGTGAGCCATCATGTGGTTTCTGGGAATTGAACTCAGGACCTTTGAAAGAGAAGCCAGTGCTCTTAACCTCTGAGCCATCCTTCCAGCCCAGGTCCATCTTCTTAAGAGCTCGTCCCTCTTCTCCTGTCCTCGGTCAAGGGATAAGGGTCATTGTCCAAGCTCACATGGATGCAAGAGTAAGCACCAAAGATTGTGGCGGTGAGATCCCACCGCGTGGTAGTTAGCACTCTGGACACTGAAAATTGGTCTGTATTTGCTACTTAGAATCTTCCTTGCCGGGGCTGGGGAGATGGCTCGGTGGTTAAGAGCATTGGCTGCTCTTCCAGGGGACCCTGGTTCAATTTCCAGCACCCACATGGCAGATCACAAACTGTCTGTAACTCCTGTTACAGGGGATCTAACACTCTCACACAGGCATGCATACAGTCAAAACCAATGTACATTAAAAAATCTTCCTTGCTGCCCAGCTGGAAGTTAAAATCCTCTGCCGCCATCCTAAGGCCTCTGGTCCTGGCAACTAGGCAGCCTGTGCTTACCTGGTTCTGATGAGGGTGCACTGACTCTTCATCCAGCTCACTCTGGCCAGCTGCCACGTAACCCCTCTACCACCCCCACATTAAAGTGGACAGATCTGCTGGTATGCAGCAGTGCCCTCATCTGCTGAGGATACGTCCTGAGACTTGGGATGCCTGAAACCACGGGTGTTACCAAACTACTAGTTGCAACATCTCCTGTCTCTCTTTATATATATATAGGAATATATATATATATATATATATATATATATATAGGAATATATTCCTATATATATATATAGAGAGAGAGAGAGAAATTCAGTACAGTTTTAGGGGGCATCAATTCGGCACAGTTGATAAAGGTACTTGCCTCCAAGCCTGGTGACCTGAGTTCAATCCCTGGGACCCACAGCACAGAAAGAGAAAAATTACTCCCACAAGTCGTCCTCTGATTTCTTCGTCATGCCCATAATTACACATATGTACACACACACAACCAATAAATAAATTTATTAATGTAATTTTAAAAAATCAGATATATTAGTGGATCAATAGCAGTCATAAAAAATAGAATAATTATAAGGATTTACACCAACAAAAGTTGTAGGAACAGGGTTTCTTTCTTTCAAAAGATCAAAAATAAACACAAGTAGTTTTGAACTGAAGTTGATCGTGGGTCCCTGAAACTGTAGGTGGTGAAGCTGTGGGTGTCGAGATGGCTTTCCTCTTTGCCTACCTCCGACCTTTCCCCGTAGACCCTCAAGTCTGAGCCTGCTGCACTGGGGGAGGGGAGAATTCACTTATAGGCCTCATCCAGAATCCGTGACTTCCTCTCAAATTCTGACCCTCCTTCTCTGTTCCTAGAGGCTCCCATTCTTGCCACTATCAACATTAGCTGGACCACAGAGCATCCTTGGGTCTGATGTGCAACAGAATGTGAGTGCTGAGGGCTTCCTTTCTCACACCACAGTGCCTCTCATGCCAAGCTGGAGAAACTGAGGCGCAGGGTGAATCCTGGTTCTTAACTCACCCCAACCTGGTTTTCCCTCATCAACGCCACCAGCCTGACTTCTTCCGCCTGCCGGTTCTTCTGTGTTCCTCTCCTTTGGGAGAAGCCCAGGCCTTTCTTGGCTTCTGAAATTTATCTGAAGCTTTAACTTCCCCTCTGAGACACAGCCACATCGATTGCTTGATTGACTGACTTACTGGTTGATTGTGGGGGCAGGTTATGGTACAGCATATATGTGGCAGTCAGAGGACAACTCACAGGGTTAGCATTCTCCTTCCACTCTGTGGATCCCAGGGATTGAACTCGGGTCACAGAGCTTGGCAGCAAGCACCTTCACTCACTGAGCCATGTCACCAGCCCCCTGGTCACAGATCTGTAAACTTCAGGCATCTGAGTCCAGAAACTGCCCTGGCGCTCCTTGTTTTGGAAGTGCTCTTCCAACACCACAGGAAATGAAGCCGAACTTACCATTTCTCTCCTTGTGAATGGACGCTTGATTTTGTCACTAAGGGCTCAGACTTTAATCTGGTCAGCCAACTCAGAGCTGTGCAGCTTCATGTTTACCAGTTCATAGAGAACTGGGGCTCAGGGGTTCTATGTGAGGACCCCCAATTTATTAAATGTAGGCCCAGGTTTTGTTTGTTTTTATACAATATTTTAAATTGCTCTTTGAGAATGTCATGTTGTATTTTTTTGTCTGTTTGTTTTTTGACAGGGTCTCATGCATCCCAGGCTATGTAGCAAAGGGTAACCTTGAACTTGTGATCTTCCGCTTCCTGGGTTTCATAGTGCTGGAAATCAAACCCAGGGCTTTTGCATGCTGGGAAGGCACTCCACCACCTGGGTTACAGCCCCAGCCTGCACGTTTTTCCTTAATTGATTTAGTTATTTAGAGTCATTATGTTTACAGGAAAAATTGCACAAAAGGTGCAGAGCCTTCAATATGCTCCCTTTTCGCTCTACCCCCAGACCCCTGTTGTTATTAATGGGGTGTGTGTGTGTGTGTGTGTGTGTGTGTGTGTGTGTGTGTGCGTGTGTGTCACCAAGGCTGGTCTTAAACTCCTGTTCCTCCTGCCTCCATCTCATGCTAGGATACAGGTATACACCCCCACACCCAGCCCAGAGATATGGGTGAGCAAATCAATACTAATACACTGTTATTAGCCAGGGCCCTTGTGTATATCAGGGTTTCTTCTGTGGGTTTGACAAATGCATAATGTCACATGGCCACCATTACAGAATGGTTCTGGTTTGAAAAACACTTTAGAAGGCAGAAGGCTATTTGCCTAGCACTCCCTCCTTTGCAGAGTTCTGCCCCACCCAATATTCAGCTCTTCCTCACTTTCTACTCTTTAGAGCTCTGTCTCTGCAAGTGGGTCTGTCTATCTGTCTCATCTCCTTCCCGAATCTGAGCTGCTGAAGGCGTCCTAGGTGTGGCTTAGGAGTTGCAAAGAGCCTTGAGAGCTGCTTCTGGCAGCCTTCTCAGACCAAGACAGCCCTGCCCTCACCACATCTGGAGCAAGGGGTGTGCCCTGTGTGGGGCTAAACCCTGTGCTCTAAGCAGGGCGAAGGGGAGACTCAGGGTGTGTCTGGCAAGCCTGCTTGCAGACTGGCTGAGGCCTGCAGGGCAGGAATGGGGAAAGAGATGAAGGGAGATGGGTGGGACCCTACATTACGCTCGCCCCTTCCTTGCCTGGCCTCATGGCTTTCTGCTGGACGGGAGTGAGCTAGCAAGCTTGGGCAAACAGTTGAGAAGGAAAATTAGCTCAGAATGCCCTTCCCTGTAAAGTTACACTCCAACATGTGCTGGGAGATTCACATTCCCTCTCATCGGCCCAACACACACACACACACACACACACACACACACACACACACACACACACTCACCAACTCTGTCTCTACATAGCCAGGTAGGGCAGGGAGCTTCCACTCTGAGGTGCCCAGAGATCACTGTCACTCTTTGTAACTTTGCTCAAACTGTCCCTTGAGATGTTGTGCCTTCTCCCTGAGCTCTCACAGTCTGTATGAACACACACCACTCCCACAGCAAAGCTACCCTAACCCTCCCCTGCTGCTTCCTTTGTGAAGATTCCCTGCAAGACTCTTTTGCCCAGCTTTGCCCCTTTTGTCTACAGAATATCTGACTGAGTTGTCCAACAGTCCAAGTGTTCCCATTGCTCTGCATTGCCAAGGCTCTGTATGGCTCTATGCCCCATTCACAGAGTGCCTGGCTTGTGCCAGCTCCTCCCATGGATAAGTACGTGAGTGAAGGGGCAAACCATTGCCTGCATAACCTCGGAGGAGAATGCTCAATAAGGTTTTATAGGACCTCATAAAAATAGACCTGTCTTCAACCGAGGACTAAAGAGTGGCTATCAAAGTGACCGCACCCTCATGTCAGTGCACCAGTTCCATCCGCTGAGCAGCTGGCGGCACACTTGAGGCGGAGAGCCTCTATCCGTTATTCATGCGGTCTCCCAGCCTCCTGTGAGGACCAAAGCTGAAGCTGCATGTTTAAGGCTGCCAGCTGGTAAGCAGGAAAACTGAACCTGCAGGTGTGACCCTAAAGCCCACCCGGAGGGGTCCAGGGATGGTGAGGTCGGAGTGAGGCTAAGTAGGGGGTTGATGTTCCTCTAGGAAGAAGCAGATGTGACTAGCCCTTGATGGTCCGGAGAAGCAAATTGTCAGAGGTATTTGAGACCTGGAGACAGGTCCCAACACCTGGCTAGAGTAGAGAGACCCAGGGAACTGCAGAAGAGAGACTGTGAGTGGCCATTACCCAGGCGTGGGCTCCCCCAGGGTGGCCCACAGGGACAACTGGGTCAGAAGGTGGACCCTTCAGGTGACTGGCCTGCAGGTGAGTGCTAAGCTATTGCCCCTGGGTGTGGACATTCCCCTAGTCCGGAACAGGTCTAGCAGGAGGCTTCTGTTGGGGCTGCCTGCAGAGACAGCATGGTGTGGTCTGCAGGGCAGGCAGAACAGGCACTCCATCCATCAGCTGGTGCACACGCCTGTGGAGCCTGCACAGCCACTCCTGACCCTCCGAGTGCCTCAGAGTTTGACTCAACTCTTGTTGACCAGACACTCTCTGAGGCTGGTGGTCCGGAACACTTTTCAGTTCACAAATATCACTGAAGATCTGACAAGAGCCATGGCTGGTCCCCAGTGACACAAATGCACACACGCGCACGCGCACACGCACACACACACACACACGCACACACACACATTCTTTGGTTTCTAGGTTACAAACCCCTACCCCAGCAGGTGTCACTGCTGCTGTCCCGTGCCCCGATATTTTCTGTTCTGGTATTCCTCAGGCTAGTCTGACTCATTAAATCAGCACCTCACCCACACTTTGGACAGAAAGACACAGGGTGAAGAGATCTAGTGATGTGGCTCTCGTGAACAGTAAGCCACACAGAGGCTGTTTCTGTTTGTTGAGGTGGGTGTTTAGACACTGGCTGGGGAGCAGGAGCATGCCAGTTAGGCTAGGAGTTGCTTCACAAGCAACCAGCTTGCTGACTGTCCTGCGAGCTCCTTGTCTCCCCCATGGGTGGCCTCAGATCTGGGCTCCCACAAGGAGGGGCTACTGGATTTTCCAGTTCTGCAGACATCTGTGTACAGGTCCCCACTGCTGCTCACAGAGCCTGTTTAGTCTTGACTTTGCCGGGTCCTGGTCCGGTGTCTATCTAGATGTCTGTCTCTAATAGCCAGAAGGGTGGGTCGGGCACGGCTGCTTCTCTGCAGAGAGGGCTTGGCAGCAATAGGAAATCCATGATACCTGCTTGCTTTTCTTTTCTGGAAGATTTGGAGAGAGTAAGTTTTTGTATTAAAACAACCATAATTGAGTTATGGACCAGGCTATAACACACATGTTTAAAAGGAGACACTTTTATAATGGTAAAAGTATACTACATAAAATGTATCCTTCTCTGTGCTTGTGTGAGCACACTTACATGTATGCATGTGGGGAGGCCAGAGGTTAATGGTGGATGCTGTCCTCAACTTTGTTATCTGAGGCAGGGTCTCTCACCACAGCTGAGCGCCCTGACTTAGACTGGCTGGCCAGTAAGCCCCAGGGATCCTCCTGTCTGCCTCCCCAGTGCTGACATTAAAAGTACACACTGCTACACCTGGTTTTTTAATGTGGGTGTAGTGGATCTAGCTCAGGTGTTCTTGGTAACTGTCTCTCCAGTAAACACTCTGTTAAATTACATTATTTTTTTATTGGTTTTTCGAGACAGGGTTTCTCTGTGTAGCCTTGGCTGTCCTAGGCTCACTTTGTAGACCAGGCTAGCCTCGAACTCACAGAGATCTGCACACGAGAGTGCTGGGATTACAGGCATGCGTCACCTGTAACTATTTTTACAATAGGCATCCTGATGGAGGTGAAGCACAGAGCTGTTGTTTTGGATTGTAGAGCTCTGGGGACTCTTTTCACATACTTGGAGCAAATATATCCAAATATTTTCTCATTTATTTGCTTTAATTTTTCTTATTTCTTTTATTCATTCATTCATTCATTCATTCATTCATTCATTCATTCATTCATTCATTGGTGTGTGTGTGTGTGTGTGTGGTTTATAGGCATACTTGTGCCATGGCGTGCATGTGAGATCAAAGTACATACATGGTTCCATGGATTGGTTCTTCCCATCCACCATGTGGGTCCCAGGAATTAGGTCCCACCAGGCTGTCAGGCTTGGCAGCAAGTGCCTTTACTTGCTGAATCCCCTTGCTGGCCTCATGTTTATTCTTAAGATTGGTTTTCTTGTTCTGCTGTTTCCCAGCCTCATTTGAAATAGTAGACTAAAGCAATCCTCCTGCCTCAGCCTCCCACATAGCTGGGACTGCAGCATATGCTGTGCTGGTCAGTCTTTGCTCGTTTTATTGTTGTTGTTTTGAGCCTAGGTCTCCTTGAACGGCCCAGGCTGGTCTGGAACGCAAGACGTCACGTCTCTGCTGGCCTCAGATGGCCAGCACCATGCCAGAGCCACCCCACCAGCTCCGCACTTCGAGTTCTCCACAACCTCCACTCCATGCTCAGGGTCTATGACTCTACTGGACTGGGTAGAGAAGCCAGCTACTCCCGCCACACCCAGGATGCAGGGCCCTTCTAGGACACCAGCACCCAGCCAGTCAGATGCCAGTCAGATTGGTTTCTGAGGACACGCAGGTGCCGCAGGCCCCTCTGAGCTCCTTCCCACCACCTTCTGCACACTGCTTCTTCACAGTGTGTGACCTCGTGTCCTAAAGGCCCCTCCACATAACCCTGCATTGATCAGGCCCCAGATCTGTGCTGCTCAGTGGTTTCCTGAAAGCTCATGGCTAAGTCTGAAAGTGATAATAGGTGGAGTCTCCAGGGAGTCCCTGGAAAAAATATTTTAAGTATTTATCCAGAATAAAAAATTATTTAACAGGGTACATGAAAATGGTAGTGTGCCTTTCAGCTTAGCAGTGTCTGAAGGTCATTGAAATGCCACCTGGGCTCCGTTGGTATTGAGGTGCTTGGGGACAGATGGAGCACACCTCCCTTTGGCACAGCACAGGGAGAAGCCGCTAGGCCTCTGCCTCCCTTATTGTTTGGGCAGACCAGCACAGGGCATCATACAGACTTCTGGACTAGTACCATCCTTTGGGAGAACTCTCAAGCATGCCTTGTTTGAGAGTTCACCAGAAGCTAAGGTGATAGCTGTCTGGTAGTGATGCAGGAGAAGCCAGGGGTAAAAAAAAACTAATGCCATGAAAGTTTTACTATTATGCTTGCTTAGGAAATGTTAAAATAGAATTTAGCTAAAGGACTACTACCTCCAATACATCTGGAAGATAAGTAGTATGCTAACCAAGCTGGTTAGAAACTGCAGGAAAGCTGGGTGTGGTGGTGCATGCCTTTAATCCCAGCACTCAGCCACAGGCATGTTCGAGGCTAGCCTGGTTTACAGAGTGAGTCCAGGTCAGTCAGGGCTCTGTTATACAGAGAAACTCTGTCTCAAAAAAAACTGTAGAAAAGTTTCTGTGTCTTAACTACTCAAAAGAACAACACTGTTGTACTTAAAAATAATTCTGCCAATACTTTGTTTTGTAAATCTCTCATCTGCCCAAGTAGCCAGACTTGCAGTCTCCTGTCTCTGTTTAAATTGTTCAAAGTGTAACCTGGGGCTGGGACCTGAAGGATGCTTGAGGAGGACATTGTATATGGAGAGTGTAAGCCCAAGGCCTATATAAACTGTGAAAATTTTCAGTATGAAGCCAGTTCTCTTTGGAACATGTGCTATTGTTAAAGAACTCCTTCCTTTGTTAATCTCCAAGACTTTGGATTGATTTCCCACTGGGAAGGCATGCTAATTCTGCAATAATAGCATACCTAAAACATCTGGTTCAGTTCAAGCTACCCATTCTTCTCCTGTGGGCTCCATGGGAGGAGCTACCTGCCTGGCCATCCTGTAGCTGTCCCTGTGTGTGCAAACCAGAGGGCGCCTGTTCTCTGAATTTGACTAACTTACATGTCTCTAGTCCCACTCATTTCTCCAGTGAGACAGAATTGCTGTGCTCTTGAGCAAACTCTTAGGCATAGGTGCCCAGTGACCCCAGCTGGACGCAATATCCCTTGGGAGTGAGGTGATGGTGGGTCTCTCAGATGCTAACAAACAACCATTCATGAGGCTACGGTTAAAACATTATCTTCACAGTACACTCCGTATGTGCAGTATTTAAAGATTACTACTATTGCTGCTGCTACAATGTGTGTGTGTGTGTGTGTGTGTGTGTGTGTGTGTGTAGCTATGTGAGTGGTTATCTGAAGCCAGAAGAAGCTGCCATGTCCCCTGGAGCTGCAGTTACAGATGGTTGGTTGTGACTCAGCCATGTGTGTTCTGGGATCCAAACTCAGGTCCTGTGCTGCAGCAGCGTGATCTTAGGCACTGAGCCATCCCTCCAGCTCCTCCAAGTGAAGTGTTTAAAAGCAGATTGTAAAGAGTTCAAAACAGCACACAAGTGGCCAAGCACTGGGATGCAGTCTTTGGCAGCCAGCATCAAGGACATCTTCAACAAGTGCAGCGTCTGAACTGTGGGGAGGGGAAGGTGCAATCCCATTCCTCACCCGACGTAAGGGTCAGCCCATACCCTGTCACACAGCATTGTGTTATAAGAGGAAAAGCACAGGGAATTGATCTGATCAAAGTTTGCTGGGGCTGGGGGTGTGGCTCAGTTGGTAGATGTTTCCTCGGCACGAGGAGAGCCCCGGTGAGATCTCTCGTGCGGCGTAAAACTGAGAGTGGTGGTGCACGCTGTGACCAACTTAGCAGAGACGCAGACTGTAAGTCCGGCCACTTGGGAAGATGGGAGATTTACACAGCAAAGATGATTGGCAGAATTATTTTTTTAAACAATAATTCATACTACAGTTTTATTCTCAAAAATGAGATCAGCAGTATAATCAGTCCTTAAGGCGGCAGAATTATTTTTAAGTACACCTACAATGCCAGCACTGGAGGGGGGGAGACAGAATCATATATCTAAAGTCATGTTCAGCTCTTCAACAAAGTCAGGCCTGGCCCAGGAAACCCTCATTTCAAAATTACAAGCTGTCGACGGCTGAGAAAATGTCTGTTGGTAACGTGCTTCTGTCCTCAGAACCTATGTTTGAAAGAGCCAAGTGTGATGTTGATGCTTGTAATCCCAGCACCAGAGAGGTGGAGACAGACAGATACGCTAGCCTATTAGGAAAGCTCCAGGCCCCGAGAGATGCTGTCTGAAAAACAGTGGCTGTCACCGGAGGGACAACATACAAGGTTGTCGCTGGCCTTCATATGCATATATGTGAATGAACAAACACACACACACACATTTTCTGTGGCACAAAGTACTTCAGAAATACAGGCCCAAAGACCCAGCAAGAGCTGTGTTCAAGTTCAAGTTCTGTGAAGAGTGGGCAGCCATTTGAAATGTGTAATTGGACACAGAGTGTGGCCTAACACAAATGGACTCTCAGTGGGATCCCTGGCCGGGCCTGTCTGCTCGGAAGCTTGCCTCTCTATGCAGCATACTCTTTTGGATGTGGGCCAGGGCTCCCTGGAGTCAAATTCTACAAAAGAGCATGAGACCATGTGTTCTCTGAGTGTTAAAACTTGCTTTAAGAGAGAGAGAGGAGGTGACAGAGGGCCAGGGCAGGACAAGGTCAGAGAGCCCTGGTTTCTGAGGCCCTTCTAGTCTCCTTCAGTTTAAAGTGCTCAACGTGGTGAGGAGGCATGTTCTGGGATGTTGTCTTCTGAGCTTCTCTATAAAGGTTGAGTGGTTCTCAACCTTCCGAACGCTGAACCCTTTCCTACAGTTCCTCATGCTGTGCTGACTCCCACAGCATGTGCTGCTTCATATTAGAATTTTGCTACTTTATGAATTATAATGTAAATATCCATATACGGGATATCTGATGTGCGACCCCCAAAGGGGTCAGAACTGCTAATATAATGGATCAAGGATTAGACAATATTCTTTAGTCAAATTGTATGAGGCAACTCAAAAAAGTAATAATATTTATAAGGAAGATATTGTCTTTGATGACACAGATAAAGACTTCAATACATTTATTTCTATGTAGTATGAGTAGAAAATTTTTAATTACTGTATTGAATATAATTGAGAGCCTAAATGTTTGCTTGGCTAAATTAATAAATTCATGCTAATAATGTGACTAATTGTTAGTTCAATTATATTACTAGAATTTATTAAATTTGTGGAACCTGACATTGGTAAAACAACTCACTAGGTTGTTTTGGGCTGTCTTATATGACAATATTTAGTAGTTATCTTAGGTTTTGTCCATGTTGCAATAAAGTGCCATGACCAAAAGCAATCAGTGAGGAAAGAGTTAACTTCATCTTACAGCTCCTGGAGGTGGGAACTAATGGAGAGGCCATGGGTGGTGGTGAGGTGGTAGGGGGGAAGTGCTGCTGACTGGCTTGCTCTCCATGGCTTGCTCAGCCTGTTCTCTTATGGCTCCTAGGACCACCAGCCCAGTGATGGCACTGTCCACAGTGAGCTGGGCCCTCTCACATCAACCATCAGTTAGGAAAAAAATGCAACTCAGTTTTGCCCACACGCCAGTCTGGTGGGAGCATTTTCTCAATTGAGTTTCCATCTTCCAATTTAACTCTAGCTTGTGTCAAACTGACAAAAACCTACCCAGCAGAGTAGGTTATAGTCTTCAGGTACAGCCTCTAAGAATGGAACCCTATCATAAGATGCAGGAAGTGCCCATGTTCAATTTTACTTATTAATTCTTGGATGGCCTTGAATTTGAGTCCTAACATGAAGTCTCCTGGCTAAGATTTTTTTATTGGCTATTTCAGAAAAACTCCAGCAAGTCCTGTGTATATATTACAATACCCACTTTTTAGATAGTGTCTCTTGTATCCCCGGGTATCCTGGAACTCTCTGTGTAGCCAAGAATGACCTTGAACTTCTTAGCTTCCTGCCTTGACCTCCTGAGTGCTGGGGTTACAAGTGTGCACCACTACACCTGGTTTTTTGTTGTGCTCGGGATCAACCCCAGAACTTTGTACATTCTGAGCAAGAACTCTACCATCTGAGAAACATCCCCAGCCCTTGTTATAAAGCCACAGAAACTCTAGTAAGATGAAGTCTTACATGAAACACTAATAAGCTTTATCTTTCTGATGGGTTTGGATTTTATTTTAGAAACTGTGATGTTTTAACTTTAATGTCAACTTGACACAACTTGAGAGTCCTAATGAGGGATTGTTTACAAAGGGTTGGCCTTTGAGCATGTTATGCAAGATTATCTTAATTGATGTAAGAAAATGAAGCCACTGTGGGTGACATTATTCCCTGGGCAAGGGTTCCTAAGAGTGAAGGAAGTGAGCTGAGCACAATCAAGTGAACACGCCTTCATTTCCCTATCATCCACTGTGGATAAAATGTGACCAGCGTTCTTAAACTCCTGCCGCTGTGACTTCCTTGCAGTGATAGATGGTAGCCTGGAAAGTTTAGCTAAAAATATCCTTTTTCCCCTAAGTTGCCATTTGTTGTTTTCTTTTTTAATTAGAGTGTTTTAAGCCCAGCAACAGAATTAAAAGAACAGATGCTCTTTGGTTCAGTTCAAGCTTGTCTCTAGACCTCTGCACGAAGACACACCAACCCAAGCTGCAATGTTGGTGATCCTGCAAATTGCAGTCTGGATTTTCTAGTGTCTGTGAAATGAAGAGCTTGTTTCCCAACAGGTAGAACTAACGAGATCAGGGAGTTCATTCTAGGCTCAGTGAGGTCTGAAAGGCTTAAGATTGGCTGTGTGCCATGACTTCCCACCATCAGCCACTGGGCTTTCGCAAAAGCTGACAAACATAAAGATGGACACCTTAGATGTGGGCTAACAACCTTAGGCATAGGAAAGGCTTCATTGCTTTGGATGCTGTAAGAATACAACAGCAGAAGCTTCACACCTTTGAAATAGGTCAGTCAGGTTCTGTCTTACCTGGGAACTTTCCTCAGCTTGCTGACTTGGCGGTAGTGGCTCCCTGCTTGCCATCCAGGCCACACACATCACAAACATTCTGCTTCCCACCATCTCCCGATGCTCAGGAGAAATTTACTCTTGGTGCCCTGTGCTAAGATGCAATTCCCTGATTTAAACTCAATTCTCTTAATGTGTGTGTGGTATGTAGGTATAATCTCTTGCATACTGTAAAACCCCCTTTGACAGGGGTGTATGTGTTCATGTGTGTCTTACCCTGTTGCCCAGTTGATATGTGAGTTTCCACTCAGCCACAGAGGTTCCAGGAGGAATGGGCCTGGTGGTCCAGGGAGGCGAGGAAAGGTCCCTGGACCTTTCTGTTGATGGGGACATGATAGGGGCTCTAAGGAAGCAGCAAGCTCTGGTCCAGGATGGCAGAGAGAGAAGGCTCTCTCTGTGGTCAGCCCCTAGCTTTGTCCTCTGTGCTAAAACAGCATCTTGCTGTTTCTTGGGCTGAGAACTTTAGATTTCTGTAGCTCATATTATTTACAGTTGTTAAACAGTCTTAATCCTGTGTTTGATCAAATTTATTGTTTACTCCAAGTTGCTCTGTCTCCAGAAAGCTTCTTGGATTTTTGCCTGGCCTGGTTTTGTGTGTGTGTGTGTGTGTGTGTGTGTGTGTGACAGAGCTGTGGTCAGCTCCCTGGGAGAACCAAGTCTTCTTTGAGCTAGAGCATATTTCTTTGCCTTCTTTAAAATCTTTTATTAAAATTTAGTTTATTAATCCTGTGAGTGCTTTTGCAAGTGTGTGTGAAAGTTCATAACTGCCACAGTACAAGAGCAGAGGACAGAAAACAACCTATAGTAGCTTTTATTCTCTTCCCATGGGATCTTGGGGGTGAAACTTGGATCTTCAGGCTTGAGGGCAAACAGCTTTACCCCTGAACCATCTATCACCCCCCTCCCCCATCGTCTGCTACCTGGGGTGACAGAGGTTTGAGATTGCCCCGCCCACCTCAGAACAGCCTATGGTGGCAGACAGAGTGAGCAGCCTCAGCTCTTCCCAGTTCAGCAGCTCTGGGAAAAGTATTCTACAGCTTACCCCTCAGAGGGGAGAGGGTGGTCTCAGGCCCTTTACAGCCCGACAGTTCTCCCTACTACTGTCTCAGCTCATTCTGCTATCACAAAATACCTTACATCAGTTAGTTTATAAACAATGGAAATGAATTGTTTCCAGTTCTGGTGGCAAGATGAGGGCGACAACACATTGAGACTCCTTCATGGATGGCTCCTTCCCCCCATGTCCTCCCCGGGCCCAGTGCCCAGAGTCAGGAAAGCTCCCTCCAGCCTCTTTAATGATGAGTACTAATCCCATTCGTAACAGTGGGACCCTCACGGCCTCATTCATTACCTTCCAAAGGCCTTGCTTCATACCACACTGGGGATTAAATTCTAGCATACGGAATTTGAATGTCAAAACTTTCATACTGTAGGAATCAGCCATGGAGGATCTAATTGCTTACCCGCTAGCTTCCTTAGACTGAGGGACAAAGCCTCTGAATTGATGCTTTCAAGAAATCTTTGCACACACCTTTGATCCCAGCACTCGGGAGGCAGAGGCAGGTGGATCTCTGTGAGTTACAGGACAGCATGGTCTACAAAGTCAGGGCTGTTACACAGAAACCCTGTCTCGAAAAAAAAAAAAAAAAAAAAAGGAAATCTTTGCTTTTGTTTTGTGACAGAGTTTCAGGTAGCCCAGGCTGGCTAGGAGTTGATTACTTTGAACTCCAGATACCCCTGCCTCTACTTCCTCAGGGTTAGAATTGATGGCCTGCACTAGCCATCAATTTTGAACCCAGGGCCTCAAGCATGCCAGGCAAGCCCTGTACCTACTGAGCTACATTCCCCAGCCATGGTAATCTTGTTTTTCGCTTGTTTGGTGTTTGGTTTTTGCTATCATCCTAAAGCAAGTGTCCAATGATTGAACCACCAGTTACCCTATCCAGTTGGAGTTAGGTGGAGTCTGACCTGATTTCTTCTGCCTGTCCTCTTTCAGGGAAGCCACCTTGATATCCCAGGCATGCCAGAACTCTGAGACCTGCTGAGAGACTGGAGTGACCCCAACTGTCTCGCCCAGCCTGGTGTCAAGATGCTGAGCCTGAAACTCCCCAGGCTGTTCCGCATAGACCAGGTGCCCCAGGTATGGCCTTTCATCCCATGGCTAAGTTCCAGAGTCTGCAGTGGATCATCCTCTGCAATAGGGGACTTTGGGATGCTTTTCACAAAGGCTCCCCTGAAACCCTCCTGCAGAAATCAGCACCCCTTGCCCAACCTGTGCCCCAGGCTGACAGAGAACAGCCCTTCCATGCAACATCTGTGCTACATCAGGAAGAAAGTTATTAGAGAGACCACAGTTTTGGGCTAGCCAAGGGAAGCAGTAAGAGCTGCGGGAGGGGGGAGGCTGGATGGGGCCTCCTGTGGTGCCTCAAAGGCCAGAGAGCACTCACCCCAGCCTGGCTCCCAGCAAGTGTTCTCTCCATCCCCTACTCCTGACACCTCTATTTTATTTGAGACAATCTAGCCTCAAACTCACAATCCTCCTTCCTGACCCTCCCATGTGCAGGGAATATACCACCATTCCCAGCTCTAGCCTCCGCTCTTGCAGGAGGGCCAGGCCAGGCCAGGTCTGGGGTTGGACTTGCTTGGTGGTTCTTCGTCTTTTTTCTGGGAAACATCCTGACTTATGTGGTACTCCCAGACATCCGGCTTCCATAATCCCTAAGCTTTTGGTTGTATGCTCTGCCAAACTGGAGTACCTACATGTTGTCATGTAGAGAAAGCACGAGACTATGCCCCTGTGTCTCTGGTTCCAGCTTCCTTGCTGCAGGACTGACTTAGAGTGGATGCTGTTATGTTGTGAGATGTTTCATGGAGATGAGAGCCCCTTTCTGCTTAGCTGATTGCCACACACTGATGTCTTGCAGTCCCTAACCAAGCTCACCATCACCAGTGATACACTGAAGAGAAATATCTGCCAGGTTCTAATCTGGAGGTCTAGAGTTAGGTGATGCCAGGGAGAAGGTGCTAGGCAGAATTGTGGGTAGTGCAGAGTTGTGGGGCAAGATGAGGAAAGCAGGAAGCTCTAGAGGAAGCCACATCCATGCTCCTTTCAGCAAGGCCTGCCTCAGTTCTCACAGGGTCACCCATTCCCCTCCCTGCGCACACATCAGCGGGTGTGACCACTGGGGACAGATGTTGAGTCTTAGATTTATTCATTCATGACATTTTTACTGACTTCTTCCTGTGTGTGAGCTGTTTGACAGGATTCAGAAAAGACATGTTGGCAATTCTGTCTTTACTGGGCTCCTCCGAAGCTCATGGGGAGCTCAAACATACATGAATACTTTGTAAAGCAGCTCAGAGGAAAGAGGGGTCACTCCTGTCATGGGGGAGGAAGAAATCAGGAGACAATTAAGATGGATTTCAGGGGCTGGGGTAATCACCTGTGGCAGGGTGCTTACCGTGAAGCCTAAGGACCCACGTTCAAATCCCAGCACCAAAAAAGCTGTAAGGAGGCAGAGACAGATATGGATCCCTGCGACTCACTGGCCAGTCACCCTAGCCTTGACTGCAAGTCCCAGAGCAATGGGAGATCTCTAAAAAAGAAAACAACAAAAAACCCAAGATGGATGGCACCTGAGGAAGAACCAAACTGGACTTTGTCCTCTGACTTCCACACACATGTGCACATGTGTACACTTATGCATGCATACATCCACACAGAACACATATACACACTAAATGAATGTAATAAAAAATTAAATGCCTCATAGAAAAGTTAATATTTTAGCCTCATGTGGCTTCCCGATGAAGAAGAAGAGGATTTTGCTGTGGTTTTCTTCATAGTGCTCTCTGTCTCAGGTCCCATCTGGTGTTGCATCCAGGCTCACCGTTTTTATTATCCCTGGAGTCGCCTCTTCTCTTCCTTTGCCTTTCAAGCCTTCCTGTCATTACGTTTTTAACTGTGCCTTGTGTAAACAGCTCGCAGTTGCAGTTCTGGCTTGGCAGCGCTTGCCTTTTCACTACTCCATCCGCTGTTGCTGTTTCTGGTGATGTTAGAGGGGTTTGCGTTTGTCACCACTGTCTCATGTGTGGCGTCTGCTGTGCTTCCACATTCCATTCCAGTTGTCTGGGATGAAGTGTCGCAATGGTTTCCTATTCCCGTCTTACATTCTGTTTTTCTCCTCTACTTATATACATGCTCTGTACCCACTAGTTTAGAGATCACTTCAACTTTTTCTTTTTCGTTTTTCTGAGACAGGGTTTCTATGTGTAGCCCTGGATGTCCTGGAACTTGCTGTGTAGACCAAGGTGTCCTCAAACTCTGTCTGCCCCTGGGGTGCTAGGGCTAAAGGTGTGTGCCACTACCTGGCTTACTTCATCTGTCTTGTCATGAGTAGCTAGCTATACTAGGTGCAAAGGAGTAGACAGGCAGAGGTTAAAAGTTACCCACAATAGGGTGGGAATGTGGCTCAGTGTCTAGAGTATTTACCTAGCATGCAAAAAAGCTCTGGGTTCGAGTCCCAGTACCAAAGGCCTTTAATCTCAGCACTCAGAAGGTGGAGGCACAGGGGTCAGAAGTTTATCTTTGACTTTGGCTACATAATGAATTTGTAGCCTGAATGCAGTCAGCCTCGGCTACGTGAGACCCTGTCTCAAGTGTGTTATTCCAGATACCTCGGTGACTTGAGGTGTCAAAGATGTCTTTCACTTCAAATGACACAGCAGTCACTGGGAGATGGCAGATGCTAGCAGATGGAAGATCTGTTGTCTCCTAGCTGCGCCATCTGGAACAGGTGGCCTCCAAGGTCACCACAGAGGGGAAGAGAGGACAGCATCTTCAGCCGGGTTTCCCAGAAACAAACCCTGAGGTAGAAATTGGGATGCAGGAAGTTAACTGAGGAGCGTCTCAGAAACAGCACTGTGAGAAGTGAGGCTGGCGAGATCAGGGAGGAGCCGCAGCATCAGAGCCTCTGCCTGTCACAGGAGCCCATCACAATCCATCATACAAGGGATCTGTCCTGAATGTAAAAAGTAGCCCAGGACTTTGTGTCCTTAGTGAGGGTGGGCTGATCTGGAGAAGGGAATATAATGAAGACAAGATTGTGCCTTTTGACCCAAAACAACTTCCCCAAAGTCATGAGTTGGCTGAATTCTGCAATGTGGAAAAGATCACCGGCAGTCAAGCCTTACAACCTGAGTTTGATTCTCAGGACTCAGCTGGTAGAAATTGAGCACCAGTTCCCACTCTGACCTCTACACAAGCACCATGACACACACACAGTGAATAAACTTTTCAAATGTGAAGGGAAAATGCACTGCAGTTTCAAGGCTCTGTACTACTTTGAACCATCCTGGCCTAAAGGTAGCATTACCTGGAGATGTTCACCTGACTCTGACTTAACTTCAAGCAAGTCTAAGATCTGGGGAAGCACACAGGGCAGTCGGTGTGTGCTGGCCATTTCTGCCATTCCTGACTGCTCCTGCCTGAAGACAGCCATGCTGAAGAGTTCTGCAGATGTACCAGTCATCACTATGAGCACCTCATGGGAGCCATGCCTCCTCCTTTGAGAGAAATAGCCAGGTCTCTCTCAGTTCCAGAAACCGTTGGCCTTCTTTCAGTTGCTAATTTCCTCCTCAGTCAGACCTAGTAGTAGAAGGCTTGCCCTTTCAATATGTTTTTCAAGGTCACTTTTTTTAATGTTGTTAAATGTTATGCTAGACTCTTTTCTAATGTTTCTTCTTTATATTTCTGTTTCCTTGAACATAGTTATTATATTTTTTCAGTGTCTTCTTCAAGCTCTCTCTTCCTCCTCTTTTTCATTCCTCCTGCCCCCTTTTCTCTCTTTGTTTTGTTTTGTTTTTTTGAGACATGGTCCTGACTGGCCAGGAAATTTCTACACAAACCAGATTAGCCTCAAAGTCATCTGATCCTCCTGCTGCTGCCTCCTAAGTGATGGGATTGCAGTCATGCACTGCCACACCTAGCTGTGACTCCACACACACACACACACACACACACACACAGAGAGAGAGAGAGAGAGAGAGAGAGAGAGAGAGAGAGAGAGAGCGCACAAATCTCCTGGAACTGGACTTACAGGTGGCTGTTAGTCACCAGGTTGGGAACTGAACCTGGGTCAGCTGAAAGAACAGCCTGTGCCCTGAGCCACTGAGCCAGCTCTGCAACCTGACTGTTCTTGCTACTTCTCCCTCATGGTGCTCTGTTCCTGAGTGTGCGTGCTTGAGTTCACACAACCTTGAACTAAGGTCACACCTTGAGGAAGGCTTTGTGCTTGTCTCCAGAACTGCAAAGCCCAGAGCCTTTCTGTTTGTAGCTACATTACTTGGTCTTGGTTCTCAGAGACTGTGTATATTCTGACCAATAACCCATATACAGACATCAGACTATCAGAGGGTTCCGAATTCTGAATTCTTGGGAGGTTTTATAGTTGTTGGTTGGTTTTGTGTGTGGTTTTTTTGAGACAGGGTCATCTCTCTACAAAGCCCTGGCTCTCCTGGAACTCACTATGTAGATCAGGCTGGCCCCAAACTCACTGAGAGCTGCCTGCTTCTGCCTCCCCAGTGCTGAGATAAAGATGTGGGCTACCATACCTGGCTGAGATTTTTTCCCATACCTAGCTGAGGTTCTTGTGTACTCTTCCTTGGTTTCCAGTAACTCTCCTTGCTGCACTCTACCAATTGAACTACACCCTCAGCAAAAAAAGGTTAATCTAAAAATCCTTTTAAAAGTCAAGTAGTTCAACCTAATTTGGAAAGGGGATTGAGATAGGCTCCTGAAATGCGACCTGCCATACTCAGCTACACGCAGATATTCTTTTAAGCTTTGCTTAACAATATCCCATAACAAATATCAGTAGAGAATTCAAACCCATAATTAATATAATTTCCCACCACGGATCAAATTGGAGCTCTTTGGTTTCACTGATTTCTTCTAGTCCATTGTGTATCTTATCTAAAATGAAATCCATATGTTCTCTTTTTCTTAGCCTTCTCACTGGGTGAAGTGAAAGTGGTTTAAGGTCAAATTGGCTATGTGTTTCAGGGAGTTATCCCATCCTGGGGGTCCTTCAGAAAATGAGTTACACACCTCTGAACTGTTTCAAAGAAAGCTTTCTGGGGCTATCAAAACGGCTTAGTAAGAGCGTCGGCTGCTCTTGCAGAGGGCCCAGGCTTGGTTCCCAGCCCATGTTATCTTGCAACTGTCTGTAACTCCGTGGCTTAAGTTAAAGAGGCTCAGGGGTCTAGCCCAGCACATGAAGACTCCCAAGGCTTCATCCCTAGCACTGAGGAAACAAAACAAATGACAATAAACTAGCTGTTATTATCTTCCAATTCTCTGGACTGCAAGTGCAGCATGGATTGACAGGCCCAAATTCCAGTTGACAGAGAGAACCTGTTCCTTGCTCTGCCTAGCTTCTAGAGGTACTCCCCCATCCCCACCCCTAACCCCCTGGCTGCTCCCCATCCCTTGGCTCCTGACCCCCCCTCTCCATCTTTGAAATCACTCTGACCTTCTTTCTGCCTGCAAACCTCTCACTAAACACGCCCCTGGTCTCTGACTTCTCTCTGCTGGCCTTTCATGTCCTTTGTGCTAGGTAGCATTCTTTTTTTTGGACTGGAAATGAAGAGAACATACAATAAGGCATCTGGCCTTTCCTCCCCCTTCCCCCATCACCACATGTCCCCTTCCCTTTTCTCACCATCAAAATCTATTGCTATTTATGACAGGCCAGAGACCCTTCATTTATTTCTCCTTGGGTGATTTGCAGTTTAATAGCTAGAAAAACCAGCGGGTTGAATTTCAAGCTTCGGCTGGCCAGTGCGTTGGGGTCTCAGTGTGTCAGGGGGCCTTCTGTGGTGTTGCAAACAAGAGAAGAGCAAACTGGCTGATTCAATCCTCTGCCCCTGGAGCTGGGAGGTTCTCACTCCAAATCGCTCAGTCTGCAGCCATAGATGCAGAGCAGAACCCTACAAATCGATTCTGCTGTGCAAATATGCAGGTGCCTGCTATCTTTGAGGGTGAGGGGTCTCTGGAAATGAAGCCAGGCTTCAGACTAGCAAGATGATGATTGTAACTTGCCGTTGGGGATCAAACTGAGCTTGGAATACAAAATTGTTTTCAAATGTTCTCTTTGCTGTTTTGATGTATGTAGCCTGTGTTCTGTGAAGATTGACTCTATTCAGAGCGCTTTGCTGAGGCTGGAATGGCAAGGGGGCGGGGGGACTTGCCTGCTTGTGCTCAGAGCTGCTGGGAGCAGGAGCATACCTGAGTGCTAGCAATTTTGTCCAATAAACAGAGGTTCAAGCTGGGGCGGGCAGGGATGGATCCAGGGAGGAAAAGGATGGTTCAGTTGTGTTATTTCAAATGAAAGTCATTCTTCCCTGCATCTCAGATGACTGCTGTCCTTTTCTATCCACTGCCCACCTGCTAGGGTCTCTCAGGAGCTACCTGAAATCCTGCCCTTACCATTTGCATAGTGTTGGGCTTGTCATACGTGTAAAGGTCAAAATTGCAGGACACGTGGAGGCAGGCTCTTTTGATCACCCAGCCCTGGCTTTGGTGGCAAAGACCTCTTTTCTAACCCTCAGTTTCTGCGATTGTGTGACGTTGGGAATTCTGGACACTCGAGAGGCTATCTAAATAGTAATGCCTCATTGTGTTGGTGTTGGTTGGTGGTCATTCATGGGGCTTGGTTGTGGTTAGTAGTCGTGTTCAAAGAAGAAACAAGAAAGAAATTAGATTTAAGGATCTCCCCCTCTATCCTTCCTTCTCTCCTATGTAGTAATAGGGGTGAAACCAGGGGGATAAAGGGTGGGAAAAAAGAACCATAAAGTAGCAAAGACCAGCTACAACAGACCTTCTCTCCTTCCTTTCCTTCTCCATTCCTTCCTTCTCTTCCCTCTCCTCCTCCTTTTCCTCCTCCTCCTTCTCTTCCTCCTTTTAGACCAGCCTTATTCCAGATAAGGTTGATTACCCTGACTTGTTTTCAGCAGTGTAGCTCAGACTGCCCTTAGATGTGATGTGTAGCCAAGAATGGCTTTTTAACTCCTGGTCCTTATGCTGCCCGCCTCCTGAGTGCTGGGATCATAGGAACACACCACTCAGCCTGAACAGACCCAGTGCTTCGTGCTTGCTAAGCAAGCTCTCCACTATCTGAGCCATATCCCCAGCCCTGGGACCAGATTTTTAAATGTGACTGACAGGGACAATATCTCTGCTCTTCCCTTCAGGCTGTTGACTGCACCTGTGCTGGCCAAAATGTAAGGACCCACAGAGAGGAGCATAGTTGCTTGATCACTCACCTGGGCAGTTTGTGAGTGCCCTCTTCTAGTCAGCCAGAAGCCTTCATCCTTGCCATCTCACCACCCTTGCTATCAGATCGTTTTTTTCATCTTCCACTCTCCCAGATAAGGTCCATCACTCTGGCTTGTCAGCAAGAATCTTGTCAGGTTGGTTTAGCGAGGCTCTTCTTGTCTCTTGGGGATTTTCCAACTACTAGACTCCTACTTGCCTATGCCACAGTGGTCCTGAAAAAAAGCTTCCCTGCTGGGTGTTGGATTTAAAGCAAGGATCTGCTTAGCTAATTCACACAAAGGAGCAAATAATTGATTATAAATGCACCTTTCCAGAGTCTTTGCATTTTAGCAAACAGCCAATGCTTTAGTTCATTTGAAAACTTTTGAAATGTTTATTCAAAAGTATATGTATCAACATCACACAATTAAAATGCTGATACATATAAAGTATATATGTATGTATGTATACACACACACACACCACATGCATGCAGTACCCAAAAAGCCCAGAAGAGGGTGTTGGATTCCCCCAGAACTGGAATCAATAGTTGAGAGTTGGCATGTGGGTACTTGGAACTGAACCCAGGTGCCCTGCAAGAGCAGCAAGTGCTCTTAATTCTGAGCCATCTCCCCACTCACCCCCTACACACACTGATTTGTTGTTGTTGTTGTTGTTGTTGTTGTTGTTACTGTTTTTTATTTGTTCGAGACAGGGTTTCTTTGTACAACAATGCCAGTTTTTGAAGCGTTGACATCAATGGTTCTAGCCAGACATGATGGCTTACACGTGTAGTCTCAGCATTTGGGAGGCAGAAGCAGAAAGACTGCCAGGTGTCTGAGGTCAACCTGGACTACAGAATGAGCCTCTGTCACAAAGTCAGTGATTCCTAATCAGAATTAGATGATGCCTTCTGGAGACCGGTCCAGTATTTGAAGACATTTTGGGTTGTTACAACTTGGCATGGAAAGGGGCTTTGGTTAGAGTGACGAGCATTTCCAGCAAGTAGTAGGTGATTGTCCAGATAGCCCCAGATGCCAGAAGTGTGAAGACACCTTGAGCTAAGCAACACAAAAAGGATTTGTTTTCTGTTATCCAACCAGCTCAGTAAATGGAACCCTTTCCTTTTCTGTTTTTCTCAATCTCTGCCTCACGGTGAGTGTTTACGGCTCTGTAGCTCTTATAGTCACGGCAAGATACATTCCACTTTTCTTCACTTGATATTCTGAGATGGGGGCCCACTTGCCCTGGTGTTTTGTCAGTTATCATGTATATTAGTGCATGTATGTGCATGTGCAGGCCAGAGGTTGACATTGAGTATCTTCTTCATTGCTTCACTGCCTTATCTATTTATTTGATATTTTGAGATAAGGTCTCATTGTGTAGACTTGGAACTTGCTGGCTTGGAACTTGCTACCTAGGCCTGGCTCACAGCGATGTGCCTGATTCTGCCTCCTGAGTACTGGATTTAAAGGTGTGTGCCACCATGCCCAGATGCCACTGTTTTGAGTCAGGGTCTCTTACTATACCCAAGACTCACCAATTGGCCAGAATGGCTGGCCAATAAACTCCAGGGATCCTTCTGTCTCTACCTCTCCAGCACTGGAATTATAGGCCCTGTTTCCCATGCTTGGTACTTCACAGTGGTGCTTGAATCTGACCTCAGGTCCTCATGATTGTACAAGAGACAGTTCACTCACTGAGCCATCTCCTAACTCTTCTGTTACCATTTTAAATGGATATAATACTCCAGAGAAGTTTTACAAAAACAAAACAACAACAAAAACTGGTCTCACTGACCAGTCTAAATTTCTTACTAGAGTATTGGGGGAAGAGTGAGCAGTGCTTACCAGGTGGCCTCTCTGGGGACTGTGGCTCTATGATCCTGCTGTGGCCAGCCTCCTCTTCCCACAGTCTGGTCTTTAGCATCATAGGCCTCATCATCAAAAGGCCTTTATGAAGCGCCTTGCGAATACATCATCCCACTGGAAGATCTTCTGCAAAGATCACCCTACCAACCTCTAACATCCAGGGCAAGCTGGCTCAGGCAGACAGCATACATGCGAGCCAGTCACGAAGGCATCTAAAGATCAGGCCATAGGCCTCAGGCAGAGTGCAAACACGGGGACTCTTAGACAACATTCATGCCAAGGGTAAGCACAGCTGGGAATGCAAAGCCAGTCTGGGCCTTGGCTCAACTGGCTTGGGGCTGCTTGGAGGACAGGGGGTCCGAGAAGCTCCTGAGAGGCGAGTGGACACGCGCAAGAAAGGAGAGGACCAGGTCAAGGAACTATTCAATCACCCAGGAAACTTGATGCTAGCCAGAGACACCCCTCCCTTTTTCTCACCTCCTTTCCCCTTCCGTGTCTCCCCTCCACAGGTGTTCCATGAGCAGGGCATCCTCTTTGGCTACCGACACCCACAGAGTTCTGCCACTGCCTGCATCCTCAGCCTCTTCCAAATGACCAATGAGACCCTCAACATCTGGACGCACTTGCTACCCTTCTGGTACCTTCTGGCCCCCTGGACACCCCACCTCTGGAGCCCCAGGGACTAGACTTCTTAAAAACACAGCTGGTGCCAGGGAGATTTTTGAGATAGGGTTAGGGGTCCACCTGTGGGCACAAGTGCATGTATGACAGGAGGAGGAGATGCTGGGACTGTCATGGGCTAGGTGACAGGCTGTGGATTGCCGTAGGATGCTAGAGCTTCTGTTGACTGGGTAGCATTTATCTTCATCTCCCTCAGTCTTGCAGGCTTTGCTGGTCTTCAAGAAGTCTTTATTAAAATGTCACTAACTTGAGCAAGTCACTTAATCTCTCTGAGCCTGGCATTTTCTGCCTATAGAGCAGGCGTGATCCTCTGTCCATTTCTTGGGGCTGCTGTGAGGACTGAGAGAAGACCCTGATAAAGACACAGGAGCTGAAGATGTAGCTCAGTTTGTAGACTGTGTGCAAGAAGCCCTGGGTTCAGTTGCTGCACTGCATACACCAGGCACGGAAGCCCTGTGCTGTAACCTCAGTTCTCTGGAGGACTGTAAGTTCAAGGTCATCTTCAACTACATAGTGAGTTTGAGGCTAGCCTGGGTTACATTAGTCCTGCCCTGAAAACAAACAAAAAGACACAGGCACAGTTGTGGGTGCTTATTTATCTGGGGATTATAGTAACCACTGGTCACCTTTCACTGGAGCCAGCTAAGAGCCAAGGTATGGGAAGAATGGGGGCTAGGAGAGTTCCAGGAAGGCCAGAGGGCTCCTTACTAAGAAAGGTGGAATGACGGCTAGCTTTACACACTTGTGCCTTTGCTTGAAAATGGAGAGGTGGGACAGGCCACATCCCATATGGTGGTGCATCTCTCCCTGGGTATCTGTGTGGAGTGATTCCAGGTTCCCATAAAAGACATCAGGACCTGTACGTTCTCCCTGTGTCAAGTGGCACAGTATTTCTATATCTCTCTGCACATCTTCCCATGTTCTTTAAATCATCTCTAGATTCCTTAAAATTCAAGAGGCAAAATGCTATTGTCAAAGACTGTTACGTTGTTAACACAATAAGGACACTGTTCAGTGCAGATACAGCCTCTCCCTGCTGGGATATTTTGGTTGAATCTGAGGAAACAGAACCTGGAGAGCTGGGTATCTATGAGGCCTAGGAGACCCTCAGATATCAGCAGGCCACTGTTCTACTTAGATCTCTGTAGACTGACATAGCTTCAGCTGGAGAGGGCAAGGCTTCCTCCCGTATAGTACAGAGGGTGGCCCAGGCCAGGCCTGAGCAAATCCTTTGAGTCATGTTGAAATAAGTGGACAGTCCTTGAGTGTGGCAAGCAGACGTGAGCTCCAGGAAGGTTGTGTGCATAGAACAACCAGCATGTTTAGATGCCGGGAGAGAGAGTAGGGATCCAGCAACTAACAGGAGGAGAGAGAGAACAGTCCTGGAGTGAAGTGGGATGATCTGTAGAGAATCGTCACTGCCCTGGGGCCTGCAGTCTGGGCGGTGGCAACAGGGTCCAATGGTTCAAGAAGGCCATTAGCCACATTAAATTTTTGCTTTATAGAAAACTGAGGCTGATGAGGTGAGGCAGTGAGTGAAGATAGTCGGTGAGCAAGCCTGGCAGCCTAAGTTTGCTCTCCAAAACCTAAACAAAGGTAGAAAGAAAAAACTGACTTCACAGAGTTGTTCTCTGGCCTCTACATATGTGGCCCAGTATGCATGCACACACACATAAAACACACACAAAACACTGCCACCACCACCAGAGCAAAAAAAAGTTTGTAAGGATTTATGCCGAGTATGGTGGTACAGACCTGTAATCCTAGAGCTTGGAAAGTTGGGGCAGAAAGCTCATGACTTTAAGGCTCAGTCTGGGCTGTACACTGGGGCCCTGTTTCAAAGCCGTATCATCAACAGCAGAAAACTACAGAAGGGATAGAGCAGACCATTCCTCTGGCCCCTGGTTCTCCTCCCTTGAGCTGCAGGGCACCCGTGTGCCCTCCAGAGCTTTCCTAGGAAACCTTGACTGCGGCATATGTGCCTCAGCCCCATAATTTCTCCCCATTGCTCACCTCTCTGTGCCCGAGACTCTAAAGATTCTGAACAGGTGTTCCAGCTGGATGAACCATAGTTAGCTTATGCTCTCTTATTGGCTTGGTTTAGTTTTTGGGGAGAGGGTCTCATGGAGCCCAGGCTGGCCTTGAACTCTGTATAGCTAAGGAAGATCCTCCTTCCTTCACCTCCAAGTACATGTGCCATTATGTCGGCTTTGAATTCTGTGCCATCACGTAATGTCTACCACTGCCTGTGTACCACGACGCCCACGTGCAGCTGAGCCCTCTGCACTGCCCCAGCTCCCAACAGCAAGCCAGGCTCTCAGCTGCCCCGCTCCAAGAGCAGCACTGGGGAGGGCTAGGAAATCTGCATCTGGGACACCCTCCCCCCCCCCCAAAAAAAACAAGATGAGGAATCATCTGTTGTTGACAAAAGGAGTATTTGGGAGGAAGAGCAAACAGCTTAAGGGTCCCCTATGCTAGACAATAAGAAAAAAACACACTTGTAGCCAGAAAGGCTTTGTGACCCTCCTTCAGGTACTGGGTAAAGAGCCAGTAGAGTCTCCTTCGTTGATAGACACTGTGTGAAAGGGACCTTGCTCTCCAGTAGTGGCTTGTGAAAGGGAGAGGCTGTGTAGGGAAGACCTGCATATAGGCCATGTAAATGTGACTTAGAAGGAACTTCCCAACACTCACAGCTACCATGAGAGAGAATGAGACCCTCCTTAGATCTAAAGAAGCTGAGATTGGAAAGTGTCTTGGGAAAGATGTTGTAGGAAGGGTTTTGTCCTTAAGGACTGTCTCTATGCTACTTGTCCAGCCCCACCTCTTGCTTCAAGTAAAGCAGGCACTCACCCACACAAACTCTCCAGTACGTGTCATTTAAGTGGCAATTCAAGGATGAAGCTTCCCCAGTGGGGCGGAAGGCAGAAAGCAGTCAGAGGGCATTCAGTGGGGGCATGTTCTGTTGTAGGTTCTTTGTGTGGAGGTTTGTGACTGCACTGTATGTGACGGACATCCAGAATGACAGCTACTCATGGCCCATGCTTGTGTACATGTGTACCAGCTGCGTGTACCCGCTCGCGTCCAGCTGCGCACATACCTTCAGCTCCATGTCCAAGAACGCCCGCCACATCTGCTACTTTCTGGACTATGGTGCCGTCAATCTCTTCAGCCTGGGTATGTGAGGACTTCCCCCAGGACTGCCACCTGGCTGTCTCCCGTGAGATTTGGTTTTCAGCAGTCTAGAGGATGCGGCCCCTATCAAGGGCTCAGTAAGGAGCTTGTTCACATGTGTGCTGTCTGTGGCATGCCCTGACCTGTCGTGTTTGTAATTCCTATGGTGTAAATGCCCCCTCCTTCCCTCCCTTCCTGTTCCCTGAGAGTCATCACCAGATGTAGAGGTCTAAGGAGAAGCCTTGGAGCACCCTCACTACATAGTAACTCCATCACACAGATCCAGACGCTAAGTACTTAGGACTTTCGTTACTGTTGTCTATTTAACTAAGTTTTAATGATGGCCATGATTAACCACCGGTCGCAAAGACTTTGAAATGTTCACTTGGGTTCTCACAGGCCACCGTGGGCTGACCCCAGCACATCAGGGCTGGGATCTCTGGTGTACCTGGTAGAGACAGGATGGGGTCACAAACATTTGCCCAGAGGCTCAGAGGCCCCACAGACCTCAGTGCTCTAGAAATGGAGTGGCGCACTGCACCACTTCCAAATCAGCGATGCTGCCCCAGTCCTCTGACTAGCAAGTCTCTCCTCCTGTTTTTCTCCTCCCCAGGGTCATTTATCTGTCCCTTAGGATACTGGTGCTGGCTTCTTCCTCCCTCCTGGCTCTGCTCTAGCTTTGAAGGCTAGTCACTGTATCTGTCTGTTCCTGCAAGAATTTGTCCAGGAGGAGGCTACCCTCGTCTTCTTTCCTCTTCTTTCACAAGTGTACACCTGCCTCTCTTGCTTTCTCTCTCTCTTGCTCTCTCTTGTTCTCACTCACTCTCTCTTGAGCACTCTCTCTTCTTTCCTTTCTTTTTGAGACAGGGCCTCAAACTGGCCATGTAGCCAAGAACGATCTTAACTCCTGACCCGCTTGTATCCATCTTCTGGGAAAACAGGCATGTGCCACTGCAGTTGACCTATGTAGTAGGAATGGGACTTGGGGCTGTATGAGTTCCAGGTAACACCCTCTACCAACTGAGCCACATCTCCTGCTGCTTGCTGGGGTTCCAATAAAAGTGAACATTTGGAGGAGTTCTCCTAAGCCAGCTGTATGCCGAGACCCTGACACACCTTTTTAAAAAAGATTCTATTTTTATTTTTTCTGTGTGCCACGTGTGTGGGTGCCTGTGGAGGCCAGCTGGGAGCAGCCAGCAGTTCTCTGGAACTGGAGTTACAGGTGGTTGGGAGCTGCCCGACACAGATGCTGCCAGCACCCGACACGGATGCTGGGAACCAGCCACAGTCTCTCCTACCCTCTGGTACATATTTACATGGCATTCAAGGGTCCAGATCCTGCTCTGTGCCACCAATCCCAAATTCAGCCTTAGACGAATTTCTTAACTTTCCCAAGGCTCATTCTCTATAGCAGAACATAGGAAAACAAATTCAAATGATTTTGAGTCTGTGTCTATCTCACAAAGTAGCCATTACTGTGATTGACAGCAAACATCTTCACCTACTACCTGACCATCTCAAACATCCTCCCACAAGACCCCCTTCTGGGCTTACGTCAGCTTGGCTTCCCGCTGCATTTTCAGGGGTCTGGGGTCCCTTTGCTCTTACATTG
The DNA here is from genome assembly GCA_028658305.1 of Pachyuromys duprasi. NCBI lineage: Eukaryota > Metazoa > Chordata > Mammalia > Rodentia > Muridae > Pachyuromys > Pachyuromys duprasi. The sequence goes on along the minus strand of CM053747.1, from coordinate 51,075,946 downwards.
CATGCAGCACTTGGTTCACATCTCAGCAGTGGATCAACATGGTCCAGAGAGCTCCTGAGCATTGGGTGTGGAGAAGGGGTCCCTGATCCCCTGGGGCAGAGCTCCTGAGTGAACTCCCATTGGGATTCTGCACCTTCCCAGGAGGGGAGTGCTCTGCCCTCTTACCTGGCACTTGTGTTTGTTTGCGTGTGTGCAGGTGAGGGGATCTTGTAGCCCTTAAGTGCCTTGCACTTTTTAGAGACAGACTCTCTCACTGGCCTGAAGGTCCCTGGTGAGGCTAGGGATCTGCTGTCTCTGTCTCCCCAGCACTGGGCTTACAAGTGAATCCCATCAAGCTGGGGTCCCTTGCCCCCGTGACCAGCTTTATTAGAAGATCCATCTATTGAATGGCAGAAGAGGCAGAGGTTGAGTCTGGCTGGTTTCTTCCTCTAGCTGTGAACCTAAGGTTCTTGATATAATGGTTCTCTCAACATGTGGGTCATGATCCCATTGGAGGTCAAATGCCCCTTTCAATAGGGGTCATCTCAGACCTTTGGAAAACAGATACTTACATTACAAATCCTAACAGTAGCAAAATTACAAATCCTAAAAAGTAACAATGAAAGTAGCTATGGGGAGGGTAGGTCATTATAATCTGGGAAATTAAGGGGTCACAGCATGAGAACCACTGTATTAGAATAACAGATGAAGGGCCAAATCCACCCTCTCCCACAGGTAAGAGTGCAGGTCCTAGCCACTCTGAGATAGGCAGCAATAGCTTCTGTTCCTCCAACCAAAAGCTTTCACCTGTAGTCTTTCTAGAGGGTCTGCGCTCTCTCTCAGACCCTGAAACCCAGAGGCAAGCCCCACACCCACTAGCAAGCCCCAGCCCACTGATGGGACATCCCTGTCCTTGTGAAGCGGCCTCCCTTCCTGTGACACTGAGCTTCTCAGGGGAGCACCCTGTCCACAGGCAGATGAGTTTGGGATCATGGTTAGTGGCAGCCTGTGGTTAAAAGCAGGAATTCATCTCCAGACTGCCTGGGTTTGAAGCTTATTTCTATTTTTTTTTCCATTGTGTGACTCTATATAAGTTACTAGCTCTCCCTGTGCCTCTATATGCTCATCTTTAGAGTAAGTGTAAGCTTTATATGGGACAGGATTATAAAGACAGCACGAGTTCACACACACACATATCCGAGAGGAATACAGCCTTATGGAATTTAAGTGGACAGAGAGGCAAGGAGAGGGTATTCTGGGAAGGCACAGAGGCTGGCAAGTGCACGAATCTATGTAGAAGATGAAGGCTGGGGGCTGGGGGCTGGGGAGGGGTCTTTCCCAGGAGTCCTCACGGACCTGTGGCCTAGCCTGTGTCTCAAGGTTGGGCTTTCTTTCCCAGGCTCAGCCATCGCCTACTCCGCGTACACGTTCCCTGACGCACTGATCTGCAGTACCTTCCATGAATGCTACGTAGCCCTGGCTGTGTTGAACACCATTCTCAGCACCGGCCTCTCCTGCTATTCCAGGTACCAGGTGCTCTGAGCCCGGGCGGGAAGTCTGGGAGGACCTAGCATGCATCCCCACCGGAGGGCCAGTTGGGGTCAGCAGAAGAGGTGAGCCCAATGGAAAAGGCTCCAGGAGCCTAGCTCCAGGTAGAGGTAGTGCAATGTATTGATTCCTTTAAACACTGCTAGAAGAAAATACCTGACGACATTGACTTAAAGAATGAAGGTTCCCCTGGCTCCCAGTTGGAGGGTCCATCAAGGCAGCCAGGGCTGGAGGTTGAGAGATGGTGCCGCCAGCCAGCTTTATCCTTTCCATTCACCTCAAGACCCTACAGTACCCACAGAGGGTGGCTCTCTCCACTTCCATTAATCTAATTCTGGAACTTCTGATAGGTCTGCCCAAAGACTTGTTTCCATGGTGACTCTAGATTCTGTCTAGTTGACAGTATTATCACACTGGATAGTGGGCAGCCAATTGGCTCTTCCAAACGTAACCCAATGCTCTCAAATTCTTTATAACTTAAACAAGAGTGTTCTTAACCACTAGAATTGCTTTTATAGTCCCTAAAAAGTCTACAGCAGCCTTTACTGCCTAGACAGGTCACTGTGTGTCTTCTTTGAACTTCAATTTGCTCATCTGTACAGTCCGGTCGACACAGCTCCCTTCGGGTAGAAGATTCCAGGTCATGTGTCTAGGATGCCTGTCACAAGCCTGGGCAGAGAAGGTTCCTCATAGCCAGGCAGTCCTCCCCTCACAGTGATGGGTGGTTATGGCATCGCTGGGATCGTGTGCTGGGTACGGAAGGGTATTCAAAAGTGGCCGTGAGTCATGGCCCAACTCCCCGCCTCTAATCCTCCTATTCTTTTTCCTTTCACACAAGATTCTGCGGGGGGGGGGGGGGGCGTGTCAGTGGCGTTGCCATGGGGATATCTGGGCTAGTTGACACTGCTCTTTGCAGGAGTGAACTTCCTGAGAGTGTGGGCTCCCTCGGTTGCTTAGAAAACCTTCCAGACGATTGTGGCAAGGCGATAGTCCCATCCAGGTGGTGCTACCATGCCAGGAAGTGTCAGGCCATGGAGAAGCAGGCAGTGTTCCTCCTTGGGGTGGTTTTGTTCCAGTTTCCTCTGGATCACACACGTGGGGGAACCTACCAAACTGTTTTGTTTTTTTCTTTTTTTAATGTGGGAGGGTAGGTTTTTATACAGCACCAGAAAGGTTCACCACAGCTTGCCCCGCACTTGCCAGGACGCTTGAGAAGAGTTGGGAGCAAGCATGGTTTACTCTGCCTTCGGGTGAAGCCTTACTCCGTGTGTCCCACACTGGACTTTATGTGGTTTCGTCCCTGGTGAACTACTCTCCTGTTCTTGGAAAAAGAGGAGGGACTCTTTTACCTTCTTGAAAAATCACAGATTTTGGACAGGACTTGAATCTACCTATAGAGCCAGGAAATAGTTTCTGGTCCTGGGTTGCTATGTCCTAATTCCAGGAGGATTTAAACTATGTGGCATACAGCCTCTGCACTGGGGTGGAAATCTGGGGACTCCACTGTTGGTGGAGAGAGAGAGGGTCTGGGTCCCTTGTTGACCTTGATTTTTAACAAGCCTACTTTATTTAGGGTTATTAAATGCTTCTATCTCCCTTCCAACACCGGGTAGGAGGGAAAGAAGATTAGTGGAGTCAGGGGCCAGAGTTCTGCTACTTCCCACTGGGTAGGGTCATAGGATTCTTTTCGGGGGAGGGGGAGTGCCAATACCAGCCATCCAGAAGTCCATGTATCCAGCAAATCAGCAAACAGCAAATGCAGCAGCAGAACAAACCAGCAGCAAGCAGCCCTCCTCCAAGCAGCTGCCCTTCTTCCTCTGGGCTGTCATATTTATACCCCTCAAAGTCCTCAGACTTCAACTAATTCCACCTGGCAGAGACCATGCTCCACACAAGACACTTAACAGATGCGGACAATCTAAAACCCCAACTTAGAATTTTAACAAAACATGTTTACATATCATAAACCAAAACATCCACAACAGTCCCCATCTTGGGTGAAGCAAGGTGCATACCTGGTAGAGCCATGCTCATAGCACAGAGATGCAGAGTGCCTGCTTGGCCTTTCCTCTGGCTGCCCAGGCTCCTGGGTAGGCCTGGACACCCAGAATCTGGTCTGTGGGTCAGTTGTTGCCCCTGTGTAGCTGGTCCCTACGCTCCTCATGGCTCTAGTGTTCAGAACGGGGCACCAGAGGGAAGAAACGCTATGGGTAGTAGGGTTGAGGCAGCGCCTGGCTCTGAAAGATATGGACCCTATGATTAGCACGCCAAGACTGCTCTCCCAAGAGCCTGCAGTGCAGCTTATTAGGACGTTTGGAGCCTTTTCAGTCAATTACATTTTGCAAGCTCCTGACCACTTGTTAACCACCAGAGCACATTGCTTGCTTCTAGCCCAGAGTCCCCCTTGAGCATGCAGGCCCAGGGGTGGAAGTTGTGCATTTGGGGTGCATGCTGTATTTGGTGTTCGGCCCTGAGCCAGGAATATGTGCCCCCATGTCTGGGGTTCCTGTCCTTGACTATGACAGGTAGTTTCTGCTGAGCTAGAGAGCACATCTGGGACTATCATCCCCACTCACCTAACCAACATTTCTCAAAGGCTGCCTGGGTTCTGGGGACCCACATGAAAAGTCTGCCACACCGGTCTTGCCTTCAGAGGGTGACTGGCACAGGAAAGGCAGGACACCCCCCCCCCACACACACACACAGAGAGAGAGAGAGAGAGAGAGAGAGGAGAGAGGAGACTGAGAGGGAATTGCCATTGCTCTGTGAGGCAGAACAGAGAGCAAGGGAAGCAGATGAGGTCAATGGCATGTAGTAGACACACCTGAGATGTTGCCTTAGGACCCAAGTGGGAACAAGCAACAGCCTTGAAGCTGGAGATAAGGGCCTTGGCGGCAGAGCAAACAGCCTGCGCAAGGATGGGAGTGGAGGGAGTGGAGGGGCCGGAAACAGCGGGTGAGAGGGAGCGTGGCTGGAGAGGGCCCAAGGCCAACCTGGAAAGTTAGTGCCTGCTCGGAAGACCACCCTTGGCTCTTTGTGGACGGCGATCTCCTCGGCTCTTGTCTTTGGGGCTCGGTTCGCTTTCCACAGGACCTTTAATGTATGTCAGCGGTAGCCGCTCCCCCCCCCCCCCCGTGCTGTCGCTCCTGAGCTGAGTAAGAGCTTTGTGGAGGAGGAGCAGCGCCCCAAAGCGCTTGCTTCTCCCCTGAATCTGCCCTCGACTGGGCAGCCCAGGGAGCTGTCCTTGCCCCCTTTGCCTCACGTCGCCTGTCACTGTAGATCTTCCGTTCACGCGTGTGTCAGGTCTTTGAGTTTTGTTTGGCTTAGTGTCTGTGGAGCCCTGGCTGCTGAGGTACTCCTTACACACCCTAGGGCTACCCTTTCATCTTAGCACCCCCTAGTGGTGACACAGATGTGTACCCTCAACTTCCAGCCAATTTTTTTTTTCAGTGTCGCCGAGGGTCAGTATAGTGACTATCACCAAGTTACCTGGATCAGAGGAACAACACCTCAGTATTTAGACTGATAAAAGCCAGCTCAAGAGGGCTGGGGGCAGAACAGGGGCAGCGGCTCAGCGGATAGAGCTCTGCAGGCTGCGACCTGTCAGCCAGACGGCAGAGTGAGGAGAAAGGCCCCACACGTAAAAGACACCTCATGCAAACATGCATACACACACATGCACACATATACACAAGTGTGCACTTTTGCAGTTGAATAACTTCCACTTAACTGCTTACATTGGGCATTAGATTTGACATGTCAGTTGCAAAGATTTATTGAATCAACCTGGTCTTAAGGGAGGCTTCTCCCCAAATCCTGCAACTGCTCCCTGGGCAGAGCTCTCGACCCCAGGTGTGTAAACCAAGACTTTGACACTGTGGCTAGGTGCTTTGCAAGAGTCTCTGGCCAAGGCTGCTGGCTCCAGGAATCTCTGGCTGTGGCGACACCCTGTGGTTTAATGTGGAACTGCACTTTGGCAGTGGGAGCCTGAGCTCTTGAGCCTCCATTGCTCTTTATTCTGCTGCTTCTCCCTTTTGTCCGGGTACTCAGCTTTGCTGCTGGAGAGGTTGGTCCATCTGTCCCCCAGGGAAGCACTTTTTCAGGCCTGGTGACATGTGGACTCATGTCGCAGGAAACCCAGGCTTTGGGGTACAGCCCTCACCAAGTCAGAGCCAGGTTTTCTTCGCATTTAAGTGGCCACAAGGAGCATTCTTTAGGGGTGAGCTTGCTCCAGACATGCCAGACGCCGCATATGGGGCCTGTTGCGGTTGGCCAGCTGCTTCTGGGATTGTGGGAATGTGTTTCCTGTGGCCGCTGGGGGAAGAAAGACAGAGGCTGGTCCTGTCAGGGGCACGCAGGGGCAATGTGACAGTTGAAGGACAGACACCTTGGGCTAAATTCTAGCTGTGTCTCTTTTAACTCCTCCTTAGACCATCCACCCGGTAGCCATCCTCTCTTGCTGTTATGTAACCTCTGCTTCAACAAGCTTTCAGATGAGCAGAGAGTGGTTTGTTTTCAGAACTGTGCATGATTCTAAAGGCTTTGGCGCCCCTTTAAGTCCTTACAGCACTGTGAGGGAGAGACTGGTCAGACACAGCTTTAGAGGAAAGCTGCCAGAGCAACATGGCCCTGGTGTGTTGTGAGTGTGCCCCTGTCCCACTGTTAGAGTGTGATTGAGAAGGTGATTGGAAGCTGGGTGGTGGCGGCGGCGGCGGCGGCGGCGGCAGTGACAGCGCACACCTTCAATCCCAGCACTCGGGAGGCAGAGGCAGGCAGGTGTCTGTGAGTTTGAGGCCAGCCTGGTCTACAGGGTGAGTCCCAGGACAGCCAGGGCGACACAGAGAAAACCTATCTTGAAAAAACAAACAAAAAGCAGATAATTGGGTTTTGTTTTGGCTGTTGGACACGGGGTCTCCTGTAGCCCAGACTGACCTCAAACTTACTATATAAAATATTTTGAAAATGCCTTTGAACTTCTGATCCTCCTGCCTTGACCTCCAAGTAAGTGCTGGGATCATAGGCACGAGTCACCATGTCTGCTTTATGAGGGCTGGGGATGAAACCCAGGGCTTCTGGCATGCTAGCTGGAACTCTACCACAGGAGCTGCAGCTGTGGGTGGAGTCTCCTAGCTCAGCCCTTACCTCCTGACCTCCAGCCTGGGCGTCTGTGCTGCTGAACCCCCAGGTCTAAGGCTGTTGCCCCTCTCTAGGTCTTCAGAGGCCCAGTGGTGACCTACCCATCCAGGAGGTCCTGCTTCTTGCTTCTAAACAGTCAGTGCAGTGAGTTCCTGTTGATTCTGTCTTTGCATTGGAGGGTAGTGGGAAAGCTCATGGAGGATAGAAAGACCTCTACACACCCACTTTCCCCAGGGCAGTGTTCCTGTGCATGGTATAAATACTCTAGAAGCTTCTGTGGGCTCTCCTGTGCCTTCTTGAACCCAGGTCCTTGTGTAGCCATCACCTGGGTGGTTCCAGTGGCTTCTGCAGGTGCAGCCTGGGGTCTGTGCTTGAGCTCCCTTCCTGTCTCAGTGGTGGCAGCCTTCCAGAACAGGGATTCTGCCTGAAGTCTCTCCAACCTCGTCCGTCTTGGTTTACATACCATTGCATTTCATGCTTTCAGAGCAAGTGTCTCCCCCTGAGCTGAGGTTTTGTCATTTTCACCAGTGTAGGAGGACTGCAAGAGGCTCATGGAGAAGCTCTGGTCCACGGGAGGTTGTGTGAAAATGCTCACCCTCTGTTGATGACCCATGAGCACATGTGTGAGTGCCTGACAAGCTTCTGTTTCCTCCTTGACTTCAGGTTTCTTGAACTCCAGAAGCCCAGGCTCTGCAAACTGCTCCGGGTCCTTGCCTTCGCCTACCCCTACACCTGGGACTCACTCCCCATTTTCTACCGGGTAAGGACATGGGGCTACCTCTCCTCTTCCTGTCAGCAGTGCCAGGGACTTCATGGTTTCCTGAGCTCTGAGGAAGTCATAACACTGCAGTGGGCCCTGGAGGACTCGGAGTAGAGAGACTTGGATGCTGCAGGTCACATGGTTACTTGCTGTGTGATTTAAGCAGTACACAAATCCATTCTGAGCCTAGGTTTCCTCATCTGTGAATGAAGCTTCTGCATGGGAGGTAATGAAGATTTTTAGGTATAATGTATCATATAAGTTCAGCATTACCTTGTGAGTAGGCTTTGCCCAGAGGCAGCATGAGGTACAGATGGCAAGGGGTGGGCCTGGTACCTGAGACATTGGGTGTGTTCCCCAGTTCCCCTGAGTGGGTCTACAGGAGACTTAGGGATGGGAGTACAACTCAGAGCTCTCACTCCTCCTTGGATGCAGTTTGTGCCGACACACACAGGGAAGTACAGCTGGCAGCCCTCATCAGTCACATGCACAGTTCATGTGATGATGTCTAGCGGCTGTGTAGATGGGGCAGAGGGGCAGGAGGTAGCATTGATACCAGAATGGCCCTGCCTCTATTCCAGTCCTCACTTCACTGCTTGTTGGTGGTTTGCAAGTCAAGCTCAGGCTCCCTTTCCTTGTATACCAAACGTGGAAGGAGAATCTGCCTTAAGGTCCCTGCTGAAGCCCAGAGGGGCGAATATCTGGCCCAGTGCCTGGCTCCTAGTAGTAGGGGTGACTGTTATTATTTATAAAAATAAAACAAAAACTTTTCTTAACCTTGAAGCGATATAATGGTCATATGTTGGGGGGTAGTGATATTGGATATTGAGCCTAATGTCTTCTCTGTGCTAGGCAAGGGCTCTACCATAGACCTATATCCCCAGCCATTGACTGACTGATTGATTGATTGATTGATTGATTGATTGATTGATTGATTGATTGATTGATTTTGAGAAAGGATCTCACTAAGTTCCTCAGTCTGGCCTTCAGCTAGCTCCATAGCCTAGATGGGTTTTGGATTTGCAGTATTTCTGCTTTAGGGAGTGAGTTCAAGCTTGAGTCACCAAGCTAGGCTAAACAGTGATCCTTTTCGATGATGCAGAAAGCTCCCAAGACTTGTTTTTAAAGGTTTTTTTCTATCATGTTTCTTTTGTATGTTCTCTCTCTCTCTCTCTCTGTGTGTGTGTGTGTGTGTGTGTGAGTGTGTGAATGCCACACAAGCAGATCATCAGGCTTGGTGGCAAGGGACTTTATCCACTGAGCCATTTTGCCAGCTTGCCTTCTAAGCCTTGAAGCCTTCATTATGAGCTGACTCCGCTCTGCATTGTAGCTCTGTGTGTGGAGGTAGGTGCAGTAGGACCGTTCTTCTCTGCTTGCGTTTTAGTCCCCCGAAAGGAGAAGCAGTGTCTAGTAGGGTTCTCTCTGCTATCTCTTTCTTTCTCTGTCCTCTCCTCTTCCTTTTCTTTTCCCCTCGTTCCTGTGCATCCTTCCTTCAGGCCACAACCCTGAGGAGGTGAGGACTGGCCCTGTGGAGTTTGTGTGTGTGCGAGAGGCGTAGATCTGGCTTCTTCTCAACACCTTGTGTTCTTTTTTTTTTTTTTTCCATTTATGTATGAGTGCTCTGTCTGCATGTATACCTGCATGCCAGAAGAGGGCATCAGACCCCTTTTTTAGAGATGGTCATGAGCCACCATGTGGGTGCTGGAAATTAAAGTCAGGACCTCTGGAAAGGTGATAGTGTTCTTAACTGCTGAGCCATCTCACCAGCCTGACCTTCTGTTCTTTTAAACACCTGCAGCTCTTCCTGTTCCCAGGGGAGAGTTCAAGAAACGAAGCCATGTTGTACCACCAGAAGCACATGGTCATGACCCTCCTGGCCTCTTTCTTGTACTCCGCTCACCTGCCAGAGCGCCTGGCTCCTGGACGCTTTGACTACATTGGTGAGTGTGGTGGGGCAAGGGTGGGTACAACCCTGAAGCAGGGGTGACTCTCCCAGCTGGGGTGGGAACATCCTTGACAATGTGCATGTGGCCACAAGGCAGGGGACCTGGAGAGGAGTGACCCTAAAGAGAGTCATCAGGCATAGGCCATGGTGAGTGACAGATACAGGGAGCGACTTTACACCTCGGTTGAAGCAATCATGTGTGTTGCCAGTGCCCTGCCAGGGATAGGGAGGATGGAAACAGGGAGGCCCAGGACCCTGAAGCATTCCAATGGGCATCTGTTCTGTTGGCGCCTAAAGTCTGACTTCCCAGCACGACAGGAACATGGGGGTCAGCCACAGAGAGGAAGAGGAAAGATGGTTTGCAGGTGACACTGAGGGTATCAGATAGCAGGCCACTGTGCAGAAGAGAAAGTCTGTCTGTCTAGAACATGGTGAATGGAATGCCTGGGGTCATGTAGAGCTGTGGGTTCCAGGTGTATACAACATCAGCAGCAGAAGGGTCTGAGGCTTCAGCTTCTGGGCCCAACCTCAGACCTCCTGACCCAGGAACTCCAAAGCTAGGACAAGGCCAGCACTCACAGAGGTCATGTGACAACCAGGAGACTTGAGGGGGCGTGTGGTCGGGAGAGGTGACAGAGCACAGGGGCTCCTTGATGTACCATTCCCTCCAAGCGCAAGATGAGGTTCTGCTCACCTGGCTCTGGTGCTGGCTGGAAGAAAGGCACCTGTATTTGCTACTTTTCTGTTGCTGTGACCATAAACTGGAGGGTTTGTTTTTGGTTTATGCTTTGTGGGCACAGCATGGTGGCATAGCTTCCCCAGTCAGGAAGGAGAGAGATGAACGCTGGTACTCAGCTTGCATGCTTTATATTCAGCCCAAGTCCCCGGCCCATGGAATGGCAGCTCTTCCTTTTTCAGTCCACCCAATCTAGAAACTCCCTCACAGACAGACACAGAGGTTTGTCCCTTGCATGTTATTAGGGGCTGTGAAGTTGACATTAGCTATGGCAGCACCATTGGGCAGCTTCTGTAGGTGACAAGCCTTCAGCGCAAGAGTTCCTTAACTAGATACCGCGAGACTCAAAGAGCCAGTTACTGTCCTCATCACAGTAGGCACCCAGGTTCTCCCCAAGCCACGTTTGTCCCTCCTGGAGCCTCCAATCCACCTACTTCAGAGATGGAGCCAGCCAAGTGTTATGTGATCCGATCAGGGACTCAGTCTTCTCTTTGTCCTAGCAGAAGGGACTGCAGCTAGCAAAATGCTTAGAGTGCGTATTCCACAGAGATCGGGGTCAGAGGCCGGGAGCCCCAGGCCTCTGCTTGCCCACTCCAGCCCCACCTGAAGGAAGACAGAGCTGTGGACGAGAGCTTGGGGACACAGGGGCAGGCAGAGGTGTGGCGAAGACTGGTCACTCTGGCTTCTCCACATTGTTTGCTCACGTCAGTCCTGTCCTCTGCGGCCTAGAGGCACACAGCAGGAAAATGCTGTGGTAGTAGGGGAGGGTGCTTGACAAGCCTGGTTAGCCTTGGCCTCCAGGAAGCCCTGAGACCTGGCAGGTGGGATCTATGAAGCCACCCTTCCTGCTGTGGCCCTTAAAGAGGCAGCCATTGCTGGTGACATATCTGTGGCTCCTCTCTCCAACAGGAGCAGGGGGAGTGAATGCAGTGAGCCAGGGCTCTGCCATTAGCACCGAATCACGACTGTAGCAGAGGTAGCTTGCTTGCTTCACACACACATTTGGAGCTGGGCATAGCCTGTGCTTTGAACTTGAGTAAGGCTGGGTGCCACTTCCCTTCTTGGGATGGAGGCTGGGACTGAAAGAAAATCACGTTCATGCCAATGTTCAGCCATCCTGAGTCAGCTCCTGTGGCCAGGTGCCCCGACAGCAGGCTTGTTGAATACTTCTCAAGTGGGTTTGGTGGCACCATACAGAACTTTCTCGTGCATTAATTTATTGAATGTATGTGATATGTTCATGGCTGCCACTGTGGGTATGTGGGGTCCAAGGACAATTTTCGGGAACAGGTTCTCATTTTCTACCATGTGGGTCCAGAGTGAACTCAAGTTGTCAGGCTCAGTGGAAGGAGACTTTACCACTGAGCCTTCACACCCACACACCCACACACACCCTTTTCACACTTACTTTTTAGCTAGGGTCTTAATATGTAGTGGAGGCTGGCCCTAAACTCAGTTTGAACTTGTGATCTGTGCTTCAGTTACAGGTAGGTGCCACCATACCTGGACGTGGCTTCTCCTAAACAAGAAGCCTTATCTAACTGTCATGTTGAATTGGTTTGCTAGGGCTGCAGTTCCCACACACAAGGGAAGCTCTGCATGTATGGCTGCAAGTATGGGTGACCTGCACAACAAAATGCTCTTTTCTCACACTCAGAAGGCTGACTGTTTGAGATGGAGATTTCAGCAGAATGGTGTCTTCATCTTTTCTTGGCCTGTGGAAGAGTTCCTTCCCGCAGTCTTCATGGGATTCTTCCTCAGGGTAGATCATGCCCGTGTCCAGTGGATGAGGGACCACCCCAGTGACCTCACTGGGATTTAACTCTCTCTCCAAGATGGCTACTGTTTGGACTTCAGTGTAAAGTGATTCAGAGACACAGTTAAGTCATGAAAAATACCATCTTCTCATCCAACTTTCTGTGTCAGATTCTCTAACCCTGGACTCCTTTTCTCAGGGCCCTGCCTACTTTTGTCCCTCCTGCTTGGGCTCCTACCTACCAGCTATGGGGCTGGTGAGCTCAGTCGGCATGGCATCCCAGCTGGAGGGCCCCTGGTCAGGTCTCTGACTAGCCAGAAATTGAGACAAGGACACTTTGGAAGAGCAGCAAGAGGCTGAGAGAAAACTCGGCTGGCTCTTCCCGCGCCACTGAAGTCAGAATTAGAGCCCTTGGGTAGCAGGGTGCCCAACGTTTATTTAAGAAATGGGTTTATGCATAAGTTGTTTTATAAAAGGATTTGTGCTCATCCAGTCTTCATAGTTTCTTCATATTGATTTCTGAAATAAATACAGTAAGGTGATGTATTAGGGTTCTCTAGAATAGAACTCAATATATATATCCTATGTTATACACATATTCATATATAGGATATATTACATGTATTGATATATAGGATTTACTAGATTGGGGGTTGAGTAGTCCAACAATGGCTGGCAGCCTGCAGGAGAGGCAAAGAAGCTCCTAGCTGCTCAGTCCACAAAGCTGGGTGTATCAGCAGTTCAAAACTGGGGCTAGAGGCCCGATAGCACCCTGAGGAGTTGGTAGTCCATACTGGAAGGCTAAAGAACCTGGAGTCTGGTGGCAGGGCAGGATGGTGACAGGGGAATGTGATGGCAGAGAAGGATGGTGATAGCAGCAAGAGGTGCACTTGCTGAGATAGGAGGCAGGAGACACTGCTTTTTCTCTGCTTTTGTTTTGTTGTTTTCTTTCCCTGTTGTTTGGAAGATGCTGCACAGTGGGCAGGTTTCTTCCCCTTGTTAATTCTCTCTGGAAATACACACACACAGAACATGAGTGGTGATGGAGGGAAGATGCTGCCCAGCTGACTCTGAATACCAACAAAGTCACAATTAAGATCAGTTACTCAGCACTCAGAGAGGTCTTGCTGTGAGTTAGAGGCCAGCCTGGTCTACAATGTAAGTCCAGGATAGCTAATGCTACACAGAGAAACTCTGTCTTAAAAAAATAAAAATAAAAAAATCAGTTACCATAGGTATGCTTGACTATTTACTATCCTGCTGTCCAGTCACAATTCAATGCTGCTTTCAGTGTCTAGGGACAGGCATGCTTGCAACACCAGCACTTGGAAGGCTGGATCAGGAGGCCATGCTGGTCAATGAGTCCAAGGCTAGCCTGAGCTCCACAACAAGAAACTGATACAAATAGAAACAAAAACAGTGGTATATAATGCCTCCAATAAATGTAACAAGGTATAAATCTGTTTGGGGACATGTCCACCTTTCCAGTATAATCCCTTCTGCCTAGGCAGTGAGAATTCTTATTTCTACCCCCTGCCATGGCTTCACCTACTCTGAACATTTTTAAGTTTTAAAACAATATTGTATGTGTTCATATATGAGTGTATCGTGTGTGGAGGTACATTGTGCGTGCATATTTGGGTGTGCACATGTGTGTGGGGGTGTGGGGTGTATGTACATGTATGTGTGGATGGGGGTGTTGTGTATGCATGTGTGTGCATGTGTGCATTTGCGGGTGGGTGCATGTGCATGTACATGTGTGGGGGTTGGTGCATGTACATTCTGAAGCTAGAGGAAGATGTCAGGTGTCATACTTTATCAGTCTGCCTTGTTGCCTTACTCTCTCGCCTGGCCACCAGCTGGCCCCAACAATCTTCCTTTCTCCACCCTCCATAACACTGGGGTTGGAGGCATGCCTGACCATGCCTGGCATTTTACATGAGTGCTAAGGGGGTTGAACTCAGGTCTTTGTTTAAAACACTGAGCCATGTCCCAGATCCTTTCTACGCATTTCTTACAAATAAAACTGTAAAACTGGTGTGGTATACAAGCCCCAGCTGGTAATTCCAGAACTCAGGATGTGGAGAGAAGAGCATCCGAAACTCATAGTCATTTCACAGTCCAGCCTGGGTCACATGAGACCTTGTCTCAAAAGACAATCAATACCAAAATAAGTTCAAACAAAATCCTATATGTGATCTCTTTCTGGCTCCTTGGATTTAACCATCCCATTTTAGCATGCATGTCATAGCCTGTGTCCACACACCTTTTGATTGATGATTTCTTAGCACTTGATTCTGTGTGCATACGTGTGTATGTATGGGTGTGCAGAGGTCAGAGGTCAACTGGTGGGAATGTGTACTCTCCTGGGGTGCCCTGGGTAGCACTCAGGTTACCAGGCTTGGCAGCGGGAGCCTTCTGCTGCCGAGCCATGTCTCTGGTTCTGACTGGTAGTCTTGATGGCCTTTCATGTCTGTCACAGGTCACAGTCACCAGCTGTTTCATGTGTGCGTGATCCTGGCCACCCACTTGCAGATGGAAGCCATCCTTCTGGACAAGACCCTGAGGAAGGAGTGGCTCTTGGCCACCTCCAGACCCTTCTCTTTGCCTCAGATAGCAGCAGCCATGCTTCTGTGCATCATCTTCAGCCTCAGCAACATTATTTATTTCTCAGCTGCTCTGTATAGGATCCCTGAGCCTGAATTACATGAAAAGGAAACATGATCAGAACATGCTGGGCTTCAGTGTTAAGCCTTGGTTGTGGTGCTGGCTTACAGTGGCCAAAAGTGTTCACAGTGACTGATGTCCTGATACTGTTTAATGGGTTCATATCAGAAAGAAGTATTTAACTGCAGAAAGTTGTCTACACATGCACAGATTCTGTATGTGTTCTACAAGAGGGAGGACGTGGGCTTAAGTCCTGGGTAAGGCAAATTATTGAAATATTAAGTTTTAAATTGATTTAAAATGGGTGTCTAGGGGCTGGAGCTGGAGTTCAGTTGGTAAATACTTGCCTAGAATATACAAAGACCTGTTTTTGTTTGTTGGTTGGTTTTGGCTGTTTGTCTCATGATGTAGCTCAGGCTGTCCTGGAATTTACTATGTGTACTGGGCTGGCTTCGAATTCACAGAGACATGCCTGCCTCTTACTACTGAGTTCTGGGATTAGAGGCCTGTGCTACTACACTGAAGCTCTGGTTTCAATCCTCAGCACAGCATTAACCTGGCCCTGTGGCTCATGCCTATAATTCCAGCACCAGGGAAGCAGAATCAGAGGATCAGAAGTTCAAACCCACCCTTGGATACTTAGGGAATTTGAGGCTAGCCTTGGATACATGAGAGTCTGTCTCTGAAGAATAGTTCTATTTAAACAGATTAAGCAAGCTGCCCTGCCCTTATAGTTTTTGTATTGTTTAAAATTGAAATAGGCTGCTACATTTGGTGAATTTTGTATCACTAACTGCTTCTCCTGATGAGTGAGATGGTTCAGTGAGTTAGAAGCTTGCTGCCAAGCCTAAAAATAGGACTTCCAGCCTCAGGACCTGCTGCAAAGTATCCCACAGTACAGATAAGATATGTTGACCTCTGGAGCTAAGCGATGTCATCCCTGTACAGCTCCCTGTCACCTTTTCAGGCAATGGAGCACTGTCTTTGGGGATGTCACATGCCTGAGATTGGGTTGGCATGTCTAGTATGCTGCCAGACTTAGTATTTATGCAGAGGGTGTTGAAGACTTCACCAGCAGAACAGTCAAATGTCCTGTGTTCATGCTTTCCTGTGGAACAAAAACACCAGGTAAGCTTGTAGATGCATTCCAGGAGTGAGCCTAGGACACCTGCTTTCCCAGGTTAAATGCAGGTTTTTGTAGAGGAAATGTGGATAGGCACACATCTGCAGGAGGATTCTAGCACAGGAGGCCCAGGGGTAAATGCTGAAGACACTTGTGGGGTCTTTCACCTACAGTTTGATCAAAAACATGCCTGCCCCTGTTTTCTCTCCAGAGTTTCCTGCTATTGATATATTTTAAAGTGGATAAATAAAAATGAAATCTCATGAGTCAAACCCTAAACTAAAAAGTAAGTAAAGCCAGGAGGCTTGGAGGAGAGCTTCTTGGGCATACATGCTGATTTAAAAAAAAACAAACAAAAACGCCTGTGCTCAGCTTCCTGTGTGCAGATCAAACGTGGTTAGCCAGCTTCCTGACTGCTGAGCCAGCTTCAAACTCAGGATCCATGCCTTTCCTACCACAACGATGACAATATCCCTTTTGAACAATAGGCCCAAATAAAACCCTTCTTCAAAAATCAAATAACATTACAAAACAAAACAATAACAAAACCCAAAAGCCAACTCTGCTAAGAGCCACAACCCTATGCAACAATCACTTCAGCCTTGCACAGAAAATACTTATGCGGGGACATCTAACCAAAGCTGCCTGTCCATCCCTGGACCAGTGGTTACCAAATATTCCATATTCATATGCAGCATAGCCTCTTCCTCATTTCGTCTTTAAAAGATTGCCTTATTGGACTGGAGATGGTTCAGTGGGTAAAGTGCTTTCAGTGCAAGCATCAGGGAGTGTCCAGGTCCCCTAACATACAATATGGGACCCTAGGTGTGGCTGCATGGACCTGCATCCCCAGTGCTGGACAGAGATTGGCAGCTGCTAGGAGCTCACTGGCCAAGTAGTCTACCTAAACAGCAGTTTAGTGAGAGGTCCTATCTTAGCAAGGTGGAAGAGCAATGGAGGCAAACATTCTAACATCAGCCTCCGGTTCCACATGCATCAGCATGGATGGGTCCATCTAGGCCCACTCACCCTTGCCTAGACTCCGAGTGTGCATGTAATCTACCACAGCATGGGAGCAGCCATTGCAGCAGTGTTCTGGGTTAATTTGTTGTCTTTGGAGATGCTATTATTTAGGATCATGATACCAAACATGGCAATTTCTTGTTTGGTGCATTAAAGTTCACTGTTTATACTGTTTTCTGAAAGTCCAGAAATGCTGATATAAAAAAATTTTAAAGAGGCCCACTAGCCCTTGATCTGCACTTGGTAATGACTTTGGGCAGGGGGCAAAGTCCTCTTTGCTGACTCTGGAATACCCTCTGTCCTATAACACTCCCTCCAGGAATAAACAGCTCACCCATGTCAATGGCCGTTCTGGTAGCTCATAGCTTCATCCCCTAATGACAAGGACCAATATATTTTGAATGTTGAGTGGTCAAGAAATACGGTTTTATTATTTTAGTATCTGTTGACTTTCCCCCGGGAAGGGAGACTAATACAATTATAGGGGCTGGTAAATTTTGGGGACATTAATTGCAAACTGCACAACAAATTTTGTTCTTTAACAACAATCCGACATTGTCAGTGGCATTCCCCCATCTACTTCACATTCCCACAGCCCCAATTTTATAGTGGAAAAAAAAGTTATAAGTTGGGCTGGGCATGCAGATCAGATGGTAGAGCATTTTTGCTCAGCATGCACGAGGCCTTTGGCTATGATACTAAGCAATGTGTAAACTAGGCATGGTGTTACATGCCTGGGATCCCAGCATGTGGGGTTCAGGGACAGTAGGATCAAGTCACACTCAGCCACACAGTGAGTCTGAGGCCAGTCTGAGGGTCATTAGGCAACTAACAATGATTATTCTAGTTCAGCGGTCCTCAGCCTGTGGGTCTTGACCCCTTTGTAGGTCAATGACCCTTTCACCAGGGTTACCTAAGAGCACTAGAAAACAGATATTTACAGTATGATTCATAACAGTAGCCAAACTACAGTTATTGGGTAGCAGTGAAATAATTTTGTGTTGGGGTCACTACAACATGAGTAACTGTATCAAAGGGTTGCAGCATTAGGAAGGTTGAAAACCCCTGGTCTAGTTCCAGAGGTTGGAGGCCGCCTTCTGTTCTCCATGGGCACTGCATGAGCATGGTATACAGACATACGGGCAAAACACCCATACATATAAAATACATTTTATAAAATAAATGTTTACAAAGCAAACAGTAATGACAAAAACAGCAGGTGTGGGGCTGACACTTTGGAGACAGATGTGAACAAAGGGCCCGCCCTTGTGAACCCACCACTGGTTGGGGAGATAAATCGGGGAAAAATAAGTTCTGTGAAGGAAACAGACCGAGGGAACTGAGGAGAAAGGTAGCCCAGTGAATTGTACGGCCACTCTGATAAGCTGTCGGCTATAGAGAGGTTTCAAGGGCCACGGGAACCAGGCTGGCTGGTGATTAGTGGGCAGACATTTGGGGCCTTGGGTCCAACAAGGGCTATCTTACTGGAAAGAGAAGAGTCAGGCCATTCTTTCCAGAAATGTTGAACTGCACTCTGGAAGACAATGATGAACTCTAAAATTGCTCTGAGTTTTCTCCCAAGAGTGCCCCAAGGCTTTCCTGTGCTGCCTCCTAAGGCATGGAATGCACGGAGTTCTGCAATGAAGCACCTCTGGCGAGACGGTTATCAGCTGCTATCTTGTCTCTAGACCTGGCTGCTATCAGCTCTCTAGACTGGCTTTACTTTGGCCTCCTGGAAGAGCAGATGAAAAGTAGCTCAAAGATACCTTATTTCACTTTGACTAAATATTGCCCAGCCACATGAAATGAACACATTCAGGCCCAAGCATGCTGACATATGAGATGCAAGGAGGCAGGGGTGCTGGGTACTAGATTACTCAGAAAAATCCTCAGGTGATTCTCCACCTTACACTGCTGAGAAGGGAACCCAGGACATTATGCATAAGACCCACACAGTGCAAAACTTAGACTAGCCACTGCCTACCAAGAGAGAGAAAAGCATGCATATCAAAAGAATGTCATGTGGGGTAGATAGAGAGCCAGTTCATCTATTAAGAGCACTTGCAGGTTTGCAGAGGACCCAGGCTTGGGTCCCAGTGACCTCCATGGAAGCTTACACTGACTTGAACCTCCAGTTTCAGCGGATCCAGTATCCTCTTCTGGACTCTGCAGGTACAGCATACACACAGCGCACATACAAATAGGCACACACAGAAATATTAAAAAAAAAATTAAGAGCATACTCTTTGCAAAGGACCTGAGCTTGGTTCTCAGCACTTACATTGGGCAGCTCACCACCACCTGGAACTCCAGTTCCAGAGGCCCTGAGACCCTTTTATGGCCTTTTCAGGTACATAACCTGTGTAGACACACATGGACATAATAAAAAATATTGAGAAAATTTAATACAAGCTTTTTCCTTCCCAATTGCTACTAATGAGCTATGTCCCCTGTCCATGTGTGTCTGTGTGTGTTTGTGTATGTAATAGGGTCTCACTATGTAGTCTTGGCTGGCCTAGAACTTGACATATTGACTAGGCTGACCTTGAACTCACAGAGATCTGCTTGCCTCTGCCTCTAGAGTGCTGGAATTAAAGGTATATGACACCAGGTTTGGCTCAGGTGACTTAAGATGAGGACATTTACGATGAGGCATTTATGATCTCCAGCACTTGGGTGTCAACACACAGGAGGATCACCAGTCAGAGGCCAGCCTGGGCCTCATAGCACGTTGATCTCAAAAAAACACACCAGGGATGTAGCTAATTACCAAGGGTGAAAGTGGGGGTTCATAAACACTATTATAGTCTATTTCTCCTTTTAAAAAATTTCCTGCAGTTTGGGTGTATGTGTGTGGTGTACACAAACTTGCAGGAATTGGTTCTCTCCTTCTCGCCCCATGTAGGTCCTGGGGATCAAACTTAGGTCATCAGACTTGGGGTCAAGCGTCTTTACTAGCTTAGCCACCTTACTAGTACCAATCCTACTTAAAAAAACAAAAACATAATTTCAGATTCAGAAATGTGTTGCAAAATACTGGAAATCTTTCCAGCTTCTTGCTGCTTGCCCCTTCTGATACTTAAAACCCTTCCACAGCAATGGGAGATCTGCTCCCAATAGCCACTTGGCTGTCGTTATGTATCTCCTGACTGGCTCGGTCCTCGAGAGTTGGGCATGTTTCAGAATTACTAAGCCCTGCCAGGGTGAGAAGGGGCTGCCATCACAGCTTTTCTGTTTCAGTTTCCTCCTGTCTGGAGCCTACGGTAAAGCTTAAGCCAGAGCTCTCCTGCTGTGGGTTTCCATTCCTTTGGGGGTTGAGTAACCCTGTCACAGGGTCTCCTAAGACCACTGCAAAACACAGACATTTCCATTACTATTCATAAGAGTAGCAAAGTTATGAAGTAGCAATGAAAACAATTTTATGATTGGGGTCACAACAACATGAGGAACTGTAATAAAGGGTCACAGCATTAAGAAGGATGAGAATCACTGCTCTAAGCAGTCTGAACTACTGGGATAGTTACTTCTACTTTCTGTATATGCGGCTAATGTGGCGAACAAGTCTGGATTTATTTCACGTGGGTTTATTATAGAGGTCCCTCTACATGATCGATTTGTTTGTTTCTGGAGTATGTAAAAGATAATCACCGACCCTTTCATTGTACAGCTGCATGGGAACCCCAGCCAGTGTTTCCACGGCAACCGATAAACAACCAATCAGGGTGACTGAGTGCATAGAATGGGTCCAAGTCCCAGAACTCCCTGTCTCCATTTTCTCTCCTCCTCTCAAACACCCGAGCTTCAGCAGTTGTTCTTCATTGGCATTTGCAGACTTTCCACAGCTGGACTTGCTTATCTGAGTGTCTTAGCTACTTGCAGATTAACCATCACACTGTGTATTTGAAACAAAATATTTAGTTTTAAGCATCTGTGGTACCAGTGCTCTTTCAATAATTTGCATAAACTCCACTTGTCCAGAAATTAAAGCTACAGTTACCACAAGACCCACTGTCCTACCCAGGAGAAAGAAATGTGCATGTGAATACACATGCGTATATGTAGACTTTAATGCAAGTTACAGTTTTTTCATTCATAATTACAAAAAAGAGGGAAAAATTAAATTTCCATCAGCTAATGAAGCATTCATACAATGTAGTATTATTTGGTAATGAAAAGGTATAAACTGCTGAGGCATGCAATGCAGAGATAAACTTCAAAACCTTATACTGAGTGAAAGAGGAGTCTGGAAAAGTCAACCATCAGGGAAGGGAACAGACAGTAGTTGCTGAGGGATAGGGATGGGGGAGGGTGCTGACGACCCAGGAGCAGCATGGGGCACTTCGGTGGGATAGAAATTATAGCTAAATTTGGACTTCCTTCCTTCTTCCCTCCCTCCCTCCTTCCTTTCTTTTTAGACGGTCTTTCTAGGTAGCCCTGGCTGTCCTTAAACTCACAGCTATCTATCAGCCTCTGCCTCCTGAGTTCTGGGATTACAGGCATGCACAAACACACCCAACAGCCTGCCTTGCATTGTACTGTATTATGTTGTAGACAGTCTCCTGTAGCCAAGGCTGGCCCTGAATAGGCGTTAGAGCTGAGGATGAGCATGAACTTCTTTTATCCTTCTGCTTCCATCTCTCAGGATTCAGGTTGTAAGCACACACCACCAAACCCAGTTTACAAGGCACTGCGGGTTGAACCCAGGGCTTTGTGTATGTTAGGCCAGCACGCTACTGAGCTCCGTTATCAGCTCCTCAAATCTGATTAAGAAAAGGAAGAAGAAAGACTTATGTTTTAGACAGCTGGAGAGATGTTTCAGCAGTCAAGAGCAATGCTGCTCTTACAGAAGACCTGGGTTTGGTACCCAGACACCCACATGGTGGCTAACAACAGTCTCTAACTCTAGCTATAGGGGAGCTGATGCAGTCTTCTGGCCTCTTCAGGGACCGTGCACACATGGTGAACAAATCTACATGCAGGCAAACATTCATAAAATAAAATAAGTAAATCTTTAAAATATTTTTATGTCTTAATTGTGTATAAACAGATGTGTCTGTCTCTGGGGGTGTCAGCATGTGAGTACAGGTGCCCTTGGAGAACAGGGAGGGTGTAGGAACTCTGAAGCTGTTATTTACAGGTGGTAGCAAGCAGCCTAAAGTTGGTGCTAGGAACAGAATTTGGGTCATCTGAAAGAGCAGCAATCACCCTTAACTACTGAGCCATCAAATCTGACTTTAAGAAAAAGCCTCCCAGCCAGGTGGCGGTGGCACACACCTTTAATGCCAGCACTCAGAAGTTAGAGGCAGGCTAATCTCTGTGAGTTCAAGGCCAGCCTGGTCTACAAAGCAAGTTCCAGGACAGCCAGGACTGTTACACAAAGAAACGCTGTCTGAAAAAAAAAAGAAAAACAACAGAAAAAAGATATCCCCCAGATATACTTTGTCCTCTTTTCCATACTTGCCCTGGTCTACATCTCTGATTCTAGAGAGAAATGCTTATCTTTCAGGGCTATAGTGATCGAGACTTTTAAGAAAATGAATGAGCTAGAGAGCTTTAATATGAATGGATAGGAGCCAAGGAGAGAAAATCTAACATAATTAAAAGCGGCAGATGGAGCAAAGAGAGAGCCCCTCCAGCCTTTCACGCCCCAGTGCTAGGCGCTGGGCATGCAGCAGTGCCACCTAGCGAGGCTGAGGGGGATAAGCCGGGAGAGGACTGGTGCTGTCAGCACCAGTGAAGGCTGAAGTCAAGAGCGCAGTGAGGGGCGGCCGGGGCTCCAGTACCCACAGTAGAGTTGCCAGAAGATCTGCCAAGGAGAGGTCTCAGAGGAAAGGAAGGAGAGACAGCAGAGAGCCTTGAGTGTGCGGCAGGCAGGTTCCAAGCATGTGTGATAGGTGATAGGTGACACAGTTGAAAAGGAAGAATAGCCTCAGGGCTCCACTAAGGGTCTCAAGCAATGGGTGAGGACACCGCCTTAGTGTGTCAATTAGACTTGTGATTTAGAGGCGAGAGGGCTATCAAATGGAACTGTTTCGAAAGATGTTAGCTGCAAAGCCTGTTAGGTTACTCTCTGCTTCCGGAAATTTATCTCACTATAAAAGAACAGGTTTCCAGGTTTATTCAATGTAGCAGTTTACAACAGTAGATACTGGAAAAACTAATGTCCAACAATATGGGCATTAAACTATGGCTATTAAACTGACTGTCCTTGTCAATGCTGGTCCTTAAGTTTTGAATGGGGCTCGAGTCTCAGAACACAGGTGTGGCTACATCCTTAATGACCATCAGCGCAGGGGCAAAGATTAAGTGAGGTAGAATCAATTCGTGGATTGATTAAGTGGGGAGTAGGTTCTGGTTGCTGCACAACAGCATCGGGGAGATTTTTACTAATCTCTGGAAACATCACAATCAAGAATTTAAAGGTTAGGCGTGTGTAGCTTAGTGGAATCACTTTTGCCTAGCATCTGTGAGACTCCGAGTTTGATCCCCGGCACCACGAACAATAAATAAATGAACGCATACGTAGAAAGGAACTGGAGGACGCAGAGAAGGAAACTTACAAAGCCTGACTGCCAAGTTGCTTTAGTCATCGTCTTGGTGGCTATCATGCAAGTTTGAGGCCAGCCTGGGCTACACGAGACCACGTCTCAAAATAACAAAATAAATCAAAAGTAAGAGAAAATGTAAATGTAGAACTAAGTGTGAAAGTAAAAAACAAAACATGAAATATAATGAGTAAGATGATGAGGTGGCTTGGAAGCCAACCGGCCAGCCTGAGAGAACTCTCCGGGCGGAACGACTTCACTTCCTTCGAGGTTCTGGGGACAGAGGCAGGAGCCCTCAGTTTCAGCCTCGGGACGGAAGGGTCGCGGTTTCCCTTTTCAGGTTTTCTGCGGCGCTGCCCTCCTCCGCCTCAGGCGGTGTCCCTGGGTTACCAGGGCGACCAGCGCCCCGGCCGGCCCCGGCTCCGCTCGCCGAGGCCCCGCCCCCGCGCCGCAGGCGGTCGCTGATTGGCCTGTTTGAAATGCGCCGGGCGGGCGCACTCTCGGGCCCGCAGCGCCGCCGCCCGGCTCTCTTCCCCCTGAGAGCGGTCCCCGCGGCCGCCGTGTGCGCCTCTCCGGTCCCCGCCCGCCCTGCTCCGGTCGGAGCCCGACGGCCCCCGCGCGCGTCCGGACAGCTCGGAGCCTGCGGTCATGAAGCCGGCGTGAGTACCAGCCCACGGGGAGGACTGGCGGGGCGGCTGAGTGGGGTCGCCGCCCACCTCACGCTGCGCCGGGGGCTGCGGGGAGGCCGGGCGTCCGCGCCGCTGCCCGCCGAGTGCCCACGCCCGCACCGTCCTCTCAGCCCGCGGAGGTTCCCGAGCCGGGCTGTCCACCACGCGGGGCGAGCCGGGTGGCCGTCGTCCGGGCTGCCCATCCTCTCGGGGCTTCCTTCCGGGGCTCGCCGTGCAGGTGGCGGGGTACGGACCCGGGTGAGCGTGCAGCCGGGACGTGCGCGGGCTCGGTGGGGAGTCCCCACACCCCTTCCCCAGCTCACCTCCCCGCCTCGGTTATTTTGCGCTATCTTTGTCCCCAGGCCATCCCTCTGGCTTACACTGTCTTCCACGCCCACATTCCTCAGTAATTCCTAGACACTTCAGGTGGGCGGTGTTCGGTTGCAGTTGCCCTGCGGAGGAGGGTTGGCTTTAGACGTCGTTACCTCAGAGCTAGCCTTCACAAAAACAAAAAACCAAAAACGGAACTTTAAACAATGAGCAATCAGGCTATATATTTACTTAAGGACACCAACCTCAGCTTATAGCCCAACTCTGGTTTGCTTGTATTTTATGTGTGACTATACTGAGGAAAATATTTAAATAATCTACAGACCAAACCAGTCTTTTGATTTAATTTTAAAGTTAAATATTTCTGTAGCCTATAAATGAGGAAAAAATTATGTGACAGAGAATGTTGAAATCAGTTTTTTTTCTATTGTTAACTTAAAATAGCAAGAAATTTTCAGTTTGGAGCCATATTTGGGAGATGGACTAAAGGATAATAGTGACCAGTTGTTCCTTGAGAGTATAGTGTAGATGGATTATTTGTTTATTATCTATCTTTTGGGATCCAGCCGAGAGCATTGTGAATCCTGTACTCTTCTACAGAGTATCCATAGCCCTTAGGCATACATTTTGGTCAAAGAATGAATTCGTGTGTTTTTTTTTAATGATTGAGGTAATGGTTGCTGACACTGCTTGTGCACCTGGATAAAGTTAAATGTAGACCTCTCAAGTCTATAGTGACTGTGAAATCGTTGCTCAATATGGCAATTTTAAATCGAGGACTGATAAACTAGGAGGTTGGAGTATTACTGGTAGATCATAAGTAAATCTCTGAATTTGCTCTCCAGCATTGAAAAAAAAACGTTCT
The DNA here is from genome assembly GCA_028658305.1 of Pachyuromys duprasi. Lineage (NCBI taxonomy): Eukaryota > Metazoa > Chordata > Mammalia > Rodentia > Muridae > Pachyuromys > Pachyuromys duprasi. The sequence continues at coordinate 51,050,865 of CM053747.1, read as the reverse complement.
TCTGGGTAGTTCTGTTATCGAAATTATATTTTCCCAATCACAAATTTAATGACTTAGATTACATTTGCCTTATTCCTCTAATACAATTTATTATTATTATTATTTGTTTTCATGTTATTTGATATGCAGTATTTTGGAATTGCTAGGAAATGATTTTTTTAAGCTCTAGGAACCTAGTTCATTGTCATTAGAATTTGTGAAGTCTTGTATGCTAGTATTGAATTGGAATTTATGTCTTGTTTTTTTTTTTTTTTTTTTTTTTTTTTTTTTTTTTTTACCAGGAAGGCTAAGATGCCCAGGAAACCAGTAATAAAAAAAGGATCTCAGACAAACCTTAAAGATCCAGTGGGGGTAAGATTTATGTGTGTGTGTTCCTTAGTCTGTTTGTGTCTGTGTGTGCTTGAAAGGGGACGGAGAAGTGATAGAGCACGGAGTTAAATTGATGCACTAAGTTGTATACAGCTGGCTTTAGCCATGAAGTTCGCTTTCTCTACAGGATTAACTGGCCCAGAAAACGGAAAGTCTTTAGTTGTTGGCTGCAAACCTGTTACCACTAATTAGATTTGAAAAGTTAAATGATCAGAAACTCCTACCAGGTTCTACACTTTGTAATGGGGCAGGGTGGGGACTTTGTTCTCAGGTCTTTGTTCTCTCCCAGCTGTATGTGGTAACTGACCTGTTCGCACAGAGAACCCTATACTCAGAGTTCATAGAGACTAGTGTAGAAAACTCAACTTAGCTACTACCTTCTGAGAAAAGAAGGGTTTGCTTGGATGTGTTTTGAATATCACCACCCCACTGCCACTGCAGAGGGTCTCTGGGTCTCAGTTGCACCACCTGCTTTGAGCACGACTGGCCAGGTTTTCCTGCAGTGAGCTCCTCTACCCTCCAAGTGCTATGATTACAAGTGGTTGCTACCATGCCTACCTGAGCTGGCTGTTTGAAGTGACATCCAGTTCTTAAGAATTAATGGCTTTCTCATTTAGAGAGTTTTATGTTAGTACAATTTTATTTGTGCACAGTAGTGAAGAGAAACTATAGTTTAATATCATAACCTAAATTTATTTTGACTTAATGCGTCTTTGCATTTGACCACCCTGAGCTGTAGTTTTTGTTTTTTTATGACTGGGTTTGTTTATATTGAAGATCAGATATTTGTAGATGTATGAATAGCAGCTTAAATGGAGATCAAGTGAGTGCTGAACATTGAAGGTGCCTCATGCCTGTAGTCTCAACAACTAAGGCGGGCAGATTGCTGAGGGTTCCAGCCAGGCTTGGGTACAGAGTGAGAACCTTTGTCTCAACAAACAAAACAAAACAAATTGAAAGACCAAAAAGAAAATCAGGCAAAAAGGCAACCTTGTTTTAAATCTCTCTCTTTCCAGGTGTACTGTAGGGTGCGCCCACTGAGCTTTCCTGATCAAGAATGCTGTGTAGAAGTAGTCAATAATACAACTGTGCAGCTCCATGCTCCAGAGGGCTACCGACTCAACAGAAATGGAGAGTATAAGGAGGTAGGGTCGTAGTGGAACTGAGCTGTTTTCTTTTTTGAATTAAAAATTTGTGTGTGATCTCGCTTGTGGGAAGAAATGCTTTAGCCACCTTATCTAGAATGTCTTTGATTTCCAGGACATACAGATAGACTTTTGGTATATTGGAATTTAGAAGATTGTTTTCTCCTTTTTGGTTTTTCTTTTGAGACAGGGTCTTACTGTGTAGGTCTGACTGTCCTTGAACTCACTGTGTAGACCAGGCTGGCCTCAAGCTCACAGAATTCTGCCTGCCTCTGCCTCCTGAGTGATGGGACTAAAGGTGTGCGCCACCACCACCTGGCATCCAGGGGATTTCTTAAACTGGATATATTCAACTTCACACCAAGAGATTTGAATAACATTTAATAATGGGCATTTTCTGTACTTTTCCTTTTGCTGGGGCTTACACCGAGGGCCTTGTGCAAGCTAGGTAATTTCTCTCCCATTTGAGCTACATCTGCATAATAATGTATATTGGATCAACCTGTTATGAAGTGGTTTATTTTGTTTCTCTAAAAATATCACCACGTAGCCCAGTGTCTTATTCACTGTTTTATTGCTGTAAAGAGACACCATGTCCAAGGCACCAGATGCTTCTTACAAAAGAAAGCATCGAAATTTAAGAGGGTTAGTCCATGATCATTGTGATGGGAAGCCTGGTGATACACATGCACAGCACCGGAGCAATAGCTGAGAGTTTCCATTGATCTACAACCATGGGGCAGAAGGAGAGGGACACTGGGCCTTATGTGGGCTTTTGAAACCCAAAACCCACTCACTATTGCACACCTCTTCCAACAAGGCCGTATCTCCTAATCTTTCCTAAACAGTACACCAACTTGGAACCAGACATTCAAATATATGAGCTGGGGCGGGGCATCGTTATTCAGTCCACCACACCCAGGCTGACCTCAGAACCTCTGATCCACCTGTTTTGGTCTGCTCAGTGCTGAAATTAGAAGTGTGTGTATCACCTGTTGCTTTGAGAGTGGGTTTTTGTTGTTGTTGGGATTGAACCTTGTTCATGCTAGGCAAATGTTAGCTACATCCTTAGCCCCCCTCCCCCCTTTCTTTCTGGCCTTGAACTGGTGATCCTGCTGCCCTCACAGCCTAAGTGGTATTTAGGCATGTAGTACCATGCTTGTACTTGAAGAGTGTTTTGCTTATTATTTGCACTGTTGAGGAATGAATTTAAGGCCTCCTGCATGTTGGCAAGTGTTTTACTACTGAGATATATTACCAAGCTGTTGGAGGGAGGTTTTATATTTAGCAAAGTAGTGAATAAATTGTAAATCATCCATTCAGGCTTATCCCAGTATTTCATATCTGTGGTACTAGAGTTCAGGAGGCTGAAGCAAAAGGGTCATGAGTGTCAGGCCAGCCTGTGCTGTAGAGGAAGACCTGCTTCAAATACAGTAATAGCAACAACAATGAATATAAAGATATGTAGTATAAATAGAATTCTTGTAGTTCCTCAAATGTTGTAGAGCTTGCTAAGTAGTCTGGGCTGGCTTTAAACTTGTGGCATTTGGTCTGCCTCATTTTCCGGTATGCTGAGATTTCAGGCCTGAGCCACCACATTGGGCTGCCATTCAGGCTTGTGCACACTACTGCGGTGTTACGATTCTTTAGGCCTCATATCCTCTTTGCTGCTAAATTTGTCCTTAATATCTCAGCAGCATGTTCCTTCCTGAGTCATGTTCTTGTTTCCCTCTCCAACTAGCCTCCCTTGTTGGCTTCTCCTGTCTAGCCTCTGAATACCAGGGTGCGCCGTGTCTAGGCTCATTTTTTTTCCCTCTTTCTCTCTTGTGTTTGCAGGTTTGTTTGTTTGTTTTGAGACAATCTCACACATTAGCTTAGGCTGGACTAGAATGTGCTTTAGTCTCTTGAGTGTTGTAAGTCTGAGTCACCGTGCCTGACACAGGGACACTGTTTTCTATCATTTCCATGGTTTTAAAAGTTCTGAAATTTTTATGGCAAGCCCAATTTTTTTATAACTCTAATTATTTTATTGATAGGATTTTTACCTTTCTGAGACAGTTTCTCTGTAGCTTTAGCTGTTCTGGAACTCACTCTGTAGACCAGGCTGACCTTGAACTCATAGAGACCTTCCTGCTTATGCTTCCTGAGTACTAGGAGGCCTGTGCCACCACTGCCCTACCCATCTCAAGTTTTATGCATTGAAAGGAGCTGTTGAGTCCCTACGACCCTCCAAATGTTTTCTTCTTATCCTTTTCAAAAATGGTGCCATTGTTGTTCAGTAGCCCAGTGCGAAGCCTGGAAGCTATTTTCCTCTGGCATCTGCTTGTATTGGGTCACATACAGACACCCTGTCAGCACTGCCAAGTGGATCCGCAGATTATCCTTTCCTGTCTGTCCTGCCACTAGCTTATTCTGAGCTGCTTAGTAATCAAACTGTCTGTGTGGGGAAGCGTTTTATTTTGTTCAGGGCAGCGGCTACTTGGCTTGTGCTAAGTATAACTAACTGCACAAGTTCCCTGCCTAACTGCTGTCTGAGCTCTGTGTTGAGATGTGTCCACTGACTGCAGGCCGAGGAGGAGCTATGGAAGACGGCAGGAAATGGCTGTCAGTGATAAGGAGGGCTGATAACAGCCAGCTCTCAGGCACCCGTGCTGAGCATGCTTTGAGGAGTACCCACAGCCTCTGGTGAGGCCTGTCTGGTCTGTCTACGTTTACACAGGATCTTGTCTAATGGTTACCACAGAGCTACAAGAATGATCATGCAAAGCAGAAAGAGATCTTATCATTTCTCTAAAATCTCTCAAGGAGTAAAGTCTATAAGTGGGTAAAATCCCTTCTGACGAGCCTCCTGCTCACCTTCCCTTCCTTATCTTTCGGTACTCATCTAGTCTTTTGGGATCCTCTAGGCCAAAGTCATGCTTACCTGCCATTCTGGACAACCTGGACTTTTCTTTTGTAACCTGGATGCCTTCTCATCTTGATTCTCAGCTTAAGTTTTGCTTCCTCAGGGTATTCACACCACGCCAGCATAAACAGCACCTCACTCTGGCACTCAGTGTACTTCCTTTATAAAACATGTATTATATTGGTTTATTGACAGTTGTGCAGTGTTTAAAGATGAAGGTGTGCTCTGAGGTCACTGGGAAGGTTCACCGCTTTGTGAACATGACCAAATACACTTGCATTTGCTAGATAGACTGCCACAATAGACACCAAGGGCACACAAACTGTTGCTTTAGACCGCAGCAGCACACTACTGTCTGCAATATAGTAGGCGGTTACACCGCAGGGCGCCTGTGCCTAGCCATACAGGTTTGTTTGTCCTAGTGTCACCCTCCTGGAGTAATGTGGTAGGCCTTTTCCTTTAGGCAGTAGTTTGTCACCTTTGTCATCTTGGGGAACCACCACCATTTGTGGTCTCTTGCTGAGCTGAAGCGTCACAGGGTGCAGGTCTGTACTTGTGCTCCTGTTCTTTATGGAAGCGCCAGAGGGATGTGCACCTTCTGTCTGTCAAAACTCTAAGTGTGGATTAAGTAAGAATGAGTGGTCAGGAAGGTTGGTGGAGCAGCAGGTCTTTGAGGATACAATGGGAATTGAATACTGCTTTACTGAATTTCCGGTTTGTACAAGTAAGTCTAAAGTACACACAAACACAGGGTTTGGTGGGGATTGAGTACCCAGAGCAGCTGTGGAGCTGGCTTTGCTGCTGTTCGGGGCTTGAGTAGGTCCCTTCTTGCACCTGTTTTCTTTACTCCGAAGGAGGAGGTATTCTCGAGGAAGAGGAGGGCATCTGTTTTCCTTGGAGGTGCTCTACATATTCTTGTCATGGTGCATTGTTTATTGAAAGTACATTCAGAATGAAAACTTGACGAAGGTCAAGTTAGCCTAACTCAAGTAGGTGTTTAAAATAAATTTTTTAGACCTTTAAATTATGTATATATTACATATATAATATATATATGGGTCCAGTGCTCATGAGGTCAGAAGAAGGCATCAGATCTGGAACTGCAGTTATAGACAGTTGTGAGCCACCATGTTAGTGCTAGTAACTGCTGAGCCATCTTTTCAGCCCCTGAAGTAGGTATTTTGTCTCTAATAGGTTATTTAATCTTATTTATCATTTCTAAAATAGTGATTTGAGGGGCTGCAGAAATGGCTTCCCAGTAAAGAACACTTGCTCTTGCAGAGGACTAGGGTTTGGTTCCCAGCACCCAGATGCTCACTCAACTTCCTTTAGCTCTTACTTCACAGGATCAGACACGCTCTTCTGGCCTTGTTACATAGTGAGGACTACTTAAGGAAGTGTATGTACACACACACACACACATATATATATATATACGTACATATGCACACATACATGTATACAGTGTCAAAAGTAACATTTATTTTGTATAAGAACTCAGCACAGGTCAGTGGAGGCGCATGCCGTAAATCCCAGCACTCAGGAAGCAGAGGCAGGTGGATCTCTATGAGTTTGAGGCCAACCTGGTCTACAAAGTGAGTTCCAGGACAGCCAGGGCTACACAGTGAAACCCTGTCTAGAAAAATAAACCAACAACATCAAAAAACTCAGATAAGATTATAATTCATTTCCAGTTTTAAAATGCTGTCCACTTGTTATTTTGCTGTCCTATTACAAAGTCTTTCTGTCTGCGTGCACACTGTGTAGTTGTGTGGTCCTCTCCTTTCACCACCTGGATTCCAGGGATTGAACCTAGGTTCTCAGGTTTGCTAACAAGTACCTTTACTTTCTGAGCAGTCTTGTTGCTTTGCTACTTTGAATATACCTTTGTAACGAAAAAATAGAAAGCTTTGGCCTGGGGTGGTGGTACTTGCTTGTGATCTTAGCACTTGGAAGCAGGGATAGGAGGATCACTGAAAATCAAAGGTGTGCTTGGTATATGTTGCAAATTCTAAGGAGCCATGACTACATGCAGACTTTCATAGAAGCACACTCAAAAGAAAAGAAAACAACAACAAATGGAAAACTGTAACACTTGACATTTTTAATTTATTTACTTATTTTTGATTTTTTGAGACATAGTTTCTCCATATAGCCCTGGCTGTTCTGGAAGACACTGTGTAGATTAGAGGTGTGTGCCACCACTGCTCAACATAAATGTAAGATTATAGTTCATTACCTTGTTTTGCTTTGTTAACAGTATTTTACACTACTGCCCATGCTGGCCTAGAATTCTCTATGTCGCCCAGGCTGCCGTCAAACTCATGGCAAACCTCCTGCCTCGGCCTCCGGAGCACTGGGTGTGCATTCTCACTTTTGATGACTGTCCATCTGCACAGCAGTAGTGCACTCAGTGACTTCTTCGCTGTACGCAGTGGCTAGGACTGAAAGTATTTGTTATTGACAGTTGTGACTACTGAAGGCTCTAAGCTTAAAGATCATTGTTGATTTGAAATGCTCATTACAGAAACATTCCAATGTGGAACAGAGACATTTCTAATCTAATGGAGTTCCATGTGCTTACTTTTTTTCTTCTTTCCACAGACTCAGTATTCATTCAAGCGGGTATTTGGCACTCATACCACCCAGAAGGAACTTTTTGATGTCGTGGCAAGTCCTTTGGTAGATGACCTCATTCATGGCAAGAATGGTATGATTCTTAGAGCTTAGTTGAATTCTCTGATCTTATGATAAAATTTTTTAATATTATAATTTTGGCTTGACACTGGATTCATATTTAACTCATTAGAGTGATGCCCTTTCGGGGTTTGTTAATTTTTGTGTTTTAATATAATGAAATGCTATGTGGGACTTTAAGACTATAGCTCACTGTTCCTTGCTACACTGCAGGTCTTTTGTTTACATATGGTGTGACAGGAAGTGGAAAAACCCACACAATGACAGGTTCTCCAGGGTCCGGAGGCCTGCTTCCTCGTTGTTTGAACATGATCTTTAACAGCATAGGCTCATTTCAAGCAAAACGTTATGTAAGTACAATTCCTTTGGGTTGTGACTGTCACTTCGGACACAGGGCTGAGCCATCTCTGGTGCTGAGGAAGAACAAAAGCATTGGAGTGACTTTGAATCTTCCATATAGTCAGGTGTGGTGGGCATGTTGGGAGCATGCCTGTGATGCCAGCACTGGGGAAGTAGAAGCAAGACGATCAAGAGCTGGGAACCAACACCTCTAATGCCCTTTCCCCAATGTTCAAATGTTAAGCGCTTTCTAATTTTAGATGTTTTTATTCCTTAAGTAAAGTTGTTCTTTTCAAGTCTTTTTTTTTTTTTGTTCCTCTTTTAGGTTTTTAAGTCTAATGATAGGAACAGTATGGAAATACAGTGTGAAGTTGATGCATTGTTAGAACGGCAGAAAAGAGAAGCCATGCCCGTTCCAAAGACCCCCTCTAGCAAGTGAGTAACTTCACTGTAACTCAGGCATGTGGAATTCTGTCCTGTAGTTTCTGTAGGTCTGGGGAAGGTGAATACGAATTAGAAAAGTTGACTTTTGTGACTTTTTGCACCTGTGTTATGAATCTTGAGTGCTCAGGCTGTCCTTGATCTACCGTGAATCTGAATAAAGTTGCTTTCTGAATTCATCTTTAGGTGGCAGAACATGTTAGAGTTTGTTTTCACTTCGGTATTCTCAGGCTTCTAGTGATACTGCTTGAACAAAGCAGCTTGGCTAGGAAAAGATTTATTTCATCTACACTACCAAGTAACAGTCTATTACTGAAGGAAGTCAGGGCAAGAACTCGAGGCAGGAGCTGATGCAGAAGCCATTTAAGGATGCTGTTTACTGGTTTGCTTTCCATGTCTTGTTTAGCCTATTTTCTTATAAATCCAGGACCACCTGCCCAGGGTTGGTACTACCCACAGTGGGCTGGGCCCTCTCATATCAGTCATTAATCAAGAGAATGCTAGACAGACTTGTCTGTTGGCCAGCCTCTTAGAGGTAGGTATTTCTCCAGTGAGAGCCCCTTTTCCCAAAGACTCCAGCTTGCGTCAAGTTGACATAGAACTAGCCTACACAGATATTGTCTACTTTTTATGTTGACTCACAGTGGGTAAATTTGACATTACGGGATCTGTTTCTTATTTTAGGCGACAGGCGGATCCAGAGTTTGCAGATATGATAAATGTTCAAGAATTCTGCAAAGCAGAAGAAGTTGATGAAGACAGTGTCTATGGTGTATTTGTCTCTTACATTGAAATCTATAATAATTACATATATGATCTATTGGAAGAAGTGCTGTTTGATCCCATAAAGCCCAAGTAAGTACCGAAGAGAGTCTTCAATAAACCCTGGAAAACTAACCCAGCAAGCCATGTGTTTTTTTTTGTTGTTGTTATTGTTTTTTTTTTTTTTTTGTCAGGTATAAATGGGGGTAATACTTGTATTTGTTTTCAGAATGCTAATAATAATCATACAGTCATGCACAATAAATACATTTGAGACATGGTTTCTCTGTAGTTCTGGTTGTCCTGGAACTCACAGAGATCCACCTGCCTCTGCCTCCCAGAGTGCTGGGATTAAAGGCATGTGCCACCACACGTAGCAATGCTTTTATTCTTTTTTTGGTTTTTTGTTTGTTTGTTTTTCCAGACAGGGTTTCTCTGTGTAGTCCTGGCTGTTGGAACTCACTTTGTAGACCAGGCTGCCCTCAAACTTAAAGATCTGCCTGTCTCTACCTCCTTAGCGCTAGGGTTAAAGGCGTGTACTACCACGCCTAACCCTAATACTTTTATTCTTAACTGGATAAAAATAGCTGTATTGTAGCTGTATTAGGAAATCAGCAGGTTAAGGTATAATGATCTGAATTTCCATCTTGAAAATTGCTTTTGAAAACTTAGACTTAGGTTTCAGACAAATCTCAATTTTATAGGTAGTTTTTGGGGTACCTTTCAAAATCCTGACAGTGCTGGGAGTTCTGTACCCTCTTTGGGCTGTCTGTGTCTTGGTGATTTCTGTGGAATGGATCCTGGTCTGAACAAGTAATTCTTAGCTCATTCATTGCTAAGTAGTGTAAAGTCATATTGCTCTGCCATTCTGCCAGGGGGAGCTGCTACTCCCCAGGTATCTGTGGGTCTTGCCTTGAAGAATCTGAAGATAACTTACCATGTAGCTTTTCAGAAGTACCTTTCTTTATGCCAGAGTTAACACACAAATTTTGTGTCAGAAGACTGATACTGTTTCTAAGTGGATGGTTTTGTTCTTTAGCTAAAGGCTGGTCTTACATGCTATGTTCACTGCAGCCAATTAGAACATAAATGATATGAAGGCCTTTGTCTTATACATTACATTTGTGTGTATGTGTACTGTGGAAACAGCTGGATTTAGAAAAGCATTAAAGTAAGAACAGTCTGATGTTCATTAATGTCAGTGTGTTCGCTAGAATAAAAAATGCATGGACTCAGATTGAGGCCATACTTAATAAAAGAATTTTCTGTGGCTCTTACTAAATTGCATTTCAACAAAGGATCTCATTTAGATCTTTGAATCACTCGTGATTAGTAAAGTAAGAATAAAGTGGCTAAGTGAATTAAATCTGAAGAGCTTTTGCTTTGCTCGCCCATTTTTCAGATGAGAACTGTTTTGTTTTTGAAGCAGTGTTGCGTTGCACAGGCTGGTCTCCACTTACACGTGCTCCTCCTACCTCAGCCCGTCGGTGCTGAGACAGCGGTTCATACCACCGAACCTGGCTTCAAATGCAGTCTCTCTAAAGGGGCTTCTTTTTGAAGTTGTCTGTCTGACTTTGTTTTGGAGTGTTGGAATTAGGAGAGAAGTGCTTCGGTTAAGCATAGAGAGTGATGGGAGCACGGTCTTAGAGGTGATGCTTTTTGTGTTTGGTAAATTACTTTCCCGTTTTAACAAATATTTCCACACATGCATTTTAAACTATTTGTGTCAACTCTAGTTTTGAATGTACTGTTTTACTTAAACATTTGTGATGTCATTCATTGCTACCAATTAACTTTCTTTTTCATATTTTTCGTTGTGAGCCTAGCCTTTAACGACTGAGCCATCTGTCCAGCTCTTAACTTTTTGTTTTGTTTTGTTTTTAAGTTAGGCTCACCATATAGTCAGGCTAGCCATGAACTCACAGAGATCCACCTGTCTCTGCCTCCCAAGTGCTAGGATTAAGGGCGTACCCTACTATACCCAGCACTACCAGTTACTTCTATGTCTGTAATGTTTGCAGTTTGTTTGGCTAAATGACAGGTGATCTTGTCATGGTTTATTTAGTCATGTGAAAGAAACGAGTGTCTTCCTGGGTTATCTTTTGCATGCCTTTAGAAGGTTGAGCACTGATTGTGGATTTAGTGTGAGGATGGTATTGGCTCTCCTTTTCTGAGGGATTAATGCAGTGAAGCCTCTCATAAGTAGACCATCATCACCGTCACTACTATAGACCGAAATGCTTCCGCAGGATGGCTACTCTAGAGCCATCTAATGTCTGCCTTCTTCCTTTGGTAGGTGGAATGGCTGCAGCACACCAATGAGGAACACAGAGTCAGTGTATGTGATGGTATCGACTCTTAAGGAGAAGGGCATAGTTAGCACTAGTGGGGGGCATATGTGGCATGCTTGCAAGTTTGCTTTTCTTTGGCGGTGGGCAGGCTGCAACTGCTAAACCTTCCTTTCTTCTACAAAATCTTCCCTTGATTATCAGTGATGGGGACTGGTAAATGTCTCCATCCTCACCATTCACAAAACTGAATGTGGGGCTGGTGAGATGGCTCAACAGATAAAGGTGCTAGCTGCCAAACCCAACAACCTGATATCCATCCCTGGAACCCTCATGGTAGGAGAGAACTGAATTATAAGTTGTCCTCTGACCTCCACACATTCAAGCCCAGATAAATAAAAATAATTAAAACATGGGGTTGGAGAGATGGCTCAGCCGTTAAGAGCACTGGCTGCCCTTCCAGAAGACCTGTGTTTGATTCTCAATACCAATGTGGTGGCTCACAACCATCTGTAACTTCAGTTCTAGAGGACCCAGTGCCCTCTTCTAGTTTTTGTGAGCGCCAGGCCTACATGTGGTACACAGACTTACATACCGGCAAAACACCCATACATGTAAAGCAGTAGTACTGAAAAACAAACCAACCAAAACCGGCAAGCATTGTTACCTAACCTTCAGCTGACTGACTGCAGACTAAAATTCACCATGCCTCTTTTCAAGGATGGTCGCTCCTGGCATATACTAAGGCCTTTCTTAATTCATCTGCATTGCTGTGAAGGGCAGAACCAGTTGTATATGCTGATCTTTTAAATGAGGAAAGTGCTTGATTGTGGTGCATACCTGAGCTGCGAATTGTAGTGCTCCAGTACTGTTCTAGTCTAATTGTTCATGGTGCTTTGCGTGCTTTCTAGAGGGGCTTAGAGCAAACTTTAAAAACAATTAGTTCGTACTTTATAACTGTTATTGGCTGTATAATCATGTTTTGTTTTTCAAGCCTAACATTTCTTTGGAGATCTTATATAATTTTACATCCATTAAAGAGTGGATGTCATGAGAGCATGCTTATTCTCTTACTATATGGTACCTCTGTCATAAAACCCCAGAAGCCCCTCCCTGTGTGTCAGCACTTCACTCTTGGACTGTGCAGCTTTATAACCATAAGTTAAATTGAAGAAAAGCTGGGATGTGCTCAGTGGCACAGCACTTGGCTAGCATGCACGAGACTCTGGGCTCTGTGCATGAGCTCAGAAGGAAGGGGATATTGTGTTGCATGGCACTTTAGTCATCTTAAAGACGGTTGGATCTCACTTAGGAAACTTTTTTTTCTTTCCCATAGAATCCCACAATCTAAAACGCTCCGAGAAGATAAGAACCATAACATGTATGTTGCAGGATGTACAGAAGTAGAAGTGAAATCGACAGAAGAGGCTTTTGAAATCTTTTGGAGAGGTTAGAAACAACTAGAATTTCAAAATGTGAACTGATGCTTTCAGCCCTCAGAGCTGTTGCTGCAGTTTAACAGTGGTCCTTTTGGGTTAACTGGAAAACAGGTATAATAAATGGCTGAGCTCAGGTATAATCAATGGTCTCTCTGCTGTCACAGGTCAGAAAAAGAGACGCATTGCTAACACCCATTTGAATAGAGAGTCCAGTCGTTCACATAGTGTGTTCAACATTAAACTTGTCCAAGCTCCCCTGGATGCGGATGGAGACAATGTCTTACAGGTAATGTTTGTGTGTGAATCTTTTCTAATTCAGTCCTAATTTTGAAGATGACCTAAACTAGGGTGCTGACATGTAATGAGGATTGGTCTAGAGTCAGTAGCCATGTAGCTGATGACTTTTATTTTCATGTCAGTAGTGCTGTTTCTGGGCTCTGCCTATTGAGTCTGTGATCTTAGGGCAGAGCATGTGTAGCCCATGGGCCTTGCTGTGTTGTGAAAATGGTCTGCAAAGCTTTAAAAGTCTGTAAGAATAGCTGGGCATGGCACACCTGCAATACCAGCACTCAGGGAGGCAGAGACAGGTGGATCTGTGTAGGTTGTAGGCCAGCCTGGTCTACAAAGTGAGTCCAGGATAGACAGGCTACACAGAGAAAAAACATATCTCGAAAACAAACAAAAAGGTGTGGTTTGCTTTGGTGAGACATCTCATGTAATGAGGCCAGGATGACCTTGACTTTTCTCTTTATCTCTGAGATTATAGTGTAATTACATCACATCCCTTCCCTTTCCTCTCCCCAAACCCTCCCCTATGCTTCTTGCTATTTTTGAATCCATGGCCACTTTTGTTTGTTTCTTTTTATTTCTTTCTTTTTCACTATTTCTCCTATAGGCAAAGCTGGCCCCAGACTTTAAAAATTCTCATAGGGATCTACCTGCCTCAGCCTCCTGACTGCCAGATTTAGAGGCATGCATTACCGTATCTGGCTTTTGTGTTTTGTTTTGTTTCGTTTGTTTTGTTTTGATACAATCTCTATGTAGCTTAGAGCTCAGAGATTCACTGCCTCAGCCTCCCCTGCTAGGACTAAAGTCTTGCTTTTAGTCCTGATTTTAACTGTCTAGTATGGCTATGCCCAGGCTGGGAGGAAAGTTCTGGGGTCCATTAGGATTTGAATTCTGGTTCCTGCCTATTCCCCACTCAGAACCTGACTGTGAGGACCCTCATAAGATTGTGAGAGCTAAGGAAAACAGTGTGAAGTTTCTTGTCCACTGTGTGGATTAGTCGGTGCTCAATAAATGATAGTCAGAAAATGGCCACAAACAAGTCTCCACACCTGATTTCCTGTGAGTGACTCTTCTTTTGGTGCTAGGGATGTGAGTTCTAGCTGCTAGCATAGTACCAGTTAGGTGCTTCTTGACTTTCATTTCTTTTTAAAAACTTATATGATGTGTATGAATGTTTTGCCTGTATGTTTGTGCACCACGTGTATGCCTGGTGCCTTTGGAGGCCAGAAGAAGGCATCAGATCTCCTGAAACTGAAGTTACAAGTGTCTCTAAGCTGCCATGTCAGTGCCAAGAACCATACTTTTGGCCTCTACAGGAACAACCTGTGCTCTTATTGAGCATCTGTCTGCCTGGCTTTATATATATATACACATACACACACATATATACACACATATACATATTTATATAAAGTTTGAGTACTGTGAAATTGTTCTATTACCTTAAATATGGTTTTTTTTTTGGTGGGGGGTGGCTTTTGTTTTTGTTGTTTGTGTGTTGCTGAAGAGAATAGTTAGAACTCCCAGTCCTGGAATATAGATACCTGGTTATAGTAGAATGGAACACATCTCTGTTCTCAAGAAGTCGTCTAATGTCTGCTCTGAGGACAACTGGGTAGCAAACAAGCAGTCAGCCGGGTGCTCTAGCAAACTTCCTGTAGCATGCGTCCTCTTCCGTTATGGGCATTGTGCACATACAGTGTCC
>CM053747.1:50873271-51035987 GCA_028658305.1 Pachyuromys duprasi | reverse complement strand
TTTTTTTTTTTTTAATCTCCCCTCCCCGAGACAGGGTTTCTCTGGGTAGCCTTTTTAGACCAGGCTGGCTTCAATATCAGAGATCAGCCTGCCTCAGCCTCCCCGAGTTGTCTGCCACAGGCCTGGCTCTGTGTGCTTGCCTTCCTCCCTCCCTCCATTCCTTTCTTTCCTTTCTCTCTCTTGGCTTTTCGAGACAGTTTTTTTCTGTGTAGCCTCGGCCGTCCTGGACTCGAATTGTAGCCCAGGCTGGTCTCGAACTCAACAGCAATCTACCTGCCTCTGCCTTCTGAGTGCTGGGATTGAAGGCATGTGCCACCACGCCTGGCTTCCTCTGTGCGTTCTTAATGTAATGAATTACTTTTGAGTTTTCTTAGAATGAACTGTCCCGTTTAAGCTCCATACACCGCACCTCATACACAACTCCGGACCCCTCACGGTCCTTAACCACTTCATCAGCGGGATCTGGGCCAAGTGCGCGCGCGTCGCTCTACGTGTTTGTGGGGGGGGGGCTACCACGTGACCGTCGGGGCTAGCGACTTTTCAGTGTACCCAAGCCGCGGGAGCGTTCCTGGCAGTTCAAACAGGACAGAAACGGTGCGTCTCCCCAGGTAACTCTCCCCTTACTTTGCTAAACCTTGAAGTTTAGCGCTTCCAATATTCGTAAGCCGTAAAAGACCGGCAGCGCCGGAAGCCGGAAGCGCAGGTCCGGAACTGCATTCCTCAGACACCGCCTCCCGCTTTTGGCTCTGCCCCTTCCGCCCGGAGCCGGCCGTCGATTGGTCGGCGCGGCCGCATAAGATGCTGCGCGCAGGCGCGCGTGGCCTTTTCCTCCGCAGCCGCCAAGGTGCTCGGTCCTTCCGAGGGAGCTAAGGCCGCGTTGGGGTGAGTCCCTCACTTCATCCGGCGACTAGCACCGTTCCGGCAATCCACAACATGGCCTCAGTCTCCGAGCTCGCCTGCATCTACTCCGCCCTCATCCTTCACGACGACGAGGTGACGGTCACGGTAAGTGAGCGGCTGGCGGAGCCGCAGGCCGGCCACGTGTTCGGCGGGGACCGGGCTCTCGGCTGGTTTACTGTTCGCGTTCCCGGATATTCGATAGCTTGGAGGCCATTTGCCCGCCTGCGCTCGATCCTCCCCGCGCGGCCCAAGTTGAGACACAGGCGAACGTCGGTCTCGAGCGCGCTTGTGGTTGTCAGCTCGTGTGTTCAGAATGGATGGCTTTACCTCTGGGCTTTAGGACTCGAACTCCGGCCAGGCTTACCAGGCAATTCACTAGCCGCCGAGACTTGAAACCTGGACGATGCCTTTATGAGGCTGCCCTTAGACCAAACTTGCAACATATCTCTAAGCGACTTGGTGGCTTGGTATTAACCGCATTCGGAGCGCTCTGATGGCTTGGCGTTTGTGTTCCAGGAGGATAAGATCAATGCCCTCATTAAAGCAGCCGGAGTCAACGTTGAACCATTCTGGCCTGGCTTGTTCGCAAAGGTGAGTTGAGTTAGTCCTGCTGATGAGCGATTTCCACCGCCCCTCTTGAATTTGGGTTGTAGTTTGTACTTAGAGTAGCATTTATGTCGAGCACTAATGTCTAACGAAACCTCCTAGTCCGTGATTTGAAGAAGTTTGTGGCCCTTAAGTTCGAGCATTTGAAACGCAGAAAGCTATGGTCCAGTCTTAGAAATGGTTTTATTTCTAGCAACCAATTGGTGGGGCCACCCTCAAGGAGCCTAGGAATTTGGAAAGTATGTCCATTGAACAGTTTCCCCATTTATGGGGGTGGGGGGGATTGGTTTATCTCTACCGAATCCAGGACCAGTTATCAGTCCTGCTTTTTGTATGTTGATTGGCTGTAGCTCTGTGCATTGGTCTGGTCTCGAGGCTGAAGTGTTAAATGTCATTGGATCATGAAGGGAATGTAGTAAGAACCATTACCTGTCTATTCCTGTGTTGCAGGCCCTGGCCAATGTCAACATTGGGAGCCTCATCTGCAATGTAGGGGCTGGTGGGCCAGCTCCAGCAGCTGGAGCTGCACCGGCAGGAGGTCCGGCCCCAGCCACTACTGCTGCCCCAGCTGAGGAGAAGAAAGTGGAAGCAAAGAAAGAAGAATCTGAGGAGTCTGATGATGACATGGGCTTTGGTCTTTTTGACTAAACCTCTGGTTAACATGTCCAATAAAAAGCTGAACCTGTAGGTGGGCTGGTCTCTGTTGTATGCAACAGGCTTCAAAAAGTTTTGTCTCAAAAATGTCAGGGTAGGACCTTTGAGTTCAAAGCCAGCATGAGTTACTTGTCTGAAAAATAAGAGCCTATTTGGTTCATAGTTACCGTTTATTGACAGCCATTTGAAAATGAACAAGCCCTATAGGTGCTAATAGTATTTACAGATAGGTTTGGGGGTAGCATCTATCTAGAAAGGTAGGAGAGCCTGCTAATCTACTTTTGGAAGGAAGCCAGAACTCCTTAAAGATGTGGAAAAGTTAACCCTTTGGGTTTCTCTTAACAATCTTGGCTGGCCTACTTCTGTCTCCCATGTGCTGGGACTAACTAGCATTAGAAGTACATTTTGCATGCAGCAAGGAGGTCTGGTGTTTGTAACTGCAAGTTAATGTGGAACTTAGACTTTCCCTGACAATTCATAGGTGAAAGTAACTGGTACCCTTTTGCCTTAGTGATGCAGGGATGGGTTCAAGGCTAGATTGAGTAACGAGCTGTGATTTTTCTGATAAGTCACAAGCAGCTTGTCCAGGCAAACCTGGATAGTTCTGCTTGAGGAAACACTGCTGTTTTAGACTCGTAAGGTTTTAGCTGTGATGAAACTGCGAACTGTGATACAGCTCAGTGATGGAATGCTGTATGTTTGGCCCTGGGTTAAGATCCTGTAGCATGCTTCCACAAGTCAGATAATGGACACAGCATGCCAGGACATAATTTTGGGGGTTATAGTGACCAATTAAGGTTAAGGTCTGGTTTTGGTACTTCTGATTCTTGGTACTTGGTAGGCACCTCCTTGATGGAACAGTGCCTTCCCTAGGTAATCTTTGGTTTGGAGGTGTCTGATTTTGAGGCATAGTCTTACTGTGTAGCCTTGACATGTAGACCAGGCTGGCCTCAGTATTACCCTATGGGTCATGGCTACCTTAGCCTTAAGTGGGTATGACTCCATAATCTTCAACTGAGGCAGGAGTCAGGCTTTTTCCCACTGCTGGTTTAGGGGCTCCTGCTGTCAAGAGGGTTGTGACTAGAATAACATCTGTGGGAGATCTGGAGATTTGTGGTGATTTGTGGTGCTTTTAGGCTCAAAGCTGTCAAAATGCAAGAACTGACAGAGCATTTCCATTTTAAATATTTGATGAGGATTTATCATCAAATAACAGCACCTATGTTGCTGTTACCATGTTGAGCTAAAGTCAATGTGGATGATAACCAACTAGTGGATTTGACAGTTTACAAAACTAAAATATCCCCAAGCCATATTCAGAAGGTCCACCCGGGCTGGATCTGTGTAGTTCACTGCTGGCCTATAATTGTGGCCTGAAGAGAACAAGCCCACTAGCTATAACAGCCCCAACTGCACCAAATATTTTTTATAGTAACAAGTGGCAGAGAATGGGACAAAGCCTGTCTGAAAGTATCTGTCAAGTGTGTTCGGGACAGGTCTCTGTTAGCCAACCAAGGCTGGGATAATTCTGGCCTTAGCAATTCTTCCTCTAAAGCTCAGCCTCTCAAACAAGGTTGTCAAAAGCCTATGGCCCAGGAGACGTCTGGGAAATTCTCTAGGAGATGCTGGACCCGCCAGAGCACCTACAGACTAACTTTGGGAGGAGGGGCTCCCAGAGGCCCCGCCCCCAGAATTTGGGAAAAGATTCACAGGAGGTGAAGTCTTGAAGCTCAGTATAGCTGCTGGTTAGGGAGGCTGGAAGCAGAGCATGGCCTAGTGAAGCTCCTGGAGGCCGAAACGGCTAGGAGCACTGGAGAGTTGATACAGTAGGGGCTTTACTGTCCCATTAAGGAGACATCCTAGCTGGGCGTTGGTGGTGCACACCTTTGATCCCAGCGCTTGGGAGGCCAGCCTGACAATCAGCTATACAGAAAAGCCCTGTCTCGAAAAACCAAAAGACAAAAACAAAGGAAACCGGTGAGATGTGCACTTTTTCGTTAGGCAGTAGGACCGAATAGGACACAATCTGAACCGGGAATGATGAGCGTTTTTTTTTTTTTTTTTTGCTGCGGGGTGTTGAGTGATAGTAGCCTGGGGCCTTTGGCGGGGGTGGGGGTCTGGGTGATAGCGGCACAATGCACTCCTGTACAGGCACCTTGGGCAAGTGCAGCCCAGAGAGCACAGAAGATGATCATACATTTTTTATTTTAAATTTTTTAATCTGGGTGTCCTGTTCTAGGCTGGCCGGGACCTGCCAGAAACCCTCCATTCTCAGAGTGTCTGGCATGGCAGCTGTCTGCTGTGCTGAATTTTGGGTGCTTATGTCGAGCTAAGGCCTCTGGGAAGCTGTTAAAAGCAAAGGGACAATGAACAGTCCTTTCTCAGTTTACTAGGTAGGCCCTTCCATGGGCCACTGACAATCTTGGAGGGTGCAGACAGTCTACATACCACCTATTCTACAGGGACCCCCATTTAACCAGCTTTTTAACGAGCAAACCTGCTTCCTCATGTACTGGAGTCACAGGCCTGATTTGGGGGGTCCTTTGGGTCTGTCTGGCCCCTTGCCTCTAAGTCAAAGGGGGGAAAGGCAGGAAAGGAATTTAATCAAAGTCTTGCTGGGGGCAAACAGGTGATCTAGGGTTCCAGCCCTGTGTTTCAGGGCTAACAAGCATGAGATTACACAGGGAAGGGTGACAAGATCTTGCTTGTCAGCAGCCTTCAGTCATAGACTGGTTCTGTGGCGCTCCTGGGCAGTCACCACAGTTGTCCCTTGAGGGAGCAGTTTGCCTTCCCCCCTGAGGTGATTGCTCCCAAGGAAAGGGACAGCTTCATTATGTGTGATCTGCCTGCAAGGTCTGCTCTTTCTGGAAGGGTTAGCCAACTTCCAGGTGCTCTTGGGGTCTGGGTCAGGACTGTAAGTCTGGCTGTGGTTGGATGATCTGTTGACTAAGTTCCACCAGTGACTTCTGCCTTAAAGAGGAAGGGTTACAGGCTTAGATGAAATACTGGCTGAACTGAGCAGGAGTCTTACCAAAATTAAGGAGATGGACCCAAGGTGAAGGCTGGCAGGCTGTCCTGTACCCTTTTCTCATTAAACTTTTCTGCAGGCCCAACTGCAGAGCTCCTATTGTCCTTACTGTCCCCACTGAGTGGAAGACACATGGAAAGTCTCACTTGGAAGAATGCATGAAGGAATATGTTAATGGATGAGTAAAAGATTCTTAAACTATTGAAGGAAATTTTTAATAGTGTGGTACTAGGGTTGGTTCTTTTTTAGATAGGGTCTCTATGAATTAGTGGGATAGTTCATCAGATAAAGGCACTTGCTGCCAAGCCTGATGACTTGAATTCAATCCTGGACCCACATGGTAGAATGGAAGAGAACCAACTCCCACAAGTTGTTCTCTGACCTCTGACTTCCACAAGCATGCTGTGGTATGGGAACACCTATTACCAGCTTCTCAATATACACATAGACAAACATAGGCACAATGAACAAAGAGAGATGGGGGAGGAGAGAAAGGAATAGAGAAGCTGGGAAGCTGACTTACTATGTAGTCTAGTTTGGTTGTGAATTCCTGGTGATTTTCTGCCTCAGCCTCCCAAAATCACAGAGATCTGCCCTCCTTTGCCTTTCCGAGTGCTGGGATTACAGGCTTGCACCATCACTCCAGGTCCCTCTAAGTTTTTTGAGGCGGGGTCTTACTATGTAGCCCAGGCTGGCCTGGAACTCACAGTCTTGCCCTTGTGTTCCAACTGTCTGGGATTACATATGACCTTAATCCAAAAGTAATTACCAATTTTGAAGGAGGGGTGATTTTGGTTCTTTCTCAATATTAAAAATGTCTACCTTCTGCCAGGCAGTGGTGGCACAATCCTTTAACACCACCACATGGGAGGCAGAAGCAGGCAGATCTCTTGAGTTGGAGGCCAGCCTAGTCTACAAAGTGAGTTCCAGGAAAGCTGAGGCTACACAGAAAAACCCTGTCTCAAAGCAAACAACAAATAAGAAAACAAGCCTTCCTTTCTTTGCCACCCACATCTTCAGCTGGACTATGAGTAAATTCATAATTTCACGGAAGCATTGTTTGTAGCAGAATAAAAAAGTACACAATAGGTTGAATAGATGTTGCTTCCCTGGACTGGAAGTGTGGCTAAGTGGTAGAGTTCTTGTCTAGAGTAAGCAAAGAAGGCCCTGGTTTGATTCTCAGCACCACTAGCCATTTTACTAGCCAACAAACAAGATTTTTCCCTTGAAAATATTCTGTGCATGTGTGTAAGCACACATGTTTTTGTACACATGTATGTGAGTGCTCAGGGAGGCCAGAGCACCTGACATGGCCCTCTGGAGGTGCAGATTGTACTCTTAGCCACTGAGCCACCTCCCCAGCCCAAGACATCCAGGCTCTCTACATTGCAGTATCTAGGACAGTGCCCTGTAAGCTCCAACCCTGCCCAGGATGTCTCATGAGCTGCTCTGTGATCTCATGTAAATATTTTGCAACCTTTTAAAAATAGTAATTTCAGGGTTTCAACAAACTTGTACATACACGTTCTTTCAGTTGGGATTTCTGTTGCTGTGACAAAGCATGAGCAACAGCAGCTTGAGGAGAGAGGCTTTGTCTGGATTGCTCTCCCAAATCACAGTTCATTGAGGCAGGCAGGTCAGGAGCACAAACAGGCTGATGCAGAGGCCATGGAGGAGTGCTTCCTACTGGCTTGTTCTTCGTGGCTTCCTCAGTCTGCTTTCTTAGAGAACTCAAGACCACCACCCTAGGGATAGCACCACCCACCATGGGCTGGGCTTTCCCCATCAATCACTAATTATGAACATGCTCTACAGCTTGCCTACAGCTGGAGCTTATGGAAACATTTTCTTGAGTTCCTCTCCCACCCCCCAGATGGCTCTAGCTTATGTCAAGTTGACATAAAACTCCCTAGTACACTTCTCTAATGTAAAGATAACCAAGGTCAACCGTCCTTTGAGATGCCCACACTGGTGCTCTAGTGTTGTCTTAATCTGTCATGGAGAAGCAGCAGAAGGAAGAGAGACTCTGCCTCAAAACCGGAAGGCAAGGACTCACTCCTGAGAGTTTGAGGCCAGCCTGGTCTACTTAATAAGCTGCAGGTCAGCCAGGGCTACATAGTGATACCCTGTTTCAAGAATAAATAAATAGATAAGTAAGCAAGATGGCTCAGTGGGTAAAGACACATGCTGCACACCTAATGAGACACTTTGACCCCTGGGATCCAGTGAAAGAGAACCCCCGTTTTCCCTCTGATTTGCATTTGAAATGTCACACGGCACATAGCTAATATACACACAAATTAATGGTAAAAATGACTTTAAAATTATTAAAAAGCAAATTAGAGAAGTGATTTGCAGGAGCTTTTCTGGTTTGTATGTTTTTAACTATGAGAAAGGTCAAATACTGGGATTTCAGGATTAATGAAGGTACAATTGCAAGCATGCTGGGCTGGGTTTCTTAGGAATGAGTCTGTAAGGATGCTGGCCCACTGCTGCCCCACAGTGGTATGTCATGGGAATGGCTTCATGGCTGGGTGCTCCTAGGATTTGACCAGGGACTGAGGGGCTGGGGTGCCCAAACCTTGGTAAGAAAAGGCAAGATTATCTGTCAACCGGTGACCCTCTCCAGACCTGCTAAGTGAATTTGATCTTACCTCCTTTGTAATTTACTTTCACACACTTGGCTTTTCCTGTTCATACACTCAAATTCGTTTCTTGTCTGAGAGTCAAGGATGCGGCTGAGCCAAACAGCATTCAGGCAGGTGCTGTGCCCCTTTGGGCTCCTTAGAAGAAACAATCATGTGAGGATAGGTTCTGATTTTGCCATGAACTTTCAGAAATGCTGCTGTGTCCCCTAAGTAAGAAAAGTTCAAAGTTTGGCTATGAGTCTCAGCATCTGCTTCGATACACTGCTGGGTAGCGGCTTTCAGAGGCCCTCTGGAAGGCTCCCAAAGTTTGGACAGAGTTCAGGGAATCTTATGAAAGAAGGAAGAGCTGAAAGACCTGGAGGGGACAGGAGCTCCACAGGGAGAGGAAAAAAAAAATCTTGTCACAGGGGTCCTTTCTGAGACTGATACTCCAACCAAGGACCATGCATGGAGATAACCTAGAACCCCTGCACAGATGTAGCCCATGCAGCTCAGTCTCCAACTGGATACCTAGTAAGGGGAACAGCGTCTGTCTCTGACATGAACTCAGTGGCTGGCTCTTTGATCACATCCCCCTGAGGCGGGAGCAGCCTGACCAGGCCACAGAGGAAGACAATGCAGTTAATCCTGATGAGACCTGATAGGCTAGGGTCAGATGGAAGGGGAGGAGGACCTTCCCTATCAGAGGACTTGGAGAGGGGCATGGGAGGAGATGAGGGAGGGAGAAAAGGAGGGTAGGGTTAGGAGGAGATTAGGGTGGGGGCTACGGCTGGGATACATAGTGAATAAATTGTAACAAATATAAATAAATAAATTTAAAAAAGAAAAGCTCTTGTGAAATGGAGACCTGGGACAAAGTTTGTATCATCCGTAAAATTATTATTATCCTTTAATGTTCATGTTATTTTATTTACTTTTTTGTTTGTTTTTCAAGAGAAGTTCTCAAGGACAGCTCTTGCTGTCCTTAAACTCACTATTTAGTTCAGGCTAGCCTCAAACTCAGAGATCTGCCTGCCTCTGCCTCCCGAGAGCTGTAATTAAATGCCTATGTCCCCAAGTCCAGCATATATTTGTCTGTCTGTCTGTCTATCTATCTATCTATCTATCTATCTATCTATCTATCTATCTATCTATCTATCTATCTTGCCTTGGCGACAGCATTTCTCTGTGTAACCCTGGTACCAAATTTTTAGACCAGGATGGTCCTGGAACCAAATTCAAGTCCCCTGAAGAACAGGAAGCACTCCTAAGCTCTGAGACACCTCCTGAGAACCCTTTTAGTTGTTGCTGTTGTTTTTATTATTGTTGCTATGGGTATGGGGGTGTGTATGGGCCAGGACACACATGTGGAGGTCAGAGCCCAATAGCTTTGAGGAGCCAGTCTTTTCACCTTTATGTGGGTTCTGGGTATCTGAACTCGGTCCTCATTCTTGATTAGGAATGAGCCAGTCCCGTCTCCTTTTAGAGTGATAGGCACTCGGTAACTTCCGAAGGATTGATGGCCACATCTCTTGGCAGAAGTGATCCACACAGAAAATACCTCTGTTTCCTCCTCAGCTTGAGTTTTCTTGGTTAATCTAGGTGGCTCTTTCACCAATTTGGCTTTGATCTAAACCTTCCTTCTCAAAAGAGGATGGAGAATTCCATAAATTAAATGGAAAGTGAAACACTGGAAGGTTCTCTGTGTAACTGTGACAATAAGTTCTTTGAGGTGATTTTAGCCAGTGAGTGGTTGGATTCAAGTTAGTTTTAAGACTGACAGGTTTTCATGGGTCAAAGGTTTCAAACTGTGTTGTCTCTTTACTTGGGGAAATGAAAACCTCATGTGAATGAGGCCAAGGAGGAAGTCGAAAGGTGTGTTATAAGATCGGCGCTGTTAAGGCTTGTTTCTTTGTTCACAGCCACCACCTCCCTCTCCACCCCCACCCCCAGATAATATTGAATCAGTGTAAACACAAAGACAAAGCATGGTGGTTAATTGGGATCAAAACTATTTTCTAGGCAGGTGAGATGGCTCAATGGCTCAGTGCGTGAAGGTGCTTGCTGCCGAGCCTGCCGATGGGCTCTACCTGCAGAGCCCACGTGGTTGGAGAAGAGGACTCCAGACCTCCACAGGTGTGTCACGGTATGTGCACATGCACACAGAACAAATAAATAAAATTCTTACATTTTTAAACCACTTCTGCCTTACTTTTCGTCTATGCTATGTTTTGGAGACAGGGTCTCACATAGCCTTGAACTCCCTGTGTGCCTGAGATAACCTTGGACTTCCTATCCTACTGCCTCCCTCTGGGTGCTGGGATTATAGGCCTGCACCCTCATAGCCAATTTATATGGCACTAGGGCTAGAACCCAGAGTGCCATATATGCTAGACACGCTCTCTTCTAACTGAGCTAGCGCCCCTGCCCCTACTGCTGTCATTTAACATGTGTCACCATTATGCCTTTTTGTTTTGTCCTTGAGACAGGGCTTCATGAAGCCCAGGCTGGCATTAAACTTTGTATTTATATAAAGGTTCAAGTTTCAAATATATATCTAAGGTTAGCCTTAAACTCCTGCTCCTCTTTGCCTACTCCTCTCAAGTGCTGGGATTACAAAGCTGGAGCTTAATTTCCTTATAGCTTTTTTGAAATACAAATATTTTCCTGGGGAGGTCAAGACATAAGCTTCTTAAGCCTTTGAGCCACTGAGCTCGCTTCTGGTCTTCCTGTGGGATCCTGTCAGGGTCTGGGCTTTTGCCTCTCTACCGGAAGAGGTGACTCCTGGAGTGTGAAGTCGGGAGGGCAGAGGTTGTGTGGAAGAGAGGGGCCTTCTTTGCTTCAGGGAGCTGTGGTGTGACATTGGCAAGCCCAGCACTTCCCAGGACCTCAACCTCCTGGCCTTTGCATCAAGGACTCTCAAGGACTCCTGTCTTGGCTCCCCTGTCTCTGGCTTGTGCAGTGGAGTCACCTTCCCGCCCTGGGGCCACCTCAGCTCCTTGCTCTATTTATTCTCAAGCAAAACCTTCCTTCTGTTTACTCAGCAAAGATCCTTCTAAGACGGGCTAAGCACACCGTTTACTCTGCTAACAAGCCTTGGCATAGACAGGGAGACTCGTGTTGACTTATTCTTGAGCCTCCGTTGACATTCACTGGGTAACACAAACACAAGAGACAGTCTGTGAGCACAGGCCTGAGAGCGCTAGGAAGCTTCCTGGAGAGGGCTGAGCTTTCTGTTTTGGTTAGAATCACCCCCTGAGGTAAAAATAATACTGTACACACACTAGAGATTCCAATTTGTAACTGTCCTGGCAGGAATGAGGATATCCTAAAGAATGGAATTTTTCTTCAAAGTTTTGTGCTGGGAGAAGGAAAACTGTGAGACCTGATGTCAGCAAAAGGGGGATCTTGTCTCTACAGAAGAGATCCACACAATTCTAACTTTTTGTCATGAGACCCTGGAGCCCAGTGATGGGCAGGTGCCCAGCTTGGACTGGGCTACTTGGCCCTGCACACTCTTGCCCTCTAATGAAGCTTAAACTTGTGTCAAGACCCAGAGAAGGACTTAGGTGTTCTCTGAACCTCATTATTTTTATTTCCAATGTGGTCACATTGACTAAATCCCCCCTACACACACACACTGTGACTGGCCTGTTGAAGGTGGGTGGCCAAGCACAGCTTGCTCGCCCTGCTGGGGCCCAACAACCCTGGTAGCACAATGAGCAACTTTGGGTTTTGGGGTTCAGTGGCTGAGTACTTTCCTGAAGGTCTCTAAGAGGCTCCCAGCTTTGCTTTACAAGATCATGTGTGACCCTGCAACATTTGGAGACCACAGCACACTCTCACAATCCCTTGGGCCATGGGTTCTATTCCAGCTATGCTCTTCATGGCTATAGGATCATGGGACAGTCCCTATTTTCCTCTAGCTTTCAGTGTCTCATCCTCTCTCGCTCTCTCCTTCTCTCTTGTTTGTTTGGTTTGGTTTTTTAAGACAGGGTTTCTATGCATAGCCCTGGTTGTCCTGGACTCAAACTCATAGAGATCCACCTACCTCTGCCTCCTAGGTGCTGGGATTAAAGGCCTGCACCCCACTGCCCGCTATTCATTCATTCATTCATTCATTCATTCATTCATCAATTTATTAATTTATTTATTTTAAAGACAAGGTCTCACTATGTAGCTCCTCGCTGGTCTGAACAACTTCTTATGTAGACCAGGCTGGCCTCAGATTTGCAGAGATCCACCTGCCTCTGCTTACCAAGTGTCAGGATTAAAGGTGTGCACCCCACCTGGCCTCAGTGTCCATTTTCATGGTGAGTGTGCACCTCCAGTCTGAGCCCCCGCGCTGGAATGTTCGAATACATTACCCCAGCTGAGCTCTTCACTGCTCAGTTTTGTGTTTGAACCCTCCCCAGGGCGGGCTTCACCTGAGTCACTTCCGCAGGGTCTGCCAAAGGTATCACTGGTTCAGATGTGAGTCTGCAGTGGCTTCGCTGCCTTCGCCTGCCTTCGCCTGCCTTCGCCCGCCTCTTCTCTATCCCGACAGGCTCTTGTAAAGGGACCGTCTTTTCTGGTGAGGCAGCTGTGTATTGGGTTTGTCTTTGTTGCCCAGAAACTGTTGACATCCAAGACATCCTGTTGCCTTCCCTGGGTAATGAAAAATTGATTACTTTTCTCTGTCGGCAGGAACTCCATAGCTGTTCACCTTGGCCCCCAGGGTGGGAAATGTTTGCTTCTCATCGCACAGACATTTGTTACCTTTCAGGAAGTTCGGGTGTCGTGGGCATGGGCTGGGCTCTGGGATGGGGACCAGGTCTTAAGGAGGCCTCTTGCAGGGGGTGTGGCCCATTTCTCTTCAGTGCTGCTAGGTCCAGCCAATGCTGTTGCCAGGCAACTCCTAGCTCGGCTCCTCTCCACAGCATCTCCCTGCTCACCCAGCCCAGATCATTTCCTGTCTCCCACACTCTGGATCTTCCTTGTCCCCCTTGCAGAATGAAAACAGTGCTAATGCCTGTTTATTTCGTTTCTCCTCCTGGCTGTGCATTATGCTGGCTGTTTTCAAACAGGACAGCTACTAGGCCTCTGAGAGAAGCACAGCATCCTAGACCTAGAAGGGACTTCTATGAACCCAGCCCTTTCGACATGTACGTTTGTGAAGATGGAGCTCAGAGAGGGCAAGTGTGATGACAGAACAGCTGTGTGGCAACAGAACTGAGCATCATGATACCTGATTGGTGGCTGTGATGTTTGTCTGTTTGCTATATGCATGCCTGGTGCCTGTGGAGGCCACACCTGGAACTGGAGTTACACATGGTTGTGAGCTGTCATGTAGATAGATGCTGGGGATTGAACCTGGGTCCTCTAGAATAGCAGCCCTTGTCCTTAACCACCACTCAGCAAGCTTTCCAATCCAAAGAAGGTTTTCAAAGGGGCTGATGGCTTCCTGAGGGTGAAACTGGTGGGTGGGTCTTTGTTAAGCCTTCCTCTTCCTGTGGTGCCATGTTTGAAGCTCAAGTGTGCCTTGCTCTCTGGAAGGGAGTCACCGGCTTTCAAGCTGCCCTAACTTCCTGTACTACCTCACCAGTGCTGGGCAGAGCAATGGGCTTTCTTATGAGCCTTGCCTGGAGATATGAGGCTCTCCTCTGGCCCTGACCTCTGGCAAGCCTTGCATTGTGGACTGATCTCAGGCCTCCTCCTGGAGCCCGGGGCCTGCCTCCCTCACTAATAAAAAAGTGTGGTTGTCGACACCTGTAGTTCCAGCTACTTTGGCACTGTGGTCCTCAGGCTGTCACCTGGGCCCCTGAGACATCCCTGCTTCTGCTGCTGACCTGGAGTTGAATCACAGAAGTGGCCCAGGAGTTGCTGCTGTCTGTGAGTCACAGTTCAGGAAATGGATTCCTCATACTGGCCCAGGAACCTTGAGCTTTCTTTGTCTACTTAGAACCAGTGTGGTCTGGGGACCCACGCTGGCTCCCAAAACATGGTTAAGGGTACAGTGAGTGCTTGCTGAATACAAAAGAAGCCTTTCACTCAACCTCTGCTTCCTCCACCTCCTCCTTGTCCTTCCTTCTCCTCCTCTTGCTCTTTTCCCTTCTCTTCTCTCTTCCTTCACTCCTTCCCAGTTCTAGATAAGAGGTCTACCAGAGTACAGCAACCTGCTTTTGTTTTGAGACAGGGTCTGGCTAAAGTTGCCCAGGCAACCCTTGAACTTGTGATCTTCTGCTTCCGTTTTCTGAATAGCTGGAAGTACAGATCTCACACTCAGTTGCATTCCTGTTTCTTCCTCCTTGTTTTCTTTTTCTTCTCCTGCTCCTTTTCTTCCTCCTCAGATTCATTTTTATTCCATTTTACCTAAAGCATTGGCTCTCAATAGATTGGAAGTTGGTGATATATTTCAGTGAATAAAAGGCATTTTTTGGAAAAACCTGATGACTAACTTCAAGCCCCAGAACCCATGTAAAAGTGGAAGGCGGGAACCAGCTCCGCAGGGATGTCCTCTGGCCTTCAAGGCATGCTGTGGCACACGTGCCCCTGTAATCAAGAAAATAGACATCCAGACAATTTAAAGTAGGTTGGAAGGTTTTCTGGGATACAATGGGCTGTCAGCCAGCCTTCATGAGGACAACAGCCTGGATAGACATTGCAGACACAGAAGTGATGGCACTGACCAACAGCAGCAGCAAACCTGAACACATGTATGTTAGGTGGGTGTGGAGGTAGGTGAGACAATGTCCTACTATGTAGCCCTAGCTAGCCTGCAACTGACTACATAGACCAGGCTGCTCTCAAACTCATGCCTCTTCACTCCCCAGTGCTTGGATAACACGAAGGTATCATCATACCGGCTTCAAAAGTGAGTGTATAACAAGCGAACAGTGTAGAATGGTGTTTGCCAAAAAAGCGTCGGAACTGGGGCTGTGTGGATCATTCTGGCTGAAAGAATGAGATTCCTGAGGTCTGTTGCATGGCATGGTGACTGGAGTTAATAGTAACATGGTGTAAACTTCAAAACTGCCTAGGTGTGAGCACAAAACATTCTCACCACGGAAAATACGAATCCAGGCAGAGGATATGCTATTTACCTCCACTCGCTGTACATCTTGTACAGTTATCACACGCCACATGGCCACCTGCAAATATAGAACATTATTATTTGTCGACCAATGATAAAATTAAATAACAAACTCAAGGGCGTCCTGTGCCTCTTTCCTAGGCTGCCTCTCTGGTACGAAGCGGGGTTGTGTCCGTGGAGTTTTCCTTTTTGGCAGCAGGGGGCAGCAGCGACACGGGACTCATCTTTAGGATCAGGCCGGCTTTCTTCACTATCCAAGCCTCTTCAGCTCTTTCTGAAGGATGGGAGAGCGGTGGGGTTCACTTTCTTCATCCAGTTTTACGAAGTCTCCAGGGAGGGCACCCAGGAGTGGAATAGAAAGGAGGGCAAGGACCTAGGAAGGAGAGGCGCATGCGGCTTTGGTGTGTGGGGCCCAGGGCTCTGACTTCCCGGCTGCTTGGGTATGAGCCTTCACTCAAACTGTGAGGCTGTGGGAAAGTCAACCGCTCAGAAGTCTTGTTCCCTTACGTGCAAGGGGTACGATGGCAGCTGCAGTTAGGGTAGGATGGCTTGGTGCTGTGCTGGCCTTTGTGGATACCTCACCCATGGGTTCATTATGTAGCGGGCTCAGCCTGCCGCATCTTCTTCTAGCATCCTGTGACATTGAGAGATGCCAGCCTTTCTGGGTGCACATTTCTCCTGAGGATGGCTGGCCCCACAAACCTCTGTAACCACTGTATTTGGCTCAGCCTGTGCCTTCTCTAGGACGCCTTTGGGGTGGACCCATGATCCTGTTTATCATAGTGCTCTGAACTCCTTCTCTTCTCCTCCCCATCATTGCACAGACTCCACACACTCAACAATAGAGGAGACAGCGAAGTTTCTGCCGCACAGTGGAAGACCCAGTGACAGGGTGGTTGTGAGCTGCAACTTGAGCCAGGCTGCCTGGGTCAAGGGCTTTGCCAGCTGTATGATTTGGGACAAGATGATTTGTCTGATGCCCTTGGGCCTCAGTCTCTCCGTTGTGCCTGGTATCACACAGTGATAATCGAATGAAGGAAATCAGGGGAGGGCCAGATGCAGGTGTCTGTTTAGCACTTTGAGGAGAGGAAGCCATGGCTCAGGAAGGAGAGGGGTATGTGGTCGGTTCCTGCTGGATGATGGGTATTAGACACAGTGTGTCGGCCTCCCCCAGCCCATGGGAAGACAGACATTTACACCTCTGATTTGCAGATGAGGCACCTAAGACTCAGTTTACCCAGGCCTGAAGAGTAGGATGGTGGTGAGGGTGGCCTTGCAGTCTCTGACACGGAATCCAGAATTCCTCCTGTTCTTATTGGTGACAAAAGGGAGGGAGATGGCATTTTTTTATTGTAGACTAGAAGACCACCAGAAATATCCACATTTCCCTCTATTTCCCCCCCATGCTCCAGGAGAGATTTCAAGAGGGTAAAGGAGTCAGTGAAAGAGTTAGTAAAGGAGTTAGTGAAAGAGTGGAAGAGTTCCAGAGGCCCTTGAACAGCATGCACTTCAGCGGGAACGGATCCCGTAGGAGGGAATGGGAGTGGACAGCAGGGGGCGCTGTGGCACCAGCAGAGAGCTGCTGCTTTTTTGAGGCAGGATGGTCTCCCCTGAGGACCGGAGGGGTTTCCAGAAGGTTTCCTCATGGTAGACATTCTGGGTACTTTTGAATCTGCTTTTTCCTTTTCCTTGATTTGTGACTCTGGGTAAGTCTGTACTGTGCTGTACTGTTTATGTGTGTGTACGTGCGCATGTGCATGTGCTGTGTGTGTGTTCGTGCATGCACAGTGTGAATGTGCCTGTGGAGGCAGAGGTCAACCTTGGATGTTGTTCCTCAGGATCTGTCCACTTCTTTCTTTTCTTATTTGTACTTTATGTGCATAGGTGTTTTGTCTGAATGAATGTCTATACACCAGGGTTGTGCCTGGTGCCCACAGAGGCTAGAAAAGGGCATCGGGGCCCCTGGAAGTGGAGTTACAGATGGTTGTGAGTCACCATGTGAGTGCTGGGAACTGAGTCTTGGTCCTCTCTCTAGGAGGGCCCTGGCTGCTCTCCACCACACAGCCGTCTCTCCAGCCCCTGTTTTTTTCGTTTTTTGAGACAGGGTTTCTCTGTGTAGCACTGGCTGTCCTGGAGCTCACTCTGTAGACCAGGCTGGGCTCCAACTCACAGAGATCTGCCTGCCTCTGCCTCCTTAGTGCTGGGATTAAAGGTGTGCCCCCCCCCACCTGGCCCCTCACCTGTATCTTAAGACAGGGTCCCTCACCTTTTGGAACTCCCACGTGGATGGATGCTGACAGTGATAAAGCTAGGCACACACTGTGTAATTCTGCTTCCTCAGAAGACACAAGTCCCCTGAGGTGGGAGTGAGTAAGCTCAGTGCTCACTGGGGACCACGGTGTTGGGGTCTGAATGGGTGTGAGCAGGGAAAAAAAGGTTAACAGAGGTTAGCATCTGCTGTCCTCCTCTGCATTTGTCCTGTTGAGATTTTGGGATAGAGTCTCGCACAGAACCCAGAGTTTAGTTCAGCTAGGTGGCTGGCCAGCAAGTACATGGAATGTCCCTGTCCCCCTAGGGCTGGGGTGACAGCTGCACACAGGCCTGCTTGGCTTTTGCTTTGGTGCTGGGGACCTGGACTCAGGTCCATCACTGAGCCTTTGTCTCCACAGCTGTTATCTTTATATTTAAAAACCTTTGTCTTTAACACTTTGGCTTGCTTTGTTTCAGCAGGAAATTTTTTATTTGGGGCAGACTTTCATATATTTCAGACTGGCACTATGTGGCTGAAGATGACCTTGGACTTCTGATCCTCCTGTCTCTGCCTCCAGATGCTGGAGCCGCAGGCATCCGTTGCCATGCCCTGTTTCTCCATTCTTTTTAAAGGGGAAAATTATTTGTAACTCATCAACCCAAGTCTCTGAGCCGATTTCCTAAAATCTAATAAAGTAAGCCAGCATGTTTATATGTGCTCCGCACAATCATGTCCGGCCTTAAAAAGCTTACAGCTTTCCTGCTCACACCAGGACTGATAGGGACACTAATAAGCAGTCACTGTGCTGCAGGACTCTGCCGCTCAGTGTCAGCAATGGCTAACGGCACCGTTCCTTCACCCCACCTTCATGTACTTTATTTAGAACACAACTTAACTCATTGGACTGATTGTTTTAGGAAAGTCCCTCCATCCTTCTCACATACACTGCTTTGCGAAAGAAAGAAAGGAAAGAAGAAACAAAAGAAAGAGAGAGTGAGAAAGAGGGAGGAAGAAAGAAAGAAAGTTGCACTGGGGACTGGCAAGATAGTTCAGCGGTTAGGGCATCACTTCAAGCCTGAAGACCTAGTTTGATTCCTGGGGCTCACATGGTGGAAGGAGGAAACTGACCCTTACAAGTTGACCTCTAATTTCCACCTGTGTGCTAAGCCACACACATGTCCACACACTAGATACGATGTAATTTAAAGGTAAAGTGAAATAGGGCTGAACTGTGGAGACATGTGTAACATTTTGTTCTCATGCAAACACTACCCGCAGAAGCATGCCCCGGAAGGTGCCTGGAGTGCAGGGAAGAACGCTCCTGGAAGGGCATGCTAAGGGGAGGCTTATGCAGGTGTACCTGTGCTGCATGCGCAGGAGGAGGCACTGACTCCTCCCAGCCCGAAGGACCTTACTCTGCCCTGAGAAGAGGCCAAGATGTCCGGTGACTTCTCCTGGGTGACTGGGGAAGGATTCAGTTGAGAGGTCAGGCTCCTGGGCTTAGGCGATGGCTCTGGGCTCTACATCAGGACCTCTGAGCTGCTCTGGAGCAGCTGTGGTAATGCAGGGCCCTGCTCTGGAGCAGCTGTGGTAATGCAGGGCCCTGGGACCACTTCGCATACTGCCAGCTACACTCAGGAGCTGACTGCAATCCTATCCCTGCCTGTGGAAGGTCA
Source organism: Pachyuromys duprasi (assembly GCA_028658305.1). Classification (NCBI taxonomy): domain Eukaryota; kingdom Metazoa; phylum Chordata; class Mammalia; order Rodentia; family Muridae; genus Pachyuromys; species Pachyuromys duprasi. The sequence goes on along the minus strand of CM053747.1, from coordinate 51,017,173 downwards.
AGGACTCTCAGTAAATACACCTGCTGGTTGTTTACAGAGCTCAGGTTGGAGGCCAGATTAGGCATTTCCCTTCGAGCAAGCCAGGGTGTGGTGCCAGCCCAGGGCCTGGGCAGTCAGACCTGGGGTGGGGGAAGGGGTGGGGTCTCTTCACCCTACCTGTGCCTGTGTTGCTGAGTGGGGAGGGCAGAGCCGCTGGCTTCTGACAGAGCCACACTGTTTTGGTGTGACACTGTGGAATGCTTACATGGCTTTCCTAAGCACTGTGCCATGCTGAGCTCTAGAACATCCTCTGAAAGTGGAACAGGGTGGGTGCTTAGAGCAGCCCCGGGCACCAGCAGGAGGCTGCTCCCGGGAGGCCAGCGCGCAGCCACCCCTTGCCAATGGGAGAGGGTGCTATCTCCCCTCCCCATCTTTGATGCGCTGAGCTTCTAGGACACAATCTGTCCCATCAGGTCCTGTTCTTTGCTCCTCAGGCTAGGGAACCAGGGGTTGGATGGGAGTGGGGAGCAGGTAGTAGGCGGTACCTGGCAGGTTGAAACTGGTGGCCTCAAGGTCGGCTGGATGAGGGGAGGAGGGGTCTTAGGGATGCCAAGTGGCCATGGCTACAAGGGGCTGGAGGGGATGAGCCTTAGAGATCCAGCCTGAGCTGAGGGAAAAGGCCCGAGACGATGCTCTTCAAGTTCCAGAAGGCTGTACACCCCATGTTGTCTTGGGGTCTCTGCAGACGTTCAGGCTCTCCCTATTCCTTCTGTTTATTCCGTGTGCTCAGAGATGCACTTGCAGAGGTCAGTGAACAGCTTTGTGGATTTGGGTTCTTTCTTACAAAGAAGGGATTGAACTCAGGTTGCCAGGCCTGACTTTACAAGCTGAGCCCCTGCCCTCTTGTCCCCTTCCCCCACCCCCCAACTCTTAGTTCTCTCTTTTCGCTCTTCTTTTATCCCCTCTTTCTATTCTTTCTAAATCCCCTTTCTCCCTTTTCTTCTTGTCTTACTGGCTCATGACTCGGAAGTGGGGGACGTACTGCCACTTTACACCTTTGGGGCAGTCTGATGTGCGCATATGTGTGCTCAGCCACCAAAGGTCAACAGGAGTGGCTGGCCCCTCATTCCCTGCTCTGAGGCAGCCCAAAACCCTTTAAGGTACAACTTCCTGAAAAGCTGAAGTACTCCCTTTGCCTGTAGCCACCAGCCTCTATCTAATTTTCATTTATTACCTTATAACTTTTCATTATCTCTTCACCGGAGGTGAACCAAACTCAGGGCCTGGATCTTTTTCCTTGGCCCTCCCACTCCAAGGTCACTGTAATGGGTGAGGTGTTACTGAGTTTCCTGAATCGCAGGAGGGGTTCACTGCGTAAAACATCGTCATTCAGGTTTTCCCGATTTACTTTCAAGGCTCCACTAGCTTGCAAACACCTATCTATTCTTTCCTCTCCCTTTGTCTTCCCCTCCCCTCTGGCTCCGGCCTTTCCAACTGGATTGTTCTCAGCACAGATTGGCTCTATAGAATCAAGGCATCAGATAGTCTTGGATGCTCCCCAAGAGGACCCATCATCAGCAGGAGGAGCCTGAGTCACAGACTGAGGTCTTCCAGGGACACAGAAGCCCTGGTCCTGTTGGGTTTGCCCTGAGGCTCCTTTGCCTGTATCTGCACAGGAGTTTTCTCTCTCTCTGCTCTTCTCCTGCCAGCTCCGGTGGGACCTGGCATAGTTTGCCCTGCAGGTTGGAGTCAGATCTCATACAAACTTACCTTTCTCAGGAGACAAGTACCAGAGAGCCGCCGAGTCACCTTTTCAGCAGTCACGTCGGTCTCCGAGATCTCACTCTCCCCTGGCCAATCATGCTGAAAAAAGCTTCTAGGGGAAACCATATCTTTCTGAGCAAAGCTGGGGATGTCCTTCCATCTATTTTCCCCACGCCAAAGGGTGAGGAGCCCTTCCTTGTGGTGGTGGACAGCCCATAGCTGCCCAAAGCTCACAGAATCTGTGGGTCTGTCTTTCCTTTTCCTCTGCCTCTGGGGAGTGCCCAGTGGGCTCCTGGGCCCTTAGGATTCAGGGAGGGCCTCCCAGATGCCCTTTGCCTGGAGGAGGGTATGTGGAAAAGAGGGAACAGGTTATAGTCCCACATTAGCATCAGCTGTCCATGCAAGTAGGACACTGTGTGGTTTTGGTCATGTCTTCTGATGGTCTGGGACCTTAGTGTAGGAGTCTGAAATCTGACGTCAGTAGAAAGCCAAGGCACTTGCTAACTAAAGAGCTGTGGGCAAGAATTCCAGGATCCATTCAATTACTCATTGTCTGGCTGAACATGTGGCTTAGTTGGTAGAGGGCTTGTTTGGCATATAAAAAGCTCTGGGTTTGATCCCCAGCACGACATAAACCAGGAATAGTGGTGCACTCCTGCACCCCTACCACTTGGGAGGCAGAAGAATCAGGGGTTCAAGGTTATCCTTTGCTTCATAGCAATTCTGAAGCTAACTGGGATAATAAGACCCATCCCACGATAAAACCAATCCAAAAAACTCACCACCAGCAATTCCAGCAATAAACAAGTGCTCATTGCCAATAGCTCTGACTTGCTATATATGTGACCTTGGTTACCTATCTCTGGAGCTTGTTCCCTGGCCCTTCCCCCATAAGACAAGGTTTCTCTGTGTAGCCCTGGCTGTCCTGGAACTGGATCTGTAGATCAGGCTGGCCTTGAACTCAGAGATCCACCTGCCTCTGCCTCCCCAGTGCTGGAATCAAAGGCGTGTATCACCATACCCAGCTTAAATTGCTAGTTTTTATGAAACAGTTTTACTCTATAGCTCAGGCTGGCCTTAAACCTGGAGTGATTTTCTTGCTTCAGCCTCATGCCAGGATTTCAGGTTTGAAACATCATATCTACCTTCAAGTCTGTTACCTCAGCCTCCTCAGGAGGGGATGACAGGCACATGCTAGCACATGTTATTGTTTATGTTATCAAGTTATAACATAGAAAAATACACTCACTTGAAGCACACAGCTCAATGACTTTGCTAAATGTGTATCTAACGATCTCTCCAGAACGTTCTCCCATGCCTCTGCTAGTCAATGTCCCCCACCTCCATCTCCTCTACAGCCTGTGCTGAGGAAACTCCTATCTCTAGCTTGCAGGTAAGTTTTTCTGGATCTGCCTTCTCTCCTTCAGTGTTGTGCTCATGATGCTTATGATGTTAGTACATCAGCCATTTGTATCTTGTCACGCTGTCAGTCTCCACTCATGAGTAGATCCTCAGGGTGGATGGTTGGGCTGCTTCTGGCTCTTCTTCTTTGGTTGTTATGGATAAAGGTTCTGTGCATCTCTGTGTATGGGGTTTAGGGTGACTGTAAGTTTCTATACTTTGAGGTACATGCCAGTGATAGCAGCTGCTCAGGCACATGTTATATCCTTGTCCAATTTTATCTTATTTACTGTGTGTGTGCATACACAAATGTTGTTGTAATATAAAAAATGTGTGAGCTGTTGGGCTATATGTTATTATTTGCCCTAAGATTATTGCAGCGGTATTATTTAACCTGCTATCACAAATAATGAGACACAGACACCTGTTAGGCTGCTGGGCTGGGCACATATCATATCTACATTGTCTCAATAGCCTCACCATCCATCTCCCAGCCTCATCCAAAGCCATCCACTTTAGTCATCTCATCCGTACCATAATCCCGTGGTACTTGCTTATATTCGTCATCTGGGCCTCTTCACGCTATTACTGGGTCCTTTCTCTCAGGCCACATGGTTTCTTCTTCATGCTAACTCATCATGGTGTCCTCCTTCTTCCTCTCTTTCCCTCTGTCTGTTTCCCATGATTCTCTCCTGAACCCAAAAGCCCGAGAACCTTAGCCATGCCTACCCCATTCTGCCCTGCCCAGGTATAGGCCGTTTAATCAACCAACCAAGTATGTTTTAGGCAGGTTAACTGAAAAAGGATAGGTGTAACCAGATCTTGAGGGCCAGTAACACGAATCAGACCAACCTCCAACACACACATAAGTGCTTGTGTGCCATGGTGTGCAAGTGGTCAGAAGAACAACTTGTGAGAGTCTGTTTTCTTCTCTCAGCATGTGGATTCTGGGGATAGAACTAAGATCATCAGACTTGGTGGCAAACACCTTTATGTTCCCAGCCACCTTATTAGCCCTGTGAACATATTGGATTTTTTGAGGGTGCGGCAGGGGGTGAGGATGAGGCCAGCAGACAGCTTTTGTGTAGTTAATTTTCTCCTCTTACCTGTACAGTGCCAGGGAGCAAACAGGTTGTCAGGTTTGTGAAATGGACACTTTACCCTCTGAGCCATCTTGCCGGCCCAGTTTATGCAACTTTTAAGAGCTCCATTTTGAAAAAAGAGCACACAGTAAAAACAAACAAAATCTCCCAAAGTTTGGTTCAGAGGCATTTACTTCACATTTATTCTGTCTGTGTTCTGATTGACATCTCAGAGGCCCTCACAACTGCTAGGAGCAAAGGGAGGCTTTGTGAGGCCTGAGTTAAAGTTTTAAAACATTGTTTTTATTTCAGTTACTGTTAGTCAAGAGACAGAAGGCACACAACAGGACATACACATGGAGGCCATCTTGGAGTCACTTTGCTTTTCCCTTTCCAGCATGCTGGTCCAGGGGATTGAGCTTCCATCATTAGGCTTAGCAGTAATCGTCTCTATCCACTGAGCCATTTCAACAGTCCAGTTGTGCAGCCTTGGAGCATCACACAAAAAGGAGCACAATATTTGGTCTGGAGCGGCAACAGGGAGGGGCCAAGACAGCACGTCACCCTGCAGCTGAGGGTAAAGTTGCTTGTTTCATCTCATCTCACAAAGCAGGGGCTGCAGGGTGGTCCTGCTCTCAGTCCTTCCACCCGCTGTCACATCCTGTTTCTCCCCTAGCTCTCTGCTGGAAGGCATGCTCTGTGGGGGCAAAGCTCCATGGCCCATTGCTGACCCCTGGCTCCCTGAACGGCCATGCTGAGAGCTTGATACACACTGACCAAATGAGAACATCCATGTTTTCCCAGGCTCTGCTGGCTTGCTCTCTGTGGACAGTAAATGAAGTTTTCAGAGGAAAGGAATCTATAGAGAACTATTAAGCCCATGCAGGCAGTCCACAGAATGACAAAGTCACAGTGAAGGAAGCATGGGGCTTTGGAAGACAGATACAGGTACCTGTTGTATGCCTACCAAGGGCCAGGCATTCTTCAGCCATGTGCTTGTTTGGGGAACAGAGTCTTGCTTTGTGCTTCAGTCTAGTCTTGAATGACAATACTTCTGCCTCAGCCTCCTGAATATTGAGATGACAGGCATGCGCCACCAAGCCAAGCCAGGTGGCCATCTTAGAGACTCTCCCAGCAACCTTCCAGGCGAGGTGTCCCCATTTTATAGGACACGGAATGGTGGTAGGGTGAAGTGTGTCACATCACTGCAAAGTGGACAACTGGGGTCTGCACCCAGACCACCAGTTTCCCGTGCTTCACCGTCCCTAATGAACTTCCTCTGTGTGCTTAGTACCACTCTCTCAAAGCTCTGTCCTACACTTCTCTAGCAGGGCTAGCTATGGTTGACCAGAGCCAAGTGCTGACAACTGAGCTTTAGGGAAGGGGAAAGGCCTGGAGGAGAAAGAAGATCGTGTTCCCGGGTTGGACGGAAAGAGAGAGGCCCCAGGATCCTCTACCTCCATAGCAGGCAGCAGTCCTGCCAAGATCAGCACAGCCAAGCCAGCCTGGAATGAAGACAAGGGGACTGGATCCAAAGAGGGTGACCTATGAGTGGCTTTCAGAACTTGATGTCAAGGGAGGAAACCACAGAGGTACCCAATGACCCAGATAATCTTCCTGTACCAAATGCCAGAAATTTCACCAATTCAGGCGCTGAGAACTTGGATGGCTATGGTCCTTCTATAGACTTGTGTGAAGTCCCCTGCCTCACAAATTGACATAGGGGTTAATGAAAGACCCAGCAAATCCTTAATAGATGTGGATTCACTCTCTTCTCCATTCTTAATACAAGATCTCTGACTTCGGATTTTAAGTTAGAGCTACCCTGGTAACCCTCCACTGTCTTCTTGGCCAAAGCTCTGTCAAAGGTGTCATCATCAGGGGGCTGGAGGGATAACTTAGTGGTTGAGAGCACTGGTTGTTCTTGCAGAGGATGAGGGTTCAAATCCCAGCACCTACATGGTAGCTCATTAACTGTCTGTGAGTCCAGTCTCCCCCACACCACAGTGAGCTTTTATTTATCGCCTGCCACGTGCACCATCTCTCCTTCATTGTTAGTCTACAAGGCCACTCAGTAGCTGCTTACAGAGCAGTGCGGTGAGGAGGAGCACTTTTCCCGGAGTGCTTCTTTCATGTGCCACTGTCCCTCCCCTCCAACAGAATTAAGAAAACAATCCAGCTTGACTTCTAAGTCATCCGCCACTTATTTGCTGAATTCCTCCTCCACATGGCCTGAGGGAGACTACCCTCATGATTGTCTTCAAGGAGCTCAGAGAGCCGCAGGGAGACAGAGCAGACAGACAGACATTCCGAAGGAGTGTGGTGGGGCAGCTGAGGACTCAGTGCTCCCAGGCTTCCAGCTGTGAACACAGAGCCACCGGTATGTTCTGTGTGGCTCACACACAGAACACTCTGGTGTACATGTGTGTGCGGTGCTGCTGATGGAAGTAAGTGCATCTGCGTGGTTATGCAGTCCCCTCTCCTGCTCTCCTTCATCCGGACTCTCAGTTTTGATGGCTTTCAGGAGAGAGTTTTGATATGGCACAGGCCTATATAATGAAGATAGCAAGTAAAAAAATTTTTTTTCTGTGTATGGTTATTTTGACTGCATGTATGTCTGTGCACCACACGAGTACCTGGTGCCCATGGAGGCCAGAAAAAGGACATCAGATTTTCTGGAATTGAAATTATAGATGATATGAGCTGCAACATGGGTGCAAGGAACTGAACTTGGGTTCCCCATGGAAGAACAAGTTAAATTAACTGCTGAGCTATCTTTCCCAGCTCCAGAGAGCAATCACAAATAATTTTTATTCATCCACTCATTTGTTTGTTTATTTACTCGTTTGTTTTTTTTTTTTGAGATAGGGTTTTTTTGTTTTTGTTTTTGTTTTGTTGTTTTGTTTTTTGTAGCCCTGGCTGTCCTGGAGCTTGCTTTGTAGACCAGGCTGTCCTTGAGCTCATAGAGATCTGCCTGCCTCTGCCTCCCAGTGCTGGGATTGCAGGCGTGTATTTGTGTGTCTTGGTATGTGCACATGAGTGCGAGTGCCTTAGGAGGCCAGAAGAGGGCGCCGTATCCCCAGGGCCTGGAGTTACGGGTGGTTTTGAGCCATCCAGTGAAATATTGGGTACTGAACTTGGGTCGTCTGTACTCTTGACAGCCGAACTATCTCTCTATTGCTCACCCTTTAGTCATTACAAAAATAAATATTAATTTGAGATGCAGGTTTAAAAATACATATAGATTTAACTTTTTATTATTTATTACATGTTTTCAATATATATTTCAATATATATGTGAAGAAAAGAGGGGACTGGGGATGTGGTTCAATTGATAGAGTGTTTACCTAGTATGAACAGAGCCCTGCTGGATTTCATTCTCAGCATTGCATAAATGAGGTGGGGTAGAGCATGCCTATAATCCTGGTATTTGGGAGGTAGAGGCAGAAGGATCAGAAGATCAAGGTTATCCTTGACTATACAGCAAGTCCAAGGCTAGCCTGGGTGATATGAGAGCCTGTCTCAAACAATCAAAAACAACAAAAGAGGAATGATATAACATGCCCCTGACTCATTCAGGCCCTCTGCCTCTCACTCCGCCCATGCTGGGGTTTGAACCTGGCACCTCTCACATGGTAGGCCCTACACTCCTCCACTGAGCTACACCCCAACCCTCAATATTCTATCATTCTTGAAGAAATGGCTTCTTGTTGAGTTTAATAAATTCGATATTTTGCAAAACACTGACTGCCTATTGTTGTTTTTCCCTCATAAAGGAAGTAAAAAATAGATTTAAAAATATTTACCGTGTGTGGGAGTAGCTGCTGAAGACAATTATTATGTATGTGTAGAATTCGAAACGTGCCTGGCCGAGAATTCAGATTCTGAGGCTGTACAGAAGTTGGCAGGAGAGACAGCTGAAAGCCTGTGTCTTCTGAACTCTAGTTTTCTGTGGCTCTTTTATTTGTAGGCAGACAAAGCCCATTTATAACTTTTGGAGTCTGGCATCCAGCATGGTGGCAGAGGTTCAGGAATGTGTTTGCTGGGAGCCACTCAGGGAACAAGGCCTGATTGTCCTCCTGCCTCTTAGGACACGTTCTGAAGGAATGTCCTCAAGCCCATATTGCCAGCAACCCCCCTGACAGTGGCTACATTAGTCTGGGGAGAATGCTGGAACTTGAGGGTGGGGAGAACCACATCTCTGAGTTCTCCAAAAAGTTGCTTTCTTTTCCTGCTTCCCTTTTCTGGTACAGGTGGGCTTCCAGTCGGGCGTTCTCCTTGAACACTGCCAACCCTGAGTGGCTGTGGTCTTTGGCTAAGTGCAAAGAAGGTGTGTTTAGCACACTGCATCATCACATGGTAAGCATGCACACAGGCTTGCAAAGCCTTGGTGTGGGAGAGAGCACAGGTATACTTTATCAAGCTCAGTGATTTCCTCTAAGTTCAGGAGGTGCTATGTGTGTCCTCAGTGTGATTGGCTGCTAGCAGGGGATGCCTCAGCCCTGCAGACGGTCCTGGACCTCTAAGCCAAAGCCCCCTTCACTCATACACATTTCCAGCGGAGCCCTGAAGACCCTTTGGCTCTTGCGGCGCAGGTGAGGCCCAGCATTGAATCAGCTGTTTGCTTTCTTCCACATCTAAGAGCCTTGTGCTCAAGGAGATCCACATGGGTGGGGACTCACCCAAGCACTCACAGAATCTGGTGACATGGCTCCCTGTGTGACCTCCAGACTCTCACCATCAGCTCGTGGCCAGGTGATAAGGCACTTGCTATACAAGCAGGAAGACCCGAGTTCAGAACCCAGAACCCACCTAAAGCCAGATGTGGCAGTGCACATCTGTAACCTCAGTGCTCCCACTGTGAAATGGGAGGGAGCACTAGGAGACTCCCTGGAAGATTGCAGGCCAGCTAGCTGGGGCATGTCACAGTGAGAAATGTTAGAGACTCTGTCTCAAATATGGTGAGGGCCGATGCCTGAGGCTGTTCTTCGACCTCTACACACTCATCATTTTACTCATCATGGTGTGCATGAGTAAAATGAGATGCATACACTCTACTCAAGAGGGGGAGGGGAGAAGGAGGGGGAATCCTGCAGCCTCATGGGTGGGGCTCAGGGGTGGGGAGCCCTGCTTTTGACTCATTGCCTCATAGACTGGTCTTGTGCCATCACAGAGCAGACCCGCTCAGTGAGAGCATTCTATACTATTCAGCATGGCGCTTGCACTTTCTGGCTGTGGTCCAGCCACACTGCTTCACTCCTCCATCTTCTATGACAGCACCTTTCCCAGCTCTTCCCTGCAGGCCCCTGGTCACCTGCCTGTATGGGAACTTAGAGAGTCTGGGAGCTTGGTACCCATTCATTGGGAGTTGGGACCAGCTGATGGGGTGAATTATCCCACCTTACTGGAATGTCCTCAGAGCTGCTCCCAGAGGATGGACCTGGCAGAGGACAGAAGCCGGGAAGTGGCCCTAGAGAGTGATGCCAAGGGGCCAACAGTGCAATGCCCTCCCATCTGGACCTCTCCATGGTACACTGGCACATAGGACAAGCCAGACCAAAGTTGTAAAGGGGTGGCTCTGACCAGGAAGTGGCTTCCCTTGGCTTGAGGCCCAGAGGAGAACCTGTGCCCTGAGATGTGACTGGATGGATAACAGGAGAAGGCGAGAGAGCAGAGGGAGAGGAGGAGGGGACACGTGTAGGTAGGCAGGTGGCAGGTGGCAGGTGCTTCTCTGGGGCCCCACACTTGAGCCTTGGAAGGTAAGTGGGGGACACTTGCCAAGATGATCCACCTTAGCAGGTACACCAGGCTGATGGTGTAGGACTGAGAAGAGAAACCGCTCTTGGTGGAGGGGAAATCACAGACCCAGGCAGGAAGGTGAGTCACTGTTCAGTAAGCCACAGAGTCACTTAAGGAGGCTGGTCAGGGTGGAGGCAGAGCTTTCTAAAAGTTCTTTACAGCTCTTTGGGCTTTGTCAAAGAAGCCACAAGGGATCATGAGAAGGTCTTGTGTAGAAGAAGGACAATGTTGCTACACAGTGAGCTTGAGGCGAAGTTAAGGGTGCATGAGACTATCTCAAAATTTATGTCTTAGGTTGTGTTTTATTGCTGTGAAGAGACACTATGACCCAGGCAATTTTTTTAATGATTTATTTTTGTTTTATGTGTGTTGGTGTTTGCCTGTATGGATGTCTGTGTGAAGGTGTCAGATTTCCTGGAACTGGAGTTACAGACAGTTGTGAGCTGCCATGTGGGTGCTGGGGATTGAACCCGGGTCCTCTGAAAGAACAGCCAGTGCTCTTAACCATTGGGCCATTTCTGCAGCCCTGACCAAGGTGACTTATATAAGGAAAACATTTAATTGGGGCAGCTTACAGTTTCAGAGGTTGAGTCCATTATCATCTTGGCGGGAAGCATGGCGGCATACAGACACACATGGTGCTGGAGGAGCAGAGAGGTCTACATCTTGATCTGAAGGGCGCAGAAGGAGACTGGATGTGTGCCACACTGGGCATGAGCATTTAAGACCTCAAAGCCCACCCCCACCGTGACACACTTCCTCCAACAAAGCCACACCTCCTAATAGTGCCACTCTCTATGGCAAAGCATTCAAACACTTGAGTCTATAGGTGCCATTCCTAGTCAAACCACCACAACAGACAAACAGGCCCCAGTCATACAGGGACCAGTGGGATAGCTCAGACCCCAATAGTATGGGGACCAATGGTGTGGCTCAGAGGGAAAGGGCACTTGCCACCAATCCTGCTGACTTGATTTCTATTCCAGGATCCACATAGTGGAAGGAAAGAACTGACTCTCACAAGTTGCCTTCTGACCTTTCCATGCACAAGTTGCATGTACTGTCTCTAAATAAATAATAAAAAAAAGTCCAGCAACACAGAACAAAGCAAAAGGGCAACAGGAAAAAACCCTTTTAAGTATTTTTTTAATTTCTTGTATTACATCTTTAATTTTTCAGAAGTGTGTGTATTGTACGTGTGTATGTGTTTGTGAATATGTGAGGTTTTGTTGTGTGTATGTGTTTGTGCGTGTTAGCATATGTGTGTACGTGTTTATGGATGTGTGTATATGTGTATATGCACATGCCTGTGAATGTGTGTTTATGAATGTGTGTATGTGTATATGTGCCTGTGTATGAGTGTGTGTTTATGGGTATGTGTGTGAATATATGTCCATGTGTGTGAGTGTGTGAGTGGATATGTGTATGTGTATATGTGCATGCATGTGAGTGTGTGTATGTGTTTATGGATGTGTGTGTATGTGTGTGCACGCGTGTGTGTGTGTGTTTGCATTTCTTAGCTCTTAGGAAGGGCTTTGGAAGATCAGTCTTCTGACCTTTCCTAACTTCTCCTCTGGGTGTAGATGGAGGGCGTGGGCTGGGACACAGAGCAGAGGGAACCAATTACAGCTTTTTTTCTCCCTGCTCCTTCAGGGAAACTCACTTTTAATTTCCTCTGTGATTATCCTGCTTATTACCAAACATAGGCTGGTGGCCGGCTTCCTTTTGATCTCTCCTCTTAGTCAATCTCCCATGCATCTTTTCCACCTTCCACGTCCCCTTTCATGTCTCCTGTTTTATATTTAGCCTGGACTGTTGTGAAAGTGCTCAAGCTTGCAGCCACGCTAGTCTCACCACAAGTTCTGGGTCAGTTTTGGGTGCTGGGTGGACAGAGGTGCCCCTTGAAATAGAAGTGAGGTGGTCTGAGCAGGGGCAAGCTTGATGTTCATTCCGAGGTCTGGGCAGGGAGCTCATCCTTGCTGCATGGACCATGAGGCTGCTGCTCGCCTTCCTGTTTTTCAGGTTCAGAAGGGGTGTGACTGAGGTGCTCTTTCACGCTGTCTACTGAGCTCCTGCTGTGGGTCAGATCTGTGACTGGGGATGGGGCTTCTGCAATGAACAAAAGGTCCATAATCCCTGTGCTCAGTGGCTTGCTCTCTGTCTGTTTTTCTCTGTCTCTTTCCTTCTGTCTCTCTTTGTCTTTCTGTCTGTCTCTCTCTGTCTCTCTGTCTTTCTGTCTGTCTCCATCTGTCTGTCTCTTTGTCTGTCTTTCTCTGTCTCTTTGTCTCTTTCCCTCTGTCTCTCTGTCTATCTGTCTCTCTCTGTCTCTTTGTCTGTCTGTCTCTATCTCTCTGTATCTCTCCCTCTGCCTCTCTTTGTCTCTCTGTCTCTGTCTCTCTTCTCTCTGTATGCATATGTATGTATGGGTGTGGATGGCAGAGTCCACCTGGTACTGGCCATTATTCCTTAGGCACCATCCACCGTATTTTATGAGACAGAGTTCCTCACTGAGGCCTGAGGTGTATCGACTAGGATGGCTGGCCAGGGAGTCCCAAGGATCCACCTGTCTCTGCCTCCTCAGCACTGGGATTACCTGACCACGCCACTGCACATGCCTGGATGTTTTAACATGGGTGCTGTGAGTCAAGCTCAAGTCCTCATGGTGGAAGGCAAGTGCTTTCCTGGCTCTGTGACCTCTCCAGCCCGGAGTCTTCTTCTTGGCAACATCTTAAAGTGAGGTTCTCTGGCCCCTCTCCCCATCTGATCAGCTTTGCAGAGTTTTGCCTGTTGCTCAGCAGCATGACATCCATTAACCACGGGTTCAGAGGTGGGGGCGGGATGGAGGGGTGTCTCCGGAACAGGGATGAAGGGCTGGGAGACCAGGAGGCAGGGTGAGAGTACAAGGCCCCTGTGCAGCTCCTGGAGTGAGGACGAAACGGAGGCGGAAAAGGCCTTTGAGATAATTGAGCTGGCGGCTTTCATGCAGACCCTGGGCTGAGGGCCAGCTCTGCTAGGGAGGGCGTGAACCTGCCCTGCCCCAGCAAGCAGGGTGTCATTCGCTGGAGTCCCTTCCTGTCTCATCTTTGTTCGCAGATCTCAATTATGTGTATCATCCCTGGAAAGGAGAGGGCTTGGAGCAGAAAGGTCAGCCATGTGGTGCCTCAGTCCAGTGAGGACGTGATTACCCTGCTGTTCCAGGCTACAACTCCCCGAGTCCCTGGGCTCAGCAGGATTCAACCTGGGCTCCAGGTGCTGAGACTATACTGCAATTATAGTCCTGTGCCCAGCCCTGAGGGCGGAAAGGATGGCTGCTATCACAGGGAGCACAGGTCTCACCTGAACCCCTCGTAGCCGGCTCAGAGGTAAGATGGTTGGTCCCGTGATGAGTTTGCTGTGTGACAGTGGGCTGTTTTTAGGAGCTGGCTCCTGGGATGCAGACAGGGCCTCAACATCCTTTCAGCCCTTCACAGCCCCAGCCCACTGCCCTAGTCCTGCCTTGTCATCTGCACTAGCACCACTTCCTTGAGGCCAGGGCAGACAAGGTCCAACAAACAGCCTCCTAGAAGTGCATTGGAAGCAGTGCATTGTCTGAGGACTGCTGGCATGAGGGACCATGAGCACCACTACTGCCTGACTCAGACATGCAGCGTCTGGGAGCCGGGAGCCTGAGCTCAGGGGGTCTACAGGGCTGTGTGCTCTGCAAAGGCCACAGAGAAGAATGAGCTGCTTCCCTTTCTCCTGGGGGCATTTGGAGTTCCTGGGTTCTACATCTGCTGTCTCCTGGCTGTTTATTCTCTGGAATGACTGTCTTAGGAGTCTCCTCTCTCTTTAAGGACACTATGGTGTTGGAGAGATGGTTCAGAAGTTAAGATAACTTGCTACTCTTCTGGAGGGCCTGAGTTTGGTTCCCAGTACCCACATTGAATGTCTTACAAACACCTGAAACTCAATCCCCCTTTCTGGCCTTTACTGGTTCCTGCACTCATATGTACATACACACAGGGAGATACTTGAACACACACATAATATAATTAAAAATAAAATGTATATGTATACACACATATATACATGTATATACATACATACACACATATATAACTAGGCATACTAGATTAAGAACTCACTCGACTCAAGTATGACCTCATTTTTTCCCCTGACCCCAGACTGGGCTCTTACTAGTGACCCTCCTGCTTCAGCTTCCTGTGACCTGGGATTATAAGTGGTGGTCCTGGGTTCTATAAGAAAGCAGGATGAGTAAGCCACAAGGAACAAGCCAGTAATCTGCATTCCTTCATGGCTCCTGTCTCCAAGTCCTGCCCAGTTTGAGCTCCTGTCCTGGCTTCCTTCAGTGATGAACAGTGATGTAGAAGTGGGAGGCAAACAAACCCTTTCTTCCCCATCTTGCTTTTGGTCATGGTGCTTCATCACAGCGATAGTAACCATGACTGAGAAAGTAAGGGTTCATGGCACAGCGTTTATGTGGATGTCAGAGAACAGCTTGCAGGGGTCTGTTATCTCCTTCCAGCACATGTTGCCTAGTGATCAAACTCAGGCCTTCAGGGTTGGCAACCAGTGCCCTCACCCAATGAGCCATCTCACTGGCCCTAACAAATGGCGCTAAAATTGAGTGGCTTTTGGAGAACAGAAGAGCATGAGCTGGGGCTGTGAAGATAATAGATTTGGTTCCTCTTGCTCCTATTGTTGACTGAATTATTTATATGTTTCTCTATTAAAAAAATTTGCTTCAGATCTTAGTGTTTGGAACAGCAGTGTATATGTGTGGTTCTGTAGGCCAAGAGATGAGCTCAGGAGAGAAGCAGGCTGCGGTCTCAGTGGTAAACAGTTACGATGTCTTCCTGAGCTTCCATCTCTGATGAGGCAAGTAGAACTTGGGTGTCCTCTTCCATGACAGGGTTCACATAGCTTCCACGTTGGCAGCTGCCACTGGCAGAAACCTTGGTTCCCTCCCACCTAAGTATCCCTTAGGCTCTTGGGATATGCCCCTGGCATGCTAGCCAGCTGCTTCTGGGAACAACCCACCCAAGAGAGAGTAAATTGGAGGTAGTAATGTCCTTCATGACCTGGGATCAGCACACACACACACACCATTGGTTACTCCGTTCTATTTGCTGGAGACCTGCCACCGGCCCTGTTTATAGTCAGGTGGAGAGGGTTAGGTTCCACCTTTTGAAGGAGTGTTACAAACACCGCAGGCATATGTGGAGAGGAAGCGAGATAGGCAAGTGCCACCTGAGGACCAAGTGTTCAAATGCTCAGAGACCAGGAGGGGCTTTCCCCACTCCAGCCACTACGCACAGTGTTCTGGTGACCCTTTCACAACTACTTTCATCGATTCTCACACCCGTGAAATGTGTTCTATTCTCCACCCCATCCCCACCCCCATACATTGCTTTCTTCTTTAGGATCTTGATTAGTCCAGACTGGGCTCATTATGTATTCAAGAATGACCTTGAACTTCTAGTTCCTTCCTTTGCCTCCTTCATGGGACTGTAGCTGCGCACGACCATACCTGTGTTTGTGTAGTGTCAGGGATCAAACCCAGAACTTCGTTCATTGCAGACAAACACGATGCAAACTGAGCCACATACACAGCTCTTGTGCCTTCCTAAGTGTCCCTCATATCTGTTCTGGTTTATGGATCTGGAGAAGGTGTGGATTAGCTGAGGCTGACCTCGTCTCCAGCTTTTTTGGGACAAGGCCTCCCAGGAGCTGCAGACTGCATCTGAGCAGACAGAAGGGTTTAGGACCGTTAACCTCTGAGGGGACAGGAAGAAGGCGACCCTTAATTCCTCTTTAATAACGTGTCAGTGGGCAATGCTTTCAGGATGTCAGTGTATCGGTGGCTTGGGGCAGCAGGTTGCTATCATTTTTGAGCAATAAACAAAAGACTGCTTTTAATTACTTCTGTGAAATTGCCTGACCCATGCATGATTAAATATTCATTATGTAGAACAAGGAATTTTCTTTGTATATAGATCCATATTAAATTTAGCTGGCAACCGGCTGACCAAACAGCACAAATAAAATTTCTAGTAACGGGTTATGGTTTGCCCTGCTTGTTCATCCCTCCTCAATCTCTCTCTCCCTCTCTCTCTTTCTCTCTCCATCCTTGTTACTGTTTTGACTTAGCTGTCTCTAGGGCTTTAAAAAATGCCTTTTTAAAATTTCATTTATTTAGTGTGTGTGTGAGCGCGCATGCGTGCATGTGCTCCTGTGTACATATAGACCATGGTGTGCATGTGGAGATCAGAGAACAACTCCGGAGTCAGTTCCCTCCTTCCATCCGTGTAGATTCCAGGGAATCAAATTCAGGTCTTCAGGCTTGGCAGCAAGTGCCTACTCATCCAGCCACCTTACCAGCCTTAACTCACTTTGAACAAAAAAATATTTCATTAATTTTTTTCACATTTACTTATTATATGTGTTGTGGGTGAAGGCAAGTGTGGGATGCATGTGAAGGTAATAGGGTGACTCCAAGGAGTCAGTTCCCTCCTTCTCTTGTGTGATTTCTGGGGTTTGAACTCAGGCAGTCAGCCTTGGCGTAAGTGTCATCTGAGCCATTTTGCCAGCCCATCACTTTAGGTTTTCTATTTTTTTTATTTTTGGAAATTGAGAAGCAAAACTCATGTAATATACAGCCGAGTATCTTAACACGCATAACCCAGTGGTTCACAGTGTGCTCACAGTAATGTGCAATAACACTTTCTGTAGAGTTTTACACCTTTCATCCCAATAGAACACTCCACACCTTCCTCCTACTAGCTTCTGGCTGTCACTTTACTGTTTTCCGATTTGGGTTTCCTGACTATTTCTACTGCAGGGGTGACATACAGCCTCTTGTATCTGGCTTACCCACTTAGCCTGCTGTTTTTGATGTTCATTTACATTGTAGCGTGTGGCAATATTTTCTTCTGTTTGGTTGAACACCACTCAGCTGAATGGATATACCAAAGTTTGTTTATCTCCTCCTTGACTTATGGACCTTCAAGTTGTTTTTGCCTCTTGACTATGATTGAAGGTGTTGCTGTGAACAGTCACCAGCTGCTACATGGACATATGTTTTCATCTTTGCGGGGGTGTAAATACCCTCAGAAAGGGTCATGTGGTAGTTCTATATTTAACTCTCTGACAAACTGTTGTTTTGTAGTCATAGCATTGCTGTCTACATAGAAGGGAGTGGAGGATCCTCAGCCCGCAAAGGGATGCTTTGGAGGAAGGGAGTCAGGTTCCACTGAGCTGCAGAGGGGCCACAGTTCTGCTAGTGGAAGGCAGAGCTGGTTTTCCATTTCAGAGCAGAACGGGGCTGTTGCAAATGTTAGTGCACTGCTGGTTATCCTGAGTTCACTTCATGGTTTTTCATTTAGGAGCCCTTGCAGAAAATTAACTGTATTAAATCAATAGAGGAGGCAAGTTTCTTCTGACCCTTTTCTCTCTCATTCTCTCTATTTCCTCTCTTCATCTATTACCTCGTTATTCATTGGTGACCACCCAGCCTCTGAGACAGACTGGGCACACTACTTTGTAGCCTGGCTGGGGATGAGGGACAGTAGCTCTCTGGATTTAGTCCCCTCTTCGCTGCAAAGTGAGATTGTGCATGTGTTTTGAGGACCACCCAGGAGCAATCTTGTAATAATCACAATTGTAACCAAGCTCCTTGCTGCTTTTTAAAAGGCACAGGCTGGAGGAGTCCTAGTTGTAGGAAATAATGGGGGCTGGGACGCTGCAGAGCAGGGATTGGATGGCTCCTGCTGCTGTGCAGACTTTAGTGATTCTTTGCTCCACCTTCTGCCTAAGAGGCCTTTGAGGTCCTGCTGAGATCCCATACATCCTGGCTTTACAGGGAGAAAGCTAGGGTCCAGGAAGAGGGATATCCAGACCTGGCAAAGGCCAGTGGGATCTTGATTTTCTACTCTTTGGCTATTTAATGATAACTAGCAGCCTGCAGGGGGCAGCACAAGGCCAGTGCTTCACCATTGGGGGACTGGCTCACAACTTCAGGGGCTTTCCATGGAAGCCAGAGCTCTCCTAGGCCTAGGGCTTGGTGGCCTCTGAAAGGAGCCTCGGGAGGCTCAGGTGCTCTGTAGGGTGGTGATGCTGGGAAAATGGGTGACTGTGGACTTCATGGCGTCCGGGCCTCTGCAGGCCAGCCTGCCTCTTTCCTGAGCCCCTACGACCACCACTAAGATATCTTCAAAGCCAAGAGTGACCTAAATGAAGATGGAATGCTTATGTCCCATTTGACTAACACAGGAGGCTCACTTGACAGAGAGCCATGTGGGTCCCCAGCTTACACAAGGGTAGTTAGAAGCCAGTGGGGTCAAGTGACACTGTCAAGTTCTGCAGAACGGATGTGATGTATTGGCTAACGTCTACCTGGGGATGTGGGTAGGGATGTGGCTCAGTTGGTAGAGTGCTTGTTTAGCATGCATGAAGTCCTGGGTTCAACTCTCAGTGCTGCAGAAACAGGTGTGTGGTGATGTACTCCTTTATAATCCCACCATGTAAGAGGCGGAAGCAAGAGCATCAGAAAGGTGACTTCACTGGCTACCCAGTCAGTTGGAGGCTAGCCTTTGATACACAAGACCCTGTCTCAAAATAAGTAAGTGAGTAAATGAGTGAATGAATAAGATGCCTGGCTAGGTTAAGCAAAGGAGAGGACCCTGGTTGCCATAGCACCCCATGGTGAGAATCGATTAACCTGATAGTGAGAAGCAGAGAGCCTGAGGAAGCTCAGGGACTTCAGCTGCAGTTTGTGACTTTCTTTCCTCTGGGTGCCTACCTGAATGAGCCCAAGCCTTAGTGGCCAGACCTAGGTGTCTCTCTCAGGCCAAAGCCTCAGGTTCCAGGGGTAGGGACTGGGCATGGGGTAGAGTAAGGATGGACCTCTTAGATCCCTCAGCAATGTGGGAAGTCCAGCGCAGATGAGAGGGATCCTTCAGGGTCCTGTCTTGAAGTTCAGAGGCAGATAGCACAGCTGGCCCCATTGATGTCCTGACCCTACAGCCTTTGCCCACCCAGGAAGCACCCTCTGGTAACTGCAGGCTCCCCTCAGCTAGGGGCCAGCTAGCAGAGTGAAGGTTCTATTTGCATTTTAATGAGAATGCAAGATACCAAAGGCATCAAGGTGTTCAAAGAACGATCATCACTTCTCCCCCAAATGGCAGAAAGCCAGGTGCTGTAGATGATGGGGGCGGTGGGGACCAGGTGCCCCTGATGGTCCCCCAGAGTGAGTGCTATGCCACTCTACCTGCTCTGGCTTCTGAAGTTCACCTGTTTGGATCCCGCATTCCCGCAGCTCCATTCCAGGTCCCTCTCCAAGGACTTGGTAATATGTTGTCTAGACACCGCCGCCGCTGTTTCCCCTCCATTAATCCATTTTAATTGGAAAGTTATCGTAATGCAAACTCTCTTTGGTATTATTTGCGGCTCTGTGTTATTAGAACTTCCCCAACTCACTTTCCCACCAAATTAAACTTGCTGTGGAAGCACAGAGATCAGCTGCTCACATTAAATGGAGCGCAGGTCGTTAAGTGGGGCTGGGGACCACTTCCTCAGCTGGGTGAGGCACTGCAGCCCAGGGTATTAACAGTGGTGCTCTAGCTCTGTGCTGGGGATTGGGCCTCTGGGCTCTGTTCTCTTGATGCGGCTCAGTTGGCAGAGTGATTGCCAGGCATGCGCAAAGCCCTTGATTTGATCCCCAGCACCACATAACATAGGGAAAGCGTGACAACACACCTGGAATCCCAGCACCAGAAGGTGGAGGCAGGAGGCTCTGGAGTTCTAAGCCATCCTCACCTATACAGATGAGACAAAACAAAACCAGAGCTGGTTGTGTGTCCTGGTCCAACCCCAATCCACACATTCCTGAGTCTGAACCTGGGAGTCTGCTGGCAGATGTTCCCTTGACAATGCCGCAGTTAGTCATCAGCTCTAGCTGTTGCCCTTTTTTCTATGCTAGAGGCAGAGGATATGACAACCTTCAGAAAACTGCCAGAGAGGCTGGTATTCTCCAGGGGTACCCCACCACACATATCTGGGGAGAAATCTGTGGGACTGAGTCACTCAGGGCATTGGGAAAGGAGACCACATGGGAAACATCAGCTTTCTGGTGGTCTCCTCCCATTGGCACACTTAAGAGCTGCCCACAGATCCCGTTTGTCCCCTAGGATGGTGGCAACACACAGACCAGACTGGATGGCCTACTTTGGACAGCTAAATGCTGAGGCCATGGCACCGGCAGGTCAGCTGACGGAAGGATGGAAGCTGGGATTGGATTCCCCCACTTTCATCATCTATGTAGATGGCTTTTGTCCTTATGGGGGTTGGGGATGGATCAAAGAAAACCAGATTTAGGAGGTGCTAGCACTGAGTAGGCGTTAAGGATTTTGTTGTAGTTGTTGTTTCTGTAACAAAACGCTGTTTGAAAACAAGCGGGGAAGGAAAGGGCTTATTTCAGCCTACAGTTGTAGTCCATCATGAAGGAAGCCAAGGCACGAACTGAGGCAGAGACCACGGAGAGATGCTGCTTACTGGCTTGCTTACTCTCCGTATCTTGCTCAGCCTGCTTTCTTATCCAGCCCTGAATCACTGCTCAGGGGGGGTGCCACCCACCATGGGCTGGGCCCTCCAATACCAAACAATCAAGAAAATGCCCAACAGATTTGCTTATGTGCCAATCTGATGGAGGCAAGCCAAAAGTTGAGTCTATCTTCCCAGGTGTATCTAGGTTTGTGTCAAGCTGACAAAAGCTGCACGGGTTCCCATCCATTCTATTCCTTTGCTGGGTCCATCACCTTCATTTAAAAATATTTTATTTATTATTCTTTAGAGTGTGTGTGCCTGAGGGTATCAGATTACTGGAGTTGGAGTCACACGTAGGTTGTAAACCACCTAATGTGGGAACTGAAATCTGTGCAAGAGCTGTATGAAGTCTCAACTGCTCTCTGGCCATTCTCTAGGTGGGGAGGAGCAAGAGAAAAGGAGGAGGAGGAACAGGAAGAGGAGGAGGAGAAGGATTTATGTGCCGCTCTCCACTTGTTAGAGCACTGACTTATGCTCTTATGGCATGCTCAATTAACCTTCAGCTTACAGCTCTTTCTGATAGGCACTGTTGCTATCCCCAGTTTATGGATCAGGAATTCCAGGCACCCAGCACCCTCAGCCCCTAATGCTCTCCTGTGAACAGACTCAGCATGCTGCTGGCTCACTCTTTATCTTGCAGAGGAAAACAGCCCAAAGAAAGAAGGGGCCTTTGTTGGTACATGGTGTTCTTAGCGACTCCAGGCCCAGGCCCTGGGTTCTGCCTGCTGTCAGGCCATGCTGCTCCCCAATAGCAGTTCTTCTGGGTTGCAATGGCCACAGGGCTCATTACAGATGCTACAAATTGAAAGAAATAGCTGCTCAGTTACAAATTAATAACAGATTTGTTTGTCATTAAGGCAGCACTATTTAATAAAATTAGTTCAGTGGAGCATAATTACTTTCATATAAAATTCCCCCTTAAAATTACTTTGATAAATCCAAGCTTATTAGGCAGGCGTTAGAGACTCTGGGTGTGGGTGGCTCTGAGCTTTGGCCAGATCCCTGCTGGGACACCCCTAGGTCAGGACTCCAGCTCCTGAAGCACTGATTTGCAGACTTGACCACTGGAAGGCCCTGTGGGTAGCAGGGAGTCCAGTTCCTGCAGAAAGAAGCATAGCTAGCCTTGTATTTACCCTGTGGCTAGACTCAGTATCAATTCACCCTGATGAGGCTGGCCCAGCCTCTGACACACACACGCTCATAACAGGGTTTCCAGTTCCTCCATTTGCTTAGATGTGTGTGTGTGCGCGCGTGCATGCGTGTGTACATGTGTGTGTGTGTGCGCGCGCAAGTATATGTGCCCATGCATGATGGATGCAGAAGTTGACATTAATGCCTTTGTTGATAGTGTCTTCGGTTTTTTTTTTTTTTTTTTTGATACAAGGTTTTTTATTTTTTTCCTCTGTGAGCCCTGGCTGTCCTGGATTCACAGAGATCTGCCTCTGCCTCCCTGATGCTGGGATCACAGGCGTGTGCCACAGCTTCTGGCTTGATAGCTTCTCCATCTTACTTTTGAGATAGTCTCCTTGAGCCAGGATCTCCGCTTCAGCTAGGCTTTTGGCTCATGAATGCCAGGCGTCTCCCTGCCTCCCCATTCCTGGGATTACAGGCAAACACCACCATGACTGACTTTTTATGTCATTGGTTTCTGGGGATCTGAACTCAGGTTTTTGTGACAAGCACTTTGGTGACTGACCCTCCTTCATTGCCCCTGCTTCTCTGCGAGTCTTTAACAGTTGGCTTTAACATCATGATCTTCCTGCTTCAGTCTCCCGAAAGCTGGAATTACAACCATATTCCACCATGCCCAGCCCTATAGGACAAACCTTAACTTTGTTCAAAGTCCTGCTGCTCTAGCCTGTGGTGATTTAGTGAAAACAATAGCCAAATGGGAGAGGGCAGATGGGAGACTGGGCTGTTAGGCAGGTGGTAGATGCTAGGCAGCCTCAGACTAGCCACCTTGTGTTTTTGCACTTCAGTGACTTCCTCACACAGTGAGGAATGTTTCCTCTAGGTAGGAGGGCTTTGAGAATATTTCAAGTGCCGTGGAAACCTTGCTGTGCAGTTTCTGACTATGCGTCAGTCTTGACTGTGCTGCTGGGATCTAGCCCCTGCTGAACCTCCTTGCTCCTCTCTGCTCAGTGACTTGGTTTTAAGATCTATCCATTTTCTCTCTCCTGAATCAGCCTTCCATGACGGTTCTGCAGCTCTATGAGACAGACATCAAGACCATAACCCCAACAGAGGTGGGTGGAGTCATACCCTACATGACTAATTTATAAGCCTCTTTACTGTTTTTTAGAGAATCCGTGTGTGTGTGTGTGTGTGCGCGCGTGTGTGTGTGTGTGTGTTGTTCAAGGAGGTTAGAGGGCAACTTCTGGGAGTTGGCAGGCACCTGTATCAGTCATCCTGCTAGCCCATTTTTTTTTTGTTTTGTTTTGTTTTTACAACTGCGCTCTGGCTCTGAGGTGTTGCTTCTTCCCATGCCTTTTCTATGCAAAACCTTCCTAGAAATGAAAGATGTCTTCATGGAATGGAACCTCAGAGATCAGCAGGCTCAGGTTCCTCGTTTGCGAATGGGAAATTGCTGAGTTGGCCACACAGCCCTGGCTCTCTCTCTTCACCTCCAGGCTGGAGGCTTCCTGGTCCCCAACTCCCAGCCTACGCTTGCCTGGGTTTCTGCCTTGCTGGTCTTCTGGCCTCCCCAGCCTGTCTGTCATTTCCCGAACAGCATTTTGTGTTACTAGGCTCCTGGATTTTGGCTCTGAGCATGGTTAAGAGGAGTTGTTCAAGCAGAAATGTGCAGGTTGGACCCATAAATCTTTCCCACACAACTTGCAGGCATATGATCCCCAAATGTCCCCACAGGAAGCCAGTGGAAGCAAAGTCTGCTGAGTTGGGTATAGTGCTGCAGGACTTCAGAGGCACGGTTCATCATTGTGGGCACTTCACAGTGTACGTCCTGCACAGGGTACAACCTGCACAGTGTATATCCTGTACATTGGATAGCCTGTACAATGTGTAGCCTGTACAGCATATAGACATCCTGTATAGTGTATATCCTGTACAGGTTATAACCTGTACAGTGTATAGCCTGTGCAGTGTATACCTGTACAGTGTATAACCTGTACAGGGTATAACCTGCACAGTGTATAGACTACACAGTGTATAGCCTGTACAGTGTATAACCTGTACAGGGTATAACCTGCACAGCATATAGACTACACAGTGTATATTCTGTACAGTGTGTAGCTTGCACAGTGTATATTCTGTACAGTGTATAGTCTGTACAGTGTATATTCTGTACAGCATATAGCCTGCACAGCGTATAGCCTATACAGTGTATATTCTATACAGTGTATAGTCTGCACAGTATATAGCCTGTACAGTGTATATTCTGTTCAGTGAATAGTATGCATAGTGTATATTCTGTACAGCATATAGCCTGTGCAGTGTATATTCTATACAGTGTATATTCTGTACAGTGTATATTCTGTACAGTATATAGACTACACAGTGTATAGCCTGTACAGTGTATAGCCTGCACAGTGTATATCCTGTACAATGTATAGACTGCACAGTGTATAGCCTGCACAGTGTATAGCCTGCACAGTGTATAGCCTGCACAGTGTATAGCCTGCACAGTGTATAGCCTGCACAGTGTATAGCCTGTACAGTGTATAGCCTGCACAGTATATATTCTGTACAGCATATAGCCTGTGCAGTATATATTCTATACAGTGTATAGCCTGCACAGTGTATATCCTGTACAATGTATAGACTGCACAGTGTATAGCCTTCAGAGCGTATAGCCTGCACAGTGTGCATAGTGCCCTGTGTGTGTCTGGGTTATGGGGTCAAGAAGGAGTGAAAGTAAAGGACCCAGCTGAAAGAACAGGAAGGCATCTGAGACACAGAGGAAGGCAGGGTGGTCATTGAGGCTTGTCAGGAAGAACACCTAGAATCTGCAGGTGTTGCGTTGGCCTTTTCTCCATTTGTAAAGTAGTGACATCAACCTGGCCTTCAGGCTGTGTGATAAGAAAACACAGAGACAGGCTTCCACAGTGGACAGTGTGTCTGAAAGCTAGCAGTGACTGCACTCAAGCACATGGAAAAGCTTGGAGTGGGCGTGAGGGTTGAGATAAGGGACCTGGGGCTAGCACCCTCTTATCCACCTCAACCTGAGGCCCTTGGCCAGTAGGGAAACCCTTTAGCCTGTTAGAAAAAGAGCCCCTTTGTAGATGTCATTCCAGTGACTGCTAGGGAGCCAGAGTTCCAAGTTCTGTGGTGGGCATTGTAGCTCCTCCCACCCTGGAGAGGAGGGAAGATATTCACTTTGGCCTTCAATTTCCCCCGATCTTCTCATTCCCAGACTACCAGGGTGGCCCTCCTGGGGGCTTCCTGGTCACCCAGACAGAGGGCTCAGGAAGGGGGCTGGCCCAGCAGTGCCCCCGCCTTTGGGTCCTCTGGTCCCTTCTAAAGCTTCTTCTGAAGGGGACTCCAGAGCTCTAATGAGTTGAGGGCCTTTAGAGCAGCCCAGGCAAACCAATTAGGTTTGCTTAAAAATATTGTATTCATTAGCATGAAAATAAAGCTGAACTTTTTAGAGATAATTGCATCTTTTAAAATGCGGTAGTCTTTGTCTGTGCTTGTCTCATAAATATGCATGCTGCATAATTCTTTTGGAACCGTGGTTGCAATCATGAGTGACACACAAATGCACCCAGGGTGTTAATATTCTGACAAGAGCGGAGCCTCTTGGGCAGGCAGTGCCACGGGCGGGGCTTCCAGAGTTGTCCCTTGTAGTCCCCAGCTGCAGCCTGCTCCATTCTCGGGAACAGAGCCCAGCCCAGGGTCCCCACACCAGGCGTCAGCTCTAGTTCTCAATGGCTCTCTTTTGTGCTCCTGCCTCCATGGAAAATTTTAGGGATCTCCTCAAAAGGCAGGCAAGAGGGAGAATTGAAGGTTGAGCTCAATTTACAGCCCAAGAAATTGAAGCCTGGGAATGGGGGTGAGTTGGGTGGAGGTTGCCAAGGTCACCCAGCAGGGATGAGACCAAGATGAATGGTGGCTGATGCTCTTTATCTCTGTATGGCTAGGACTCCCATTTTCATGTAGTGGGGGAAGTGGTACTTTCCAAGTTGGTTAGTCTGGGTACCTGGGGGAAGGGCCTGCATGTCTTAGTCCATTCACTCCAGTGCTCCCAGTTGCCTGAAACTGCTCCAAATCCCATATCGGCTTCCGATACTTCTTAGAAACACCTCAGCTGCCATGGGTTCCTGTCCTGCTGGGCATTTGTTTCTCTTGTGGGGTAGAGAGGCTTGTGCATGGCACAGCACAGGCCTGGAAGTCAGAGGCAACCATAGAAACTGCTTCTCTCTTCCTATCAAGTGGGTTCCGAGCTTGCCTCAGGTGGTCAGGCCAGGCCCAGCTGCAGGCGCCTGTGCCTGTGGGCTTCTCTCGCCTGGCTGTCTCCACTTTCTCCAGGCTCAACATCGCTCTAAGATCAACACTGGCCTCTCAGCCCAATACCCAGGCAAACCACGAATGTGGGGGAAATTCTCTAAGCCGTTACTTCGAGGTCCCATCCTCCCCAGCAGTATGCTCAGAGTGGGGCTGGTCCTATAAGGTCAAGGGTAGGGGGATGTCTGGTGTTCTTCCCTTGGGACACACTGCTCCCTGGAATGGATGAGCTGGTTACAGAAGTGCAGTACAAGAAAGAGGGCTATGTGGGATCAAGGCCAGTCCCACCCCCCGCTGCTGTGGGCAGGAGGGGGCTCTAAGGAGAGACCTGGAGATGGGGCTGCAGTGTAGCCTATCCTGTCCCCCAGCTGACTCCTGACGGCATCTGGCTTTTGCCTTTCCATGTAGCTGGAAGTTGACGCTCCACCTGCTTGCTCATAGCTGCTTTCCCCTGCTGGTAGATGTGCGGCTACCTGTCCCACTTCTCGCATAGGCAGGTGTACATCTGACCTCCTTGTCCAGTCCTTCTAAGCAACTGCTGTGTCTTCTTTCAGGATTAGCAATTTTAATTGATGATGACTGTGAACATACTTTGATATTGAGCTGTGGGGGTTTTAAAGTTTTTTTGTTCTAGGTTTGTTTTGTTATTGTGATGAAACCCTGAGCCAAACAAAACCAACTTTGGAAGGAAAAGGTTTATTTGGTTTACAGGTCACAATCCATCATTGAAGGAAGCTAAGGCAGGAACTCAAGGTAGGAACCTGGAGGCAGGAACTGAAGCAGAGACAATGGAGGGGTGCTGTTTACTGGCTTGTTCTCCATGGCTTGCTCAGCCTGCCTTCCTACAGAACCCAGGACCACAAGCCAAGGGATGGCACCTTCCACAATAGGCTGGGCCTTCCCAAATCAATCATCAATCAAGAAAATTCCCCACAGATTTGCTTAAGGACAATCTGGTAGAGGCAATTAATCAGTTGAGGCTCTTTTTTCCTGGGGATTCCAGTTTGTGCCAAGTTGACAAAAAAACCTAACCAGCATACTCTTCTTGTTTATCTTGTTTCAAAATTAGACTGCCTACATGTTAGAAACTTTTAAAGTTTCATAAAAATATCTCAGTGCAATCCAGATTGGAATTTGTCTTAGTTATTACTTTTCTGTTGCTGTGACGAAACACCACGACTAAGGCAACTCATAAAAGAAAGCATTTACTTGGGAGTGTATGGTTCCAAAGGGTTAGAGTCCATAGCCGTCATGTCTGGAAGCATGGCAGCACTCAGGCAAGCACGGTGCTGGAGCAGGAGCTGAGAGCTTACATTTTTTTTCTACAAGCATGAGGCAGAGAGAGAGGCAGGGAGGGGGTGGAGGGAGAGACAGAGATAGAGACACACAGAGAGCACAAGATAACTGGGAAGGGCACGGGGTTGTGAATCCTCAAAGCCCACCCCAGCGACACACTTCCTCTGACATAACAATCAAACAAGGGAAGGATATCTTTACATATCAAATCTCCCTCCTACTTCTCATATAAAATTACCACCCTGTACCCTCCTTCTTGTCCTGTGACAGTGTCTGAGAGCCCAGGCTGGCCTCAAACTTACAGTGCAGACAAAGATGAACCTAAACTTCTGGTCCTCTTGCCTTCACCTCCTGAGCGATGGGATTACGGGCAGAGGCCACCATGCCTGATTTGTATGATGCTGCAGACGGAATCCAGGGCCTCATGCTAGGCAAGCACTCTATCAACTGAGCCACACTTGCTAGCCCTGTTCGCCACCCCCATCATGCCTTTAAAAAGAGTATTCCTGAACGACTCCTACATTTGTTCAAGTATTTGTCTAGCCCTAAGGGGAACACTACATGGCTATGGCATCACCTACATTTGGGGACCCAGTCCATCAAGTCAAGCAGGAAGGAGGCTAACCTTGCAATTATTTTTGTGTAGTCACTTAAGAAGTTTAGATGGCAGGCCAGCCCCAAAGTGATCAGATTTAATGAAAAAGGGGCAGGGGCTGGGTAGAGGGCTCCGTCCAGAAGGTGCCTGCCATGAAGAGAGGATTTCAGGTTGGGGCTGTAGCACCTTTGGAAAATCCAGCTGTAGCAGTGTGTGTCTGTTATGCTAGTTCCGGGGCAGCAGCGACAGGAGGAACACTGGGGTTCACTGCCCACGCGGCCTAGCCATCCGATAAGCTCCAAGGGCAGTGCCAGACCCCGCCTCAAAAAGTTAGGCATCGAGTGACAGAGAATGGCACCCAACATTGAACTCTGGCCTTCATGTGCACCTGTCCATATGTGTTCACACACGAACATGGACACATAACACCAATAAAACAACCAATAAAGAGCAGAAATAATCGACCTAACATGTCTGGGTGGGGCTTGAAAACACTGGTTATTGTATGGTCAGATGTTTTATGGTTCATAAGCCTCATGGGGCAGATGAGTTTCCAATTCACAGGTGAGAGAACGCCATCCAGGGCTTAGGTGACATCACCTCCCCCCTCCACTGGGGGAGCTGGGACTGCACAGTAGCCCTTGGTTTCCAAGTCTGAGCATCTCTCTACCCCTCTGCAGCTGTGTGTCTTTATAAAAACGAGCTAGATCCCAGCCTGGGGAGGAGAGGGAAGGCTTGTTCTTGGCCAAGTTTCATTTAATTTTCCATCAGTAGGTGTCAACTGTGAAGTAGTCAGAAATGCTAAAATAACAGCTTAAAAACATAGGCACCGAAATGGAAATGTAATTTTAGTGCGCCTCGCCAGCCCCTCCTGAAGATAAGTGCAGCTTGCGGGGTATCTGTTACAGACATGTAACACTTAAGGACGGAGCTCACAGGAGTAGCTGGCGATGTGCAATTTAGCAACTTGGGCTGTGAAAGAAGAAGGGAGCGGGGAGGGAAAGAGCACCGTGGGCAGAACACGGAAAACAAAAGGAGGTGGAGGGGAGAGAAGCCATGGAGCATCCCTGCCTCTACTTGGAGTTCTCGCTCATAACCTAGGAAATGGCTTGTTATATAAGGGAGGCTGGCCTGTGCGAGACATTATCTCAGAGATGCCTGTTTGATGGGAGGTGAGGAGGGACCTCTGCTCTGAAACCTAGCAAGGTCCTGCCCTCCCCTGCAGTGTGCCCAGAGTGGGGCTGGTCCTGTGGGTCAGGGGGAGAGGGAAGTCTGCTGTCCCTCAATTGGGTCACAGTGGATGATCTGGTTAGAGAAATACCACCCAAGAAGCAGGGCTGTGTGGGGACAAGGCACTTCCTCTGCTGTTGTGGGAAGGAGGGGGCAGCTCTTGTCTTGGGGCGCTGAGGAGAGAGACCTGGAGATGAGACATGGGGTCACAGCTGAGGGGTGAGGATATGGGCTCTGGTCCTGATTCACTGTGTGAACAGGGAAAAGCCACTTTATGTTTCTTGGTCTCAAAGTCCATATACAGCAATCAGTAAACATTTATTTATTGTATGTACAGGTACAGTATGTGTGTGTGCATGCACCTATATTTGTGCATGAGGAGGTCAGAGGACAACCTTAGCTGTCCTTTGCAATAAGGTTTCTCTTTTTAAAAAATTATTTATTTGTGTATTTTATGATGAATGTGTGAATGTCAGAGGACAACCTACAGGAGTTGATTCTCTCCTTCCATTGGGTATTGGGTATCAAACCCAGGTCATCAGGCTTGGTGGCAAGCTCCTTCATCTGCTGAGTCATCTGGCTGGCCCCACAGGCTTTCTCACTGGGATCTGGGGTACTCTGATTAGGCTAGACTGGCTGACCAGCAAGCCTCGGGGATCCTCCTGTCTCTGCCTACCCTGTGCTTCAATTACAAGTGTGTGCCACTATACTGCA
Source organism: Pachyuromys duprasi (assembly GCA_028658305.1). Classification (NCBI taxonomy): domain Eukaryota; kingdom Metazoa; phylum Chordata; class Mammalia; order Rodentia; family Muridae; genus Pachyuromys; species Pachyuromys duprasi. The sequence goes on along the minus strand of CM053747.1, from coordinate 50,987,248 downwards.
TTTATTTTTTAAACATAGGCTTCAATTCAGGTCCTCAAGAGTGCTTACAAGGCATTTTACTAATGAAATGTTTTTGTATATATATGGGTGTTTTATCTACATGGAAGTCAAAATGCTTGGTGTCTATGGAGGCATAAGATGCCCCAGGACCGGAATTACAGGTGATTGCAAGCTGACATGCATATCCTGGGAACTGAACCTGGGTCCTCTGGAAGAGCAGCAAGTGCCCTTAACCACTGAGCCATCCGCCAGCCGTACTGAAGTTTAATGAAAGGTTTCTGAGGTCTTCCTCAAGCTCCGAAACCTGCATATTTTATGAGCCAGAGCTGTACTGGAAATTTACCTCTAGCTAGTAAATGGTTTGGGGAATTGTAAAGCCTGGAAGCAGAAGGGGTTCAGGTGTGGCGGGGTCCAGAGGCTCCTGGAGAGTTCTTTGGAGGGGGTGGGCCTTTCTCCCTCCCTTGTCCATGGCTGGTTCTGCTCCCCTCCTCCCGTGCTAGGCTGTCTTTTGTGACAGTTCCCACAGAATGGCCTGTAGGAGCTCAGCCACACCAAAGCACAGAGGAGTCTCTTCCAGAAAACGAGGCTTCAGGCACCAGCTGAAAAGGATCAATGCAGGCAGGCCGCTGCTTATCTCCACGGGGCCTTGAACAGGTTTCAGATCAGACGGAGCAAGGAGAGGAGGGGTGGTGCCTTCCGCAAAGCGTGAAAGCGGTGCCCCTGCCCTGGCTGGAACATCTGTGAGGGTTAGGGTGGAGCGCAAACGGAGGCCACCGCACAGATGTCCAAAGATCACAAAATCAGGCTGCATGGGCAGTCTGACCTGAGAAATAGGTTTTTCTGCTTGTCTGGACATACGGATCTGCTAAATAATCTGGAGGGCAAGACTCAGCTAAGGGTTTTCACAGTGCTTGGCATTTTGTGTCAGGGTGCCATGGACCTATGTTCACTGTTCCCATTCCCAAACCAGAGAGCTGTGCTCTTCTCTGTGCAAACACTTCAGTGAAGATGGCCCAGTTCCAAACGCAGCTCCGTGTAAGCAGCTGGTCTAGACGTGCTTATGAACTGGTCTCCTTTGGTAGGCCCAGCTTGGGGGAGGCTGACCAAGTCCCAGATGAGCAGAAATTCCAGGTGTTTAGGTTCTGGAGGGTTCTGGAGGGAGTCTGAAAGAGGTGTGTGGGCTCTGGTGGGTAAACCCTTTTGACCTTGTGTATAAGCTGCTTGCTTAGTTCTGGGACTGGACATGGGTAAAGGCATGAGTGAGATGGGGCAGGTGAGGAAAGGTGAATTTGGAGGGAGAGTTGGTGATTTGCATGGGAAAATATGCTTGGGCATCAATGAAGAAGGCTCTCCTGGCTTGTCCCAACAGGCAAAGGGGAGCCTTAGGTGGCCTGGGTGGGCTCTGGCATGACTGTACAGGTCCAGGGTGCTCTTCCCTCTCTCCCTCCAGCACTTAGCAGACATCTATCACTCTGCATTCATTGGAAGTTAGTTTTGATGTGGGGACAGGTCTTTTGGGAACTGAGTACCATCCTTGCCCCGGTCCCATCCTTCCTGATCCTCCTGGGCTTCCAGCATCCAACAGAATATTGTGTGGTCTTGCTGTGGTTGGCTTGGCAATGGTTTTCCAAGGCAGGTCTATTTCCTTACCCCATGGGAACCTCCAGAGGTTGGTAGGAAGGGAGGACAGATACACATGCCTTGGATGAGGAAGCTGAAGTTAGAGGAAGTGCTCCTCACTGTATCCTCAGGCATCCCTGCCCTTGAGAATGTATGTAGAACCCAGTCACTTCCTCCCTTTTCTTGTGCCTAGGCTGGGCCAACAGACACTTTTACACTTAGCCCTCAGGTGGGTATCCCCGCCTCTCCTACTGGCTGCTTCCCTTGGACTATGGTTGACTCAGCAGCCTGTTAAGCACTAGGGCATGTCATCTGTGATGGTGGCCCTTCTCACTCAGAGTGTTTGGAGATGAAGGGGCCCTGAAAAGGCTCAGGAAGGCTTGGTACCCAGATGGCAGCCTTATAAAGAAGTGAACAGAGGGAGGTGGGAACTGCTAAGGGGCTCTACAGGCAACAGTGCTTTCTGCCTCGTAACCTGAGTTCCATCTCTGGGAGGCACATGGTGGAAGAAGAGCACCGACTCCTGCACGCTGTCTTCTTATCACCACATGTGTGCAGTGGCATGAACATAAATTTTATGGAAAAGACATAAAATTTAAGAAGTGACTAGGGACTGAGATGGCTCATGATGTGTCTGTCCCCTCATCCCAGGTCAGAAAGAGTGGAACCAGCTGATCTTGGACTCACACCTCTGAACCTGTGAGCCCAGACAAATCATCTTTCCTCCATCTAGTTATTTCTTTCAGGTATTTTGTCAGAGTGAGGAAAAGCTGATCAGCTCAAAGTAAAGCCAGTTCTTCTCAAAACGGACAAGGCTTGGATCCCCGGAGATCTAGTGAAAGCTCATATCTGATTTAGGATGTCTGACAGAGGCCAGGGAGTCTCCATTTTGGTGAGCTTCCGGGCCATGAATCTGCAAGTGGAGGGTGTCATGGGGAGGTGAGATGGCCACCTCAATCCTCTGAGCCGTCCACCCACACCCTTCAAGAGTGACTGCTATCCTGGTTTGGTTGTATTGGTTCTCAAACTGAAAGTCCCACCTCCAAGAAATTCTCTCAGCCTTGGATAAGCCAACACCACTGGCCACCTTCTCACCTTCCCTCTGCTGAGCTCCCCTCCTTCCCCAGGCCCTCCTTCCTTGTAGCTGCCTCCTTACTTACCCTGGCTTCCAATGATCTTCTTCCTCATTTTTCTCCTTAGCACTCATCACTCACTAGTGTGCTATTTGCCCCGCCCCTATTTTGTGTGGGTGTGAGAGGCTCTTTGTACAAATTCAAGGTCCTTCTGCCTCCACCTCTGGAGAACTAGAATCCACTAGACATGTGCCACTATGCCTACTTCCTTGACACTGTTAGATTTCTTATTTGTTTGTTTGTTTATTTGTATTTGTGTGTGGAGGGGCAATAGTATAACACACTTCCTATGAGGAGGGCAGAGGACCACTTTTGGGAGTTGCTTCTCCTTCTATTGTGTGGGTCCTGTCCTTGGCAGCAATCACCTTTACCCACTGACCCATCTCACAGACCCCTCGTTTGCACCTCGTTGGGGTCCCCAAGAACTCAAGTCTGAGCTGGTGTGTCAGATGTCACCATGGAGGCACTGCAGGGCTTCTGATAAATTGGAGCTTTCCTCTCCTAAAGAGTCTTTGGGTCCCCTGGTATACCCTTGGTGGTTGCAATGGCACCAGACATCTTGATTGACCAACTTGTGCTTCTTAGACCTCCATGTGCAGCTGGGGAAACTTGAGCTGTAAACTTGGATTCCAGAGGTCTGGGGTGGGCCTGAGAGTTGGTGCTGCTAAAAGCTCCCCAAGGAAATTCTGGGTTTAGGAGAAGAGCTAGGGCTTCTTTATGGAGAGCAGGTGGGAACATCCCAGGCTCTGAGAAGGGTATTTGGCTCTGGAGTGATTGTGTGGACAACCAGCTGGCCCATCAGACTGATTGACTCCAAGATCACAGTGGCCCAGACCACATGTACCCTGTTCTGTGGCTTTCAGAAAGGAATCCCCTCCTCCCCTCTGCTACACTGTCTCTACAGCTGGCTCCAGCCAGCAAGACTTCTCTTCAGAGATGGGCTCTGTTTGTCTTTGCACCTGCTCTAGCAGCTGTTGCCCACGCTCTCGTTAATGGCACAAACAAAGTCTCTAATGGTGGGGCGTAAGCCCTGGCTGGCAGTGGGGCTGGGGCTGTGGGCTGTGCAGACAGACGGGATCTCCGCCAACTGCTGGGATCCAGGCGGCAGTGCCAGCCAGACAGCTAGCCAGACAGAGGGTCAGCTGGCCAGATAACCAGCTAGAAGCATTCACCCTCTCATGCATATTTGGGGCACTCAAAGGATGTGTGGACAGGCTCTCAGGCCTTCTCAGGCTCTCAGCCCAGGTCTTCCTTCTGGGCTGAGACAGGAAGACCTGGACACCAGGAGACTTCAAGAATGAGGCGGGGGCAGCATGCTTACCACTGCACAAGCATGAAGACCTGAGCGTGGATCTTCAGTCGGTATCTACATGGAAGTCAGGTGTGGTGGCACCTGTCTGTAACCTCAGGTGCTGGGGAGAGACATGGAAACAGGTGGCCAGCCAGTGCAGCCCAAACAGTGAGCTCATGTTCAACAAGAGACCCTATCTCAAAACATAAGGAGAAGAGCAATAGAAGACACAGCTGTTGACCTCTGGCCTTCACATGTACTCTTAAACACACACACACGCACGCACGCACGCATGCACGCACGCACGCACGCACGCACCAGACTGAGACAAGACTAAGACTCTAGTTGGTGTGTGTGCAATTACCTAGGAGTCCTCCAGGACTTCTGGTGGACTGGAATATTTCTTTCTCTCCCAAAGATTCTGATTGGCTTAATAGTGTCTTAAATTTGAGAGGGTTCCTCCAGTGCCAAGCATTGTACTCATTCATTAAGGACTTGTGAAAGAAACAAGCATAGTGGCATATATCTTTGATCCCAGCACTTGGGAGGCAGAGGCAGGCAGATCTCTGTGAGTGTGAGACGAGCTTGGTCTACACAATGAGTTCCAAGACAGCTGAGTTTTACAGTGAGATCCTGTCTTAAAAAAAAAGAGTTGTTACATGAAGCTTCTCAATGTATGCAGCAAATCAAAATTATATGTGGCATGGACTGCAGGACCTGACTTTGCCAAGAGCTCTTGAGGACTGTCAGGACTCACATTTACTGGGGCTTCTGAAATTTCCACTTTTTTAAGACAAAAGATATGTTCTAAATTCCAAACCTTACCATTGCGTGCTGACGTCAGCAGTCAGCAGGTCCACTGAGACTGTTCTTTGGGTTAGGGATGACATTTGACTGTGTCCTGTGACACGGAGGTGGTTGTTACTCATGGAGCCACCAGGTTCCACATACCCCTTTTCTGTTCACCATTTCCTGATCTCCCTTGGCAGGAGAGCCCCAGTCTGCCCTACTCTTAGGCTTTGTGACTTCACCCACTGTGCAGAGCAGTGATGTGTGATTCAGACCCTGCCAATCAGAGAGTTCCCTGGCCGAAGTAGTTGGGTCTGGGATGACGGGATGACCATTTTTTGGAACGAGATCTCTTTCTCTCTGAAGGATGGGAAGCTGAGGCAGAACAGGACTGATGGAATGACTAGATCTTCAACAGATAAAAGCTGTGTGCCTGTTAGTGGCCCAATCCATGATGCTGCAGGTCAATCTATATTGGAAGATCCAATAAGGCTGGGCCCTGACAAGTGGTGCCTGTGAAGACAAGGTAGATGCAGTCATCAACAGGAAGCAAGGTAGGCAAAAAGCAAAATCACCACTCACTCTAAGAGTGTCTTTTCTCCCTTTAGTCAAATCTCCCAGAATTTCTCTCACAGACCCATCTTCAGAAAACCTGCTCTTCATTGATTCCTGATCCTATCTACCAAGCAGGCCATCACCGAGGGTGAGGGTGTAGGGCCAGAAGTGACCACTAGAGGACACTGTATCTGACAGATTGGCAGGGCAGTTTCCACCCAAAGTGGGCACAGGCTGGGCCTAGAGTTGGAAACCAGGCTTGCTCAGGCGTCTGACAGTTTTTTATTTTAGTGAGTTTGAGCTGTTTGTGTGCTGTTATGTGCAACTTGAAGAGTCATAGTTGATATAAGAGCAAGCGTCCTTCGTATTCTTGCTTGGCAGACAAGAGGGCTTGATCTGTGAGGGAGGTGGTGGCAACCAGAGGGCCTTGTAGATCTAGGGCAGAGAAAGCAGCAGAGATCTGCTGCTGGGTGTTTGCGTGCTGGTGGGTTGTCCCAGGAGACAGTCTACTGCAGGAGAGCAGATCTGGAGGGGAAGGTGACGGTCTCAATCTGTGCCACAAAGACAGAGAGACAGACAGAGAGGGAGGGAGGGAAAGAAGGAGGGAGAGAGAGAGTCTGGATACAAATAAAACCAAATACCAAACACCAGCAACTCCTTGAAGGAAGCTCTTTCCTCAAAAGCCACAGTGCAGTAGGTGGTGTCACCCCAGGGACCCAGGTGGAAAAGAGGACTGCTTCCTGTTACCTCAGTGGAGAGCTGGGTTAATTTCCTACAGGAGGCTCCATTGCGACTGGTTTCTGTAAGGCCCTGTGTTTATTTATTCATTTGCTGCAATTAATCCCCTTTCCATTCCCTCTTCACATCTCCAGCAGCCATTCTGATAGGCTTTATTATTAAACTGTTTGCACACACTCTTGCAAAATGATTCCATGTTTTATGCTCTTGCATCTCTAATGGGTATCAGTCATGGCCCTCAGTCTGTGTGCTTCCTTCCCCGGTGGCTTTAAGACCCATTGAGTTGCCCCATGCACATTTGATCCCTTCCCTTTGCCCAGTATACGTGCTTCAGAACAGGCGTCCTCCATGTCCCCTTCTGTGCTCAGAGCACCCATGCCCTGCACTCTGAGTTCTGTCCTGTCCAACAACCACACACAGGCCAGCTGAGATCCTGGTGAGCATCATTGTGGCTGTAGCTTATGGTCGTCTCCAAGGTGGCCCTGGAGTCCCCCATTTGGAACGGGCTGACCTATGAGGGCAGCGTGACATAAATGGAGAGGACAGATGCTTTCTCCAAGGCTGGCTGGTACCTGATGGGGATCCACAGAATTGGACCTGATGGACACGAATTACTTTATTCTGAGTGACTTTTTTCAGGTGGACATGGGTGACTACAGAGCGGGTTGCCAGGCTATGGAACGTTCCTCTACCATGTGCGCAGCTTGAGGAGTTAATATGTGTTTGTACATGTGCAAACACACATACATATGCATGCAGGTTCATAGAATAGCCTCAGCAGACATTTCCTGGTGCTGACCACTTTTTAAAAAAATATTTCTGTTTGATGTGTATGAGTGTTTTGCTTGCATATACGTATGTGCACTGTGTGTATGTACCTGATGGCTGTGGAGGGCGGAAGGGGGTGCTGGATCCTTTGAAACTGGAGTTACAGGTGGTTGTGGGTTGCCAGTGCAGGCACTGGAGACCAGACCCTGGTCCTCGATGTGGGCAGCAAGAGCAGTTAATCAGTGAGCTGTCTCTCTAGCCTTTTGAGACAGTCTCTCCCTGGCTGATGAGCTGCAGGGATCTACCTTCTCTCCCTCCACCCCTCACCCCAGAGCTAGGGTTACCAGCAAGCTCCTGTGCACAGCCTTCTTTCCATGGGTCCCGGGGACTGAACTCTGGTGCTTGCAATGTATGCACTTAAGGCCATTAAGCAGATTACCTGGTCCAGTGGTCAGCATTTCCAGAGAATTTCCAAAGGACTATTCCCATCTCTAAATCCCTGAAGACTGCCTTGGCTGTAAGCTGCAAGAGACTTAGGAACCCCTGGTGTGAGCTGCTTCCCTGTGAGGACACTTTCTCCCTTACCCAGTTCATACTCTGACTCTTGGAGTCCCATCTGCATTCTGGCACAGGGAATGCAAGTTCTCCTCTTTTTTGTTTGTTTTTTTGAGACAGGGTTTCTCTGTGTAACTGTGGCTGTCTTTGACTTGCTTTGTAGACCAGGTTGGTCTCTAACTCATAGAGATCCACCTGCTTCTGCCTCTCTGAGTGCTGGGATTAAAGGCATGTGCCACCATGCCTGGATAGTCTTTCTTCCCTATCCTCAATGTGGGACACTCTCAGGATTGCTGGCTCAGGCTAGGTCCTGAGGACACAGATACTAGGCCCAGAGCCACATCCCTCTCTGTTGCTTTTTTGTGTGGGCCCACCGGAAGCTCTTCTTCTGGCTTGGGTCTCAGGCTGGACTCACCTGCCTCAGCAGGAGTTGGAGACCCTTGCTTCAGGGGCTGCTTCTGCTGGGTTGGATTTGTGGATTGTTCATGGAAGACTCTCTGCTGGAATGAAGATCTTCTAAAGAGACACCTATGCCCTCACCTTGGTGATCAGAGTATTAAAACAATGGACCCCAAGGATTTGGAATTTCCCCAGGAGTCTCATGCCAGGAAAAGGAAAAGGCTGAACCTGGTGCCAGCCAGAGGAAGAGATCACACCCAGCTCCCACGACTTGTCAGACTGCCTTGCGGAACAGCTGGAAGCCCAGCAATGATGAAGGCAGCAGCATGCCGGGACTGGACTGCTTAATTACACATGCCTCTTGCCTCGTTTAAACTTTAGTTTCAGGTCAGTACTGCAAGATTGGCTTGGAGGGAGGGAGATCACTGGACTGCTTTGTTTCCTTTCACGGTGTGGCCACATTAAGTAAACCTCAGTTTATTTTCTTCTCGCTGCTTTTCATTGTATCTTTACCTGGCCTATGGAGGACAGGTGGCCCAAGCCTGGTCCGATCATGACAGTTCCAGTGACAGGTCCTCCATGAGTGTGCCAAATAGTCTTGGAAGAAGCTTGTCCCTTCTGTTCCCTGCCAGCTCCTGTCCTTCCCCACCCACTCATACCCCTGCAAGGTGCATAGAACCCCAAGAAGACTGGAGCCAGGGAAAAGATTGTGTGACCTGGAGCTGGTCTGTCACAGGCAAGAGACGCTGTGAGTGAGTGCTTGAGTGGACTTTCCTACCAGGTCTGGACTTCAGAAGGAGCTGACAACACAGGACACTGATGCTCTGACCCCAATCCCCAACAAGGATTGGCCAAACACCTCTTTGGCCAGCTCAGACCTGGGACTTATCACAGCTCAAGCCAAATTCTCAGGCTTAGAACAAAATTGTATACTCCCCTCTTCTTCTCCCTGACTCCCCTCCCCAAAAGAGCTAGTCTGTGAGGACAGATGGCCCTGTGTCAGCATCCCTGTGTGATATTGATGTGAACAGCGCGGGAAGGCGACACGTCTCGTGGCTGTAAAAATAGACGTGCATGAAGTCAGCCTCCCCCTCCGGCCAGGCGCTATTCTAAACCCAGCGCTCATGGCTTTGGTATCCAACCACCCGACAAGGCAGAGCACTGGGCTGTAGCTTGACATTTAAAGAGTTTGAAAGAAATAGAAGGAAGCACAGAGATTTCTTTTTTTAAGTCAGTCTGGTTATTTCTGAATGGGACATGCCGATGTGGCACGAGCTCAGCTTCATGCATCTCTGAACTGTGGCGTCTGAGGGGTGCTGGGGGCTGTGGGAGCTGCTCTGCCCAGGGTCCTTCCCCACAGAGCTTCTGACAGCGGTGTCTTTTTGGATGCCTCTAGTGACACTCTTCCTCCCATGGTGGGGCCTCACAGTTGGGTATCTCGGGTGCCTCACATAACTGCTGCTAAATGCTTTTGGAGAAATACCGAGTTAGTAGCTATCACTCTGGAACAATCTATCACAGATTGTGGGGCGTACGGTCATTTTATATTCTTGAAATTCATAGCCGTTGGTTTTTTGTTTTTTTTGCCGGGCTCCTGCTATGAACTGAGTCCTGTATAAGAGAAGTTGTGGAAGCTAAAAGAGAAGATGGTTTCAAAAGACAGCTAACACACAGTCTGGGCAGATAATGAACATGTGTGGGATAATGAGATGGCGCATGGAGACAGGATGTTATCAACTCCAACACTATGCGATACAGCCTGTTTCCTCCCCAGTCAAAATCCGCAGCTTTTTTTTTTTTTTTAAACCATCCTCATGTTGGTTCAGGACACCTCCATTTTAGAACTCTCTCTGGCATCCTGACTCACGGTGACCTGGCTTCTTCTCACCTGCCTCTTTATCTAGTCCCCCAGGACTCTTGAGTCTTGTGAAGGGACTGCTTGCAAGGCTCTCTGCCCTGTCCCTCTATGTCACATTCTGTGTGGCTTGGGATGCAAAGTATTAGCCTGGAGCACATCAGGTAGGCTGACTGGCCAGGTCCTCATGGCTTTTTTCAGACTGGACTGTCCTCCTTTTCCTCACACACTCTCTCTGTTCTGGGAAGGCTTCCCCACCACCCTTACCCTTCCAGTCTGCAGCTGAGAGCTCCTTCCCTTTTACCTAGGTTCGGCCTGGAGCTGCACTTCCCGGTTTTTCCACGGGTCCAAGCTCTACACTTTCCCCACAGTCTGGGTCCGCTTGCCTTCCCTGTGGTCCTGTATCTTGGGGTATGTGGTTGCATATTTCTTGTATTTCCTGCAGTTATGTACTGAATGCCCCAAGGACCATGCCTTAGCTCTGAAGCCTTCCAGCCCTATGTGACAGAAAAAATAATGGGTTTGGGTTCAAATCACGACTCTGACATCTATTAGCTCCGTTCTCAGGGAAGCCACTGGCTCTCACTGGCCTCTCCTTCCCACACCTGCACTGTAGTTTCCTTGGCTGCTGATAGGGACAATGAATGAAGCCAGACTTTGCCAAATATAAAATGCAGTCCAGGCACTCATTGTTACGGTTTTGTCTTCTTTTAAAAGAGGAGGAAGTTAAGCCTAGACTGGTTTGATGCCTTTGCTATGTGCAGTCCGGATAGTTGTTAGGTACCTGTGGCTTGTCTAGCCATGTGCGTGCATAGAGGGGTTAAAAGTGAAGGCCTGGTTTGCAGCCAAGCGAGCTCCCACTTGGGAGACATAATGAACACGTGTAGCATAATGAGCCTGTGGGATCAGGCAGGGTATCATTAAATGTGGTGCTGTCTGGGCTTGCCTGGAAGCAGGAGAAAAGTTCTGAGCCTTGGAGAAAAAGAGCCAGGGGGATGCGAGAAGGCTGGAGCCAGAGCTTGTGGGGTTGGGTAAACTCTAAGGAGGTGGAGAGGACACAGTCTAGCAGGGAGCTTCCTCCACACGCTGCTGAGCCCTACCTCCAGCAAGGGCTGAACTGAGTGTGAGTACTCTTTGCTTTCTACCACAGCTTGGGGCTCCAAGCTGGAGGCTGTTTGTTTGTACAGGAGAAAATGGTAGCTTGCAGAGTCTCAGGCACTTTTCCACAGTACCTCATTGAAAGAGGCAGCAAGGAGATTCTCTCAGCAAGCCAGTGAGGCCTGTGAGAGAAAGGACCTTCCCAGGTCTTCCTCAGGCAGCCTGTGGCTGTGCCCCTGTGATCTGAGCAAGGCAGGGAATTTGACCTGTGGGCATCAACTCCCAGTGGACCGGTGAGCTGGCATATGGCTGGAATGAAAGGCGGGGCTGGGGGCTCAAGTAGAGTCAGTTCTGTGTGAAGTAGGATGACAGAGTCAGGGTGGACAGTGCAGGGTGGTCAGAATCCAAAGTAGTACCACTGGGGAGGCCAGCTCCCCAGGCTGGGGCCAGCACATGCAGGCTGAAGCTGGGAGACCTCAGAGACCACGAAACAGCAGAATGAGCTCTCTGGCCTTGGGGGAAGGACTTGAGGTCAGAGGTAGTGTGGGAGGCCAGGAGGGGAAATGCTGTGCTTCAAACTCTCCCCAGTCAAATCCCATTAGGATCCTGACCATGAATGGGCTTTCCCTAACTCCTAACTCCCAGGGTGTTCTTCTGCCCAAGAGTCTAAGAGTCAGGCCCTCTGGGTTCTATGGTAGGAGGAGGGCCGGAGACTCAGAACAGGCAGGGTGCAATAGCAGGAGGGAGGGGCATTGCAGACATGATAGTTAATCAGCCTTGTCAGCTTACCTGATTCAGACTCACCATGGAGACACACTTCTGGGTGTACCTACGAGGGTGTTTCCAGGTTTACCTGAGGAGGGAAGGCCCATGCTAAAGCAGGTGGCACCGTCTCGTGGGCTGAGGTCCGAGACTGAATATCAAAAAGGAAACCGAGGGCTGCTACTATGGCTCCGTAGTTAAGAGTGCGGATGCTCTTCCAGAGGACCTAGGTTTCATTCTTAGCACCTACACTGTGGCTTATAACGTGTTCTCAAGGATTTGATGCTCTCCTCAGGCCTTCGTAAGCACCAGACACACTTGCGGCTTACAGATATGCATGAAGGCAAAACATCTGTGCACAGAAATTAAAGTGGAAATAATATTTTTTTTCCAGAAAACTACTTTTGCTTCTAAGACTCTGGCATCGACTTTTCATGGGCACTAGGAGTCACCTGCCGCAGTCACACCAGGTTGTCTGCAGACCGGTGAACAATCTGACCAGCAGCAGAGATGCACACTGGGGTGACTGCCTTGCTGCTGAGCTGGAAAGCATGTGCCTCAGTTTATCTACAGTGATCTTGCTCTCCAAGTCCCAGGTCCTGACACTGGGGAAGCACAGAGCCCCTGTGGTTGACGCTGAAGCACCAGGCATCAATGCTGTCCCTGCCATCTGGCGTATTAAAGGCACTTGTCTTCATTGGGTCCCACAACAGAGCCTGGTCATCCTTGCCTCCAGAAGCACAGAGAGATCCACCTGAAGAGACCGTCACTGTTTAGATAGCCGTGGGGCTGGTGGCATTCAGCCTGCAGTTAACCAAGTCTATACCGTGTCCCATCCACAGGGGTGAGGAGGGGCTTGCTGAGAAGGAGAGACACGGACACAGGACACCCATCTGAACAGTGTCCTTGCAGACATCTAGAGTAGTTCATAAACTTCATGGTCTCATCTCAGGATCCAGAGCCAATGTGCCAGTTTTCGGAGGAGAAGGCTACGCTCAGCACATCCTTGGTTTGGCCTACAGACTGTCTTGTGGCGGTGCCTGTTATGAGATCCCAGAGGCACAGTACTCCATTCCAGGTGCCTGAGAGTGCAAACTGGCCACCAGAGGAGATGACATCACTAAGAAAACAGGGGTGAGCTCACAGACCATGGTGTGGTATGCCGTGGCCGGTCTCATCCCCCGTCAGCTTCTAAACGATTGTGACAAGAACAGGTTCACATCTGGGAACTATGGGGTGGTCAGTTCTGTGTTACCTAGCCATTATGTCCCTTCAGGGTTCCACAAAGGGTCATTTGCTCGGTCACGAGTGCAGCTGATATAAGTGTCATCACAGAGATGAGGAGGGCACTGGATAACTCAGGGAGCCAAGCACTGCAATGGCTGCATCTGAGACCCTATGGAGAAAAAGCATATAATAATATTTTAAAAAGAGAAATGAGCTGAGCACCGCCATTCATCTGTTACTACTTTCTTACTGTGGACAGCGTGAGCTGTTGCTGTAACTTCCTGCCATGGTGGGTTCTGTTCCCTCGAACTGTAAGACTAAATAAACTCTTCCTTCTGGAAGTTGCTTCTGTTCATGTGTTTTTATCACAACAGTGAAAGGAGAAGGTCTTCCCTGCAACGGGCCAGGACGTCCCAGAACACTAAGCTAGCTTTCTCAAGCTCCCCAATGGCCAAGCATCTTCCACTCCAGGCATTCATTAAACACACCCTTTTCAGCTTTCTGAGGAAAGAGTCAGTGGCTAGGGTGTGGGCTTTAGGCCAGGCACAGGCTAACCTCTAGCTTGGCTACTTGTTTGCAAGATGGCCTGGTGAGGTGGTTTGAATGAGATGCCCTCCATAAGTTTTGGACATTCGAATATTGGGTGTCCAGTTAGTGGCTGTTTGGGGAGCTTAGGAGGTATAGCCTTGCTGGAAGAAGTATGTCACTGGGCGAAGGGCGTTGAGGTTTCAAGTATGATCTACTTCCTGCTTGCAGATGGAGATGTGGGCTGCCAGCTGCTCCTCCAGATGCCATGTCTACCTCGGCTGTGCCATCAGCGGCCATTATCCCTCTGAACCGTAAGCCCCAAACCAAGTCTTCTATGAGTTGCCTTGGTTGTGTGCTTTATTGCAGCAACAGAAAAACAATCAACACACCTAGTGAAAGCATTTCTTATCTGCAGACATAGTAGTTCCATAGTTAAGGAGTATGGGTCCTGAGGGTCACACAGAAGGGGCTTGGTCCTGGACGCCTCTCCCAATGGCATGCTTTCAGCTGAGCCAGCAGCAAAACTACTTCTGTTTCTTTCTCCTGTCGCTTCAGGTGTGGGTTCCAGAGGGTCTTTATGAGGAGGTCAGATGAATGCCAGTCTTGGGCTTTTAAACCTTCCTTGATGAGAAGCCAGCCCAGGAACTATCTATACCAGGAACCCCAAACTCTGCCCTTCTCCCCTTCCTGCTTCCTCTGGTATCTGGTTCCTGTAGTGTGCCCCATTCCCAAAAGTCAGCACTTCTTGAAAGGAAGCTTTAAAGAGCTAGGGAGATCTCTCAGTGGGTAAGTGTATGTCTCATAAGTATAAGGACTTCAGTTTGGTCCCCACCTAAGGTAAAAATCCCAGCCATGGGGCATGGGAGGTAGATACAAGTGCCTGCTGGTACTTGGCTGGACATATTTGCTGGCTACCCTACCTGAAAGACGCTGTTCTGGACAAAAGGTAGAAGATGCCTGAGGAGTAGCATCTGAAAGCTGACCCCTGACTCCACATGAATGCACACAAGCACACATGAACTTGCATATCCCCACATCCTCTTTATAGACAGCCTACCTGGGTGTTGGGACTATCAACTCAAAAGCTCTCTCTGGTGGCCAACAATGAAGAATATCTTCAGTCTCCACTCTGCCGTCTCCTTTTCTTCCATTGGGCCATCTTGCTGGGCTTCTGTTGGGTTCTTATGTCAACCTTATTTGACAAGATTCTCCCTTCAAATCTGGTTCTTCAAGTGAGACCGCAGGACCACACACAATTCACCTAGTCCCTGTGAATGATTCTGAAGACACCAAGCCTTGGATCCCCTCTGAAGAAGAGGAATAGGTAAGATAAGCCATTATAAGACCATAAAAAGCCAGCCAAGAGGCCGTGCCTGCACGCACTCTCATCCCTCTTCTGGATAGTACTTGCCGACTGGGCAGCAGCATGGATTTGTTCCTCCTGGTCCAGGACTGGGCTAACACTTCCCAGACTGCACCAGTCCTCCACCTTCTACAGTAACTCTTTATGTCTGCCTCAGGATACAGCCAACTACAGCCCAAGTAGTTTATGTCAGTAATTTGTTTTACATGTAATGTGCATTTGTGTATGTGCAGGCACACATGCTGCAGTGTGCACATGAATGTCAGAGGACTTGTAGGAGTCAGTTCTCTTTTCACTGTAAGTCCTGCAGCTGTCAGGTTTGGCAGTGGGCGCCTTTACCCTCTGAGCCATCTCGCGGGTTATTTGTTTGTTTTTTATTTATTTTAAATGCAGGGTTTCACATCTCCCAGGCTGGCCTGGAGCACCCTATATAGTTGAAGATGACTTTAAACTTCTGGCCCTCTGCCTCTGTCTTTTGAGTCCTGAGATTACAGGTGTTCACCATGCCTGGATTATAGCATGCTGGGGATTGAACCTAGGACCTCATGAATACTAGGCAAGCACTTGACCGTCTGAGCTGCAACCTCAGCCCTGGCCCACACAAACCTATGAGCTGTGAATGCTCTGTCAGGGGCCTTCTAGAGATTTGTAATGATTTATGTGGAGGAGGAGCTCTGAAATCCAGTATTTACATTGCTGCTTTTTCTTTTATTTTAGGATTTATTTATTCATGTATTTTATGTATGTAAGTTCTCTGTCTGTGCATATCGGAGGAGGGAAATCAGATCCCATCACAGGTGGCTCTCTCCCACAATGTCCTGAGAATTGAACTCAGGACCTCTGGAAGAGGATCCAGTGCAGTTAACCGCTGAGCCACCTCTCCAGCCCAAAATCCAGGAATGAGGCTTTGCTGAGACATGGCCATACTCAGGGCTTGTACGTCCATCATCAGAGGCTGCGTTGTGCTTAGGTGCTCAGAGCTGGGTTATTGCATCAAAGATGCTGAGTTGTAAGTAGTAACCTGCTCTTCTACAGTAAAAGCTTGCTGGTCCCTGGTCAGAAAATACACAGGTAGAGGCCAGGGACTGGCTCTTATTTACACCTTAATCTCTGGGCACAGTCCTTTGCGGAAGAGAAGATGGACTTCCACAAACGTTTAATTACAGAGGAAGTGTCCAAGCTGGAGAGAATCAATGAAGAGCATCCAGAGGAGACAGTTAAATTACTCAAGAGCAAAAGCAGGTTTCAAGGACTTTAAAAGCTTTCATTTACATACACAGAGTTGATAAGCTAATTACACAACAATCTTGTCCTAACCGGAAAAGCTGCCCCCCAAGGTCTTGTTAGATAACACCTTGTTAACCTGGCTGTCTTGGCAATAATCAAAGCTCACTTCTCTGTAATCTGCACTTGACTCTCACCCCGCCCCTCTCTCTTTAGTCTGCATTAGACCTTAAACAGACAGTCCTGCTGAATTGGAAGGGCTGGGCAAGTAGTCATCCCCACACCGTAAAGGTGGCCTTCCTCGGATGACAGGGGCTGGCTGAGGGCAGCCAATGTTCATCTGGCAAGCACTGCTGCCTCACTACCCAGGAACCACAGCTTCTCTATGGCCTGGGAAAAGGATTGTGGCTTGGAAGAAGTTTAAAACACATTGCTTTCAAAATTAACATTCCCTGCAACTCACCATAACCAATATGAAAGAATGTTTACTTAAAAGTCTTCTAGGCAAATGGCATTATGCTCATTGCAACCCAACTCCTACGGTTATTCATAAATTATATTAAATGAGGGATGTGGTTGCATTTAAAGATGTTTGCTATGGTTTAGGGGCAAGTCCACTGGAAGAGCAGGAAGACTTATTAAGCACTGAGCTATCTTTCCAGCCCCTGAAATCCAAGTTATCAGCCTGATGACAAATGGGTGCAGAAGAGGATGTATGTTTTGGGGGTCATAAAGATCATCTGGATTTAGGGACTTTCTTTAAGAACCAAGATGCAGCCATATCTTATTTTTGCAGATTGTACACACACATGGCATTTTTATTTACTTATTTTATGTCTGTGCTCATGAATGGAGGTCAGAGGACACTTGAGGGGGTCGCTTCTCATCTTTGCCCATGTGGTTGTACTAATGATGGAGCCCACATTGGCAGGCTTGGCTGCAGACTTCTTTGTCTGCTGGGCCATCTTGCTGGCCCACACAAACCTATGAGCTGTGAATGCTCTGTCAGGGGCCTTCTAGAGATTTGTAATGATTTATGTGGAGGAGGAACTCTGAAATCCAGTATTTACATTGCTGCTTTTTCTTTTATTTTAGGATTTATTTATTCATGTATTTTATGTATGTAAGTTCTCTGTCTGTGCATATCGGAGGAGGGAAATCAGATCCCATCACAGGTGACTCTGTCCCACAATGTCCTGAGAATTGAACTCAGGACCTCTGGAAGAGGATCCAGTGCAGTTAACCGCTGAGCCACCTCTCCAGCCCAAAATCCAGTTTAAAAATTTATTTTGATTTATGTGTACATATGTGTATGCCATACAGGGGGCATTAGATCCTCTGGAGTTGGTGTGAAAGGTCATTGTGAGTGGGCTGATGTGGGTGCTGGAACTCAAAGAGGGTCGTCTGGAAGAGTGGAAAGTCCCCTCCTAACCACTGAGCCATCTCCATCCCTGACATCCAGTTACCAGCCTGATGACAAATCCTCCCCGACAGGGTCAACCATAGCACAATAAACTTAGAAAGTGCTGCTGGACACTCTTGGGCCACAAGACCCAGGAGATAACTTTACTTGGCTGGAGGTGTCAAAATGCTGTTTGCTATGGGCACACACTTTGGTTTGCATGTGTCCCCAAAGTGTGTGTGCTGGAGGCTACCCCAAGTTTATGTATTAGCAGTAAGTGGAGGTGAGGCATTTGGGAGGGAGTTGGGTAGATAGGTCTTGAGGCTGGTGGCTCTGTGACATTAGTCATCATTGACTGAGCCAACTCTCCAGCCCTCAGTAGATCTTCTAATATAACAAAACTCTTTTGTACACCCAAGCCAAATACCACATTTCCGACTCAGTTTAGCTCAGAATTGTAAAAGGATGGCCATTTTGACTCACAAGAGAGATCAAAGCTGGCATTCTTGCTTGGTCTTACTATATGATGCGGCAAGAAGGTCCTTGACCTAAGCAGACAGATGTTGGCATCGTGACCCTGGACATCCCAGTCCCAGAACCATGAGCCAAATTCACTATCGTTCACAAATCACCCTGTCTCAGGCATGTTGTTATAGCAACAGAAAATGGACTATATGACAGTTTCTTGGTGAGCAGCTTTGAACAACTGAGAACAGGCAGGATGAGGCTGACTTAGCTCTTCCTGGGTCTAGACCCTCATCCCCTCTCATTTTACAGAGGAGGAAACTATTAAGAACTTGGGCTGTCTCTGTCAGGCGAGTTGAGGTCTTATTTTGGCTTCAGATTGCAGAGGCAGCCGATGAGCAGGGCATTTCCTGTCAGAATGTGGTTAGGGAAGAGAGGCTCTGGCAAAGGGTCTTATGCGTGCACGAGCATGCGTGTGCACATGCCTGAAGAAGCTGGAGGTCAACCTCAGGTGTCATTCTTCAGCAAATGTCTATTTCCTTACCTCACACAGGGTCTTTCACTTTTACCTGGAACCCCAGGATTTGGCTAGGTGCTCTCTCCAGCGAGGCCTAGAATCTGCCTGTCTCTGACTCCTCATGCTGGGATTGCATCACCCTTCCTGGTGTTTTTATGTGGCAGACGGGGATTGAACTCAGGCCCCCAGCACTTGTGCAGGAAGCGCTTCCCTGACTGAGCCATCACCTCCCTCCCCACCGCCCTCATACAGACGTCTGATGTAACAAAACTCTTTCCCACAAGCAAACAAGCCAATTTCCACTGTTTAGAATTCAGTTTAGTTCAGCATTATAAAGTGAATGGGCATTTTAACCCAAATGAGGGTAAGGGGACACGGTGTATGATCCCCATCTCTGTTTCCAACAGTGTCATCTCATTTAACAGTTTGGCACAAGACTGGTGATGCCATTTACAGATCCCTGGGAAAAACAAAAATGTTGGATACTCTGTTCAAAAGTTAGTCTGAATTCCAAGAGAACAATAGGAGACCATCAGGCCAAGCAGGAGCCCTGAATCAGCAGCGCGTGTACACACGTGCGCACGCACACACACACAAAGCTGGTATGGGCTGTGGCTTACTTTGCTTGCTTGTTTTCAAGGCCACATCTTGTATATGCACACACTTAAAAAACGTTTAAAAATGGCTTATTTTTATTTTACTGTGTATCTGTGTTTTGCCTGCATGTATTTGTGTGCACTATGTTCATGCCTGCTGTCCTCAGAGCCATAGGCTGTGTCAGATTCCCTGGAACTGGAGTTACGGATGGTTGTGTGATACCATGAGGGTGCTAGAAATCAAATCTGCTTCCTCTGGAATAGCAGCCAGGGCTCTTAACCACTGATCCATCTCTACACACACACACAGACACACAGAAACACACATATTTTTGGGGGGGGCGGGGGCAAGGTCTCACTACACAGCCCTGGCTGGCCTGGAACTGTCTATGTAGGCCTTGAACTTACAGAGATCCACCTGCCTCCACCTCCTGAATGCAGATATTAGAGGTATGTGTTACCACGTTTGGCTGGTTTTGAAGATATCAAAGTGAATGTGAAGTTCAATGGCTGAAGGATGACTGTGATTTTCATCATGGGCCTGGGTTACTGCAGAAAAGCAATTTATTCATTTGCATATTTATGTATTTATTATTTTTACAAAACAAAAATTTTGTTCCTTTTTGTGTGTGTATTTGTGTGTGAAGCATGCATGAACACACGTGTGCTTGTGGAAGCCTGACATCGATGTCAAGAACCACCCTCCATTTGCTCCTCCACCTCATTCATTGAAGCCGCTCTCAGTTGAACCCAGGGCTCAGTGGGACCAGTGGCCAGTCTCTCCAGGCCGCTTGCTCTGCGGATCTCCCACATCTGTCTTCTGAAGTTGAAACCTCTATGTTGCAGACACAAGTCTGTCCATCCCTTCTAGATCTCAGGAATCCACACACTTGCGTGGCAAGTGCTTAGCGCCTGAGCCACCTCCCCAACCCAGAACTGTATTTTGCAGAGTGACTCATTAATTGAGCATTCTGGGCACTGCTCAGTCTCTTCAGAGATTCATCAGCTTGCACTCACTGGTGTGTAGTCCTTATCATTCTCATTAGCTGGCACATCCCAAGAGAAAACCTGAGTGTTTTAAACCAGTGGTAGTGACTATGCATTCAGACAGAGGAGCATCCTTGCCTTGTAACAATTAACCTCTCCCATCAGGGCATGCAGTGATTGTCGTTCCTGTCAGCAACTGTGAGGGTGACAGGGACTGAGAATATGGGTAGGAACAAGGGTAGGAACAGCCTTCCTTGCTGGAGGACCTTGGAGCATGGCACATGCTGGGACACAAGAACCAGGCCAGGTCCAGTCGTTGCCTGTGACTTGGACCACCGAAATGGGAATGTGTGGATGAACACAGCCGGCCTTTGAGAGGGGGCTTCTGGACTGGCGTCTCCCCATGGTGCATCTCTACACCTATCTTAATCTACTTGGAGGCCTGGGACCTTCTCCAAGTGTGGACTCACTGGGCTTCCAGATGCCAGGACCTATTCCTCCCCCAAAGCAGAAATCCCCCACTTTGCCTAAAAGGGGCCTTCCTGCAGCAAAAGGGAGACGGATTTAGACTCCTAAGGGAAGCAGGGAGGGCCCCACGGCTCTGGCGGACTCTGTTTTCATTCATTCATTTATTTGTTTATTCATTTTTGCAGTGGGGGCACCCTTCCTTGGCCTTCAACATGGCAGTGGTTTTATTTTAATTTTAGAGACTGGAAAGATGGCTCTTTGATTAAGAGCACTTGCTGTTCTTGCAGAGGACTCAGGTTTGGTTCCCAGAACCTACAGGGCAGTTCACAAATGCTTGTCACTCCAGCTCCAGAGGATGATAGCCAGCTTGCTGGAGTGAGTGCCCCATGGGCAGCTGAGCCACAGCCTCTCCCCACTGGACTTGTTCAGTGTAGACGATACACTTTTTCCTGCGAACCTGGTGTGCTCTGCTGTTCTGGTGACCTTCAGGTGACCTCACACAGTGCAGACGTCACCCTTTCAGGTGTGTGTGGACAGAACGATGTGTGACTATCTCAGCTCCTGGGGAAGAGAGCAAGACCGATCTTCCTCTGAATGTGAGGAGGGGCATTGAAATGCTTTCCCTGTCCCGGTCAGAGGCCACAAGGGATTAGGCTTCTGCTTGGCAGTTGCTGCTCCCATGATGCCTGCCTACATTTTATTTCTAATCACTGCAGCCATCTGGGGAGATGGCTCAGTGATTGAAAGTACTTGTCACCCTTCCAGAGGACCCAGGTTCAGTTGCCAGCACCCATGTTGGGTGGCTCACAACTGCCTGTAGTTCTAGTTTTAGAGGATCTGTCGTCCTCTTCTAGCTTCTTCAGGAACTGCAATCACATACACACAAAGTTTTAAAAACTTAAAAAGAAAATTCTTAAATAATAAGGCTTTGATGAGAAGAAATGATTGAATCACCATTGGCTCCACCGAGTGTGTGTGTGTGTGTGTGTGTATGTGTGCACATGAGCACATGTGCTTCTGTGTGTGCATATAAAGGTTAGAGGACCCCTCGGGTATTGTTCCTTGGGTATGCTGTCCATTATTTTGAGACAAGGGTCTCTTATTTGCTTGAAGCTCATTGAACAAGCTGGTCTGGTCTGGAGAGCCCCAGAAACATGCCTGTGTCTGCTTCCCTAGGGCAGGGATTACAAGTGTATACCACCATTCTTAGCTTTTTATCTTGCTTCTGGAGACTTTAGGCTTGTAAGGCAAGCACGGTACCAGCCAAGCCAACTCCCCACCTCTTGGCTCTGTTCTTGAGCCCAGCTCCCACTTCTCTCAGACGACCTGCTGTGGCCTTCTTTAGGAGGCCCCCTCACTTCTGTGTTGTCACAAATTACTGTGTAGCTGGTGTCCTCTTCTATGACCTTGGGACAGTCTCTTCCTAACTCTGACCTCCTGAAAATCCAACCTGTACACAGACCGGAACACTATGCCCTCTCTAATCAGGGAAGCAGTCCAAGAGCTGGGAGGGGTGTGCTCAGGAGGAAGCAGTCTCTGGTGGCCGGCCATGGAGAAAGCTTTTAGGATGTCTGACATAGTGCTTGCCAGCTATATCTAGTGCTTTTGCCTGGGTCAAGCTGTATATGCCCTGAGCTTCAGTGTCCTTTGTGCCTGAGGCTCAGAGAGGGCAGGTTCTGCCAGCCAGAGCGAGCCCTGAAGTCTCAAAGCATATGCAGCTAAAGGGTCAGAGGAACAACTTTGTGGGGCTGAGGGGATGGATCTGAGTAATGTACATGCTTGAGCAAGCATGAAGACATGAGTTCAGATACCAAGTAATCATAGGAAAAGTCAGACATGGTAGTGCTCAGCTATAATCAAGCCCTGGGAGGTAGAGACAGGAAGAGATCTATGGATAGCTCCTTTAGCCAATCGGTGAGCTCCAGGTTCAGCGAGAGACCCTGGTTCAAAATTAAGAAGCAGAATGATTGAAGAAAAAGCCTAGACGACAAAATCTGGCCTTTGTGTGTGTGCAGGTACACATACACACTCACATTTGCCCACACTTACACTTGCAAACATACACAGAGTGGGGACAGGGGAAGCGGGGGGGGGTTCATTTTGGACATATTTCCCCCTTTCCTGAACCCTGAGAATTCAGAAACTCCCACCTAAAAATTTCCCACTGGAGGCAGTTGCCTCCAGGAAAACCAGAAAGACCCAGTGGGCTTGTGAGGAAAAGAAGCCAGTCCCAAACCCCCATCTCTCAGAAAAGTTGTTATTAAATTCTATGCTGGGCCCTGACCTGGATTTAAAGATTTGCAAGAAGACAAATGCCAAACAGATGCCCATTAGGGCCCTGACAGCCGAAGCTTAAAGATAACATTTACATTCTGCCTGGGTCTGTATCTCTGTGTTCCCCACCCGGCCCCTCTCCTAGCTCCAGTGGGATCGATACCTCGGCTGAGGTTACATGGAGGTGGTCACATTCTTTTAAGCTGTTTGCTCAGCACTCGGTTTGCTGTGCTAACATGCTGCCTACTTCTTCCAACAGGCCTGTTTGCCTAGCATTAGGGCTGTTTGCCGAAACACCTAGTCCAATCCGAGGGGGCTCAGCTTTCTAAACAGTTGGTCCCTGAATCTGTCAATCAATAACACCAATTGGGTTCCTGACATGGACAGTGAGTGTGGCCAAGTCTAATATTTGCCAAAACACCACCCATACCTACTTTCCCAGCACCTGAGAGTCCCCAGGTTGACAAGAAGGACATTCGCCAAGCGCACAGGCTACTGGGGAGACATGATGTCGTCAAATCGGGAGGGATTCCAGAAGAGAAGGGCACACAGTAAATATGACGGTCTCTTTATGAGAGGTAATTTACTGAAGCACACAGCCATTTACCTGTTCATCTGGACTGGAATCATTAAAAATGGCAGGCACAGGCTCTGGCATCTTTTGGGCTGGCAAAGGAGTCAGAGTTTGGCTTACAAGGTTTGAGGTTGGATCTGGGAGTTGGCTTGGAGTCTTAGGTGAGCAAGGGGATGGTAGAAATCTAGTAGGGCCAAGGACGAAAGAGCAAGATACGATTCCTAAAAAGGGACAGTGGAAGTTGCTGAGACAGTTCCGTGGTTAGAGGTGCTTGCTGCTAAGCCTGATAATCTGAGTTTGATCCCTGGGACCCACAGAATGGAAGAAGAGAAACAACTTCCTCTAATTAACTTCTGATCTCCCAGGTGAATACATGCACATGCACGCGCGCGCGCGCGCGCACGCGCACACACACACACACACACACACACACACACACACACACACACACTAGATAAATAAACACAGTGAAACATTGAAGAGTGATGGTTTAATGGGACCAACTTTTCCTTGGTCCTTGGGGATGAGAAAAATCTTTTTGGAACCTGATAGAGGCGTTGTCTGGGCAGCAATGTGAATGCACTAAATGTTGCTAAATTATTCACCGCAGAGGTTCATTTTGTGTTCTGTGCATCCGAGAGGCTCTCATGCCTAACTCAGGCTTTGGCTCAGAGCACATGCTTAATAAATGTTTATTGAAAGAACGACCTAACATTTACACAGCCCACAAAGCCCTTTGTTCTACATTGGCTCATTTTATCCTTAACCCTCTGTAGTGGGTAGAGGTGAGTGTGACAGTGTCGTGTTTGAAGCAAAGCTACGGCTTAGAGAACCGGGTGCACTGCACAGTCGGTGTGTGAGGTGTGGCGGAGCTGGGACCCGAACCACACAAGCAGTTGCTCCCATCTGTGCATGCAGAGCTCTGAGGTGGGCTCTCCAGAGTGGGAGAGAACTAAAGCCAGACAACTTCTGCCCCTTCTTTCAGGACACTTGTTCACTTTTTAATTGGCACTATTAATTACGTGTCACAATGGGTTTCGTGATAGGGCTCTCATACAGGTATGTGATGTATTTTGATGCTGTTCACTCCTATTTCCTTCTTGTCCCCTTCCTGACTCCACTGACCCACTTCTTCACTATAGCTACCTTCAGTGTGTGTATGCATGTGCACGTGAATGTTTGTGTGTTCACATGTGTATGCGCAAGTATGCATGTGTGTATGCATGCATGTGTGTGAATGCTTGTATGTGTGCAGTATGTACATACACAAGTACATGTACATGTGTTCCAATGAGTTACGTTAGGCTGCCATAAGAGTGTGGAAGAGAGGTTCTTTCCAGGAATGAAGAAAATCTACCACTGGAGAAAATGTCTCTCCTTCTTCAGTCACCACTAAGTGCCTATGGATGCTCAGGGAGGGATGGTGGGGTGGGCCTCAAGAACCCTTCTCCCATTCATGATAGGATGTCAGTGCTCTCAAGCACTGAGCCACCTCTCTAGCCCCTCATGATAGAAGGTCAACACACCCAACTGTAGATAGGTTTTCTGTGAGTAACCACAGCTGCTTTGAGTCAAGGTGCAGCAGCCACACCACCCTCAGAAGACAGCATTCTGCAGCACCCCATCCTTTCTCTGGCTCTTACTTCTTACTTCTTCCTCTTCTGTGATGTTTCCTGAGCCTTGCAGGAGGTGATATCGATGCCTTCTTAGGGTATCTATTACAAAAAATAACCAAGAAGGCAGGTGCGTGAAGCTACAGGCACTACCGTCCAGCTGGCTCTGTCTTTACTAAGTGTTTACTCAGTGAGCTACAGGCACAGAGACCTCTCTGTTGAGGACCCAGGCCTCTTGGAGCACTAGGGAAATCTCAAGTCTGGTCAAGCAGTGTCTTTAAAGAAGAATTAGGGCTGAAGCAGAGACTTTTCAGGAAGCTTAGGGCCTCTCCATGGACTGGGCACCCACCATGAGACGGAGCCTGCCGGATGGTGGCCCTCTTCCCGCTGACACCTGTCCAGCTGGGTGTGTCTGTGGTTGTTTCAAAAGGGCCATGGGTGACTCATCCCTCCTACAGCTTGTTTCATTTTCTACTTCTGCCTGTGAGGTCTTGAGATATCTGTAAGTGAATATCTTATAGTCTACAAGATGGAGCAATAGAGCTTATCTTCCAGGCCCGTACTGGTGAGGGGAGAGAGGAAAAAAGAGGGAGAAGAGCAAAAGAGAGGCAACCACATAGGGGTGCATTTAAAAACACAACATGGTTGTGTTAGGAATACACACACATACAGCAGCAGCAGCAGCCACAGATAAAAGAGGCCACGAATTTAAAGAGATTGGGGAGGGGAATATGGAAGGGTTTGGAGGGAGGAAAGGGAGAAATAATGTAATTATCCTATAGTCTCAAGAATAAAATAAAAATATGTCTTTAATGTGGTTCCTACCTTTTATCCCAGGCTTCAGGAGGTAGAGGCAGGCAGCTCTCTGTGAGTTCAGGGCTAGTGTGGTCTACCTAGTGAATTCCAGGTCAGGCCTAAGGAGACCATCTATCTATAGCTGTCTGTCTGTCGTCTGTCTTAGTGTTTCATTGCTGTAAAGAGATCATGTCCACAAGTTTCATAAAGAAAAGAAAACGTTTCATTGGGGCTAGCTTACATTTTCAGAGGTTTAGTCCATTATCATAGTGGGAAGCATGACAGCATGCAGACACACGTGGTTCTGGAGAGGTATCTGAGAGTTCTATGTCTGGATCCATAGGCAGCAGGAAGGAGAGTGAGCCGCTGGGCCTGGCTTGAGCTTCTGAGACCTCAAGGCCCACAGCCCACTCACTCCAACAAGGACACACCTCCAATAAACCACTCCCTATTAGTCTATGGGTGCCATTTTCATTCATACCAGCACACTACCTACCTACCTACACACACACACACACCCTAATTAGAATCATGTGTCATTGATGGACATTCTGACAACTATGCCACAAAGCATACATAAAATCAGTGTACCTGAACAATCATTATTCATTTATGTCTAGATTGTTACAGAAAACTATTTTGCCAGAGGGGTGGGGTTTGGGCCAAAGCAAGTACCAAGGGGCTGGTAGGTGAGCTGTCACTGTGGCATCCTCTTCTGAGGCACTGCCCAGCGCTGGAGGAGGAGTGTCTACCGTGTCTGCAAGCAGCAGAAACCTGTTTAGGCCGGTGTGCTGGTTAATATTGTCAGATTGTCAGTATCTGGAGTTTCCGCTGGGCCTGTCTGTGAAGGAATTTGTAGACTGGGTTAATGTAGGTAAGAAGACCCATAAGTATGAGTGGTGCCAACTGGTGGAGTCCTGGGATACGTTCAGAAGGAGAGGCAAGCTGATTACCAGCTTCCATCTCTGTCTGCTTTGTAACTGTGGAGACAATGTAGCCCGCAGCCTCAAGCTCAAGCTCCCGCCACCATGCCTTCCTTTCTGCATGATGGACTCTCAAACAGTGAGCAAAAAACAGACCTCCCTTCCTTACATAGTTCTGTCAAGCATTTTCTCACAGCGTAAAGAAAGCAACTTATATAGCTGTGTTAAGGGAATTCATTCCACCGCTGGAGGGCCAGTTCCCCCGTCCTGTCTAATTCTTTCTGGAGCATGACATAGAAGCTTCCTGGCGGATGTGATAATGTCACCAGTTGTTGGGACAGCTCTCCTATCCCACTGAGGTGACTGTTCACAGTGAGGTCACCCAGCAGGTAAGTGGTTGCCGTGTATCCGCCAAGGCCCTGAGAAGTTCTTATTCTCCCAGTCTGTTCTGTGTGCTGTTCTGTTCTGTGCTGCTGGGCAAACTGAGTGGATCGGAGTGGGCTGCACTGGGGAAGAGCCTCTCTTGGAATCTGACGTGCTGTGCCCACCCTCGCTTCATGAGCTTGAGAAAGCACCCTTCCTCCTGGGTCTCAGCTCCCTTCCCTTGAGAACTTGGGACCTCAGTGTAACAGTAGTGTCTTCTGAGCTGGATGTCCTGAGGACATGCAGGAGATGGCGAATCCTAGCCCTGGCCAGTGCTGGCTGCTCAGAAAGAGATGGTTGATGGGCTCGGGTGATAGCTCAATAGAGAAGTGTTTGCCATTTAAGCACGAGGACCTGAGTTGGGGCCCCAGAACCATGTGAAAGTCTGGGTGTGGTAGTATACACCTGCAATCCTAGCACTTGGGAAACAGAGGCAGGGGCTCTTTGGGGTTTGTGGGCCAGCTGGCCTCTCTAAATTAGCTGTGTTCAGTGAGAGATCTTGTCTCAAACAAACAACAAATAAATGAACACACAAATGTGCGAGAAGACACCTGATACTGTCTTTGGCCTCCACACGTACTGGCACACCCACAAACAGGTGTGCGTGAATAACACACACCTGAGAACCTGAGGGAGAAAGAAAGAGAAAGCTTATGTCACATTCTGGCCTCTCCCAGGACAGACTCCTCCAGCAGGGGGTTCTGTCCCATGGTAAACCAGGATTTACCACAAACTTTGCTTCAGGGAAGCACTGGCCTGGGATGGCTAATTCCAGGCCAGTGCTTCTCTGATGAGCAAGCTACCCTGAACTAGAATGCCTGGATGAAGAGGAAGACCCTGTCTACCACCCCCAACCCTTCAGTTCCATGAAAACATCCTCAAATATGAATGGTCTCAGAGGAGGGAGAGTGAAAGGAGTCTTACAGTTTTTGTTTTTATTTTTCGAAATAGGCTTTCTCTGTGTAGCCTTGGCTGTCCTGGAACTCACTCTGTACACCAGGCTGGTCTAGAACTCACAGAGATCTGCCTGCCTCTGCCTTCCAAGTGCTGAGGTCAAAGGCCTGCACCACCACCTCTCGTTCTGACAGTTCTTGTGAAAAGCAAATTGTTGTTTTCATTGTGAATGGCCACAGAAGTAATTTCTAGACTCTTGTCTTGAAATCATAGTTTATCTGTAGACAACTTTCTTTCCTTGTTCGCCCAAGGTCTAGTGCAGCACTCAGAATAATGACTTCAAAGTTCCTACATCCCAGCGCTGCAATTAGAACAAGGCCTTGCTTGACCTCTGTTTAACACGGTGCCTGGCCTCTATGAAGGCTGCTGGCTATGCCAGGGGCTTCAGCCACTTCAGATGTGTCATCTGCCATCATCCCATAGCAAACCCGGGAGGAAGGTCCCATTCTCTCCACTTTATTCACTGTATCTCAGAGAAGGTAAGTGGCTTGCCCGAGGTCACACAGCTTGCAGGTGTCCTTGCTTGGATTTGAGCTTAGCACTGGCTGCATTCAGAGCCTTAGGGTCTAACTGTAGTTTCTGCATTCTCCAAGGGAATCAAGTCCTGCTCTGGGAGCTACAGGTCAAGGTGGCCACATTGTGACAGTCTTCTAAGAGCAAGAGAAACCGTGACCTGTAGGTCTAACTCAGCAAGCCACTTGCTGGTGCTCTGCCGATTTCAAGGGTCTGGTCTGGCCCGGCCTGAAGAGGCCTTGAGTGTTCTCCAGTGAGGAGTGGTTGACTGAGTAAGATGTGTTGCAGTGGGGTCTAGAGGCTTAGCTCCGAAGTTAAGAACACATGTTGATTTGCAGATGAGCAGGTTTGGGTCCCCCGACTCATATTGGGTGGCCTTCAGCTGCCAGCAATGGCAGATCCGGAACTGATGTCCAGTTCTGGCCACTTCAGACACCTTCGTGCTAGGGCTGCACACACGGACGCGAGCACACCATAGTCCACCTTTACAGGGCTACATTCACAGTGTTAATAGGAGAAGCCCTTAGTCCCCGGAGAAGGGCACAGTTTGAATGCATTTTCAAGCTGGGACACCCCTTTCCACACTAATAATTGATAGACTACTCTCAAATTGTTCTTATTTGTTCATTAACGTAAGTCCCCTGAGGGCTCACTAGGCAACACTTTATTAGCCTGGATGAGGTAATATATTTTAAAGTAATAAAACGACATTATTTTAAAATTATTTTTTAATGTGGACTTTCCAGCCACTGACTGCCCCCTCTGATAAGTCTGAATTAGTGAGTTTTAATTGTGTGTAAAAAAGCAATAAAATCATCATTACAAAAATGATGGGGTGTTTCATTCACAGCAGGCACCAAGGAACTGATTCTGCTCTGCCTCCCTGAGCCCACACAGTGGGCACTGCACACCCTCGTCACAGGGCCAGTGGGCTCATCTGGGCCCTCACCCAGAGCCCATGCTTGTGAGTGTTGTTGTGAGGTTAAAGGTCAGGTTTAGCATCTCCAAGATCACACTCGGTAATATCCACTGGACCCAGCCAGATATGAACAAAATGTGGTGATGAGTGTGAATTTTTTCTTTCATGTACAAGTATGTGTAATATGCATGCTGGGCATGTATACATGTGTTTCCCACGTCTGTAGGTACATGTGTGTGGCTGCTGGAGACTGAAGTGTCTTCCTTGACTCCTCTACTTTATTCACGGAGGCAGGGCCTGTCAGTTGAGCCCAGAGCTCTCCAACAGGGCTTTTACTTAGCTACCTAGCTCTCTCCTCCATCCCCTGCCTTGTAAGTACTGGAGTTACATGGCCACTCCTGCCTGGCTTCTACATGGGCACAGGAGTTGATTCACCCACTGAGCCAGCTCCCCAGTCCTGATGGGTTAGACTGATCTACCATCCCACAGGATCCACAGTCACCTGGGGAACACTCTTCTGGGCATTTCTGGGATGATTATACTAGATAACTTGAGGTTCAAGGACTCCTTCCAACTAGGGCGGTGCCACTTCGGGGACTGGTGGCCTAGACTAAAGAAAAAAGACAGTGAGCTAAACAGCAACGTTGTATCAGGTCTGTTTGGATAGTGTGACCAGCTGCCTCAAGCTCCTGCCACCATGTCTTCCCTTATGCAGTGGACTGCACCCTCAAATCGTGAGCCAGACCCCCCCTTTTCCCTTATGTTGCTTTTGTCGGGTGTCAAAGCAGAAAGATAAGTAACCAATCCACCTGGCCAGGCCCAGAAGACCCGGGTCCACAGACACATGACTACAAAAAACAGAAGCGTGCGTGACACACGCAGGACTTTTCATGGTCTTGTGCGGCGTCCTTGGGCCAAGTGGTGCAAGCATGTGCTCATTGGACACACAAGGCTCATGAGAAGGAGTGTGGTGGCCACTTTCACGTGTTGACTTGCACACGCTGTGGTGACTGTTGGCTTAGTGAGACACCAGCCAAGGTGTCATAGTCAAAGCACTTTATGGCCAGGACTAATGTTTAAATCAGTCAAGCCCATTGCTTGTTTCTGTGTAGGTGGGCCTCACCCTAGCAGCTGAAGGCCAGAAGAGTGAGGCTGAGGTCTCTTAAAGAAGAGAGCCGTCTCCAGTCCACAGCACAGAAATCCATTGTGTTTCTAGGCTGACACTGTGAATTTGAACTAGACACCACCGTCTACAGCAGGGATACCCCACCCTTTGGCTTCTCTGGTACATACAGGTTGATGGAAAGTTGTCTTGAGCTACACTTAAATCCAGGGATGTACTACCCAGGGCCCAGGCATTGCTGGCCCATGCCTGTGCATGGCAGCAGGCACAATGACATCATCTACAAAGTTTGTGCTTGCAAATCATGCACTCAAGTCACGAAAATTGCACTAGGACCCATCCCATATTATCTTAAGTAAGTTTAAAATTTTGTCTTGGGCCAAATCCCTGATATCCTGGCTTTCACATGCTGTCAGGTCAGTTAGATTCTCCTGTCCATATTATCTCTTCCCAAAAGATATAGCCTGTGGCCTGTTCTGCTGACACTGTGGAGCCAGTTCACAACAGTCTCCCCTCCTCCCTCTCTGCCTCCTTCTTTCTTGACATATCACATCTCCACAGGCATGCAAGCAGGCAATGCACATACACATACAAGCATGCATAAATGTACACATGCGCACATACACACATGCATGTATGCACACACGCGCATCCCACCCCCACACCTTTATGTCTGGCTCTCCATATCTAGCCACACATTTCTAGCTGTTTTACTTCTTCTGGATACTGTAACCACTGGAGGCCCTGACTAGGGCAGGCCTAGGGAGGCTATTTTCCTGGTGAGTAGTGCTGACTTTGAGCTCTAAGTCGGGGACACCGGAAGCAGCCTCTGCAGAGAGACAGCCCATGATGGAAAGGGGCCTGTCTAACCACCAGCTCTTTTCTGAGACAGGGCCTCACTAGGCAGTCCAGATGGCAGGAACTTGAGATCCTCCTGCCTCAGCTTCCTGGGGGTGGGATTACCAACGTGCACCACCAGGCTGGCTCACCAGAGGTTTTCATCGCTAACAACCATTCCTTGTGGTTGTCTTGCAGCAAGGCACGCCCTTCTGCATTCTGACCCTCCCGGGACAGAGGTATCATTCTTTTTCTGGATCCTCTTGGGAAATGGATGGAAGGGCTGCTGCAAACTGGAACGACCTAGCAGGGTACAGGTAAGATGTCCCAGTCTCCCCTGCCAGCCTGGTGCCATCCTCAGGCTGTGGTGCAGGGATGTCAAACAGTAGAGGGCACCAGAGGCCTGTTTTGGTGGCATCAGGCATGTGTGGGTGAAGGTGGTGCTGTTCTGTGGGAGGTGGTACTCAGTGGTAAGCAGGGAGAGCTCAGGACTGCTGTGTGTCACTGCCGTTACGGTAAGTGGCCGTTTGAGGCTGACTTACCTCCAGTGGGCTGCAGAGAGCACCCAGGACCAGGATGTGGGGGTGTGGGTCACCATGGCTTCTCAAGAGTGGGTCTTACATGAGAAGCTGCTCTCTGGCTTGGACAGCTCTGCATTTCACTGCCACGTGTCAAGCCTGGAAGGGCAAACTAGCAGTCTCGACAAAGTGGAACAGGGCACAGCGTGCCAACAGTCAGGCTGCCTGGCACAGAGGGATGAGCGCCGCCCCCCGGCTGCTTCTCTCCAGTTTCACCATCTCACTTCTGCCCACTTACTGCCCTGCTTCCACCTCTGCACAATGTTCTGGTTTCGGAAGGAAGGAAAGGACAGAGGCTGGAGAGGGCGGCGACTGACAGTAACAGTTTTCATGGACAGATGCTGCTGGGGGTGGGCAATGTGGGGTTGGGAGCTTTATCTGTGCAGTGCTTTGAATGGGCACTCCGGCAGCCATGTGTGCTCTGCTGAGCCATCTCTCCAAGAGCTTCAGTTTCCCTCTCTGTAAAAAGGGGCTTAAGGTCGGCGGCCATGGACTCCCTTCTGGTCCTTACACCTCAAGGTCCACTTGCTGAGAGTCAGGAGCAGGGAGGTACTTTGGCCTTGGGGAAGAGAAGGGAAGAAGAGGAAGGGGTGAGCTAGGGAAATGGACTCTGAGAGTCATTAGGAGTCGTCTCAGCACCAGTACTGCGTGATTTCCGTTAGCACTGGCATGTGCTCAGTATTGACACTCCTCCAGATCGCGCCAGACCAAGGTCAGGTGAAACCCATCACCTCTAGCCCTACTTGGCTCTCTAGTGAGAGAGGTTGTCAATGACACCAATTTTTCCACACTCTCTACCTGCCCTCTGTAGGTCACTGTCCTTCACCTGCTGCCTGTGGTCCCTCCCACATGAGCAGAAGGTCTGTCCTCCAGAACGCTGGGCACGATCTGCAGGCAGCCACCTAGGGATGGGTGGGAGTGGGGGACTGCTCCTTGGCACTTGGCTGAGCAGTGAGTGGGGTGCTTCTGTATGGAATGACCTTGTCACTCTTGCTCTGGGGTGGCCAACTCCCAAGGCTCCAACTTTTCCTTAAGGCTGCTCCTGGTGGGACTGGCTGGAGAGGCAGAAGTCTTATTCAGTCCGTCAGTCTGTCTACCTGGGCTCATGGTCCTGGATGCCTGGGGATGTAGTAGAGAGGATTACTTCTTGGATGCCTCAGCACTCCCAGTACTCCACCCTGGAGACCCAGAGCTCAGCAGGGTACACAGAGCTAACCCCCCACTGTTGGTCCTCATGAAAGCCCCTGAGACAGGACGCTGGTGTTTTCCTCCACTTGCCTCGTTGGAGCCATCTTTCAGTCCTCATGAAGTGTCTGGTAACAGTGTCAGGCCCACTCTGCATCTCCTTATTTATATAGGCTCATCAGGGTGCATGGCCATGGGGGATGAGACGTAATGGAGATGAACTGAATGTGGTCCCTGTGGGGCTGGGAAGTGGTAGGCATAAAACTTGGAAGTAAGTGGCTTGCCGTGGCTCTAATGGAGCCTTTGGAAAGGGCCTGGTCCTGCCTGGGAGTGGGGCGGGGTTTGGGGCCTGGGGGCTGGAACCTGGCCTCTGTGAGTTAGAGCTGATCACCTCCTCCCCCACCCCCCCAGGAGTGCCAGGTCTCCCTGTTCCCAACTCATACAGCTGGTTTTTTGAAGCCACTCATCAGAATGGGGGAGGGGAGGAGCAGGCAAGCGCTAGGTGCTCAGCAAAGATTCATGTAGCACCCCACCGGGTCTGTAGTGCGAGGTTTTCCTTGTGGAGGACTAAGCAAACCACCTGCCTTGTCCCTGTGACAAGCCAAAGTTTGTCACTGAGGTTCCCTCTGCGGTACAAGTGAATTTACTGAGCTCTCACTTCCAGAGCATGGGTGGGGTTGACTGACCAGACTGTGGGTGGCCCCAAAGTAGCTGCTCTGCAAACTCTCCACCCAGCGTGC
This sequence comes from Pachyuromys duprasi, assembly GCA_028658305.1. NCBI lineage: Eukaryota > Metazoa > Chordata > Mammalia > Rodentia > Muridae > Pachyuromys > Pachyuromys duprasi. The sequence goes on along the minus strand of CM053747.1, from coordinate 50,953,457 downwards.
ATGGTAGCTTCCCCAAAGCTGCCTGTGTGGAGCACCTCTTCCTTACTCTAGAGCCCGGGGTAAGCATGGGGTGGGGGACCGCATACAATGCAGAGGCAGGACTCTCCCCACTCACTCCCAGGAGGGCCTGTCGGTAGTGAACAAGCCTGGCCACTGGGGTCTCTTTTGCAAGCAGGCTCAGCTGAACTCCTGAACTCCTGGACTCGAAGGATAATGCTGTTCAATGGGGCTTCAGGAGTAAAAAAAAAAAAAAAAAAAAAAAAATCACATCTATTCATTGTGCGTGCATGTACACCCGTGCACACATGTCAGCCACAAGGCCCATACAGGGGTCAGAGGAAGCTTTTGGGAGTCAGTTCTCCTCTCATCATGAGGGTTCTGGGGACTGGTCTCAGGTTGCCAGGCGCCTCTGCTCACGGAACCATCTGTCTGACATGAAACTTCTGTTTTTAAGGTAGATTTTGTGTCTCACCTCTTCCATCTCTCTCCACTCACAGAGTCAGAATGAGAGAAGCAACGGATGGGGGTTTCCAGTTCTTTTGTGAACCTGGAAATTATGACCCTACTGGGAAAGGTGTGAGACCCATTTGGAGTGGCATGGATTCTCACTGGCTGGTGGGAATTCCTTTTCCCCCTCAGGGGTTTTCCTGCACTCCCAGCCTCACTAGTGGGCTCCAGGCCTCTATGCTACAGAGGCAAACACCCCTGCTGTCAGGGCTGGGCAGCCTGGCACTCTAGCTGAAGGCAGTAGTGACCAGGCAGGAGGTTGGAAAGAGGGTTGCCTATTCCAGCCATCTCTCTGAACTCAGTTTCCCTGTCTCCAAAGCAGGGTTTTCATTATTACACTCACAGAGGTATCACAAGGATCAGGTGGGATGGTGTATTCAAAGGTGGAGGTGGATGGAACTTCCCTTGTCCATTTATCCACGTTCCTTTGACAGAGAGTGACAAAGCATTCTCCAGGCGCTGGGGTCGCACCTTGCTAAGTGTTCAGAGCAAAGCAGTGGAACAGAGCTTTATAACAAGAGCCCACCTTTGACTCCCTCCTTCCTGCCTCACATTCTGCAGGGGAAGAGAAGGATGGATGCAGGCGGGTCAGCAGATATCAGTGCCATTTTAGGAGGATGCCACCGGATCTGAGGTTAGACTCTGGGATGCTTGGGATTTCCCCTTCTGTTTTGGGGCAAGGGGTGCAGAGGTGGCCTCCTCTGTTATCTGTTAGTGGCACAGGGGCTGTTGATTTAGGCAAATGTCAGAGTAGAAGTGCAGGGGGGACATAGAGCAACTGTGGCAGACTGTCAACAGGACAGCAAAAGGTCCCTGTTTACGGAAATGAAGGACCTGGGTTTATCTCGGGGGATGAGATTACTTTTGATGAGACTCAACTTCCCCACCTGTGAGGTAAGGCTCATTGCCTGCTGGTGTACCTGAAGACAGCATGGAACCTCTGACTGGGTCGATGAGGTCTAGCAGGTGCCTAGCTGTTCGCCCTCCCTCATCCTCTGTGACTGAGTACTAGGCTAAGCCGCTTCCAACCTCTCCAGACAGTGCCACCAGCTGGAACCAGGAAAGGTGTCTGCGAAAGCTTTGCTTTTAAAAGAGCCAGAAGGACGTGGAGAGAGGGAGGAGGAGCCTAGGAGCCAGTTTCACCCCAATTCCTGCTGACTTTGAGCTTTTTATTCCTTCCCAGAAAGACCTGGGGACTCAGTGTAGTTCACTCACTAACTGTCCCCACATCCTCCAACGCCATCATGACGGTTGTTGAGGACTCCTCTGGCCCTGAGCCTGGCTGCGGAATGAAAACTAGCCTTGCTCTATCTATTACAGAAAGACTAGCCCTCTTTGCTTTGCACTGGGAACTTTACCACCAGTCAAGGAACATGAACACACCCGGCAGTAACACACCAACCAGCCAAGAAGGGAAGAGTTAAGTTCCCAGAAACCTCTGCTCTCTGACGCCTTAGCCTCTGGCACTTGGATGCCCTCCTGGACTCTGCCTCAGCTGTGCTATTTTTCATCTGTTCTGTCTTCGCCTCTGTAGTTTCAGGGGAATTCTGGGTAGGTTAGTTACTTTCCTGGTTACCTATACTGATACCCAACAGAAATAACTTCAGGGAAGAATTTATTTTGGCTCATGTTTCCAGGAGCGATTCCCAGCACTCCACACATCTCAGTAGGTCAGAAAGCAGAGAGGTCAGGCCACACCCAGAGTGGATATCCCCGTCTGCTCTCCAGAAAGCTACTTCCTCAGCTAGGCCCTACCTGGTAAAGCTGCTTCACCTCCCCCTCTTAGTGCCACCAATGGGGGACCAAGCAGTTAGATGTTTACCTGTGGGGGACAGTTCATATTAAAACCACAACAGTGGCCTCAATAGACTCTTCCCGGCCCTGGGGCCTTTGATACCTCATGACCATCTGCTTTTCTAGTTCTATGCTGGACTGTGGGCTCTCTGAAGGGAGGGGGGACTGTGTGTCCATGCTGCCTGTGTCCTCAAGGCTATCTTCAGCCTGGTTCACAGCAGGAGCACAGAGTGTCTTAGCTGCAGGCCAGAGCTAAATGGTGTTAGAAGACCACCCAGAGAGGTCTGGGTCACTGGCTCTCAGCACCTCCCGGTGTGTCTGTGGTGTCCACTGATCATCCGTGTGCTGCTCACACTCACGATGGATGACATACTCACATTGGACTTCCTGCTCATCCTTCTGAAGACCCTGGGGTGGGGGTTCTGTGATATATCTACGCACTGTGCTCCATAGCTGGTCTCCTTTCAGATTTAAGTGAGGATGGTTAGCCAACAAAGATTGTTATCCTGTCATAAGGAACCCAGGAGGTTCTGGGTCTCTGATTTGCAAAGCACTGGAGTAGGAGGAAGCCTGTGTCTAGTCTGATAGACCACAGGTGTCCCAATGGTGGCCCTGTTAAGTAATCTCAACAGCTTTGGGCACTGTGGAGGAACAAGGTGGGCACTGTTCAAGAGAAGGGTCCCACACAGATGTTCCCCACCTACCAACAGGCATCTCCGCAGAGGTCTGTGAGGAAAGGACATAGACCAGTGGTTCTCAGCCTGTGGGTCTTGACCCCTCTGGGGGTCAAATGATCCTTTCACAGGGGTCACCTAAGACTATTAGAAAATACACATATTTACATTGCAATTCATAACAGGAGCAAAATTACAGCTATGAAGTTGAAATGAAAAATACTTTCATGGGGGTTGGAGAGATGGCTCACCAGTTAAGAGCACTGCTCTTTCAGAGGTCCTGAGTTCAAGTCTCAGCAACCACATGGCATCTCCTCACAACCATCTATACTGGGATCTGATGCCCTCTTCTGGCATGCAGGTATACATGCAGATAAACCACTCTCATACACTAAGAAAATATATCTTAAAAAAAAAAAAAACAACAGAAAATAATTTTGTGGTTGGGGGTCACCATGACACGAGGAGCTGTTTTAAAGAGTTGCAGCATTATGAAGGTAGAGAACCGCTAACGTAGGTGCTATTGAGTCCCTGTTTCACAGACTGAGCTTGACAAATTTAATGGCTCATAAATGATTTCAGGGTCCATTTCCTGCTGCCATTTGTAAATTGGCTGAGGTCAAACAATTCTTGAAGTTCAAGATTTCTGCTGTGTGTGTGTGTGTGGTGTGTTGCTGGGCACTTCACCTCAGCAAAGCCTGACATGTCCAACTTTTTGATGTCATAGCTTGATGTCATCCACAAAGCTCATGATCAAGAAATTCACAATCAAGTAACAAAGCCGGAGCAAATAAAAACAAACAAATGAAACATACCCTAACTTTCTAGTAAGTTTATGGATCTTATGCCAGTTTGCATTTATAGCTTTCCTTGGCTGATCTTTGGCTGTTGAGTGTCCAAACCTCACCTCAGAAGTGACTAACAGAAAGCCAGCTCCTGGGGCTCATGTGTGCTTGTGTGAGCGAGTGTGTGTGTGTGTGTGTGTGTGTCTGTGTGTGTGTGAATGTGTGAATGAGGACAGTGGCTTAACCTGAAAATAGAAACTTGGAGTTGCTTAAAGTGATTAGTTGTGTTTGGTTGTATTGAATGGAAAAACTTGTCTGCTATATTAGCAAATTGAGGGATCCACAAAACTCTTGAGACCAATTCTTTGGAAATATTCTAGGGAACTATATACATGATACAAACCCCCCAAAACAACTAAAATATCCATTAATAGGAATATGAATACCATAGGAGCCATAATGATGCCATATATTAAAATAATTACTAATGGTAATATGTGCTAATGTATTGTGTTTTATTGTGGTTGTTGGAAAGAGCGTAATTTAATAAGTAAAAATCACTGAGTGCAGAGACGTTTTAGTGTAAATTCATTCATGTAAGTTTTTAAAAAGCTTCTGCACATGGCTGGGCTGTAGCTGGGTTGGTTGCTATAGTCAACACTACATAACTGTATGTGGTGGCACATGTCTGTCAACCCAGAATTCAGGAAGTGAAGGCAGGAAGTCCAGACTTTCAAGGGTCATCCTTGGCTGTATAGTGAGTTCAAGACTGTTCCAGGCTACGTGAGAACCTTCCTCAAAAAAAAAAAAAAAGAGGATTTTGCATATATTTCCCAAAGAGGGAGGATGCCTAGAAATCTGTTAGTGGGTTCACTCATAATCTTCACCCCTGAGCCTCAGTTTTCTTACGCACATAGAGAACCTCATAACCTGTGTCCCTCATGTGGTGATGCTCCCATGGCATCTCCTAAGGGCAGGGCCCTGACTGAGCCAGAGCGCCCCCAGGAAAGCAAGTTACCAGTGTTAGCAGCGGCCCCCGGCTGTGCAGGAAGGTTGAGGGCCTCAAGGACGGGCCACATCTGCATCTACTCGTCAGATGGAAGGAATGGTCTCTCCCTTGTGAGCTTCAGCTTCCTGCATGTTTGCAGCAATGGAGACCTCAGCACAGGCCCTGACTGGAGCTCCTGAGTTACATTGTAAGACTCTGATAGCTGACTGGGGGTGGGAAGGAGCCTTGCAGTGCCAAGCTGTCATCTCTGGACTTCTCAGGCTTCCTGCTTGTGCTCCTGCTGCCTAAGTTCAGATGTCTTTCCAGAGAGGCAGCAGGAGAGGCCTGCTTCCCTGGAGTGCCCCTGTCTTCCAGGCTCTGCACACTCTATTGACTGCCGAATTGCCTTCCAGGAGTCAAGCCTAGACACCCCAAATCAATTTGCTAAAAGCCAATTTCCCAAATGATCAATTCGTTGAATGACTAATTTGCCATGGGTTGAGGGTTCGTTCTCTTTTTACATTGCAGTTCCCCAGCGACTATGCACAGATCTGGCATTGGGATTCTGTAGAGTGCCGTTCTCCATTCCGTATTTCATATTGCAAGGGCAAGTGTGCCTCATCCCCCAGGCTGCCCGGCCCTGCCTCTGCTCGACCTGGGAGGAGAGGTTCCCTCCAAATGCAGTTCCTGTCTTCTATGTTTTCTTACAAATTTGATTCCATGCTGGTCTTTGAATATCAGTGATAATTGCAGATTCTTGATGGAAGGAGGTACAGGCCTAACTAGTGACAGGGCTCAAGACTGTGCATAGGGTCAATAGAAGAAATGAAAATGATACATCTTTGAATAGCTGGGTTTATGATCTAGGCCACATACATGTGTATATATATATATATCCATCCCTATATCTATATACACATTATAACTGCTTGATATCAGTATGTATATGTGTATACGTATACATGTATGTGTATGATGTATTTGTATATGTGTGTGTGTATATATATGTATATGTTATGTGTGGTGGTTTGAATGGGAATAGCCATGATAGGCTCATGTATTTGAATGCTTGGTCCACTCTTAGTAGAACTGTCTGGGAAGGATTAGAAGGTGCGGCCTTGTTGGAGGAGGTATGTCACTGGGGTTGGGCTGCGAGGTTCAAAACTTGTGCCATTCCTGGGTGGTTCTCTCTCTTTGCCTCCTGCTGTGGATCAGGTGTAACACTCAGTTACTGTTCCAGTGCCATGCCTATCTGCTGCCATGCTGCCATGACGATCATGGGCTTTAGTCCTGGGAACTGGGAACCTCCTCTATAAGTTGCCTCAGTTATAGTGTTTTGTCACATAAATAGAAAAGTAACTAAGATATATGTATGATTTCCTATACATGTGCATATATATATATATATATATATGTGCATGTATCTAATGTTTTGAGATAAGGTCTAATATGGCTCAGACTAGCCTCAAACTTTATACATAGCTAAGATGACCTTGAACTTCTGATGCTCACGCCTCCATCTCCTGAGGGCTGGGGTTACAGGTGTGTCGCTGGGGGACAGGTTCTATCCCAGGGCTTTGTGCATGCCTACAATTGCCCACAATCGCTCTACCAACTGAACTACATGTCCCATCCTTTGTAATCATATCCTTACTTATTATCATTTACCCTTAGGTTGTAATGGAAACTGGAATACGGAACATTTCTAATTGAGAGGTCTGTATTAACTAGCAGGCGGACACTGTAGCACTATACTGCGCACCCAGCTTATCAGGAAGAGAAGTTTACTTGGCTTATGGTTTTATAGGTTTCTTTGTACACTTGGTAGTTCAGGTTGCATTGAGCCTGTGCTGAATAGATTGGCATGTGCCAGAACTTTCTGTTTACTCACACTATCCAGGAAGCATTAAGAAAGGAAGAGGAGGAGACCAGTGTCCCACAAATATCTTGGAAGCTACTTATTCAGTGACTGCTTTCCTTCCACTCGGCACACCTCTCAAAGACTCTGCCTCCTTCCAGTAGTGTGATAGGCTGGGGGCCTTTGGAGGACATTTATACAAAGCCTAGCAAGAGTAAACCCTTTATTCAATTACCCGCTAAGTTTTAGACTCTGAGGTTAGTGAGAACCACCTGTAAAAACTCGCAGCCAGCAGCTTAAATATTGCACTATGGGAAAGGATCAATGATTCTAGCCACCGATTTTCCTGTGTCTACTGTTTATCACTCTCTCTCCCCCTTCATCTATAGCAGGCAATTCAAGGAAAAGCAGGCGCATCCCACGTGGTTCCGTGATGCCATCTTGTTTGTCATCAGCTTTTCCTCCTAGTTACTCTCAGATCTGTTTGTAGCTATCCATATGATGTCTCTTTTGAAGGTCACCTCACTATCTTTCTTGTCTTTTTTCTGGGGGCAGTGGAACCTTGAACAGAAAACTGTGCAGATAAGTTTGGGGCAAATTAGTTCTCTGTGTGTGTTTGTTTGTATACACACATGTTTATGGATACACATGGAAAGGCTAGCCAGGTGTCTTCCTCTATTGCTTTCCACTTTGTTTTGGGGCAGAGTCTCTCACTGAACCTGGAACTTACTGACTGAGCGGGGCTGACTAATTTAGCAAGTCCCAGGCATCCTCTTGACTCTGCTTCCGTAGTGCTGAGGTTACAGGCGTGTGCCTCTGCAACTGCCTGTTTGTTTGCTTAATGTGGGTTCTGAGGATTGAACTCAGGTCCTCACGCTTGTATAGTGAGCGCTTTGCTGACTGAGTCATCTTCCCAACTTAGCTCATTTTACTGCACCTCAGTATCTTTCTCTGAAGAGCATGGCTGAAGATATCCACCCATTGTGGTCACAATCACTCGCAGAGTGGTAGAAATGGAGGGTAAATCTGACTTGAATCTGCTCTAGGGGCTTGCAAGAACTTGTCTCTGTGCGCATCATCGTTCATGAGAGACAGTACCTTGGCCAACTTCTAGAGCACAGACCTCTGTTGCGGAGACTCCTTTGGGTTCTTTACCTGCCTCATCTTCCTGGCAGGAAGCTCTGTTTCTGCTGCAACCTCCCCTCCGGCTCCTCTAACCTGTAGGACTCTAAGCTCTAACTACACTATTTCCAGACTACTGGAATGTTCCTCATTACCTCTTGTCTTGGAGCAAGCTGTTCCTACTTTTCAGTTTCCCTGCTACAGGCCATTTCTAGGTCTCCACTAAAATTTTTTTTCCCCTGTAAGCTTTAATGTCCTTCCCACAGGCAACGCCCTACCCCAGAACCTGCACAGATAATTCTATTTTCAAACTTGATGTTTGTTTATTTTTTATTCACATGTTCATGGGCTCACTCAATGCCATGGTGTGCATGTAGAGTCAGTGTGGACTCAGTTCTCTTCTTCTACTGTCCTAGGGATGGGACTCAGGTTGTCGCTCAGGGTGAGGTGTCCTTGTGTTCTCAGCCGTATTTCCAGCCTCCTCAAAAGTCGACTCTAACAACAATGAACTTGTGCTTGGTCGAGGCCTGCCCTGTTCCTGTTGTGTGATCTGATGAGGGGCTGTGTCTATCCTGTTTGCTGTGGCACGCTAACATTCAGCAGGGTGCCCAACATCAGAGGGTCCTCAGGAACCACCAGTGAGTGGGTAGGGAATGTCTGAGAGTGGCTGAGAGTCCACTATGGTGCAACAGTTATTTCTCTCCTTGGCTCATTGATTCATCTCTCTGCCTCTGCTCTAGGGGCTGTGCTCAGTCGATCTGTAAATACTACATGGGGTTTACAGAGGGCAGCCTGAGTGACAGAGTGTGAGATCTGTAGTTCTTGGAGCAGGAGACAGCTCTGGGGCTGGGTAACTTGTTGGGGGGGGGGGTACTAACAGGAAGACTAGGCCTGTTCTGCCAGCAGTCCTATGGACCATGTCTATCCCTCTGCACTCAGGATTGTGAGTGGCTTAGGACCCAGCCCCGTGAGTGAGCAAGCACCTTCTTTGGAGGTCTGCTCAGTTTGGGTCAACCTCGGCTAATTTCTGCCAGGGTGCCTCAGGTTGGGGTTGGGCCTCACCTGCCTGATGAGGCACCTGGGTGAGGGCACACTGGGCTGGCATGGGTTCCCGCTCTGCTGCTTCAGCCTCCCACAGGGCCCTGTCCTGTTTAGCCTTGGCCTGGCCTGAGTTTACACAGGAGGCAGCTGGCAATACTGCCTTACTCTGCAGGCCTGGGGAGGCAGTTTTGGTTTCTTTCTTCAAGACTTCTGCTGTCATAGAGAACCTGACGGACAGCACATGGACTGGATGTTCTCTCCTTGGAAGTGTTTTACAGGGCTGGAGAATGCTGGGGACAATGGCAAGCTGGTTCAACATGACGTTTGCAAGACAGGGAGCTGAGGACAGAAGTAAAGGCTGTTGCCCTGACCCACCCGTCATGCTTCTCAAGGCTAGTCTTCAGAGTGGAATGCTGAATGGCAGTGTCACAAGCCATGTCCATTTATCCACATGGGGCTCTGTGACAAGCAGCTGACAGTTGGGCCCCAGGAAACTAGGAAGCAGGACAGAAGCACGAGGTGGGAAAGCTTGGGTGGGCTGGGAACCACCTCTCTCCTACCACATTGGCCCCTGATGTCCTATGTGCACCTCAGGGTCTCCTGTGGAACTGTAGCTCTGTCCTTGCATACCACTGGCTGGGAGAGCCATAAGGGCTCCACCACAAGACAGAGGTTAGGATGCCCGGTGGTGGGGTATTTGTGTGGTTCTTAAACTCCTCCGTCACAATTCATAAATCACACTCCTCGGCTCCACTGTGACTGAATTTGGAGATGGGGATACTAAAGAAATAATTAAAATTAAGTGAGGTCATCAGGATGGGGCCTGATCTGATGGGATTAAGCTCCTCATAAGAGAGACACAAGAGATCAATCAACCATTCAACTGATTTCTGCTCTCTCTCAATCAACCAATCTATTTCCGTTCTCTCGCTCTCCAAATTCTTTATTTTTGTGTGTGTGCAGGTGTTGACTGTTTGTATGTGTGCACAAGGCTCAGTGTCCAGTATAATCCCTCAGGTGCTATTTACCTTGTAGTTTTGAGACAGTTTCTCACTGGCCTGGAACTCACACTAGCTGGCCAATGAACCCTGAGGACATACCTCTCTCTGCCTTCCCAGGGCTGAGAGTGTAAATGCTCACCAAGAAGCGTGTGAGTGTGTGTGTGTGTTGTGCTGAGGCTTGAGCTCAGACCCTTGCCTTGACACCTCATGTCTCAGCCCTCTCCATATGTTCTTGCATAGAGGAACCTGAACATACACAAAGAAGGCAGCCCTCTACCAGCCATCCACAGAATGTGCTGGAGTTTTGACTGTGGATTTCCAATCTCCAGGACTGTGAAGAAATCAACTTCTTTGGCTTAAAGCACCCAGCCTATGGTATTTTATCATAGCTGCTTGTACTGACTAATGTAAAAAGCCTGGTTTAGGAAGTTGCTCTATAGCTGTAAGGGTGTGAGCTAGCTTAGGTCAACTTGACACAACCTAGAGTCATTTGGGAAATGGAGCCATCAGATTGGCCTGTGGACAAGCCATTGGGGCATTTTCTTGACTGATGATTGATGTGGGAGGGCCCAGCTTGCTGTGGACAATGCCATCCCTGGCAGGTGGTTCTGGGTGAGATAAAAGATCAGGCTGAGCAGGTCAGGAGATATAAGCCAATAGGCAGTTTCCTCCACAATTTCTGCTTCAGTTCCTGCCTCCAGGTTCCCCAGGTTCCCTTAGTGATGGAGTGTGACCTGGGCAAGCTTAATGAATGCTTTTCTCTACATTTTGCTTTGGTCCTGGCGTTTTATCACAGCAGTGGAAGCCCCAACTGAGACAGCGTACCTTGGATTGGAGCATGAGGCTCTTACCAAGGCAACCTGGGAGGGAAGGCTGCAGACGTCTTTCATAGCCACATCCTGTGACCCGACTTCTCCTGGGCTCTCTGAGGGCCACTGGTCTCCAGGGCAGCCCGGCTGCTGATGTGTCCATCTTAACCCTACCTTATATGACTAACACCATTTCTAGATTTCTGACTAAGATGCTGTAGGGAAGAAATACCTGGCACAGACGTCTCCTCTCACATTTTCTGAGGAGCTACTCATTGTCCCTAGCACCTTGGGGGCCTGTGTCACCTTCTGCATTCTGGAAATCTCATCATGGCCAGGCTAAGCAGTGGCCTTTGACAAGAGAGCACCGTCCTAGCTTGACATTGCTGGGACTTTATCCCAGGTCACTGTGCCCATCTCCTGCCTACTGCAGCTCAGTGAGTACTCTGCACACCCGAGTAGGCATGCTCCCCTGACCCAGCTCAGACCCTTCCACTGAACGGACCCCCTTTTCCTCCCTGACAAGTTGTGGTGGGCCATCGCGTCCCCTCCTATTCAATAGCCCTTCCTTCTCCCTCTGACCTTCATGCTAAGAGACAATCGAGACTCCTAGTGTAGGCAGTAGGGAGTGGATGGTAGGAGAGGTGATGGGTTGGGACAGGCAGGGTGTCCCTCCTGGAGAAGGGCATTCCCAGTCTGGGCTACAAGGAAGGTGAAGAGCTTTGGGCAATGACTGAGAGGACAGGATGGCTGTGGTGTGAGGGTGGGTGTGGGGACTCCATGAAGCCTGCACAGGCTGTTGGGTAGGATGGGCGTATGCCTGTGAAACCAGTAGAGAGGCCAAGACTCAGGTCCCCTCCCCCAAGAATCCAGCCGTCTCTCAGGCTGTGGTTGTCCTAGCTAAATAAAGCAGTCACTGTGATTTTGAAACCACAGTGGGCTTGTTCCTCTGTGATGGCAACTAATTATGGACTGTAATTGTCTCAACACAGGGAAGTGTTTTGACCTGAATAGTAATAATGAGACCAGCCTTCTCTGCTGCCAGCCACCAGCCATGGACATGTCCCTACACACCCTGTCCTGTTCTACAGGCCTGGCATGGACAGAGGTGAAGCTGAGGGCAGTGTCCATTCCAGAACAGACTGGTCTTGTGTGCATGGTGATGGGCAGAACCTCACCTGTCAGGCAGAGTTCCCCTCCCTCAGGGCTGTCGTGGGAAACACACCTACACATGGTGGACATCAGATGCAGGACAACGGTGGTTCTCCCTGTGGGACTCAGCTATGGGGACCTCATTTTACAGACGGAGAGACAAACTTCAGCGCATGCCACTGGCATCTAATCATCTCTGTGCACACAGCATGTCACCCCACCTCTGTGTTTGTGACGCTGGAGTGATGAGCCACTCACTGATGTGGTAATGCTGAGCACTAGGGGTCAGCCAGTAGCTGTGAGCTGGGCAATCTCTGAGTCCCAGCCTGTGCTTCAGCAGTGGCCATTCCCTCTTTCCTCCACCACCATCTGAACCCACGTGGCTCTACTGAAATACTGGGGAAGCCTTTAGAGTTGCTCCTGCTTTCGCCTCTGTCCCTGTAGGGAGAGCTGTTGGTGCAGAAGTGGAATGAACCAGGGTCACTAGGAGGCCAGGACTAGTGCCTGCTGGCTGCATCTCACCCTGCAGATGTGACCTCTGACCCCTCCAGCAGGCTTGCTTTCTGGGCCTGACCCCATCTTATCTTACAGTTTCGAACAGTGTGTGTTTACTGCCTGTCTTGTCCACCAGCCGTGAGAGAATGGGGCTGTGGAAAAGCTACCCTGGCCTTCCTGTGCCCCAGCCTCGCCAGCAGAGGTTCTCATACATATTTCATGGAGTCTGAGTGCACAGTGCTCACTTTACAGCCAGAGGCTCTGCCTTCCTGAAGTCAGGGCTTGAAGACAAGTCTCCACCTTCTCCCAGCGTCAGCCACCCCATTGAGCTTGTGCTGGCTTCGTCCTCTGCCCCTTCAAGCCTTCCTGCTTCTTCCCTGCGGTAGAGCCCACAGGTCCTTTGGCCTTTGTTCCATTCAGTGAGGCTCCAGGACCAGCGTAACTGCTGCTTCTACCTAATTGAACCCCCTGGACTGCCCTCATACATCATCTGGGGCAGAGTCCACACAGTCCTTCCTTTCTGCCACCCAGGATCCGTGCTTCTCTCCTTCCTTCCTTCTTGCCCCTCCTTCCATCTTCCCCTCCCTCCTTTCTTTCCTTCCCCCACTTTCTTATTTTTTAGTAACAAAATCTGACTTAGCAGGGACATCATAGGTAGAGTTGAAAACCATCTCAGCAGTTAGGAAGTTGCTGGTGAGCCTGCTAGGACGTTGATAAGGAGTCTTTTCCTTTTTGCGTTTATATTTTATGTATTTATTTGTGTACAAGTTCTTTGTTTCGCTTCAAGCATGGCTGTGATGGTTGGTTCACTAACACCTACACTGGGGTCCTATGGTAAGAATGTCACAGCAGAAGAGTAAAAAAACCTGGACATCTGGGGGACTTAGTGGCTATCATTCTAGCCCTGGGCTGTCCATTTCCAGACTTAATTTCTGCAAGAGCTCAAACCTTCAGTGATACTACTGAATAAAGCCAGGCTTGTGCATTCCATAGCTCTTAACATGCTGTGTGGCGATTATGTGCGGAGCTGTTCAGTACCTGTGAATCAAGGATGAGAGGCTGTGATGATGGCATCTAATGACTGTATGAAACACTTCAGTGGCCAGGGTGCTTTCCATTCCCAGGGACAGAGCTCCTTAACATTATCATCTAAACATAGAGTTTTAATTTTTCCAGTCTCCAAATCTGATAGAAGCCCTGCCTGTAATCTTCCTACCAAGAACTGCTCCTTAGAATACATTAGGAATAGCACACAGGAGGCCCAGGCTTTGCCTTCCTGTCCTGGTCCTCCATCCACCTTCTAAGCACTAACTTCTGTACTCATTTCTTCCCCCAGGGTTGCTGAGTGTCTGCTCTATGTTCTGTTTCATGTCCTTGAGAAGGTCAGAGTGCTGTGAGGAGCAATGGTGCCTGGGGAGGCAGTGGGAGATGACCAGACACCTGGGTGATGGGTGGTGGCTGCACATTTACCCTGGCTCTTTGGTGGACCCTGTGGGCATCTGTGAAATGTCACCCTGCAACCCTGAATGTGGCAGCTTTGAAAGGGATGCTGAAAGAGTGTGGAAGAGCAAACAAGTATGTGTGGGTGCATATGTGTGTGTGCTCATGGATGTGTGAGTGCATGTGTTTGTAGAGGCCAGAGGTCAATCTTCTGTCATTCCTCAGGTGTCATCCACCTTGTGTTTTTGAGGAAAGGTCTCACTGTCTTGGAGCTTGTAGGCTGGGCTAGGCTTATGGGCCATTGAGCCCCTGGGATTTTCCTGTTTTCATCTTCCCAGCCCTGGACTTGCAAGGTACACCACCACACCCACTTTTTATGGGGTTCTGGGGACTGATCTCAGGCTCTCAGGCTTGTTTGACAGTTTATTGACCAAGTTATCTCCCCAATCTCTCCATTAGTCCTAACTGGGTATAACCTCATGTGTATGTTGGGGTCAAGTCTATGTGATAATACACCTGTGGCAGGCAATGCGGGGTGGGAGAGAAGAGGACAGTGAGGAATAGAAGGTGAATGATTTGCTTACGATATAAAAATTTTCATCTCATTTTACAGTAGTTACATAATTCCCCCATTTCAGTAGTATTAACAGTGAAAGCCAGCGATAATTGTGCAGATGGAAACGGGTGATGTCTCCTGGAGATTTCCTTCTGGATAGCCAAAGGGCGGGTGGGACGGTTAGTGTTAACTGTCAACTTGACACAATCTAGAATCACCTGAGAAGAGAGCCTTAATGATCGATTGTCTAGATCTAATTTGTCCGTTGGCGTTTATCTTCATGTTAATTTCGATGAGGACCGCTGTGGGTAGCACCATTCCTTAGGAAGCGGGAGTATGGATCCTGGATTGTATTATAGCGGAGAAAGCATAATGAGCACTAGCATGCGTGCATTCATTACTTGTTCTCCGATCTTGACTGGATGTCATTGGCTAGCTGCTTCATGCTCCTGCTTCCTTGACTTCCCCACATGATGAACTATAACCTGGAACCATAAGTCTAATGAGACCTTCCTCCCTTAAATTGATTTTGTCATAGCAACAGAAAACAAAACAAAACAGAACATGATTGATTCCTCTGGTTCCCCCTTGCTCAGGCCAGCGGCCCAAACTCCTCCCCTCTTCTTTTGGGAACTGGCTGGAGAATCACTCCTCTTTAATGGATGACCGTTTGTTGATAATGGCCCCCTCCCAGGATAGAAATTGGGCTTGTGTTGATGTCTCTTCTTTCATCTCTCAAAGAATCTTTTTTTTTTTTCTCTTGAGATGGGATCCTGTAATCCAGGCTGGCCTTGAAATTGCTATGTAGTTGAAGCTGACTTTGAGCTTTTGATCTTCTGGCTAGTGCTGGGGGTTTGTGTGCACCACCATGCCAGATTTATGTGTTGCTGGGGACTGATTTATATGTTGCATGCAGAGCTTTCCCCATGCTAGGGCAGAGCTCTTACCAACTGAGTCACATCTCTGGGTTGTAGCTGGTAACATCTGGCTGCGTTAGGGCTGAGAGCACAATAGATTTACTTCTTGATGGTGCCAGAAAAATAGAAGAGTATATTCATGTTTGCTCACTGCTCAACTGGTCAAAGGAAAGCCTTCTTTCCTTTTCCTTCCTTTACAAATGTTAAAAAGATTTATTTCAATTTTATTTACAAGTGCATGTGCACACATGTGTTTACATGTGTGTATGTGCAGAGGCCAGAAGAGGGTACAGGATTCCCTGGAGGTAGTTACAGGTGAATGTGAGCCACCTGATTATGGGTACTGGGAACCAAACTCAGATAGTCTCCAAAAGCAATTGAGGTTTTAATCCTGAGCCATCTCTCCAGTGCCCCAAAGCTTTATTTTCTTAATGTATCTATGCTAGGGTTGGGTTATAGTTTAATGAATGTTTGTGGAATGACTAATTATTGACCGACAGGCTAACAGCCTTCACTGAAGTAGGCTGAGCAAACAAAGTGCAGAGTGGGACATGGTGTCTAGGTTACACAGTGCACTCACTTACCCGTGTACATGTACAGCCACTGATCTGTGAGACACCACAGCAAAGACAGCTGACTTATGTAAGAGAACTAGCAGCTGGGAGCCTCAAGGAGACCCACCTGTGCAAGAAGAATGTGTGCCACCCAGCATTGACAAATGCAGTTTGGAAGGAGGTGAAGTCTCACTAAGTGTGTTGGTCAAAGACATTTGGTTTCAAGAAACAGAATCCATAAACTTTGCTCGGTTTCTAGACCCTTTCTAGATAGGTCTCATGTAGCCTCAAATTCACTATGGAGCTGAGGATGACCTTGAACTTCTGATCATCCTACCTACACTTCCAGAGTCCTCGGATTATACCATCATGGTACCATCATGCCAGGTTTATGTAGTTCTGGGGATGGAACCCAGGATTTCAAGCATGGTAGGCAAGCACTCTACCAACTGAGTCACATCCCAGCGTCTTCCTAAACTTGGCACTAGATGGTGGTGAATTTGTTAGCTAGTTTAGTTTAGAGGTGAGATGACAGCCGTCCTGGACAGATGCTCCATCAGAAGCCCTTGCAGATACTAGGCATGTCCCCTGTCTCTTCTCTGGATCTTTTTAAAAATTTATTTATTTATTTATTACAATTTATTCACTTTGCATCCCTGCTGCAGCCTGTCCTTGTCCCCTCCCAATCCCATCCTCCCTCCCTCATCTCCTCCCATGCCCTTCTCCAAGTCCACTGATAGGGGAAGTCCTCCTCCCCTTCCCTCTGACCCTAGCCTATCAGGTCCCATCAATATTAGCTGCATTGTCTTCCTCTGCAGCCTGGTAAGGCTGCTCCCCCTCAGGGGTAGGTGATCAAAGAGCCAGCCACTGAGTCCATGTTGGTCTCTGGATCTTTTATCTAAGCTTATTTTAGTAGGTTTGCTCTTTTTCTCTGCAGCATGGCTTTGTTTGTTTTACCTTTTCAAGGTCCAAAAATATTAAGTTCAATCTGGACATGACCTTTAGGATGAGGTCTTCAAAGTTCTCTCCAGCATCTTCAAAGTTTTAGAAAGAAGATTGGCCCATGTCTAACCAATGGGTGCCTTCTTCCACTTAAGGCCTTGAACGGTTAAGGTCAATCAGCTTCCTGTTACTGTATTAATACTGTAGGCAATCAGCTTATGAAGAAGAAAGGTTTGTTTCGGCTCTCAGCTTTGGAGGCTGGAACTCTGCTTCTGCTCATCCTGTAGCTTTGGCTGAGGCAGCACACCATGGCAGACAGAGTATATCAGAATTATTCAGCGCATGGTCAGGGTGCTGGAAAGGGAAAATGGAAGGGGCACACCTCCGCAATTCCCTTCAAGACATGCATCCAAACGACCTCAATACCTCTGGGTATTTAGACATGCCCTTATATTGGCTCAGAACCCCCAAGACCAAGTTCTCAATACAAAGGAGGGACAGAGGAACAGAGGGCAGGGACTAAGAGACAAAGACAGGAGGCAGAGGACAAGGGAGAAGGGAGGAGGAGGAGGGATATTTGTCCTGGAGGACAAAGGACTGTCTCTGGATAGAGAGAAGACAGAGGAGGCCCTTAGGCAAATAGCAATATATAAAGATAAAAGGGAGAAACCCTGTGTTAGGATGAGGTGTTTAATTTTAATTGTACATGTTAATTAGGTGAGCCAACAGAGGCTTTTGATTGTTGGCCTTCAATACTTTGATAGTTGGACCTTGGTAGTCAGTCTCAGGAGGAGGAGGTGGCCGAATGAGGGAACAGACCTTGACGGCTAGCTTTAGGAATGTATCCTAATGGTTTTTAGCATTAGGGAATGGTGGAGAAGGGAGAGGCCTGCCAGAGCCATGTTTGCCCGGCTGGGCTGGCCAGGATCCCTTCAGCGTTTCCTGAAGGTTCCACAATCCCTTCAGATATAATCCTGGGGAGCCAGCCCTTACCGCTTTGTCTTTGAGGGAACACTTAAGACTGAGCCAAAACAGTATCTCTGTTTCAACAGCTATGGCCAAGAATGGTTGATGTAGAAGAGAGGGTGTTCCTCAGAGAAGAGGGCACTGATGAGATGGACATGTTTGCTACAGTGTCCAATGATAGGGAAACCAAGATGGCTTGCTGTTGGATAAAATAGTCATATACAGAATAGGGCATACAGAAGATGCCCTCTTTGTATTTTTAACGACAAAAAAAGAACTTTCCAAGCTTGGAGTCCAGGTTGTCACAAGGGCCTGTATAATAGCTGATTCCTGAGGCATTTCCTCTCATTTACCAAGTCTTCAGAGAGAGCAGTTAGTAAAAAGTGTTAATGGCCAATTTTAGCAAATGGCTGTTTGGTGCTCCCAGGCCACTGGGGCAGGCCAAAGCTAATTTCTAGAATGTCCCCTCGATGATGGCAGCCTCTTTAACACTGACCTAGAGACAGGCCATGGATCCTAATCCAAAAGTGCAACTAAGCCTGAATTTGCTTTACCTATGAGCCGTGAAAAGCCACCCCTATGTGAATGCCTTGTCCCCGGGCATCCTGTGGCTATCTAGTCTCAGTGGGTGGGGAATGGTTGGTTGTGGTCTGGGAAGTTGAACATCACCTTATGTGAAGTGGTCATCTGCAAGCCACTTATAAACATCTCACTTGTCCCTTGAGTCCATGTTGGCTTCATGAGCTTCTAGCTCTCTTCTGGGATTGGAAGTAATATATATGACACTGAAATATGTAGCCTCCCACCCCCCACTTTGCCTTTTCTCCGAGACAGGATCTTACGTGTCTCACATTGGCCTTGGACTCACTATGCAGTTAAGAATGACCTCGAACTCCTGATTTTCCTGCCTGTGCCTCTGGAATGCCAGTATTACAGGTGGGCTCCACCATACTGCTTTATGTGGTATTGGGCCCGCACTCTACCAGCTGAGCCACATTTCCAGCTGAGATAAATCCTTCCTTTATTGTAGCCAGGGCTGGCCACTGTGGCTTCTCCGTTGACCTCCCTCTTTGAGTAGGCTCTCAGAATGACCCTGACATCTATCCCTACATCTGAATATTAATGAAGGTCACTGTAGCCCCTCTTCTGGAATGATAGCATATTCTATGGTGGGATATTCAACATCAGGGCTGTCAAAAGCATTCTTTCCAGATGAGCAAGCTATTCTTAAATATGAACTCACAGCAGTAGCAAAGCAAGCCTACAAAGGCCCACAGCAAGAGATTTTCCTAAATCTTCATCTTTAAAACATGTTGGGTTGCATGGGTTTGTCCACAGGCCCCTCCCACTAAGTCACAATAATTGACATCTAGTAGGCCTTCACCTGTCATGCTTGATATGGTGTTAGTGATTCACTGATTCTTTGCTTAGTCAGTTGGGGCCTATGAGTTCCTGTCCCCACAGGCCTTTCCCATAGATGCCAACTACAGGGTATGGCCAATAGTTGGTGTCTTCTTTACCTTCACTTTTTACTGGCCCCACCCCAAAGGGCAACCTTCCCTAGTAACCTTTCTAGTCTCTGTGGTTCCTCTGAAGTGTTGACTGAGCCAGAGAGCATGCTCTCTCTTCCCTCTTGTGTTTGCTCAGTGGAGGAACCAGCTTTAGGTTCCTCTGTCTTTACAGGAGTGTCTCACGGGGGAGGAGTGAGGTGGGGGTTGGGGAGCAAGGGCAGGAGGAATGGCGGCTTCCTGCTCTGCTGTTGGTTATCACAGGCTCTGCTAATGCTGCTCAAACAATATCCAGAAGAACCCAGCTCAATAGCACCAGTGTTAGGCCACAGAGTCAATATTGGCTGAGCAAACAACAGAGGAGAAGGAGTTGCTATTTGCGTAGCTAGGAGTGCTTGTGTGCTGTGGCTGCCTTGTCAGGGGCCCTTGGAAATGAAGGAAGGAGGTAGAGTTTGGAGGTGGAGGGCCCAGGAAGGGCTAACAGTGACTCCTACCTAAGGTAGGGGGCGTCAACAGTTGGCTTCCAGATTCCTTGCCGTACATCCTAGCACATCAAGAAATCTGCCCTTGCTCCTCCTTGTTTAGACATTGCTAGACATTCTATAGACATTGCCAGATATCCACTGGAGAATCAGGGAGGAAAAGCCTCCCCCGCTGAGACCCAGCTGGCAGCTTGCTGTGTCAGACTGAGGAGCTCAGAGTCAGGGTCAGAGGAAGGCCTATCTCCCTGTCTCTTAGACCCCCAACTCTCCCCTTTCTCCTCTGCCCATGCTGGCAGCCCTCGTAAGAAGAAAATGCGATGTGTGAGTGCTTTTATAGCCCATTCAAGCAGCTGGCCAGCCAGCTGCGGCCGCTTTCTGACCTGGCCAAATCTTGGAAGTCACTCCCATTCTCCACCCAGATGTGAGGTGGCTGGACCCCAGTTAATGTCCTGTGTTTGTCTCTAGTAGACTTTTGGGCTTGCTTGGCTCTGGTGGTGACCGTCTCAGTCAGATGTAACTATTTATAATGGTCTGTCCTTGGCTTTGCTTCTTCTTCACTACAGAGGATGGGCTTGGGTGGTCTTGAACTCGGCAAGTGGCCAAGGCTGGGTTTGTGAGAAGGCACGTGGCAGGCAGGCTGGTAGGGGAACAGGCTGCTAGGTCTTGGTTCTCCATAGAACTCTGATGAGACCATCTAGCTTTACCTTTGTGCTTGTGTGTGTGTTGGGGGTGGGAGTGACACAGAGTATTTGTAGACCGAGAAGGTGCAAGGTTTGGGCTTCCAGTACCACAGCCACCAGGCCTGGGCCTGAGATTTGAGCTGGGACAGAGCCTGTACCCAACAACTGCAGCCATGTCTTAATGCTGTAACCCTGGAGTCCTTGCCACGCAAGACTCTTGCCATTCCCAGACAGGGGTGGGTTGAGGAATTCAGAGAATGAGGCACCATATAAGCTTTAGTACTGTCCCTGCTCTGAAAGCCAAGTGCTCTGTTGTGGCTGGAGCATCCTTGGGCAGTTTTAAGGGTGCATGCATGCGTGCGGGTATTCGTGTGTGTGTGTGTGTGTGTGTCTGTGTGTGTGTGAAAATGCCTGACCACTGACTTTGGCTCTTAAACATGGTGTTTTGGCAAGGAGGGAGGGAAATCTCCTTTGTTGTGTTTGTGCTGGAACAGGGCCAGGCAGCACCTATGTTAGGCAGCCGCATACAGGCAGGACTCTTGAAGTCTACTAATTCAGACCCATCTGTCCTCTCCTAGCCTTCATCTGTCTGTTAACCCTGGTGGAATGAGGACATCTAAGCAGGTGACTGCCTACGTGGTTCCTCAGAGCTGCTGCTTCCTTCCTTGTCCCCAAACCACTCCTCATACCTGCTACTGGTTTCTTTATGGACTTGGTTGGGGGTGCTTGTTCTGAGTAATCCCAAGGATTAACGATAGCAGTATTTCCTAGATGGGCACCCCATTTATGAGCCCATGTGTAAAAATTGGGACCTATCCCCTCCAAAGCTTATGTGAGAAGGGGTAACTGGGAAACCTCAGGACGTAGCCCAGCTCAGTCAGAGCCTCTCACTGCAGACTTGTCCTGGGTCCTCCTCTCTAGGTTCTCTGCAGGAAGCTTTGCCTTCCTGTTAGAAGGTGTGTGAAAAGGCCCATGGTGCCACAAAGCAGCCATAGGGGGCACAATGGGGACAGGGTAGGAGCAGACAACACACCTGTGTGGTCATAGACATGCCACAGTCTAGTCACCTGAAGGCTAGTCCTCAACACCCTGTGCCTTTCCTCTGACCCTTCCCCGCCTCACAGCCAGCCCAGGTTCCACATCCAGCGATGGTCACTACAGGATCACACCCCTCATACCCCAGTGGTCTCTTCTTTGCAGGGAAGGGTGACAGGATATCTATGATGGCTACCAGGTTTTAATTGCCAACTCAGTAGCCTGAAGCTGTTTGCTGGCAGACCATCCTCTGAGCCTCTGAACTTGTTTCACCTAGGCAACAGTCCCAGTGATGTTTAGAGGTCACAGAGAGTTGGAAATGTGGGCACAGTTACAGAGCCTGCTTCAGCATGTTTTAAAATCACAGACTGTGGGTCCCCAGGTCTGAGGCTTCTGATACACAGCGGGTTGCTGGAGGGGCCCAGGGAATCTACATCTTAAATAAGCTAGCAGGTGAGTGGAGTGAAGATGGCTGCTGGGAAATGTCACATGATCCTGCCCCTGGGACCTTCCAGGACAGTGCAGCAGGTGAACATGTGTCAGTAACCCCAGCAGTGTCTTCCACCCCTCCTGAGGTCCCCCAAGGCCATTTTGTGCTATAGCTGCCAGCAGGGTCCTCCATTCCTTTCTTCCTGCTGGTCTCCCGCAGGACCTGGCTCTGTGCTAAGGAGCCTGCACCAGCTGGCCAGAGCTACCTCAGAACATGCCAGTCTGTGGCCATAGCACATCCTCTGATGTATCTGAAGAGGTCTGTGACATGGGTACTCAATGGAGCAGGCCCAACAAAGGACATGGGCTGAAGACATCTGGGACTCTTGGATACTCTTGCCACCGACATGAGGACCACACAGAGTATCTCTGGTAAAGAGCTCCTCAACAGTATAAAGAGCTGGAGAGATGGCTCAGCAGTTGAGAGCGGATAGTGCTCTTCCAAACGATCCAAGTTCAGTTCCCAGCACCTGTATGGGGCGGGGGGGGGGGTAGAGGGGGCTCACAACTGCTTTTAACTCCACTTCTGGGGACCCTGATGCCCTCTTCTGGCCTCTGAAGGTATCTGCATGTACATGCATGGACACACACACACACACACACAAAAATAAAGCTTACAAAAAGGGTAAGAGCAGCATAAGACCAAGGCAGGGGTGGGCACACTCCCCTCTGCCCCAGCAGGCTGAGTTCCTGGTGCCCTTCCTGTCATCACAGTCCCCATGGCTTCCTGCAAAGGGCTGGGTGGAGCACACCCTTTGGGAAGTACACGAGGAAGGCCTAGTGATCTTTGGGAGTGGGGCACATGCTTTTGCTTCTTAACTCATCTTCATGCTCTGCCATGGAAGCTACTGCCTGATGATGGCCTGAGATCCAGGCTGCTGGGTTACCTCATCATCTATACTCCTGTGGTGGTGAGCACACACCCTCTGGCATCTGAGACATATTGTCCCTTCTCCCAAAGGCTCACCAGCATAGCAGGTGCATTGGCCCCTTCATTGCTCACGCCTTTTTAGACACAGTAGTACCACCGCTCTGCCACGCCTCCTGGGTTCTGGCCTAAATTCTGTGGTTTCCCAGAGCTGGTTGGTCATCAGCACTGTGGGGTTGGAGTGGGGTGGGGCTTTAGATACAGACTTAGTGAGAAACTGTGGCCTGCACCCCACATGTACACACTGTTAGGTCAGCTGGCAGAGCTCGGCCATCATGGCCGGACCTAGAACAGATGTCCGTCAAGAACTCTGGGAGCTGTGTGGAGCCTCCAGGATGCTCAGTCTGCCTCAGCCTGCAGCTGTGTGCAGACACCAACTGGACAGCAGCCACAGGCCTCACATCCGTCCGTGTCAACTTGATGGGATTCCTCTCTTTCTCTTTTCAAAGAGTACAGGAGTGCCCATTGGCAGGGTCTAGCCTTGAAACTTATGGAGAAAAGGTAATCGGGAACTTCTGTTCCTGGAGGAGAAACTGAAGAAGGAGATCCCGCGTGAGGGACAGTAGGGAGGCAGGCAAGGACAGCCATGAGCTGTCTCAGCTTCCACTGTATCTTGCAACCATGCCACCTCCTGTGAAACAGGCTCTCAGGGCATCTACCTTTCCTCCCGAGCCACTCTCAAGACTGACCTGAGGTGCCTCAACTATTGGTTGCCACTAAAGACAAGTGTGATGAGACCCATCCTGCATTGCTCTTCCTTTAATATCTCAGCTTAAGGGTGAGTCCAGCACTCGATGGGTGGGCTGCCAATCGGCAACTTCCAAGTTCTTCATCCCTGTCACACTAAACTACTCTGTACACGACAAGAACTAGACACACTGAACCCGTGGTGACAGTCTGGGTCTGGGAGTGTCCCGTAGAAGGGAGAAAGGATTTCCTTTTGACTTGGAAAATCCTGTTTCCCAGGTCTCCCACCTTGCATGTGGTGCTGATTTGATTGGTCTTGAGACTTAGTATCAAGGAATGGGGGACGTAAAACCTGTGAGCATGATTTCCCATGTCAGTGGGCAACTCTGCCAGGACCCCTGGGGACGCTCCACTGGGAAGCTGTCCCAGGCTAGGTGGAACCTTTCTGGGAGCTTCTTGAAGTTCATACTTTGGTTCTGTTTTTCTCCCCTCATTTTGTAGAGCTGTGCTGTGTATATATGTGTGTATGTGTGTGTGTGTACACGTGTGCCTGCTTGTGTAGCCATCAAAATGGCAGAGATTCTGTGGCCTACATTCTCCATAAATTGCAAATACTATGATCTGTGTTCACACTCTCGGCCAAGACAAATGTAATTTTGGATTATCAAGTCCACATGACAAATGAGTGCGTATTAATTTGTATTTATCTTGAGTGGGTTAACAGAAACTGGCAATGGGGAAAAGGTTGTCTTTCTGTTTCTCAGTGGAGAAAAGCTGTTTCAGGGATAGGACCTAGGAAATGGCTGTATACCACCATGAAATGCTGGAGTCAATGACATTTATTTACTTTTATTCAACACAAATGCATCGAGCACTTTCTAGGTGCTGAGCACTGAGCACGTGTGCATGGAATACCTCCCAGGTCCTAGTGCTCAGCATGTATGCACGAGTGCCTCCTAGGTCCTGGGCACTCAGAAGCCAATGAGAATCTGCCATCATTATCCCAGACCTCAGAGCCCGGTAGGGGCAGTGATGGGAATCTGATGGCTATGTGAGGTTAGGGCAAGCTGTTCCAGCTCCTTGAGGAGAAAAAGAGGGCTGCAGCTGGTTCCTGAGGAAGTGACATCCGCATTGAGTTTTGCCGTGTAAGTAGGAGTTTTTCAGGGGGAAAAGCTGGGGAAAGGTATGACTGTCAGAAACAAGAGTGTGTACTCACCCATGAGATGGTTTATCAATCTGGTCTTGTGAAGCTGTAAAGTGGAAGTGGATGAGGGGAGTGAGATGGGCTCAGGCCAAACCTGCAGGCTGAGCTGAGCATAGGACAGACTTTCCTCAGTGGTGGGGAGCCGGCCTCAGGTGAAAAGTAGGGTGCGCTGGGGGCCAGAGATCCTGAGGATGCAGGTGAAAGCCAGGCAGGGGTGACAGGGAAGGCGGTTTGTCTCAGTTTCCTTGTAGCTGCTGTGATAAGTCATTGCCAACTCAACAGCTTGAAAACAACACACTTAATTTATCTCCATATCTGGGGGTTGGAGGTTCAAAGCCAGTTCCACAGGGCTCAAGGCAGATGTGAGCAGGGCTGGTTCTGCCTGGAGGTGTGAGGGTGGACTGCACTCCCTGGCTTCAGGGCCCACCTGCATTCCCTGGCTCACTGCCCTCTCCCTCCCATTCTGCGTCCCTCATCCCATTACCTTCTGTGCGGGTCTGGTCAGTGTATCTCAAGTCCTGTGCTAACCACAGCTGCAAACGAGCCTTGTTGTGCAAGTTCCCATTCCCAGGCTCCAGGGATCAGGGTGTGAACACATCTGGAGGGCCATTACTCAGCTGACATCCACAGAGCAAGCCTGCTCATTAGCCATACTTGCTTAACTTTTTTTTTTTTTTATTCCTTGTTTTCCTCTGCCTGCTGCCCTTCAATCCTTAATTCCTGGAATTCTCAACTGCCCTCTACGCACCCATACTATGCACTCATGTCCTATGTTTTGCTTCCAGAAAAGCCCAGACCAAGATTTCAGGAGTTGTCAATTACTATGGAGTCATGGGATGAGATGAAGGCTGCATTGGGGAGAGGCAATGGGCCTTGGAAAAAGCTGGGCACAAAGAAAGTTGTCTCTGGTGAATCCCTGGTAGCTGTGGCATTACTGCCCCCCAGCATCTGTGTCACAGTGTTTTACCCCATATTTCTGGGGTCCCCGAATCCCCACAGAAGTTCTTTTTGAGGCCTCTGAATTCTGTGGTCAGTTAAGTTGGATTCTATGTTCATGGTATGCTAATGGGTGAGTGTGTATCCCTCTTTTCCGTCAGTTCCTTCCCCTGATGACAATGTTCTTGCATTCAATATGGGTCTTCAACATCTTTGAGATGGAGCGGATGAAGACGTCTTAAGTGCTACTGTGTGCAGTTTTGCTGTCTCATTTAATCTCCACAGCACCACAGGGAGTGATTGCTGCCTCTTCAGATGAGGACACTGGGGCTCAGGGAAGTCAAATGACCTTCTAGGAGTGTGCTGGCACTCAGATATTAGTTTGTCTCCAACAGACACAGAAAAGGGATTAGAAGATGGCCTGGTCTACTTAGTGAGGTCCAGGACATCCAGGGTTACACAGTGAAATCCCCATCTCAAAGAACAAAACAAAAAAACAGTGGTACTTGGAGACAGGGATATGGTTCAGCAGGTGAGTGATTACCGTGGGGAGGAATGAATGAAGTTCAGGTCCTCAGAACCCATGTAAAAACCTGGGTGGCCAGTACTGCAATGCAGGTACATGAGGATCTTGAAAGCTCACTGGCCAGCCAATCTAGTTATTTAGTCAGGTTCAAGGAGAGATCCTGTCTCAAAATATAAGGTGAGAGTGATAGAGGAAGACATCTGATGCTGACCTTTCATGACTGAGTGTACAGGTACACAGTATGTACACATACACGCACACGCACACACACACACACACACACACACACACACACAAAGATGGCATCCACTCTCCTTTCATTCTCCATTTGGGCCCAGGATCACGTTTGCTTTTGACGTTACTTTGAGGGATGTTCTTTGAACTCTCAGATTTGGGTGACACTGTTGGTCTGTGTCAGCTGTGGAATGGAGCATGGGGCTGTTAGCTGCCTGAGGAACTCTGCTCTGTGGCATCACCCTTGGTGAACTGAACATTATACCTCCCTCTGACCCACGACTGTGTTTACCTTGGCGACCGCCAGGGCCTTGTGTGAGCTCAGATGAAGTTCTGGGCTCCTTTAACCCAGATCCTTTCCTCAGGATGGCTGCCAGCTCAGGGTGGTTCTGGGTATCAGTCATTTCCACCTCCAAGCTGGTCTTAACATCCCTCAGGGTAGTGCCCTCAAGGCTTAGGGTAACAACACAATAAAGTCATATACAAACGCAACCTCTCTCACACACACCCCCCTCCCTTATGTAGTCCAGGCTGGCTTTGAGTGTATCTGATCCTCCTGCCTCCACCAGCTTTCCAGTGCTCTGATTATGGGCGTGCATTACCACAAACTGTTTTTAAGGTGCTAGGGATTGGACCAGGGCCATGTGCATGACAGGCAAGCACTCCATCAACTGAACCGCATCCCATGCGCAGGCAGTAACTTCTCTAAATGACCATTCATATCTGTGTGCCTCTCTTTCCCAAGTAATGGCTCACCCCGAGTGAAGATGACATGCTTCTCCTCTGCTTCGTCTGTGGGATCTGTCACAGCGGGGTCCGGCAGAGCGGTTTATCCCCAGCAGATGATCTGCAAGTACTTTGTTGTATGAGTGAGGAACAGACCCTTCCCCCAAGCCTTCCAGCATACTCCACAGGCCACCTCTAGCAGCTGAGGACGCTGGTGATATATCCCCCCAGCCCGCGTTGATTAGTCCTGCAGAGAGATGTCTCCTGAGAGTGATGGGGCAGCATGACTGAGTGCAAGGAAGGGTACTCACACTGGAACTAAGAAGTCTGGCCAGATTCCCAGCACCAGCGCATGGCTGCATGCTGTTCCCAGCCCTGTAAAACGAGAAGAAAAATAGGTCACATGCAGCCAACTCACACGATAACGTGTGATCCAAGAATTCTATTACAGTCTCAATTCAGTGAACGAGAGATAGTCTCTCTCCACGTGTGTGTGACGCAGGCTCACATGTATATGTGGGCATGTGTGGGCATGTGTGTGGAGAGGCCAGGAGACAACCTCAAGTGTCAGTCTTCCCTACACACTTTTTTTTTAATGAAAATTCCAAATAGAATAGTTTACGAGGCTAGGTGTGGTGACAAGCGAATCTAGAGTTCAAAGCCAGCCTGAGCTGCATAGCAAGATTCTATCTCTAAAACTAAAAGCAAAGCAAAACAAAACAAAACTGAAAACTAGAACTGTTTATTTGTTCTGAGTTTGTGAGCAGATAAAACATGTAGCCTGTTCTGCCCTTAGCCAGCAGACACCTAGTCACACAGCCTTTTTACAAAATAAACAGAAGCACTCAGAGAAAATGACCGTTCCCATGCCTTGCACATAGTAAGGGCTCAGCAAATGCTGCTTCCGTCTTCTTCCATCCCTAATTTCTTAATTTTCCCCAAATCAGGCCAGTGCCAGGACCAACCAGAGAGCGGAAGAGCCTGCAATTTATTGTCAGATTATCAAAGGAAGACTGCAACGTTATGAGTCCCCATGAGACCTCTGTTCTTGGGAAGGAAGGGAGCTTGCCAGCTGGCTGCTGCCGAGTTCTTATCCGTCTAGTGGGAGGAGGCCTGGGGCCCTCGGCCTTTGTGGGAAGAATTCTTCTACTCCTGTGCCATCCAGAACCCATCTCCTCTGTGTCCCCTGTGCAGTCAGTGGTTAGACTGATGTTACCTTAGCCCTGGAATCAGTTCGCCAGCTTCCCCCAAACCCAATGCCAGCATGCCCTGAGCCACTAGAGCTGCCCTACGTTAGCACTGACTGTGGACCTAGTGTGTAGCCTCTGCAGACCTTCTTGCCTACCCTTCCTCACGTCCTCCTGAGATATGTCGGGTCCTACACCAACTCAGGATGTCACCGCAGGTGGAAAGCATTAGGACCATCAGAGCCCCATGCAGGACTTTCCATGAGTGTCCCTCTGCCTGGGAGCCTCGAAAACTCTGGGCAACTCTCCTCCCACAAGTTGTAGCTTCCTCTTGGCCGATGTCCTCAGGTCGCTCTTTTCTCCTTCCCCATCCCAGGAGGTGGGTTGAATTCACCTCATCTGTGAAATTAGAGACTCTACCTCTCATCTCAACTCTAGGGCCTTGTACTACAAGCCACTCTTGAGTCCTCCAAAGGCCACAACTTGGCTTTCCCCCAGAACACATGAGCACGAGCCACACTCCTGCACAAAGCAGTTCTTTGTGGGAGTGGGCAGCTAGTCCAGGATAGCAGAGTGATGTGGAAAGACAAATAACCCATGGTGAGAAAGGAGAGCTTCCAGGAGGAGGTCCAAAAAGGAGTTTATGGCTTTATCAGGAGATAGGAAGTCTATAAAAGGGAAGGAGAGAAGCAGGCATTCAGCAGGAGTCCCCGGTGAGCTTCCGGGGGACTGCAGTGCTCTGTCAGTGTGACTGCTCCTGTGCCGGGTGAGCAGTAAAGAGGGCCAGAAGGGCTCCCATGGACATGCACAGAAGGACCATGTCTCAGGGACAGTCAGGACACATGGCGTTTGAGTGGGTACTTATGTGGGAACACGGTATGGATGAAAGCTAAGAGTGCATGATACAGGTAGAAAGGATAACACAGAGACATGGCTGAGGCTGGGGAAAGGGTAGGGAGGGCTGGTGAGCTGGGCGAGGCTCCTGAGCAGACATAGTCTTGTGCTATTTGCCTTTTGTTGCTTATCATCATCTTCACAAAACCTGGACACCAGCCCATCTTAGAGATGGTGACATTGAAGCTCAGAGGACTTTAAAGCCCACTGAAGAACATGCCTCACAGGTGACATATGAGTGACAAGTTGGAGGGCATGACTGAGTTAATGGGCAGATGGGTGATGGAAGGCAAGTCCAAACAAGCCTGGGTTTAGCTCCAGCTCTGGCCTGTATCACACAGCAGGACTCCTCTCCAACAACAAAATGATAATCCCACGGGAAGGAGGGCGAGCCACACAAGCTCCCTGGAGGCGCCAGCTGCTTTGAGCACCATTGCGTCTCATGCCTGGCTGACCCTTCTGTGGGTCCTACAAAGGCCCTTCCAAATGCCTGGGAGGCCCCATGAGTCTTTTCTGCTCACAGCAATCTGCAAGGCTCACCCAAGCCTCCAGCAGCCTTGCAAGCTCAGAGCCCACAGGCACATGCTTTGGTCTTTCTGGAATCTTTCTGACTACCGCTGGGACACTCTATACCAGCTGCCCTTTGCAAGGTGCTGTGTGTTTTCCCTACCTCAGGTTTTATCATTTTCTCTGGGAAAATATTTGTCTTCCCATTACTTTAATCATGCCTCTCGGGTCCAACAAAGAGGCCTTGGAGGGGAATTAGTCCGGGTGGGGTGTTGTTTGCTGTTCTGGGGAGAACAAACAGGCTTGTTTGATTTACCTGTGTTTTCCCAGTTGGTAGACCCCTTGGAGCAAATGCTAGCAGCCCCACTTCCTGCCCTTCCAACCTGGAGCATTTAAAACCCAGAGGGGTTTTAAATTTCTGAAGCCCAGCAGGGGTGGGCCAGAATGCCAGTGTTACTGTCTGTACCAGGTTGTCTGCACTCAGGCTTCCTGAGCCTAAGAAACCACTGTTCTTTTTCAAGTAACAGCCAGCCCTGTCACCCTTACATGGGTAGCTCTGAATGAGACTGTGGAACTAAAAGGTTCCAGAGATGAGTGTGGGATTAGAAAGAAGACCAGGAAGAGATTTGCTGCTGAGCAGGGCCCTGGGTGTGGAGCCCCACAGAGCGGGCACCATTCAATTCTGAGGGAGCTTTTTATGCTTGCTGCTCAGTGTTCAGCTTGTTACACCACTCGTTCTTCACAGTCATTCCACACATGGGCAGAGAGTACTTCCCATTAGCCATCGCTGTTTTAGGTGTTGGGATGTATCAGGGAGCAGAAGTAGTTATTAGTGATATCTGCCTTCTGCAATAGGGAAGAGCACACACACATCACAAGGCAAGTTAGAAAGGGGTCGGGAGAGTAGACCCAGATGAGAGATAATGCCACAGGTGGAGTTGGGGACGGGAGAGGCAGGAGTCAGGGTGGGAGTTACTAACAAAGGTTCCCCAAAAGAACCAAGCCTTACTTCTGAAGGCCTGTTAACTGCTTAGAACCTCACTGATTGTACAGAGGTAAAATGTTTCAAGTCCAGAGCCAATTTATGGGCTAATCTTTACCCTTGCTTAATTATGTAATTTCCATAACATTTATTATGTTCTTCTGCACCTGCCCTAATCATCAGCTAAATCCCTTGGAATGTCACAACAGACCCTAGTTCCCACCAACCAAAAGTCTGTAATACTAAACTGAAGTCAGAAGGTTGCTAGCATCTGATGCCTGGTGCCGTTTCCCCTCTTTGCTTTAACCTGCCTACCTGACATGCCCACCCAGCGCATTTTAAAAGAGCCTTGATTTTCTGTGTTCTGTCACTATAAAAAACTCCATCAAACTGTTACTATGTTGGAACATGGAATTTAGGGTGATGTGAATCTGTGTTCCCAGGCCAGGTTCATTCATATTTGGCTCCAGAATGAGCTATCTCTTATGCCCTTTGAGGTGAGTGGTGAGCTTGTACATCAACAAACCTAGTCCAGGCCATTGTGGATCCCAAACCAAATTCTTAGGTCATGCCACTTCCTGCTTGGTTGAAGAGCCTGGCACAGTGTTCGTGAATGTTAGGTCTTCTCCCATCTGTCTCTGAGGCCTTCATCAGCCAGGGAGCAGGCAAGAGCTGGGTGGTAAAACCCACAGGATGATGTCATCATCACAGCAGGGCACGCATAAGGATGGGGATCCCCGGGGTAGGGAACAGGCAGACACCAAGATGGCTGTGATTGACTTTGGGAGTGATCGACTGGGGAGGGACAGGCTAGTCCAGGAAGAGAAGACCTCAGTGATGTCCCCATACTTCCTAGTATGCCGTGGAGATCGATGAACCAACACACCTATGGTAGGCTTACCAGCAGCTGGTAGCATCTGGGAGTTTTTCCATTCACATTCTTGAAAAGCTCATATGTTGCTGACTGGTTAAAGATATACCATAGATTTGGATCTGTCTGTCTCCGGAGACCAGTCTCTCTATTTTTTTTCCTCTCTCTCTCCTAATTTCAAAATCATGATCAGTTTCCCCCAATAAACCATTATGATTACCACCAGCATAGGCACCACCACAGCCCCTCATCATAGACACTGTCATCACCAGCATCAGTACCATCAAATTCACATCATGGGAACTGTCATCATCACCATCACTGCCACCAGCCTTGGGATTATGATAGCAGGGAGCCAGGGTAGAATCCTAGTCCTGCCACTCAGATGACCGAAGGCAAGTCAGAGTGTCTTTCTTGGCTTCAGCTTCTTCATCTATGAGATGGGGCTAGGCAATGGAGGGCCTAGGGTGGGGAAGGTGATTGACTCTAGTTCTCCCGTCTCCACTCTACCAGTGCCCTGGTTAGAACAGGGATGGCCCCATGAGCTCATATATTTAAATGCTTGGTCACCAGTAGTAGCACTATTTGAAAGGATTAGGAGGTGTGGCCTTGTTGGAGGAAGCTTGTTACTGGGAAGGGGGCTTTGAAGTTTCAAAAGCCTGTGCTAGGCCCTGGTCTCCTCCCTCCCTCTCTCTCCCTCCTCCAGATTGTGATGTAGAAGTCTAGCTAGTTCTCCAGCACCGTGTCTGCCTGTGTGTTAGTACGCTCCCTGCCATGATAATAATGGAGTAACCTCTGAAGCTGTAAGCAAGCCCACAATTAAATGCTTTCTTTTATAACAGTTTCTTTTATCAGGTCATGGTGTCTCTTTACAATAACAGAACAACGAGTAAGACACCACTCTTGTTAAGTTCATCGGTGACCTCCATGTTGTCATCCGAAGTGCCCTCTGACATCCTCTGACACATCTGGCCATGTCTTTCTCCTAGCTGTGACGCTAGCTTTCTAGTTTTTCTTCCAGCTATCGGAACCCACCCCACCACTCCTTTGCTGCCGCTGTCTTCCAAAGAACCCTTAAATCTTCCTGTCTCCAGAATCTGATGCAGCCTCTGCTCTCTTCAGCCAGGACCTCCATTTGCTTTCCCTTCACTTCCAAGACCCCTTTCCACCTCCAACACTAATCTCCCAGCACCAGGACATGGTTGAGTAAACAACCTTACAGTAGCTATGGAGAGCCCCTGACAGAGGAAGGCCCCTTCCCATGTCAGTCAGGAACTGAAGGAAAGTTCTTCAAAGTGTTATAGGTCAATCCCCAACAGAGATTTCTGCAGGAAGTTCAAGGGCCTGTGTTTTGTGAGTCTGCATCCCTTTAGCCTTTCTGCTATTTACTCCATAGATTAGCTCCTTAGAATTCTTTTTCTTTTAGGTTTGTTTATGTTATTTTATGTATATGAATGTTTTGCCTGTGTGTATGTATGTGCACCGTATGTGGACCTGTGCCCATGGAAGTCATAAGAGAGCATCACATTCCCCTGGATGTGGGTGTTGGGAACTGAACCTGGGTCCTCCGTGAGAGTGACACCTCAGCAAGTGCTCCGAATCACTGAGCCATTTCTCCAGCCCCTAAGTTAGTTTATTTTTTGTTTTTGTGTCAAAAGACCAGAGATAAGTCAACTTCAAAGAGTTATCTTAGGGTTTCTTTTGCTGTGATAAATGCCATGACTAAAAACAGCTTGAGGACAAGAGAGTTTATTTCACTTCATAGTTCTCAGATCACACTCCACCACAGGGAGAAGTCAGAGCAGGAACTAAAGGCAAAAAGCTGGAGGCAGGAACTGAAGCAGAAACCAAGGACGAGTGCTAATCACTGGCTTGTTCAGGTTTTTTTTTTTTTTTCTTTATACGCACTGGGTCCATTTGCTCAGGGTTGGCACCACCCACAGTCGGCTAGACCTTTCCACATTAATCATCAATCAAGAAAAATCTCCTGCAAGCTTGTCCGTAGGCCAATCTGTTGGAGACAATTCCTCTCCCCTCTTGCTCGGTGACTCTAGCTTATGTCAAATTGATAAACCAAATCAAAACATACAAACAAACAAGACTAACCCACGCTAGAGTTAAGCTTTAATTTGGTTTGAAGTTTCAGAGGTTTTTGTCAAGGTTGGCTAGCTCTGATGCTTTTTATTTCACAGTGCCTGGGAAGTGGAGAAGCCAGAGGAAGGACCACAAACAAGATAAACCCTTCAAAATACAATCCTGTAGTGAGCCTTCACTTGGGCCGTGTGCCCTAAAAGCCCATTCAGCTATGAACTTTCAGTGGCTTAACTTTTGGTGAAGTCAATGTGCTCATGAGTCATTCACCTCTCTGCTGAGTGAGCAGGCCTTCAACCCACAAGTCTTTTAGAGACAGTTTGTATCTAAGTCATTAATACCGGGATGAAGCTAGAACCTTCAGACTCCTTCAAACCTGAATGTATCCATGAGATGTTTGTGAAGCAGGACTTCTTAAAGCCTGGTCCAGGCACCTGCAATTCTACATGGATGAACTAGGCAGAGTGCCAGAGAAAGAACCTCAAGCGTGGCTGGGGGCATTGCAGGTTGTGTTCCTGGAACTCTGAAATAGTGCTGCCCTGGGGGAGGGGACACTCTGCCTCCCCCATTGGGGGTCTGTTCAGAGACATATGGCCCCATTGGGCTCTATACACACACACACACACACACACACACACACACACACCAGCAGAAGAACTCGTTTGGGTCCTCTCGGCCTCAGGAACATTCTGAAATGATGCCAGGAGAAACAGATTGCCAGCTCCTTTCTGGGACTGTGGGTGGCTGGGTTTGAGAGAACTCTCTTCCAAGAATGTGTTTTCTCTTCTATGTTCAGGATGCGATATGCTTCCTGCTCTGCTCTTTTGAGGCTGGCATAGCTGCAAGAGCTGCTTGAGGAGATCTTTACACGCCTCTCCCTCTGGTCAGGAGAAGTGTATGTATTGGGGGAGGGGGGTCACTTTTGGTATTGCCTCTTCATGTCTGTTGCATGGGGCTACCCAATTTGGAACGGCCACTATCTTGATTAACCTTCCCACGAACATCTCAGTGTGGTTGGTCATTCCCTTGCTTAAGAGGTACCCAACGTCTTCCATGAGCTTTAGGATAATGTCATGGGTTTAATTTTCACTCAGGGACCCTGAAATCTGGCCTTTGGCTTTCCAATCATGTTTCTTCACTACCCACCATCTCCTCTCTGGGCTGTCAGGTCTCAGAGCACACTGGCTTCACAGAGGCAGCTGCAAGCCTCTCCTCTTCCTACCTGCTGCCTTTCTACACTACTGCCCGCTCTCCTAAGTAGGCTGAGTACAGCCCTTGGAAAGGCATACCTGCTTTCTGTGGGACCACCTCTATCTCTCTGTTTATCTTCTGCCCTGTGAATTTTCCCATTGCAGAGACAAAAATACCTAATGAAAGCAACTTAAAAAAGAGTTCTTTGGGGCTTACAGCTTGAGGGTACAGTCCACCATGATGAGGGAGTCATGGTGACAGGAGTGTGACAGAGTTGTTCATATTGTGTGTATGTCTTTGTGTACATGTATGTGTCTCTGAAGCTATGTATCTGTGTGTGTCCCTGCATAAGTCTCTCCGTGTGTATGTGTATTTTTATCTATGTCTTTGAGTGTTTTCATTTGTGTGTCTATGTGTGTGCACATATGTATATACCTTTCTCTCTCTCTCTCTCAGTGCATGTTTATGTGTTTCTGAATGTGTATGTGTGTATATGTGTATGCATGTGTGTGTCTGTGGGGGGTATACTTTGAGTGTTTTAAGGGTACAATCCTGGGATCAATTCTGATAGAGCCATTTCACTAGAGCCTGTAACACAGGGACCCCAGGCAATACTGGCTGCATAGTCAAAGCAGTATAGAGAAAGGAGGTCACTCCTACACAGACCCTGCTTTGCTTTAGCTCTTTAAACCAACACCCTCCCACCTTTTTGGAAAATTAAGGCATTTCTAAAGAGTTTCAAAATTCATGTTTGACTCTTTATATCTCATGGCAAACCTGCCAAAGAGTGAGAGCAGAGACCACTCTTGGCTACCTCAGATGAAGGAGAGACCTCAGAGCTGTACTGTGTAATCTCAGGCAGAAGGTGATGGAGATGAACGGTGGACTTGTCTCTGAAGACCCTTACTTTGGATCACGCCATGTCTTTCCCTCCAGGAACACTTTCTCTGAACATCTTCTAATTTTCTCTTTCTCTTACTCATTCTCCTCTTCTTCCTCCCCATATCCCTGCCCTGTCTTCTTTCCCTCTCTCCTTTGTCCATCTCCTCAAAGGAAGATTCTTCCTGATGCTACAGAGCCAACATGTTTCATCTCTTTTTCCTCAATTGCATTCCAAAAATTAAAAAAAAATGAGACAGGGTTTAGCTAAGTATTTATTCTAGGCTGGCCTCAAACCTGTGAGCCTCCTGCCTGGGTCTCAGAAATTGTGGGATTCCAGGTGTGCCATCATGCCCAGCTTTCTTGCTTACTTCTTGATGTCAAGAGGGACTGTGCATCAGCAGATCTGTGAGGGAAGCTCTGCTTGCATGGAGGAGAGAAACTAGCCAGGCGGCTTTCTGCATCGAGGTTCACAGCAAGTACAAGTACTGCAAGCCATTGAGCAATGTTTCCTTGAGCCAATTAGATTCCGACATCTGCTTATTGTTTAATTATCTTCTGACTGAGGAAATGGAAAAGTTTACAAATAGTTGAACCCAACAAGAGTCAGGTTCCTCACCCCCATTTCTGTGGAGTGTGTATAGAACCCCAGTCTGCCAACATCTCCTGGTTTCTCTGGGACACTGGCAGAAAACACAGACAAATATTTATATTGCATGGACTCAAGATGGTTTTCATTTTTTTTCCATGTTTAACTGATTTCAAATGAATGACAATGGCCCTTAATGTGGTTACAAGAATTTGCCATTAATTGTCACTTGAAATTGGATCCAGCTGGTCTGTGTGCCTTTGCTGGGTTCTGGTTCTAACTGACGTGGGCTGCTTCCCACTGGCTGGCGGCATACCAGCTCAGTGGAGGCATTGGTCCCCATTCCATGTGGACAAAAGGGAGGTTCAGAACACCGCTGCTATTTCTGAGCTCCGTGCATGTGGCACAAAATCAGGACTGGCAGAAAAGATACAAGCTCCAGCCCCAAACAGGTGACAGGGCTGAGGAGCCAGCGGAAACAGTGTGGCTCCAGGTGTTAGATTATCTGTATGCACACGTGAAAGTCCAAGATCGATTTTGGCTGTCTTCCTCCATATATATCAACCTTAGTTTTTGAAACAGGGTCTCTTGCTGAGCCTGAAGCTCACTGATTGGCTAGCCCAGCTGTCCAGCGCCTCTAGGGATCTACTTGCCTTTGCTTCCCCATTGTGGGGGTTACAGGCTGTGCCAGATGGTCAGTTTTTAGATGGGAGATTATCTGAACTTACATCCTCCTGCTCACCTGGCAGAAACTTTACTCTCTGCCCTCAGGGGAAACCATTGTTTAAACTTGGTGGCTTTCAGTGTCTATTTAATCACTGTTATATAGTTTATTAAATACTCTTATATGGAATGATTGATAAGCTGGATGAGATGTTAGGAAGTCAGGTTTAATTAAAGTGGCTATAAGGAACCTATAAATAAGGAAGGGTGGGATGGGTAGAAATGGTAAGAGGATGTAAATGTTCTTGCTTTTAAACATGTTGAGAAGCAGAAAGTAATCAGTGGAGTTGAATTAGAGGGCACAACACTTAATTTCCCCTTTCTTCTCTGAAGAGCCTTTCTAAGTTATCTTTGCTGTTTACTGTTACTGTTTACTGTAAATATGCAACTGTTTTCAAATCTCCTTGATGCAGTGACATAAAAACAAATCCAGTGTTTTTACTGCTACTGCTACTACTTCTGTGCTCATGAGTGTATACCAGTATGTGGAGGCCATCCTCAGGAATGTTGTCATGGTATTTTGAGACAGGGTCTCTCATTGGCCTGGAGCTGACCAAGTAGGCTAGGTAGGCTGGCCAGTGATTCCCAGGGATCTCCTTGCCTTTCTGTTGGGAATAAAATTGTGTATATATGGGGGGGGGTGTATGTGTGTGTGCATTCAAGTGTGTACGTGTGTATGTAAGTGTGCACGAGTATGCATGTATTTGTGCTCAAACTCGGGCCCTCATGCTTGCAAAGTGACCGATCCACCAGGCAAGTACTTCCTGACTGAGCCATCTCCTCAGCCCTGAGTCAACGTTTAATGTAATGCTCTTTCCACTTACAATGGATTAGGAGAGTGTGTTGATTAGGAAGAATCTTGTCCCAAAACAACCAGAACAACCACTTAGACAAACTTCAAAACTTTATTCTTTAGTTCACACCAGTGCACTGAGAGCCACTCAGGCCATACAGGGAAACTTCTGCATTAGCAGCAAACTCCCCAGATGTCTCCACTGTGACTCAGGGCTAGCAGAGGCCATCGGTGAGTGTCCCAGCTGCTGCAGCCTTGTTTCTGCAGTGTGTGGTGTTAACGCTGTTAAATACTGTTGTCACAGAGCTTCTTAAATAGTTTTTAATGGCTTTTAATTTGTAGGAACATGTTCTGCTCAGGATACAAGGGAAAGAATTGTCAAAAAAAATTAATATGAACAGATAAGATTCCCCAGAAAAACTTTCAGGCAGTCATTTCACTGGTAAAGGTTCTAACAGATTACAGGAGTGTGTGTGTATGTGTGTGTGTGTGTGTGTGTGTGTGTGTGTATACAAGCAAACAACAGGGAGAGACATAAGGAGGAAGGAAGGGAGAGCGAGAGAGACAGAGACAGAGAGAGAGGGACACAGAGAGACACAGAGAGAGACAGAGAGACAGAGACAGAGACAGAGAGAGGAAGAGGGAGAGAACCACTTGCAGGAGTATTCTCTCCCGTCCTAGGTTCCGGGGATTGAACTTGGGCCATGAGGCTTGGCAGCGACCACCTTTTCCCATGGAGCCTTCTCACTGACATGACCATGGAAGTAATTCCTCTTTCTCTTCTCTGGGTTCTTGGGAAAGGATCTTTCAACCACATGAACTAATTAGGATGGTAGGGAAAAATGCAAGCAAGTCAAGAATTTCACTGCACTTTGAAATGGTAGATATACTTAGGCAATTAATATTATTAATGAACTGGGAGGAAAGAATCTATAATATAAAATCCTTCTTTAAAATCTGCTGAAAGTCAAATTGCCACCAGCAACCAGGACAGGTGTAAGCAAATGGTGAAAATTCCCCTTTGTGGTTGTTACCATGCCACCTTGGTTATGATTTCAGGCAAAGCTGATATTAATTGGACAGAAGAGTTGTGGTATCATCCTGTGTTTTAAGGTCTAAGCCTAGTTCTATGAGGGAAAGCATGGTCCCGGTAAGGAATCCTGTGTCCTTCACAGGCAGGAACAACAGCCTCCCTGCCAGCTCCATCCTTGCTAACACCAACCAAGCTGCCCACGTATCCCCGGCTCCACAGAGGACAGAGGGCTACAGCCAGCCTAGGAGCTGCTGGAGAATGGCCCTGACCTCACAGAGGAGAGACTCTCAGCGGGCCACTCTCTGTTTAAGTGGTATCTGCTGGCAAATATGTATTAGAAACTTTTTTTCTAAAATCGAGAAAACATGAATTATGCAGGGAGAAAATTGAGAAGTACAGTTAAACCCTGAGATTCCTACACTCAGGTGCTCTGCAACATGTCCTTGGGTTGGCTCTAGCCAACAAAGTGCAACGTGGTAGGATTTGGTTGTCCTTGTCCCACAGGCGGAAGCAGATGGCGTTGCGTAGGTCAATGTGTACAGACATGCGTGGGCACGCTATCAGTGCGGCTGCTCAGCTCATGGGACTGTCCCAGAAGCTGCAATGGTGCTCTGTGGAAGCACACTCTTATTTAGGCTTTTTTTTTTTTTCTGAAAAAACAAACTTTATTGCAAACTGCTACCTCCACCCCAAAAATGTATGAACTGAAGCATTTAACAGATTTCATTTAAATTCATATATTCACACCACAAACCACCAAACCAAAAATATCTCTTCAGTTTGCTCAGCCATTTTCTTTTGTTGTTCTTGGAGACAGAGTCTTACATTGTAGCCTGGGCTGTTCTGGAACTCACTGTGTAGCCTAGGCTGGCCTCAAATGTGAAATTCTCCTGTCTTAGGTCCTTGAGTCCTAGAACTACAGGTATGTACCACCATACTGGCTTGATTAATAACATTTCATAATGAAACAGCTAGGAAACATGTAGACATGTACATTGTACAATTTGAGAGCTGTTTAGCTAAGCAAATATTTAATATTCAGCAGAAATCGTAGCATTAAAATTGGAATGTTCTTGAATTTAGAGAGAATGCCTATTTAATTTTTTGAGATGCATTTGTGTGAGAAAACAGACGTATTTTAATTTAGAAGTCACCAAGTGTGTGGGCTTGCTTCTCCCAGGCGCTCCCCAGTGCAGCCTTCATTTGACTACCAAGTGCAGCTTGCTTGTC
The DNA here is from genome assembly GCA_028658305.1 of Pachyuromys duprasi. Taxonomy (NCBI): domain Eukaryota; kingdom Metazoa; phylum Chordata; class Mammalia; order Rodentia; family Muridae; genus Pachyuromys; species Pachyuromys duprasi. The sequence goes on along the minus strand of CM053747.1, from coordinate 50,913,451 downwards.
CTCTAAGGTGTCACGTAGATTAAAAATCCCTGCCTGGCATACATTAGCACCCTGGGCTTGAGCCCCAGAACTCTGTAAGCGAGATGTGGAGGCGTGTGCCTGCAATTTCAGCACCTGGGAAGTGGAACTCATGAGGCTTTAGGGGTTCAAGGCCAGGCTCGGCTACACAAAACACTGTCTCAAAAGCTATAAATGAGTGATAAATAAATCCTTTGCCCATGTGACAGCCATACCGGACACTACGGGAACTTCATCTTTGGGCACCTTTGGGCCCCCGGGACCCCACGGCTCTGAAAAAGTGTGATTCCCGTTTATTTTTTGCTCATTCTACTTTAGCTGGTGACCAAGGCCTCGTGGCCTGGCCCCTGCTTTATCGTGGGATCCTGACACAGCAAGGCTCCCTTTGCAGCACAGTGGCTCTCACTCCCTGGAACAGGACCCTACCTCTCTGCCTCTGCGCTGTAGCCGCGTATTCTCCACTGCAGTGTCTGATCCTCCACCCACATTATCTGACTCCTCCATCAAGACCCTGCACAGGTGTGGGTCCCTGGTTCTGACAGGAAACAGAATGAGTCTGGATCCCCAGAGACCCATCTCTCAGGTTATTCTAGATAGCATCAAGCTGACAGTTGGGATTGATGGTCACCTGTGGCAGGCGCTTTAACTGCTGAGCCACCTCCCAAGCCCTTCACTGGAATCTTGCCACGTGCTGAGCACCAGGTCTGAACAGGTACTTGGTGCTGACATATAATTTTGTTAACCTTTAATTAAAAACATTTAAAATTTCTTCAGTCCTGACTATTGATTTTGGCACTTGCCTCTATGGGTGTATTGAAAACAAACCCTAGTTTTCCATCTCTGGCTTTAATTCAGTGCATCGATTGCACAGGGTTTGATACCTGGGAGACTTGAGAAGCAATATGGTCCCAGCTGGAGAAGAGGCAGGCTGGCTCCTGCTTAGAGAACCCTAAATCACAAAAGGAAAGCTAGGAGCTCTGCCTGCCTTTGAAGAGAGGCAGCTCTGAGGAGGGGTTCAGTGCATCCTTCGGCAAGTTGTCTATTGTCCTCATTGTTTCTCCATCAACTTGACACAAGCTGGAGTTACATGGGAAAAGGCACCTCAACTGAGAAAATGCCCACAGCAGCCTGTGGGGCATTTTCTTGATTGATGATTGATATGGGGGCCCAGCCCACTGTGGATGTGGACACCCCTGGGCAGGTGACCCTGGGCTGGATGAGCAGACTGAACAAGCAGGGGGGAGCAAGCCAGTGAGCACTCCTCCAAGGCCTCTGCTGCATCAGCTCCTGCCTCCATCTCCTGGCTCTGCAAGCATGAGTACCCGAGTTTGGATCCCAGCATCCACAGGAAATTGAGGTTAAGATGGAAACAGGAAGACCCTTGGAACTTATCAGTCAGCCACTTTAGTTTAATTGATGAGCTCTGGGATCAGTGAAAGGGTCAAAAGAAGGTGGGGTGTTTCTACACGTAGTCTGACCTAGAACTCCAGATGTATGCATGTCTCAACTTTCATCCAAGATGAGTCTCCTGGCAATTAACACAGAGACCCTCAACACAAGCAGCGAATAAGAGACCGTGGAGTGCTCAGCCCTAAATGGGATGATTACATCCCTCCTCCCAGGCTCAGAGATCTTTGTGAGAGAAGGACTGGAAAGAGCGTAAGGGTCAGACTGGCAGATGACAGGAACAGTGTCTGGACATGGCGGGGCAGCTGACTGTATGAACTCAGTAACTGGGACAGCAAGCACAAGATTCACACAAGCTAAAGCTTGACAAAATCCCAGCCTGGACTGGGGAAGTGGGCAGGAAATCCCATGGCTATCTGAGAAGCTATTGGCATTTGATGGTTTCTGACAGAGGGGAAAGTCAGTTTTCTGTAAAGGTGTGGCCCCTAGCATGTCGACCACTGTCCAGGGCAGACCCCATCCCCAAGAGTGGCTGGGCAACACAAACTGGACTGAATGGAGAAAGCTGAGCGGGTGCAGAGGTGAAGGTAGACGGGAGGAGTTGGGGAAATGGAGGCAGCTATGATGGAGATACACTGTATGAGATTCCCAAATGATTACCATATTGTTTGAAAAATAAGGTGGAGCCGGGCTGTGGTGGTGCACGCCTTTAATCCAGCACTCAGGAGGCAGAGGCAGTAGTATCTCTTTGAGTTTGAGGCCAGCCTGGTCTATAGAGTGGCCAAGACAGCCAGGGGTACATATCAAAATCCTGTCTCAATAATAATAATAATGTGGAGAATGATTGAAAAGATCGTTTGACATCAACCTTGGCAACATGCATACATACATACATACATACATACATACACACATACACACATACATATATACATGGGCACACCCACACAAACATGTACACACACATGCATGTACACACACATAGAAGAGTGGAAGGGAAAGAGGTTGAAGTGACCCCTCCCTTCCTCTTCTGATTCGATTAATGTTCTTCTGTAATGGAAAGGGGGAACTCTGGGATCATCCTCTGCACTGTATAGGCACACATGCCGCATGCTTGAAGCTTAGAATCAAATGTTTTTGAGGGCGGACAGCCCTGACGGCTGTCTCCACTGTTGTCATTAAGGTCTAGCTTCCCAGTAATCTGAGCCCAGGAATGATCCTTCCACCTCAGTCCTCTGTTAGGTGCCAAGTCCAAGCCTTTTAGCCTCATTTCCTATCCCGTGGCTTGAGGGGGAGGCTCTAGGCACGTGCTCTGAGCCCTGTGCCCTGCACTCTGAAGTGATTGCCTGCCTTGCTGAGAGGCATCATCTTCCACATACACTTTCTAGATGTTGAGGGCAGAGGCTCCAGATATACCTATGTGTCCGGCCCTTTACCAAACCTAGAGTCTCCCAACCAGGATGGATTCTCAGAGACTTCTAGCCCACTCATACTGGCCAACTGACTGACTGGCTCTACAGACTCTTGCTTCTACAGTTGTGCTCAAACTGTCTCCTCCTCTTCCCCTTCCTCCTCCTCTTCTAAATACAAGAAGCCTTACATTTATATAGCCTTGGCTGACCCAGAATTCACTGTACAGACTGGACTGGCCCAGAACTCACAGAGACCCACTTGCTTCCTCCTCCCTAACACTGGAATTACAAATGTGTGCCACTAAGCCCAGATTTCTTGGGTGATTCTGGGGCTTGAACTCAGGCCCCGATATTTGAATGCCAAAGTATCTTACCTATAGGGCCATGTCCCTGGTTCTTATTAAGCTGGTTGTGGCTAGAATCGTTACTAGAATCGTTGTCTGCTAGGGGCCCACTGACTTAGAATTTGTAGCTTTTGGACTCTGAACCTGTAATGAGTTCCTGGTCTTAATCAACCTTAAAATGTAATGGCTATTATCTCCCACATTGTGTGTGTGTGTGTGTGTGAGCGCGCACGCGCATACACACGCATGTGTGTTTAGACTGAGTTTCTCTTCTGTGGAAGGCCTAAGACCCCATACTTCCTATGACTCTCTGGGGTTCCATGTGCGGCTGGCTTTCACAATCTCGGGCTGCTGTTTTTCGGGCACTGTCTTTATCCCCTCGGATAGACCAGATGGGAATTCAGCTTCTTCTCCCTTCCCACAGAGCCATCTCCTGGCCCAGGGATTGCTGGGTGAGACAGATTTTCTTGAAGATACAACATGGGGCAGGGTGAGGTGAGAGTGGGCAAGGGCTTACATCGCTACGGTGCTGAGGAGTTCAAGTTGCCATTAGGAGGTCCCCACCTCCGGTCACACCATTTCTTTTGCTTTTCTTAGGTAGCTCTGTATTATCTTTCTGTCCCCCAATTCCTTCATTCTTGGGTTCTTTCTCCTCTTTTCCATGTCAAACAGTCCCTCTTCCCTTCTACATGCAGAGCAGATTGGCCTTTGCCCCATGGCCTTGGCTGTGGCATATGCCATATGCTTTCATACTCTGCCATCTCCTCCAGAAGGCATTGCTCCAAAGAGAACCCATTTCCTCCTTAGAGGGGTCCTTGTACTAGCTGCAGATAACGAAGCTTTGCCTCATTTGCCTCTATGAGGAGTGCTGAGGCTGGAAGGGATCCCGAGACCAGGAGTCAAACTGATAGCAGCCATTGGCCCAAGGTCGCTGGCAGGTGAGAAACAGTGTAAAATCAGGATGGAGGCCCTGGCTCTGACAACAGCATGCCAGTTGCTTAGCTGATTCATTAACCCTGTGGATTTCCAAGGCATTCCTACAAGTGCAGTGATTAGGAGCAAAGCTTTGGGGTTTGACAGCAATGTCCCCATGGCCACCCAATGACTCCCATGGGTGCTTCAACACGACCTTCACGACAGCAGCTAACCCTTAAAAGGTTCTGCCTCTGTGTAGGTCTTAGGTTCGCAGGACCCAGTACATAGCTCCACTTCCACCGTTCTTACCCTGATCTTGGTTAGTTGTTGTTTCTTTTGGGCCTCAGCTTGACACACTCAAAACAGGTCCATTTTTGGATGTTTTGAATACGCTATAGACATGTTTCAGTGCACATATGACCATATGGCTCTATGTGTGTGAGAGAGTCAGAGTTCTTTACACCATTGTCCAGTGTCAGCTCTGCTTACACCTGCTTTGGATCAAAGAATGATTTCTATTGCATAGGAAGTACTCCAATGCTTCTGGTATAGCTGATATGTGGGATCCATGCCTCAGTGACCACCGAGTCTTCATGGCTATAGTGAGTGGGGCTTTTACATGGCCATGCCTTCTATGTGGCCACATGACCAAATGAGCACAAACATCTCTTGCTAGGCACCTGGGGCAGTAGGTGGGTCTCCATGGTGTTGGATGTTTTGGGGGACTTTCTGGGTACTGGTAAGTGTGAATCAGGGTGCAAGTTTTCCATTTCCTCTGCCCAACACCCTACTTTGGAACCATACATAAGTGTACCTTTCAGCAGATCATGGGTGTGGAAGGTTCCACAGGTCTGAAGGGGGTGTGGGAGAGTGCAGGGAGCTGGGTCCAGGTGGGCACCCACTCTTTCCACTGTGGGTGGTATCCTGTGTATGAAGTCTCTGTCTTCTCTCTTGCCAAGCTTCAGAGGGCTCTTTCCTTACACACCCCATGTATTCTGCAGCTCCTTTGAGGAACCAGGCAGGGCCCAGGTGATACCAATTTAGAGGCAGGCTCTAAAGCTTGCTAGGGGACCCTGTTCTCTGCTAGACCAAGTCTGACCCACCATTGACTTCCTTCAGCCTCATAACAAGAATAAAGGGAACAGTGAGGTCTATGTAGGACCTCAGAGTTTGCCCAACACTCATGTATCCATGATCTCATTTGACCACCCACATTATCAAGAGAGAGGCATGGCCAAGATCATAGTGACAGCATAGAAGAGGCACGCAGGGGTATAACCAGGTCTGAGGGTTTAACACAATGCTCTGTGCTTCTCGTTCCAACTTCTTATGACCTCCGTATCCATGCTCAGCATGTAAGAGTTCTCTATTACTACCAAGAAAACTGGAAGGGTGCACAAGTGTCCTCACCCAACCTTGGTTGTTGAACTAGCAGCATTAGGATGTGTTCCTCTTTCAGTTATTCACTATTTTATGAATATTTTGTCCATTCTGACCCTGTTTATTTAGTCATCCACTCATTCATTCATTCTTCCATCTATCCACACCTACTCATTCAAGCTTTGCCAAGTGCTTTCTGTGTGCTCTGCCAATGGTGGCATTTTACGGAGTGCAGAGGGTACTAACTGTGATTCCCTGATGATGCAGAGAACCCAGACTCCAGTTAGGAGCAATGGGAATGGGTTTGGAAACCCAGTTGCTCAGCCAAGGCAGATAGAGATTCATGTGTTATTGCTGGTCAAGGTTGACGGGCCCCGTGTATGTCTGTAAGGCGTCAGCTTCCCTGCAGTACTGGGACTCCTCACCTCTGTAGGAGCTGAGAAAAGGGAAGGTTTGGATAGCTCGAGTGCTCAGGAGAGGCTTCTTTGGAGAAAGGAGGGACTTACGTCCATTTAAAAAGTTGGGAAAAAGTAAAAACTAGAAGAGGAGGGGGAGAGAAGAGAAAAAGAAAGAAGAAATGAAGGAGGAGGAGGGAAGAAGGAAGAAGGAAGGAGGAGAAACTGGGGAGATTCTAAAGATTGAAGAGGAAGGGAGTGTGTGTGATGGGGAGGGTGGGTAGCAGCATGCAAGCAAGGCTTGGACTGTGCAAGAACCTGCCTTCAGCCCTTCTGCCCTCAACTGGACGCGTGTGAGGTGAACCTGAAGTGGGTTGGGAAGCAGCAGTTGGCAACTGCCTCCAGTGTTGACAAACGCCTGGAAGGGTGGGATGGGGCAATATGTCAGCTCCTGGGGCAGCTAAGACTCCTCTGGCACGCAGCCCTGGCACACAGAGAAACAGAAGAGAGAATATGAGCCGAGCCATGAAACAGCAAGTGGGGAGAGAAGGGAGGAGAAGCAGGTGAAAGGGGAAAGAAAAGGATATAAAGAAGTGATCAGATTCAAACCAGAGGTGAGAGGAGAGGAGAGAGGGAGGGCGCAAACGAGAGAAAAACGAAGGTAAGGGGAAGAAGAAGAGGGGAAGAGGGACTAGGAAGAGGTCAAGGAAAGATTAAAAAAAGAGGAAAAACGTGGACAAGGCCAGTCAGTCTTCCTTTAAACTTTATTTTTCATTGACTCCTGACCCTTGGGCATGCATACAGGGTGTGACATGATGGTTTGACGCAAGTAATGATCGCATGAGGCCCATAGGCTTTCTTAGCCACCCTGGCCCTCTTTGAGATAAGGTCTCATGTAGCTTGAGCTAGCCTAGAACTCTCCATGTAGCCAAAGGTGACCTTGAGCTTTTCATTCTGTTGGCTCTGTCTTTCAAGTGCTGGGATTTTAGGTACGTTCCACCATGCCCAGTTTATGAGGTACTTGGGATCAAACCCAGAGCTTTGTGTTTGCTGGGTGCGGTGGTTTGCATGACAGCAAGCATATACGTGCATGCTTAGTCCACAGTTGACAAACTGGGGGGAATTAGAAAGTATGGCCTTGCTGGAGTAAATGTGTTCTCATTAGAGGAGTTGTGTCATAGGGGGTGAGGTTTCAGAAGCCCAAGACAGGCCCCGTATCTCTCTGCTGCCTGCGGATCAGGATGTAAAGCCCCCAGCCACTGCTCCAACACCATGCCTGTCTGCTTCCTGCCATGATGATGATGTAGTAAAACTCTGAAACTGTAAGCAAGCCTCTAATTAAATGCTTCCTTTTATAAGGATTGCTTTGGTCATGCTGTCTCTTAGACAAAGTTTCTACCAACTGAGCTATACCACCATTTTCATATACCTTCTTTCTTGTTTGAAAAGCCTTAGGACTCCCCACTCTCATTCTTTGTAAGACTGTAATAAAGGATTAGGTCTCATCACCACCCTCCTGTGGCAGGACTTAGTCCTTCATAGAACTTAATCCTTCTTAGAACTTTTTAATCCTTCATAGAACTTTGGCTATTTCTTTTAAAAAGTACTTGGGAAGCTGGGCATGATGGTGCACACCTATAACTCTAGTACATGAGGATGTAGGAGGATCAAGAATCCAAGGTCACCTTGGCTATATAGTGAATTTGAGGTCAGCATGGCCTACTTATTGAGACCCTGTATTAGAAACACAAACAAAGGCTAGAGAGATGGTTCATCACTTAAGAGCACTGGCTGCTTTTCTGGAGGACCCGTGTTCGATTCCCAGCTCACAACCGTCTGTACCTCCAGTCTCAGAGCATCCAGCACCTCTTCTGGTCTCTTCAGGTGCTGCATGAACATGGTGCACAGACATACAAGCAGGCAAAATATCTGTACACATAAAATAACCCCCCCAACACACTGTGGAACAAAGCAACAAAATAAATAACAACAGCAAAACACTGAAACTCTGGGATATGGATCTGGGCTGTCAGAATTTTCACTGAAGCATCAGCCTTCTGCTTCCTTAGAAGAGCACTGGCTGCTCTGGCTTGCTCAGGGGTCCACACAGCAGCAGCCGGGAGTTCCTTAAGCCCTGACCACCAGTCAGCAGAGTGTTTCCATGAACACTGTTGCCACATGGGTTGGAATCTGTCAAGGAATCATGGGTAGTGAGGATAACAGTTGTCATGGAAACACCTTTACCTTCCCCTTGATTCTTAGAAAAGCAACCCTTCCTCCATTTCTCTTTCCCTCCCTCCCTTACCCCTTTCTTTCCTTCCCTTCCTGCTCCAACCTCTCAAAATAACAACTTGAGATAAGAAAATTGATTGAGAAAATAGCCTTTATCTTGAAGAAATAGGAACAAGACAAGATATCTCTAGAAACAATATAACAATATCTCTTAAAATATTTTTGGAACTTCTGGCCAATCCAAAGTTTCAAAGCACAAGTCGGGGAAAGGCACCTTGGCTATTGAAAAGGAACAGAGGTGTCACTGGCTTCATATCCTATTTAGAATACATAGCAAGAAAATAAGAATTGGAATGGGTAACAGACTTTATACAGAAGCCAGTGCTCAGGGGCCCGGCATGGCTCAGCTTCACCATAGGACAGTGCTGAGAGGGATGTGTGACTCCAGAATCCTTGACGTGGACAGTCTTAAGATAGCTCATCATGGCCAGAGCATCCACTCATCTTCCCACTTCTGAAGCAGCCCAGAATTTCTGCCTGGACAGTTTCCTCTTTACAAAGTCACATGCTCACAGGGGCTGCTGCTGCATGAGTCTTCTCTGTTGCTATGGTTCTATGTCCCTGTCACCAGCTCTCTCACATGTACCTGTGGACTAATTGTTCTGCATCGGGCATCCCTGTGACTCCTGCAGTGAGGGAGGACGAAGTTCATGAGAACATAGCCTGACTTCCTCTTGGCTGATTTTCTTATCAACACTCTCCCTCTCCTCTCCTCCTCTCATTCTTTTTGACTTCCTCTTATCTGCTCCTTTTTCTTTCTTTTCCTTTCCCCTTTCTTCTCTCTCTCTCTCTCTCTCTCTCTCTCTCTCTCTCTCTCTCTCTCTCTCATTACAGGGTCTTGTGGTAGCTCAGGCTGACCTTGAATTCCATCTTTGAACTCCACCTGCACATGAGGCTAACTTTGGCATTCTGTTACTGCTGGGGTTCCAGCCATCCACTGCCATGCCTGGTTTTATGCTGGAGATGGGATTGAGTTTAGTGCGTGCCAGGCAAATACTCTACCATTCAAACGACATCCCCGGCACCTTGTGAACAAGCATTAGGCCATTAGCAAGTATCCCTGCGTACAAAATAAGTGTGTAAAAACAGAACTTCCTACATACCCACACTAACCAGACTGAAAACAAAAAGCAAGGAAAGCTGAGACTCACCCTTGTGAGCTCTGCATGGGGCTTTCACGAAGAAAACCACCACATTTCATCACTGCTGTGTTAGAAAAGATTTGAATAAATGGAGGGGAGCAATATGCTCTTTGTTGGGGAAAGGGACTTGAATTAATATGTAGATCTAGAAAAGGAATCAAATTAAAATCTCAATGGAAACTTTGGTCATTCAACAAACAACTCTATTTTGTATCTAGAAAAGCAACAAGCTAAAAATAGTCAAGAAATTTCTGAAAGAACAAGGAGGTAGGATTTCTTCTAGTGGACATTACAATCTGTTTTGCAGCTAAGGCATTCAGCATCTGGGCTCAAGAAGCAAGAAGCATTGTGATTCAGTGAGAAACCACTGGCTTTAAAAGGCTGATCTTCCAAAGGCCGAGAAACTAGTACAGATGAAAAGCATCGTTCCAAATCAAGAGGAAGGACTGGATTAAACGCTGTTAAGATTTTGATTGCTTGTGATTTGAACGGTGCCGATCATTGTCTTTTTCTCAAGTAATTCCAGACAAACCTCGGCAATAAGCACAAGAAACCCACAAGTAGTAGATAAAAAGAGTGGTGACTAAGTGGGCTTAGAATGAGTATGGCCTGCTTAAGCTTAAAAGCAAGTCAAAGAATCAGAAGGGAAATCGTCAACAGAACAAAATCTCTGAACAGCATTTCTAAGAAAAGAACCACAAATATTTGGTCATAGGTAGAGAGAAGTTACCAGCCTTAACATGTGAAGAGCTCTTACGAACACCTTATTCCCAGCAGAAACGCTAGCAAAGAACATTAACAAAATAAGACACACAAATGACCAACCAGAGAAACTAGTTTATTATTAGCCAAATACATACAAAGTAAAATAAGAACATGTTTCTGTTTCAATTTTCAAATGTTTGAGTGTTTTTTTAATAGTGTCTCCTGAATCCTAGGCATGTGCTACCACACCTGGTGTCTGAAGCACAGGGGCTTAAACCTACAGCTCTGTCTGTGCTAGCGAGTGTTCAACCCACTGAGCCAAATCCCAAGCCCCTTCATTGTCCAGTTGTAAAGACAGAAGATGCTAGTGATGATGATGGGCCCTTTAAGAGCTTTCTAACCTGATTCAGTTTTAACCTCACAGTTAAGATTCTCAGTCATTTGGTAGGTGGTCTTGGCCAGGTTTGTGTTCACAAGGCCTTCCAGCACATAGGTAGATGGAAGGATTGAGTAAACTCAGTGGGTGAATCTGTCCGCCGGTCAACTTCTGATGGTCAGCATCCAAGGCAGGGTCTGGCCTCCAGTGAGTACTCAGGGTGCATTAAAGGAAGGAAGAATGGGTCTTGAGAAAGACTGGAAGGGTCAACAGCCTACACAACAGGCTGGGGTGCCGGCTAGAAATGGTGTTCTTGGCTCCTTCAACCTGATGGAGCCACCAGGGAGGGAAGGAGAGAACCGATGTAAGTGTGGTGGGAGGCGAAGGGGAGGAGCCAGAGGTCTTCCTGTCTTCTGTGGCAGCCGGTGAAGAAGGGAGCTGAGCCTGCCAGTTCTTTTGTATACACACCAGAAAAGTTGACTGTTGGGGCCCCTGGCCTGTGCTGGCTGTCTCATCCACAGCATGTGATTCCAGGCTCACTTTCTTTGTATTTACTTATTTATTGTATGTGTGGTGTGTGTGTTCGTGTGTATGTGTGTGCTTGGGAGTGCATGTGTGTGTACATTCATGTTCTTCCATGTGAGTGCAGGTGCACAGATACCACAGAGCATATGCAGAGGTCAGATGACAACTTTCCGGTGTAAGTCTTCACCCTTCTACCATGTGTGGCAATGTCTTTTCACTGCTGAGGAAGCCAGGCTAGTTGACCCCAGGGCCTCCAATCTTGCAGTGGGCACGCTGAGATCACAGATATGTGCACTACTGTCTCCAGCTTTTATGTGGCTTCTGTGGATTCAAACTCAGATCCTCTGGCTTGTGCAGCAAGAACCTTTAAGCAATGAGTCATCTCCCTGGCCTTGAGGACTTAGTTTAAGGCTGGGAGGTCAGGCCGTTGTCCCCACTTTATATGTAGAGCAATGGCGTGAAGTAGAAGGAAAATCTGCGCCACTTCTACTCTCACCGCTTTCTCAAGTAGAGGAGGCTGCTTTGAAGCCAGAGCTGTGCCACCCCCAAGTCTTGACCTTGAAGCTCTATTCTTCAAGTGTAGACTTACTTCTTCCCACCGTAGCAAGGAACGAATCCACTTTTGCTGCATGTGCATCTTGGGAGGAACCCAGGCTCTACCTCTAAATCAAAGCCTGGATGTGAGTGTTGTTCTGGGAGCGGGCCATCAGCGTGGTGGCAGATCTCTGCCGTCCATCACGCCCCCACGGCACCCTGACACATGGTGCTGGAGTGTAATCAGAGCGATGGTGTTCTGATCTATGAGCGATGTTTATCATCCCAGGGCTGGTACCTTGACATATTACCTTAGCTAGCTGTCAGCGGGACAGCCCCTTAATGTATTTCTGTAATCCATCACCCACTGCTGGCAGCGGAGGAGGCCTGCTGACGCCAGTCTACCAGGGCACTTTCTGTGAGTCTCTGAGTTCTCGGTTCTTAAAAATTCATGTTTGGGAGAGTGAGTGTCTGTAGAGAGCATGACAGGAGGAAGCAGAAATAAAGGGAAAAGAGCATGGAAGGATAAAGAGAAGAGAGGGGTAGAAGAGAAAATGATGAGAATGAAAAAGAAGAGAAGAGCTGGGCAGGGGGAAGAAGATAAAGATGGCAGAAAAGACAGAAGGGGAGAAGGACCGAGGGAAAGGGGAGGAATGGAGGGCAATATAAGGCTTCCAACAGCCATAGGGGCGACAGGAGTAACCTGGACCCCCACCCCACCTCTGCCCTGTAAAGGCATAGCTGAGGAGACTCTGTATTGTCCCCAGTGGATGGAGCTAGATGTGGGGCTAAGTGGATTGCTGTAAGGATATGAAGCCGGGAATGGGTAATTCCCTCTCCCCAGGAGAGAGCAGAGGGGCTTAGTGGGCAAACTAGGACCCACCCACTCCATCCCTGTGGCTGCTCCAGACCCTTGTATCCATATGCACATGGGCCATCTTTACTCAAGGCCGCTCTGGCAGAGAACCCTAAAATGGCCTTGGATTGTTTGTTTGTTTTGTTTTTCTTTTGCCTTTCGGAGTCCTTGAGGCAGTGAAAGGACCATGAATGCAAGGTCATCTTGTCATCTTAAGAAGGGACGACCTTCAGGGCTTTCAGTTTGGTGGTCTAGCCCATTCCCTTGGATTTCTCTTTGCTCTTGCAGCCCAGATGAAAGCATAGGAGCTCTGGGAACTGGCCAGTCAGCAGGGGCCATGCACTTCTAGAAGCAGGGGTTCATATATATATGTACATATACATATATATATGAGTGTGTGTATACATATATATATATACATATATATAAGTATATACATATATATGAATCATTTCAGTTGCTAATGTATGTTAACCACAAGCATTGTAGATGAGGATTTTTAAAAAAAGATATATTTTCATTTATGTATATGCATTTTCTCTGTATGTGTGTGTGTGTGTGCGCGCGCGCACACACACACATACTTATGTGTGCTAAATGTTGGCAAAGGTTAGAAGATAGCATTCAATCCCCTGGAGCTGGAGTACAGGTAGTTGTGAGCTATTTGACATGGGTGCTGGGAACCAAACTCAGGTCCTCTAAAAAAGCAGAAGGGTACTCTGCAGCTGTAACTGGGGATTAAAGTGATAGTACAGTAAGAAAACTGACGACAAACTGAAGCCAGGGGAGTAGTCCAAAGCTGCTTTCAGAAGAAAAACTGGCTTTTGCCAGTGGCTCAAAAATGAAGCTGTGAATAGAATGTATGATCTGGGTACCACTTCGATGTGAAGCCTGGCACGTAGGCCACTCCTGCATCACCCAATTGTTTTTTATGTTGCTGAATAGTATTCCATGGTACCAACATACTGTAGCTTGCTCAAGCACTCACCATGGAAGGATATTGTTCATTCTTCCAATGGGGTATTTCACAGATCAGTTGGTTTAACACGAAGTCTAATTTATCCATTTTTCTTTAGTATTACTATGCGTGGTATCTCAAGCTTAAAAACTACTTGCCTGGCCTTAGATCTCAAAGATTTTCTCATATTATTTTTAAAAATATTTATCCTTATTCAATTCTGAATTAATTTCTATGTAAATAATGAAACTAGATGCAGGCTCATTTTTTGAATAGGGGGTGTCCCGGGATGGGGAGACCTGGATGGTGTAGTACCATCAGCAGGAAAGTCTATCTCTCCTCCACTTCATTGTTCTTGTGTCTTCGTGAAGCTGGTCCAATAGGTACCGGCCTGCTGTAGAACTCTGAGAACTGCATGGTGGAAGGAGAGAACTAACTCATCCTCTGTACTGACACACCAATAAATGTTCAGAAAAGCCAGATAGCGCATGTATCTGGGTCCTTCCAGGTCTTCCCACCGTCTTTGTCTGCTACCACACAATCATGATTACAGTGTCTATGGACATCTAAGAACACACTTGGCTGAACTTTTCCCCTTCTGTTTTTGAAATGATTTTAGTTTTTTTTAAGTTAACCACCTTTCACCATACACCTCAGAATGATCTTTTAATGCATCTATAGATGATTCTTGCTGGGATTTTGATGGAAACTCTAAACTGCATGCCAATTTGGCAGGATTGGCGGCTTTACCATCAACCCTTTTTGTCCATGAATGTGGTTTGCTTCCCTTTGTCTTCACTGGGAAGCTCTTAACACACAGTACTTTACATGTGTTATTAGATTCTGTTCTAGCTTGGATCTTGGATTCCCCCACAGGTTCATGTGTTGAAGTTTTAATTCTTAGACAAGGATGCTATGAGAGGTGATGGAACTGTTGTCAGATGGGACCAAGTGAACGGTCAGGTTGGAGGCTGTGCACCTGAGCTGGTACTTGGATCTTCTGCTGCCTCTTCTTTTGCTCCTCTTAAGGTTCTATCTGGGGATTGAACTCATGTCACCAGGTTTCTTTATCCACTGAGCCATGTCACGGACTCTTTAAAAGAAAACGGTTGTTTGTCTTGAGTATTTTGGGGAGCTGTGTCTCTCCCTGCAACACTGGGATTATAGGTATGGCTGTGCCTGGCTGTGTGTGGGTGCTGCGGTTTCACACACAGGTCTTCATGTTTGCACAGCAAGCGCTCTTTCCTGAGCCATCTCCCCAGGCCCTGTCTGTAGAGGTCTGAGTGCATCCCTGTGTAGCTGTCTGTGTTTGCTCCAGGTGTTGTGTTCTCTGCACACGGCTTTCCTAAGCCTATTACTGTCAAATTATCAACCCGAGTGAAGCACTCGTTCCCTCGTTCCTTGTCTACCCCATTTTTGTCTTAATGATTTCTTCCACGTCTTTTAGGCATTATAAACCGTTTCAACTGTTGCTTCAATCATCAAATATAAATCATAAAAACTCAACAATAAAAGAACATATTGTTTTTATCCATGTTTATGATTAATACCTTCTTTCGTTCCTCTCTAGGCCTCCAAGTTTCTTTCTTTTCAGAGAAATTTCTGTTACTTTTCTTTTAAGACAGGCATATTGCCAAGTATCTTAGTTTTCTTCCATCTGTGAATATATTGATATCCAGTGGGCACAGAGTTCTGAGCTGAATCATTACTTCCACTTTTGAAAAGTATTACTCCTCTATGGCATGTTGTAAAAAATAAAAAATAAAACCATTATCATGGAATAATTTCCCTCTATAGGTAAAGTGTCATTTTTCTGTAGATGCCTTCAAGATTTTGCCTTTGTCTTCGGTTTCTTGAAGTCTCCACATGTGTCACTTTTTCCCCTATTGCTGTGACAGAATGCCCTGACAGAAGCAACTTGAGGGAGAATTTCAGGCTATATAGTCCATCATCATGGAGAAGTTGTTGTGGTAAGAACTTGAAATATCTAGTCACATTATATCCATAGTCAAGAAAAGACAGGTTTAATGCACACATGCTCACTCTACTCACATAGGCCAGGATTCCTACTGAGGGAATGGTGCATCTCACAGTGGCTGGGCCTTCCCTCTTCAATGAACACAATTAAGATAATTCCCCACAGACATGCCAAAGGTCAGTATGATCTAGACAATCTGTCATAGAGTCTCTTCTGAGGTGATTCTAGATTTTGTGGGGTGGGTAAGTAATACTAATCATTGAAGTACGGGTACGACGATGATGATGATAAAGGCCTATTTTATTTATGTGTACATGCATGACTGTGGAGTGTGTGCCACATGTTTGTGGGTGCCATCAGAGGCCAGAATGTGGCATCAGATCCCTTGGAGCTGGAGGAATGGGTGGTTGTGAGCCACCTGACCTGAGTGCTGGGAACAGCAAGTTGTTTTTAACTCCCAGGCCATCTCTTTATTCCCTCTTTTTAAGGATTCATTGAGTTTTGGAAAACTTTCAGCCATATTTCTTCTAGAACCTGTTCAGTGCCTTCTTGTTTTGGGGGATCCCAATGGTATGAAACCAGCTCTTTGGCTTTGATCCCACAGTTCTCTGCTGCAGTAATCTTTGTACTTTTCTTTTAGTCATTTTCTCTTTGCCTTTCAGATGGTGTAATTACTATGACTGTCTTCAGCGGTGCTTTTCTCTCTTTCCTCCCTTCTGCTCCTGAGCCCACTCACTGGGCTTTTTTAGTTTGGTTATTATATTTTTCAGTCCTAAACTTTGCGTCTGTTTCCTGTTTCTTTCTTCCAATCTTCACGGGTGCTTTCTGTGTTCTCATTTGTTCTAAACACGTCCACATGGCTGCTGAAGCATTTGTCTCATGTCTGCCTGGTGCTCTCTGTCAGATATTTTTCACAGCTCTGTCATCTAGTGTTGGCATCTCTTAATAATCTGCTTTCATTCAGTGTGAGTTTTCTCTTCTTGGTATGATGCGTTATTTGTGTGTGTGTGTGTGTGTGTGTGTTTTGGGCTGTGCACACAGAGGCCAGAAACTGATGTCAGTGTCTTCCTCAATTGTTCTCCTGTTGTTTGTTTTAGTCTCAATAAACCTGGAGCTCACCCATCCATCTAGGCTGGCTAATGAGTGCTAGGGATCCACCTCTCTCTCCCTCTGCATCTCTGGCATTACAGAAATATGCTTGGCTGTTATGTGGGTGGGTGCTGGGAATCTGGACTGCAGCACTTGTGCTTGTATGAGCCTTTTACTGACAGGACCATCTCTAGCCTAAGGAAGGATATCTTCAACCTTCCTTATAGTGCAGCACCCCAAGGCACAGGTAGAATTCAACACTGTCCATTTTGTCCCTGGATTTGGCTTGAGCCTGCAGTACATGCAGTAGTGCACGCAGACTGGAGCCAGCATCTTTCTGGGAGCCTTCCCAGGTGAGAGGAGCTTCCCGGAGGGTCTGGGGCCTGTGGGTTGGGTGGGCACTGCTTCTGCCTCCTCCCTCTTCTCCTTCACCCCCTCCTCTACCTTCCAGCCTCCACTCCGCCTGACACAGCTGTTTTGGCAACACAGCAGCCTGATTATCTTTCAAGTAGCTTCTTGGAGCAGATGTTCCTGGCTCCTTCCTGTGCAGAAAACAAACAGGGGTGGTGTTGTCATTTGTTCCCCAGAGGAAAATCCCTGGCTGCCACTATCTTCTCAAGAGGTTGGGGTGTCTGCAGAGTCTCTGCACACTTCTTCTTGCCAGAAGTTTAGCTCCAGATGGGTGAGGGGAGTCCCTTGGGACTTCTGGGGTATGTAGCCTCTCAAGGATGCTGGGATGGGGAGGCATACTCTCAACAGAATCACAGTTGAACCCTAGAGGCGAGAGGGGAGGTGATGGCTTAGTGGGTGAGAGTGCTTGCTATGAAAGTGTGAGGACCTGAGTTCAAGTCCTTGGCACCCATGTAAATAAAAAGGGTGGGCTTCATTGTGAATTTGCCTGTAACTGCAGTGCTGTGGGTAGTGGAGACAGGAGGATTACTGGGGCTTGCTGGCTGCCGGACTAGCTCTGCATTCAGCAAGAAATCCTGTCTCAAGAGAATAAGATGGAGAGTGGTAGAAGAGCACCTGGAATCTTTCTCTGGCCTTTGCATATGCACAGGTGCACATACACCACACACAGATGTAGACACACATGGGCAAACTAGTCACACACAGAGACAGATACAGAATCACACACACACGCACACACACACACTTCAGACTTCCGTTCACCCTCTAAACACCAGCTAACGTTTGATTCTGATAAGCTCCCAGGGTTTTTGTCCCAGGCTGACAATCCCATTGCAGGCTGGAAAGATGGCTCAGTGGTTAAGAACACTGAGTTTGGTTCTCAGAACCCACATTAGGTACCTCAAAACTTCCTGTAACATGAGCTCGGAGATTCTCAGACTGTCTTCTGACCTCTGCAGATACCTGTTAATATAATGGAGGAAACAGGCTTTGGTTCATGGTGGATTGGTATAAACATCCCTCGTGAGGTGGAATGTGCCTTTTAAAATGTGTCCTTGGGGCCATCGGATGGCTCAGAAGGTTAAAGGCATTTGTGCCAAGGTGCCAGACACCATGCCTGCTGACCTGAGTTCAGTCTGAGATGGTGGACGGAGGGCACTGACTCCTGCAAGCTGGAGTCTTCTGCTGGCCACACATGAGTCCTGGCACAGGAACTCCTCCAAGCAAAGTATTAAGTGTTAAAAATATTTGAAAATAAAATAAAATGTGGCTTTATTGATGGAGCTGAGGTCAGAGCCAGGATGCTGGCAGCTGTAAGAAGCCGAAGCACAGCCACCCATCCTCCATAGGCTGATTAAAGACACAGTAGTGAAAAGCAGAGAAAGGAGACTTACTCATTGTGACCACACTGGTAAGAGGAACAAAGAGTTCCAGTGACTCCTACAGTCCATCTTCAGGGTCCTGACATGAGAGTTAGGGTTGCATAGAGGACAAGAGGTACTCACAACAAAGAAGTCATGGTCAAGGGGAGGTCCTGTCCATCACTGACCTCATCATTTTGGTCAGGTCTGTCCTGCAAGGTGGTCTGACAAGTTGTCAAGTGACATCTCATCCTGGAGACAAGTTCCCCTTCTGGTTGACACCAGGGTTTAGGGTTTTCCTTCTTAGCAAGAGATTCCTGGGGAAATTCCAGTTCCTTAGGGTACATTGTCTCAATGGTCTGAACACCAGGGGAAGGGGCATAACGTCTCTTTGGATATCTTCATTCCTGCTGGGGCAGGCTATGCCCCTTTTATCTCCTTACTTCTGCTGGGTACCAGGGCTGTTGGTGGCTCAAATAGCTGAGTGCCGGGTGTGCAGGCTGCCGTGTGCCAGGTTAGGAGGCCCTTTCGTCAGAGAAGCCAACTTTCCACATTCAGTGCACAAGCTCTGCCCTCAGCAGCTTGGTGAACTCTGGGTGACACAGACATCCCCAACATCTTCCATGTCCTCAGCTCTTCTGCAGCATTTGGCATTCGAGACCGCAGGCCACTTACTGGTGATGGGGCAGCCCCACTCCTGTTCTGGCGGCATTTACTCACATGTGCTCACCGATCAACGTCTATAGTTTCCCAAGGTTGACAGTTGGGCAGAAGTTCTGGTGGCTTTCTAAGTGGTAATGCTATGCAAATATCAGCTTTCCCAAAGGCACCTAGGATGCACGCTGAAGCTGATCCTGAGGTGCTGCCCTTAGCGTTACCCTGACCTCCTGGGCACCTCTGCTACTCACTAATGCAGCTATTGCTACGGCTTCCATGGATCTGAAGTTTACAGGTTTTTCCCCAGTCTGGGTGTCATGGCCAAAAGGAAACTAATGGAGTGACTCTTAGTTTATATAGTCCAGAGCCACTCGCCATGGGTCTCTGATCCATGACCACTTGTTCAGACTGGCCGGAGTTGGCGTCAGCTAGTTCTACTCTGCAGAATCCCAGTCTCTTCTGTCGTCCTGCTCTGTACTAGCCTATCCTTCTGCTCTGACCACTCCGTCTGCTCATCCCAGCCTGCTCTGCTGTGGTTGAACCAGGTTAGTGAGTTAGTTGCTCTTCTGTTCTTTCCAATACTGCTCTATTTGCCCATTCAGTTATGGGTTGTTTTTTTTTCATACTATATTATTCTTCTGATATTTTGCCCTGTCAACACCCCATGTGATATTATCCCTGTCAACTCTACTTCCTTGATTCCGAGAGACTGAATCTCCTCTGGCTTCATGGCACCCTGTGCTTCCCTCAGGATTTGGAGGGAACCTGCTGCTGGGCTCACCCCTCACTGTGGTAGTGTCATGGTGATGGGCCTTTTTTTTTCTCTTTTTTTTTAAATTTATTTATTTTTATATCAATCACAGGTTAGGTACTTTGAATCCCAGGCGTAGCCCCCTCCCTCATTCCCTCCTACCCTCCCACTCCCTCCCTCATCTCCCTCCTCCCCGCCCCCTCCAAGTCCACTAACAGGGGAGGACCTCCTCCCCTTCTATCCAACCCCAGCTTATCCTGTCTCCTCCGGGCTGGCTGCAATGTCCTCCCCTGGGATCTAGCCAGGCCTTTTAGGAGGGGACAGAGAGGCTGTTGGGTACCAGCACCCTGACTTTGGAAGTAATTGGTAAGGTCTCATGGGATGAGTTAGTTCTCACCAAAGCCGGCTGTGATAAAGCAAGGCAATCCTCTGTACCCAATGCCTTCTGCACACATGGTTTCATTTCTACCTCCTTGCCATATTGGGAAGGCAGTCAAAGGGAACCTCTTTTAGAGATCAAACAGGTGGGGACATCCCATTTTAGACTGTCAACTTCCAAAACCACAAGCAAATAAACATTTTCCTTATAAAGTATCCAGCCACCAGCGTTTTGTTACAGCGACATGATACGGCCCTGTCATTTGCTGAGAATTCGTGAGATTATAAGAAAAGGAAAAGCCATCATGGCAGGAGAAAACCACTCCGAAGAGGGAGTGAAAGATAGGAAGGAGAGAGACAGGGATAAGGGTCCTCACAGACCTGTGATGGGGAAGGTTTGGTTAGGAAGCTTGCCTGAGCACCAGATATACTAGTCTACAGCCTTGGGAAGCTTAGAGGGCTTGGTGAGGTGGAGGGCTCTGTGTCCTGGGGAAAGAACTTGTTCTTTCTAGGTTGCTCTCTGTGGGAGTGTTGATGGCTCCAAACAAAGGCACTATGTGGCTTGGGACTGACTGTCGTGGCTGTTGAGCGAGTCACTTAGCTTCCGAGCCTCAGTTCTGACAGGCCTTAAAGATAAGTAGCTGAAGAGTCCTGAGCAGAGAGCTGGGCAAGCAGTCAGTCTAGTGTCTGACCCATCGTCAGTTCTCAGAAAATGTTCCCTTAGAACAAGATGGCTCAGTAGACAAAGGTGCTTGTTACCAACCCGATGACCTGAGTTGCCCAGGATCTATATAGTAGGAGAGAACTGGCTGCTATAAGAGAGCCTCCGACTGCTACGTATATGTGTGCACTCTCTTGTCCCCAGTGAATGAATCTACACATAAAATAATAAAAGAAAATATTCTCCAGGTTTCACCTTGCTCCTGTGTACTTAGTCTAGCTTGACTAAACTCAGTGAGCACTGAGCCTCAGTTTCCCAAATGTATAATATGGATAGCATGGAACAAACATGAGATGTGAGAAACGCACTGCAGAGTATTTAGAGACTGAGGGGACTTCGTGCATGATCAATATTTGTTGACTGAATGATTGATTGTAGTTCCTTCCCTTGGACCCACCATGATAACACTTTGTGCAGAGCTGAGCACACAGACGGTGCCTAATAAATATCCATGGGCTTGAAACAATTGTAAAACGAATATGAAAGGATGGGCGGCATGAGGCCCCCTTTCCAAAACAGAGCGGGCAGGTGGATGCTGGGCCGAGCTGGTGAGACGCGCAGCAGACTTCCGGGTATATTCTGAATTGGGGAATTAGAAGACAATGGGGGAGACTGCCAAACAGAATTTATCTCGGAAGTGGAGTTTGGGGAATAGCACTAATATTTTCGGAAATTGAAACTCCAACCATGAAATTGCCTATCATTTATCATACCGGGCTCTCGAGGGGAAGCGGAAAAGCATTTAGTCTCATTGCTTTTTAAACACACAGTTGTTGGGCGCCGCCATCTAGGCTGTGGTTTGAGGAGATGGTGTGTCTGGGAGGCTTTGACCAGCGGCTCAATCCTATGCAGGCAGCTGCTCTCTGCAGACTCTGGTCTGCCCTTACCTGGCCATGCCTGGAGAGGCTCTCCACTGAGCCCAGTCCTGGGAATCCCCCGCCTCCATTAATGCCTGATAACTCTTTAAAGTCCTCCACACTTCCACTGCCCAGCTGGGCTTTCTTTTCTGTGTATATGTATGTACATGTTTATGTGTTTGCACATGCCTGTGTGTGTGCGTGTGCACTCAGGTGTCTTTCTCAGTCTTTTTTCACTTTGCATTTTGAGATAGGATCTCTGAGTCTTTAGCTCACTGATAAGGATAGTTATACTGGCCAGTGAGCCCTACAGTGCTTCCTTTCTCCACCTCTCTAGTGTTGGAGTTGCAGACTTGCTGCCTTGGTCATGGATGCTGGGGATTTGAACTCAGGTCCAAGCTTGCACAAGTGCTTTACTGACTGAGCTCTTCCCAGCCCCGTTCCTTTCTGTTACATCTCCTTCCTCTGTCTTTAGAAGCCGTGCCCAAGCTTGGTTAAGCACAGAGTGAACCGCCATGGCACTGCTGCTGTTCTCCAAGGCAATGGCTTCCTCCCTCCTCCTGTCTACACCTCTACTGTTGTCCACCTCGCCCACTCACATTGATAAAGAGGTTGTCTTGGAATGCGGGCCCCACATTCCTGCCCCTTCCCCTCTTCCTCCAGATAAGGGCCACTGCTCTGCCCAAAGATGGCCTCTACATGTGGATCCTACCTTTATCATCTGAACTGTGCCATCTCCTCCGGCAGGACCCTCACCTTTCCCTCTCTACTAATCTGTCATAATAGGGTGCTCTGGGAACTCAGTCCACACGAGATTCCACATGATTCCACACCTCTCTCGAGTTTCCACCCCACTCTTCAGCTCCCCTTCATGGATTCTGCTTTAAGAACCAATCAGGCCCCACCTGCCCGCTCTCAATGGCACGCTGTCCCCAGCTTTGTATCCGTGGCATCCAATAGATTCCCTCTGGACACTCAATTCCAGAGGGAAAAGGGGTCACATGATCCCCTTTCTTCCTCCTTTCCTTGGCCTTGGGCAGTGGTGGACCTAGGCCCTTCCCCTGTTTGCATACTTGCCCACCTGGGCTTCTGCCTCTCTGCACGCTCCTTCTCAGCATGCTCGCCACGCAGCCTTGCTGCCATTTCCAGCCCCACTATGCAGGACTTCCTCAACGTCTGGCCTGAGTGTCCCGACATTACCTCACCCTACCCGATTGTACCATATTCTAGCCTTCTGTGGTGGTTGACAGCCCCAACCACCACCTCCATATCCTGTTTCAGGAATCCAACCACTTGCTCGGCATTGACAGAGGATGCCTAGGAACCACCTTGCAAGCCAACAGCCAAGGGTGGGCAGATGTTTCCATCAGGACAGTGCTTGTGTCTCAAGCACAGGGACCCAAGTCTGATCCTCAGAAGCTGCGTAAAATGGCAAGTGTGATGGAAAATATGGACATGAAGACAGCAGACAGGTAGTAACGGAGGTAGTGGGAGGTGTGCAGTCAGAAGCTAGGATGAGCAGGGAGATTGCCGGTCAGAGATGGCAACAATTGTATAAAGTGAGAGTATATACATTGTGTGCTTCCTGAGATGGTGAGGTCAAGGGGGTGACCCTATGGCAGTAGACAGACATGCAACGGTAGAGGAATACAGAGGGCCCAAGACTGGATTCCTCCTTAAAGGAGATGCTGAGGTCACCAAATATGGCAAAAGGAAGTGGAGAGGAAGACAGAGGCCAAGGGTATGGTTAAGTCTGTAGTGAATAGAGGTTCAGGAAGATCGAATCTTTTGACAAGAGGGGGAGCTGTGCTTAATTTTGCATTTTAAAGTGTTTATTGGCACATATTAGTTACACATACTTCCGGGTTTCGTTTTGACACTTGGATATATGGTTTGTTTTGATCACATCTCCGGTCTCGCTCCACTTTTGCTGACTCTCTTCTTTTCTAGCTAGTCCTCCTTCTACCTTCATTTTACTTTCTAGTGAACTAATGGGTCCAGTTAGGGTAACTGATAGGAGGGTAGGCACCTTGCCAGAGGTTACACTACTAAAGAAAATGTCTTTCTTGGGGAGCTGAGCGTTCGAAGGGGAGGAAGGATCCAGTGTGGGGAGGGGCAGCAGTGAGTCGAAATGATGTCTACTTCACCTATTGGTCCAGGGAGCAAAGCTGGCTTCTCTCAAGGGCAGGGAAACCAGACACTGGTTAGGACAGAGTTCCGATACACAATGGGAATGTGGGCATTGCTGATGACTACACCTGGGTGTCTCCTCCTCTCCTCTCCTCTCCTCTCCTCTCCTCTCCTCTCCTCTCCTCTCCTCTGTCCTCCCCTCCCCTCCTCTCTTCTCTTCCCCTTTCCTCTGTGTGTGTGTGTGTGTATGTGTTCGTGTGTATACACACCCATGTGTATATTATATATGGGGGGTGGGCATAAATCAACCTTAAGTGCCATTCCTCGGGATGCCATCTACTTGTTCTTGAAGACAGGGTCTCTCAGTGGGCTGTACCTTGCTGACTCAGCTAGACTAGTGAGTCCTCAAGATTCACAAGCCTGTGCTACCACATATGGCATCTTTTCATGGTTCTGGGGGTCAGCCTCAGGCCCTCATGCTTAAGCACTTCACTAATGGAGGCATACACCACTCATGCTTCTCTCTGTCTCCAGCCTATGCAAGAGCGACAGGTGGCTTCTTCCTTTGCCTCTCTGACCCTCCCCTCCCTCTCCCATGCCCCAGTTTCTACTCTGGGCTTCTCCAGCTGAGACATTTGGAGAGCAGAGACCTGTGTTAACCTAGCTCATATCAGTGGGGTGAGGCTCCAGATGGTTTTACCTGATGCCTCAGCCCTACTCTTTAATTCCTCATTAAAAAGACATTCACGCAGTGACAGATGTGCCTGACCACAGGACTCTGATGATGGCAGTTGCCATTGACCAGGTGCTTGCTCCACGTAGACTTAGGCTGGGACCTGTGTCTATATATCACAGGAGTGATTTTTATTTTATTTTAGAGATGAAAAACTGCAACTCAGAGAGGTTAGGTGACTCAACTAAATTCTTAGAGCTTGGGAGTGGCAGAGCTAGGGTTAAAACTAGAAGCCTTTGACTTCCAAGTTTGTCTCTTGCCAAGAGTTCAAGAGACATCTCTTATCAGTGCGTTGTCTATCCCTGCGTGTGTACGGGGTTGCAGACCAGGACTAATAGACTCTTTGGGTGGTCTCAGTGGCAGAGGTGCTGGGGGGTGTTCTCCCCCTCTTCAGCATCTCTGCTGGGGCAGGCATGCATGCCCAGCCAGTCTCCAGGCAGCAATAGGATGAATAACTGATGGTGATTAGCTAAATCATAACATCGCTCATGCCACGCATAAGTGATGAGACAACTGGTGGAGGCCTCGGTGGGCGACAGCGGGCACCCCCACGTCACACCCGGCCTGTTCCCCTGCCCACCCCCGCTCCCCCAGCCTGGAGAAGCCAGCGCAGCGCCCGCTGCCGCCCTGTGTTATCTGGCACATGAAGTGCCGCTTCAATGAATATAGATTGACCTTATTATAGCAGCCGGCTGCTGGTGCCAGGCGCAGCCAGGCATACTTTGCACAAATTAAAGGTGTCAGCATGTAATTTACGGTTCATGGAGGAGGAGAAGGGCTGTGGGGGTGGGGGAGGCGCCAAGGTAGGTAGGGAAGAAGGTAGGCTGTGGTGGGGCTGGCACGGGGGCCCTTCACACAGTAATGACAGGAGGTGCAGCCAAGGTGTCATTTCCATCCCTGGCTTTGCTCATTTTCGCTATTCATCGCTCAAAGGGGGGGCAGCCCCCTCTGCGCAGCACCCCCCACCTCCGCGCCATGTGCCTGTGTGTGTATTTTGCAGCTAAATTACTGGTTTTACCTGAAGAGCGTAAAGTAGGTGTGCTAATTTACGGCTTGGCAGATAAAGCCTCAGTGTGGGGAGCTGTCTGGGAGGCCTGTAATACGACATCATTTGACTAGCACACCCCAGAGCGGCTTGACATCTCGAGTTGGGCCTGTGATTAAAGTTGTGGCATTCTTCCCCTCCCTCTCCCTTCTCTGACACGGAGAACAGATTAAACTCTAAGTAATAGATCTCGGGTTTCTTGCCATCCCACTGATATACACAGTACACAGTTTGACACAAAGAGTAAGTTATATATCACAAACAACAGCCTCTGCCCTTCACCGCCCGGAATTAATTTCCCATTTGCTGAGCTTCCCTATTCCGCAGGCCCATTTCCTGTTGAGTGGGCCCGCTCCCCTCCTTCTGTAGCAGGGGAGACAAATGGATAGGGAGGCCCAGCTCAGGACAGGTAGCGTAACCCTAGAGGGTTATGGGATAGTTGAAGCTGGAGGGAAGAAGTGACTTCCTGTTGTTGTCCTGGGTGTTGGAGGGGGATGGGGTCTGCTGGAGCTTCTGATTGATAGCTCTGGATCCTGGAGGTGGGGTGGGGGCTGTGCTAAGGGTGGGAAATGTGGGCTGGGTAGACAGCACCCTGAACCCCTCCCACCCCAGGTTGCCACGTAGAACTCTGTCTTCTCTACCCCATCTGGGTCATGCCTAGAGACTACAGATGCCTCTGTCTGTCCCCAGGCTTGGTTGGTGTGGGTACCAGCAGGAGAAGGGGGGCGGGGAGCAGAGCTCATCAGGTCTTTTCTGCTTCTCCTGAGTGAGTGATGACCTATCTCTGGGAAGAACTGCATCCCTCATGGAGAAGGGGGCAGTCCTGCTTCTAGTTTCTGCTAACCCCTGGGATAACAGCTGGCAGCTGTTGCTTCCCTCTAGGGACCTCATTGTCCATTTGGTTCCCTTAACCCTGACAGGCTCTGCCAATAGCCTTTCTATCCATACCTCTTCAGATGAGTCAGCCAGGGAAATTCTAGCTCCTGTGGGGACTCTGACAGGTATCTGGGGTACCTATTCCTAGCACCCTCCAAGACTCTACGGCTCCCATCCTCTGCCTGAAGGCAGGCAGCAGGCAGCAGGCAGCAGGCATCCAGATCTCCATGGCAACATGTTGTCTGGTTATGCCATTCTGAGAGTTACCAGCCGAAGGCTGTATACACGGTACCTCAAAGGCTTTATGGGTCCTATGTGGCACTACGTGGCTAGGCCCACTAAGAGGAAAAAAAAAAGTCAAGGCCCAGAGATGCAGAATCCAGGTCTGAGCCTGATGTTGGCTCTAGGCAGAACAACTTTCTCTTCATTGTGTGTGGTTTCATCATGCTGAATTCTCATGTGTACACACAAACACATGAGAGGCCTGTCAGGCAGCAAGGTTGCCTGTGCAAGAACAGGGACTGAGTTCAGATCTCCAGCACCACACGAAAGCCAGGCATCATGGCATCCAGAACCCCTGCTGGGCTGAATGGGGAGCTTACTGGTCAATCTAACTGAACTGAGGATCTCCAGGTTCAGTGAGAGACCCTGTCTCAAAAAGCAAAGAGACAGTGATCGAGGAAGACACCTGAGGTCAACCTCTGGCCTCTATATACATGCACACATCTGGGCCTGTGTGTCTGCCTACAAAAACAAGTTCATGCACATCTGTCCTATACACACACACACACACACACACACACACGTATTACGTTACAGAGCAAGGCCTTTTCTCTGTCTACCTGAATGAGGCCTCCAAGGTGCAGCCTGAGAACTACTCTGGTTTTCTTTTAAGGCCACTTAGATGTGTGAGCAGTCTGAGGGGCAGCAAACCCTCCCCTAACCCTCACTGCGCATGGGAAGTATGGAAATGAAAAACAGAGAGGCTGAGGAGCGTGAACGGGGTCTCAAGGTGATCTTTCCAAAGCCAGAAGGGAACCCTGTCCCTCCTCCCAGAACAATGCTCACCTGTGACATTGCCCCCTCCCCTGCTCGCCTCACCCCCACCCCACTGCTCAGCTTTTTAGGGGACAGAGTGGAAATGAAGCTTCTCTTTAGACCCAGGCTCAGCCTCCTCCCCCACTCTGCAGCCGGTTCTCAAGATGGCAAGTGGGGGGTGGATGAAGGTGGAGGCAAAGTGAGAACACGCCTGGAATAACATGACATTTAGAAGCATGAGTCACTGGCACTGGCTGTTTTCTCCTGCTCCCCCTCTGCACCACACTCCCCCGGGCACTCTGAGCTGTAGGAACACTGAGTCTGGAGGGGGCTTTGGGGAACCTGCCTCCGGGTGCCTGCAGGAAAGCGTGGCTGAGAGAGGAGCCCAGAAGGGCTCTGGGCTGGATGCTGCCCCATGCTGGGGAGACACTGTACTTCTCTGAGCTTAGTCCAGGGATACTCACCATCAGGTCTTTCAAATGTTTCCTAGTGCAATCATCTGTGGTTTCTTGTCAGGCACTCTTCCCTCCTGGCCCGGAGCTCTGCTGCTCAGGCTTACTCTCTGGTGCCTATGATGGCCAGGTAAGGGAGGAGCTGGGTGGGCTGGCACTGGGTAGGTAGTACCCAGCTACTACCTACATATAGGTAGGTGGATGCTTCAGACTCCCTTCTTATTGCCAGACTCAGCGCAGGGTCAGTCCAGTCTACTCCGTGACAAAAGGAAGATGTGGGACAAGGCCATCCAGGGGTTCCTTGGGCCTCAGCAGCTGTGTCCTTTGTCATCAGTGGGAAAGATGGCTGGACAAAGGTGCCTGGGTCTTCCACCATACTTCCTTGAAATCTCTACAGTGACTACAAAGGAAGCTCTTGTGTGTGTGTGTGTGTGTGTGTTTGTGTGTGTGTGTGTGTGTGTGTGTGTGTAAATCCAGCCAGATCTGACACCAGGCCCCTGAAGTCCAACACACAGTGCTAGGTACACAGCATGCACCCCAGGACAGATGCTTGATGGAGCATGTGACCTCTTAGGGTCTTCTCAGCAATCAGAAAGCAAATGTTGAAAGTGGTACCTTTGGGCGAAGATCCTCTGTGAACCAAGCCAAGAGACTAGGCTGTGTATGTGTGCCTGCTGGGGTCCAACTGCAGAGTGAAAAACAAAACAAAAACCAGACACCTGCATTTGTACGCACCTCTTAATTTTGTATGCGTTGGGGCTTAGACGTGGGTGGCACACAGCAGGTGTGCAGTCCATCTGGGTAGCGGAGGGGAGTGAGTGAGGAAGGAAGATGGCATTGGGGCGAGGCGGGTGTGAACAGCACTCCTGTCCAGCTGCCTTTGCTTCCTTCCTGTGGCCTTTCCATCCTCCTCTTGAAAGGGCTGCTGGAGTTGAGGGGCAGGACATACCATAGAAAAGTCTCTAGATGATAAATAGTCTTTATTTGGGAGACTAGGGGTATTTGACCACATTTCTGTCAGGCTCCTCATGTAGCAGTCCTCTGCCAGAGGGAAGAACTCCAAGCCAAGCTCTTTGACCTTGAACTTGGACCAACCAGCAACTCCAGTGCCACAAGGGCCCCTGGGCTATGGAGCCCTGTGTGTGTCGAACTCAAGTGAGGGTAGAGGCACTGGAGGGAGCAACATGTCAAGAGCATGGGGGATGAGGGGCAAGGGAAGAGATCCATCCCTGGCTGAGGCCCGTGTGCTCTTTCACACATTTGGCCGCCTGCCCCAGCTTCAGACTGTGGGTCTGGCATTCTCTGTGGCCCCCGTGTGTGGCTGACACGTGGTCAGAACACTCCATCCTGGCTGGCGCTGGTCTCCACCAACATCCTGACAGTTTTGCTCTGTTTAGGCAGGAAGTGCTTGGAGGAACTTCTTCCAGAGTCACGATGTCACGATCCTGCCTCCTCAGTATCTTTCTCCTTTCATTCCATTTCTATCAAAGGCTGCCTTGGGGGAGGATGAGCCCGTGAGGGTTCCTGTCTCTCCCCGGGCACAGATGCTCTCCCAGAGGACTTAGGGTCTTCCTGACATGGCAAATCAAGGAGACATGGGGACAGTTAGATTTTCCTAGGACAGTGGGCTGAGTCTCAATGGGCTGTAAAGTAAAGCAGAGATCTTGGCAGCTATAGACAATGCTGTTTTCCCAGAAGCAGGAGGAGGGGTGGTGGCTCTCAGAGACCACTCAGTTTCTCCATTGTGTAGACAAGGATACAAAGATTTAAGGACAATGTGACCTTCCCAAGGTACATCAGGTACATCTCCCAGCTCTTTGCCCACTTCCTGGACTCCCCTTTGGCATCTGTCTGTGTATAGTCTGCATACCCGGTAAACAACTGGCTTGACCACACGGGAATCCTTACTACTCCAAAGGTTCTCCCTCCTCCTCTCCCTCTCTCCCTCTCTCTCCCCTCCTACCTGTTCCTCTTCTTCCTAGCCTTTGGTTTCATCCTGGTGTTTTCAGAAGTGCATACAAGATATTTGGATCATATTATCGCTCCTTTACCCATTCTCATCTCCTACTCTCACCTGCTGTTCCCCACTCTGCTCAAGTAGGCCTCTACTACATTCATATACTTTGTTATTGCTGTTAATATTTATTATTATTAGTCTGTATGCATAGATATGCAAAGTTGTCCTTTCGTATTTGTATCAGTTACAAGGATCAATTCAGGTTTCCAGGCTTGTGCCGCCTTGCCAGCTATGCATATAACATATATATATATATATATATATATGGAGAGAGTGAGTCTGGTTTTCACATATAAAAGAAAACATGTGATGTTGGTCTTTATGGGCCTCACTTGCTTCACTTAATATGGTTATCTTCAGTTTCATTCATTTTTTTTTACAAATGACACAATTTCATTCTTTGTAGCCAAATAATACTCTGTTATATAGCAAATATTTATCAATTTTGTCTATATAATTTTCCTTATGCATTTATCTGGTTATGGGCACCTAGGCTACTTCCATACCTTGGATATTATGAATAATGCACAATAAACATGGAAATACACTGATGCTCATTCCTTTAGATGTATACCCAAGAGAGGAACAGCTGCGTCTATGGTCCTTTAAGGAACTTCCATGCTGATATCCACAGTGGTCATATTACTTTGCAGTCCTACTGTGTGTGACAGACTTTTCCAGGAAAGATGCAAGACACATGTCTATTGACCCTGTAAGTGTTGCAGCTCTGAGGGGAAAGGTCTTCTTGCAGTCTGGAGCTGAGGAATACCACAAAGTCACACCACATGACAAACCCCACACAAGAGATTTATTGGGAAAGACACAAAAGAATGGCTGTCTCTGTTTAGGCAAGTCACAGCAAAGAACTGAGCAGGAGGCAGGCTTGGAGTGGGGAGTTCTTCAGGGTGGCCTGAGAGTCTCTGTAGGGTGGAGCTTGGCCACCTGCATCTTGAGGGTCTGGATCTGGCTGTTAGAAGTAGTCTGGGGGAGGGTCTGACCAGTGATGTCTCAGGGTTCTCATACTACAGATAGGTAGTCCACAACAGATCAAAGTACGATAGCACCAAAGTCCAACTTGATGAGTCAATGAGTTTTATTGGGATTACTTACAGGAACATGAGTGAGGGGTACTTACAGGGGCAGAAATGACTCAGAGACAGTTGCTTCACCAAAGTCCACCTCAGCATGATTAACAAGTCATAAAAGCTGTAACCCTGGAGCCCCCTGAAACCTGCGGGCAGCTCAACAGGCAGGAGACTCTCACTTCCAGGTGGCTAGGAGTTAGCCTCTTCCAGGCAGCTAAGCCGTTTCTTCCAGGCATTTTGCTCTGGCTTTCCGACTGTCCTCTGCAGTATGGCTCCTCTGAGAATGACTCTTAGCTGTCTTTAGTGTTTATTTACTCTATGGGAGGGAAGGGGCCTAGTGAATCTGATCAGTTTTAGGAACTTCCTAAAGCTATTCTGAGTGGTTCCGTCCCGTCTTTAGGAGCTTCCCTGAAAGATGGAGTTTCAGTCTCAGAGGAAACTGCTACAACACATACCAGCAATACATAAATATTGGTCTGAGCCCCTATAGATGCCAGCATTTGCTAGCATTGTTTTCCCAATGACAACCATTCTGACTGGGTGACACGGAAGGAATCGCATCAGATGTTTGATTGATATTTCCTTTGAGCACCTTTTCATGTCTTTGTTGGCCATTTGCACTTCTTCTGAGAACTGTTTAACTCATTTGCCCTTTTATTGGTTGGAATGTTTTTCTTCTGGTGGGTCAGTTTCTGAGTTCTTTTATATGTCTGTACACTAATCTCCTATTGGATGGATAGCTGGCAATGATTTTCCTCCAATCCCAAGCAGACTCATCACACTGTTGATTTTCCTTTGCTATGCAGAAGATTTTTGGTTTGAGGCAAGGTGTGGATGCACTTATTTTGAGGAAGAGGAAATGTAGAAGGAAACCTGGAGGGAGACATTGGTGAGTTCCATGGCCCCAAGTGGTGTTTAAATGCGATAGTCCTGAGAGCTACCCAGAGGATGGGAATCGACAGAGGACACACCAAGACCAAGTTCTCAGCATAAAGAAGATTTATTTGCTCCAGAAGGACAAAGGGCAGAGAATAAAAGACAAATAAGGCTAAAGGACGAAGGAGAAAGGGAAAGAAACAAGGGAGAATGGGAGGGGATGTTTGCTCCAGAGGACAAATGGCTGCTTCTGGATAGAGAGGAGACGGAGGAGGCCCTTAGGTAAATGGCAGTTTATAAAGGGAAAGGGGCAACTCCGTGTTAGGATGAGGTGTTTAATTTTGATTGGGCATGCTAATTAATTAGCCCAAATGGGGGCTTTTGATTGCTAGACTTTAATACTTTGATAGCTGGACCCTGTGGTAGCCTCAGGAAGAAGTAGTCATGTAAGAGAATAGAGCTTGGTAGCTAGCTTTAGGAATATGATCCAACAGTTCAGCAAGGCAGAGGGAAGGGGGAATGGCAAGGCCTTTCAGAGCCATGCTTGCCATGCTCAGGCTTGCTAGAGCCCCATACAGACCCGAAGGCTCAGAGGAATCATCCTGGCCCAAGTCTGGCAGACTCAACTCCATTCTCAGCATGCTTTGGGCCTTCATTCAGGCACTGCCTTGCTAGTGTCACTTTCGGGGTGTTGCCTGACTTCTAACTCAGCTCCAAGTTCATTGATGGTGGAGTGCTTGAATTTGTTTGTGTCTTGTGTTAGAGAGTTAGCAAGACCCTAGGCTGTGAGAAAGAAGCAGACAGGGTCTAGATGGCTGGAAGGGTTTCACCGCGTCCTTTAACAGTGACCCTCAGCAATTCACTTCTCAGAATCTCGGTTTCCTTAAGTTGAAAGTGGGGTGATAGTGACTATGGAGCCACAGGCTTTGAGTGAAGGCGACTTGCTGGGTGAAAGCAAGTTGAGGTTATAGGTTGTAACTGACTAGGCAGCCTGGCGCATACTGGGTACACAATAAGAAGTAGTGATTGTTTTTATCAGTGGTCTTCACTGGGCAGCTCTTAGGTAGTCTCCGCCCCAGAGTCCATCCTAGAGGAACCTGCCTCTCCTCTGGGCTCTGAACATGCTGGCCCTGAATCTAGATGGCAACCATATGTATGTGCCTGTGCCATTTGTTGTTGGGGGCAGCCATGTGTCCTGCACTCTGTCCCTGGACTGTCCTAGTCCTGAGAGGTAGGACTGAGTTTCCTGGGCCTCTAGATAAGAAAGGGATATGAGAGCCTTGGCTGACTCTGTTTGGGCTGTTAGAGCTGAGGAGGAACCCACAGAGATGAGCCCAGGGCTTCACAGCCAGGGGTGGCAAGTGGCTGGCCAGGGGCAGGCAAGGCATGACCCTGCAGTCAGGAGCTGCCAGCCACCTGGCTGTCTCCCAGCTGCCTGGGCCGTCCATGCTGGAGGAGGCCACTGAAGAAGATAGCCGGCCTGTGAAACATTAATCATGTGGCAGGCATGGATATCAGAACTTTAAGCAATTCCCCTCAGTCTGTGGGCTTAAATAAGGCTACCTTGAGTGCTCAAATCAAGCAGATTTTTTCAGGGGAGCTGGGTCTGCCCGAGGCAGGACAGCTGTGGATGCAGTGTGCGTGTGTGCGCATGTGCGGTATATGAGCACATGTCTGTGCACACTCACCCAGACATGCTCAGAGGACATGGGAAAATGTTTGGTACCTTTCTTTGTACCCCTTGTCTTACTCCCTTGAGACAGGGTCTCTCATTGAACCTGGAGGTAGGCTGTGGCCAATAAGCCCAACTGGTCCTCGTGTCTCTTCCTGCCTCTGCCCTGGAGTTATGACTGCGTGCGACCGGGTTCAGCTTTTTATGTAGGTTCTGAGGATTTGAACTCAAGCCCTCAGGCTAGTGTGTGACAAGGTCTCTTAATACCTGTGAGCAACCTGCCCCCTCCAGCAGTTTTGTGGAGTTTTTACACTGAATTTTTATTTAAGGTGAGAAAGGGGCTTTGATGTGCCTCTCTGCAGTGGTACATACAGCTTGCGCCATCACCCAGTTCCCATTACCTGCACTAGCTCCCTCATACCAGCAGCCTCTGTTCCCTCTACCAAACCTGCCCTCTTCTGCTCCTGTGTCTTGGCTGTTCCCTCTGCTTGGGACGCTCACCCCTCTTCCTTACTCAAGGGACTTCTTACTTCGGGGAGTTTCCATGCCCTTTTGGGCCCTATCTCTAGTGGGATTGTTTCTTGCTTCTCTGTGTGTGTCTCTGTGTGCAAAGGCAGGTGTGTGCACACGTGTGCAGGACAGAGGACAACCCTGAGTGCTATCTGTCAGGCATAGACCGTAGGCTCCGGGAACTGAACTCGGGTCCCGGTGCTTGGGTGGCAAGCTCTTCACAGATTAAGCCATCTCCACGGCCCCATCCTCCCTCTTTGTATCTGTCTACAATCATGGTCTCTCTCTAGAGCTGAGTTAGGCTTGGGAGGTTTAATCTGTACCTAAGGTGCAGTGACCAATTCTGCAGGTGCTTCTCAAAGGCCTTCTGGATCCATGCTGACAACCAGAGGGTTCTGAAGCTCATGTAGAAAGTTCCTGTAACTTTCCAAGGGGGATCCTGACACGTAGTACATAGCCCATTGACCATCAAGGAACCCACCACCCCCAGCACAGGTTAAGGCCACAGAGAGGGACACACTACAGGGCTTGTTGGGTCCTCTAGCCCGCAGTTACAGCTCACTTAGAAACTATGCAGAAGAAGGGTACCTTCACCCTGGAATCATGGCACCTCAGCATCCCAGCTATTGAAGATTCAAAAGTCCAGTGGCGAGCCTGTGAGGGGAGGCAAAAGTTCAGGTGAATGCCAGCAGAAAAAGTCTTGGAGTGCTTGATGCATCTATCTTTCTCTGCCAGCAATTGAGTTGGTAGTATTTGCAGAGTTCTGGGTGTCAGAGACTGGGCCCAGGCAGCCCTAACTGGCTAGGCTTAGACACTTGCCTCAAGGGGCCAATTAAACAGAGGAGTTCAGGAAACTCAGGGAAAGGAGATTTATTCAGTGTAGTACATTGAGAAGAGGAACAAAGAGGCCCAGTGACCCTCCACATGTCCACATGTTGGGGTCCTGACAGGGCTTGAATAGAGGTAAAGGGCCAAACAGCCCCTGGTAAGTCTGATCTTGACCATCACTGACCCCTCCTTAGTCTCAGCTCCAGTATCTCTGGCAAGGTGGTCAAAACAGTGTGAAATATTTTCCTGGTAGACAAGTTCCCCTTCTGCTGGCACTGGGTTTCAGCATTTTCCTTCTCCCAACGTGAAATTCCCTGGAAAATTCCATTTTCTTGGAGGGTATTGTCTAAATAGCCTAGAGGGAGAAACATGGATCCCTTTTTAGAGATCTTCATCCCTGCCATGATGGTGACAAGGGTCAGGCTTGCCTCTGCCTGGATGGAGCTTATTAGTCTCAACAGGGATATCAGAGAGGTTCCAAAGGCAGGCGGGTATCAACAGCATCTGGAGAAGGTCCCGGACAGGGGAACAGCATTCAGTACAAGACAAGAATGAAGAGCAGCCATTTCTAAACACTTCAACTTCAATTCACTGTGAAGAAAAAGAAATTGGGTCCTAGAGCTTTAATCACTGTCTACATTTGAAGATCATGTGCTAGCAGAGACATTCTGAAATGAAAATTTCAGAAATATAAATACCATTTCTGCTTGTGTACCCCTGTGGAGAGACCTCAACCTGACCAGGTTGGAAGGTGAGAGTTCTGCTCTGAGGCAGAGGTTTCTTCTACTGCTTGGTGGCTTTGGACTGTAGAACTGGTCTCTTCTGTAGAATGGGGCAATAATTCCTGCTTGCTGTGGCTTAAATGAGGGAGCCTGCACAGCATGTCTGGGATAGGGCTCTGCAGGCTGGTACAACGCCTGTGTGGTAACCATGGTGATCTTCATCATGGGGCGGGTGGGACTTGCCCTTTCATGCTAATGTAAAGGAAACTCACCTCTAAGCATGGAGGCCAGCAGGCTCCTTTTCCAGGTTACCCCTCTGTCAGCAGAGATGCCAGGTTACGACCAAGCACAACCCTGTGACTACGAGGCCAGTTTCCCTTTGCAAGAGCCAGTGCTCTGCTACCCCTCACTGTGAACACGGAAGCGTGGACCTGGAACCTGGCTAAGGGAGGGCTGCGTGGTGTTTCCTAGGATGAGGCCAGGGAGCTGGTCCAATTTCAGATTCCTCTGTTCCTTTTGAAATAATTGAAGTGTCAGCTTGGGTTCACGGGCTGGTCACAGCTTCGATCCCTCTCTAACTTCCTAAGGCAAGTCCATGAATTATACAGTGTGGAAGCAGACGGTACTAAGGAAGGCTGTATCACAAGCTGGGCTTAATAAGGACACTCCAGCTATTCTTGGAAGGCATTTGCAAGTCAAAAATATGGCGCACACAGAGCTCTGATGTCGCCCGCCTTTAGAGTCTGAGTGTTTCAGCTGGGTCAGCACTATTTCATGTCACATGCCATCAGCAAGAAAAGAGGAGGGGCATGGTACTTTGTTTGGTGCTGTTTTCATTTTAACTTTTTGGTGATAGCACATATGGTCAAATGGGCCTGCCTCTTCCCACCTCAACTCCCAGGCACGTGAATGCATCACCTCTGGGCTCAGATGGGTCTCTGTCTGGGGAAGGAGGAGGTGCCCTGGCCAACAGAGCCTTAGGCTAATGGCAAGGAGATGAAAGTGTTTCTGTTTTTGTTCATATGTTTCACCAAGATTCTGCATGCCCTTACCTACCAGACTCTAGAACATGCTGGTACCATGTTAGACACTTAGCTGAGGAAGGGAGAGAGGGCAGAACAAGTATTTCACCACTTATCCAAAAATAGCAAGTGTGTGTGTGTGTGTGTGTGAAATAGGGTCTTTTGTGGTTCTGGTACTTGAGAGGTAGCTAGGCTGCCTGGACAGGGCGCTCCGGGGCTCAGTTGTCGCCATCTCCCTGCACTGCATTACAAGTGTGGGCCGCTACGCCTGGCTTGCTTGTTCTGTAAGATTTATTCTTATTTTTAACTATGTGTACATGTTTGTTGTGAGGATATGTGCACACAAATGAAGTTTCCCTCAGAGGCAACAAGAGGGAATCAGATCCCCTGGAGCTGGAGTTACAGGTGGCTGTGAGCTGCCTGACGTGGGTACCGGGAACTGAATCCAGGCCCTTTGCGATAGCAGCAAGTGCTCTTAACCTATGAGCCACCTCTCCATCTACCACACTTCTCCTTAAAACATGGACCTGGGGATCAAACCTGGGCTTGTCTGTTTACAGGGTGAGTGTTTTACTGGCTAAGGTATCTCCACAGCATTCTCACCCCCATCTATTTTAGGACATTAAACATCCCAGAAGAATAACCAAAGCCACTCTGCTGAGGCCCATATGGGACAGGTCCAGGTGGAGGGCCTGATGGATCCAGATGGTTCTTTGGAAGCTTCTGGGAGAGTAATAGCTTCCCTTTGTGATACTGGGAGAATGGACACTCCCCTTTAGCAACGCTGCACACTGGAGAGGCAGGCTTCCCTCTTGGACTTCTGAGGACCAGCAGGAGCCTCTGTCTACAAATTCAGGATATAATGGAAAAGTCAGGCAGGTCTCATGCATGGGAGGTTTGGATTAAGACTATGTAAGAGGCCTCTGTACATCCATGTTCTGGTCATTGGTAACAATGGCTTCCCCAGCTCATTTCCTAGGACACTTGGGGGTCAGTAGCATCTTTGTGTTTGAGTCGATGTGTGTTGGGACCTCCCATGTATAAACCCAACCTGGTAGTGATGAAGAGTTTTAAGATGGCAGCCAAACACAGGGCTGTCTGTGTCTGGAGTCACTCGGAACATCAGCCCTCACACTCAGCAGGCCATCTCTTCTCAAACCTGCATGTACCCAGGAAGGCCCTAAGGATCATGTGAGTGGGAGGCCCTGATTTGGGGGATGGCTAACTCAGCTTAGCAGGTAAGGGAACCTACAGAGCAAGTCAATAGTCCTGAGTTTGGTATCCAGAGCCCACAGAAAAGCGTCAGGAGAGAACCAGTTCCACAAAATCGCAAAGGTTGTCCTGTGACTTCTGCGCATGCACTCCGATGTGTCCATCCAATGATGCAATCTCTCTCTCACAGAACACTGCATTTCTGGAACCTCCCAGCAGTGCTGTCGCTTCTGGTTCTCACTTTAGGTAACAAGAGGATGGACTAGTTTATCCCGAGACTCGGGTTCAGACCCCAGGTGTGAGCTCTGGATGGACTAGTTCATCCTGAGACTCGGGTTCAGACCACAGGTGTGTGCTCTAGGCTCAGCTGCTGTAATAGAGACACTCGGCTTCACATCAACTTCAAGAATGTTTGCAGGTGACAGGTTGTCCCACTTGGAATGCCCAGTCAGGGGCTGCTGGGCAGGAGGACTCTGGACCACGGATCAGGACAAAGGTTTCTTTGCACCGCTAGGTTCCTCCTATTCAGCAGCCTGTCATGGCTTCTCTCCTTCATCTGTGTGCACATATATGTGGAGGCGGAAAGTCAGTCCCATGTTTCGTTCTCCAGGATGCAGCCCATTTCTCCGGTGCTGGGATTAGAAGCCACTACGTCTGGCTTTTATTATTATTTTTTAAACATGGGATGGAGCTCAGGTCTTCATCCCTGCACAGTGGTGGGCACTTACTGACTGAGCCCTCTCATCAGAATTCTTCCTTTCTATCCCTCCATGCTACAACAGAAATGGAGTAAAGTCCCTGTTCCCCTCCCATAGGCTAACCTGATCTTGGGAAGACAGTGGGTGCAGATGCTTGCTAAGCAGCCATCATACTTTGTTCCCTCAGAGACTCCGATGCTGTCTTCTTTAGCTATTACCCAGAATCTACCACCCCCATCACAGCTTTTATTCATAGTTCTGCCCTTTCCTGCTGCACTCCACAAAACCTGATGGGTCCTCAGACCTTAGCACCTGCTGCCCATCCTGTGCCTGAGCCTCTGATGTAAGAACATGTACTTTCCAGCCTTGCCAACTGTTCCTGTAGCCTTCGGCCTGTGACATGGACTGATCTAATAAAGATGGGTTTCTGGGTCTTTACTAGACATGCATTCTCTGTGTCATCCGTCATTGTTACTCTGTTCCAGTGAGACTCCTTCATGAGCATCTGTTCCCACTGATGTCTGCGAAACTGGCCACCTAATCCTACCTTTCGACTGTTGTTCCCTATCCTTGCTGGTATCAGCTGGGATCTGACAATGTCCTTATCTGAGCCCAGTCGACAGCTTTGCCAGCTGTTGTCCTTTGGGAAGTTCTGCCTTCTCTCCACAGGTCAGAAGGAGCCCATCTGATGTCTTTGCACAAGGCTGGAGAGTGGGGTTCTGTCCTGGACAATTTTATATCAGCTGGACACAAGTTAAAGTCATCTGAGAAGGAAATCTCAGTTGAAAAACTGTCTACATAAGAGTGGGCTATGTTGCTATGTGTTTTCCCTCCAGGCCCCAAGATTCCAGAATAACAACTCATGAGCTTCAAAATATATTTACAAATACCTAGGCCATATAGCTAGGCTCTTCTCTGACTAGTTCATAACTTAAAATAACCCATTTATACTAATCTACATTCTGCCACATGACTCTGCTCAGGTACGTCTGTCCTGTTCACATCTTCCCATGCCTGTCTCTATCCCAGAATCCTTTCTGCCTGCCGGATGTCCCACCTTCCTATTTCCTGCCTCAGATATAGGTCATTAGCTTTTTATTGACAGGTGATGCTTCCATACAGACACAAGAGATTCCTAGTGTAGGACTGTAATGAGGCAAGCCTTCAGGGCCCTTTCTTAATTAGTGGTTGATTGGGAGGTCCTAGTCATTGTGGGAGGTGCCTCTCTTGGGCTGGTAGTCCTGGGCTCTGTAAGAAAGCAGGCTGAGCAAACCATCAAGAGCAAGCACGTAAGACCTCCCAGGGTCTCTGCATCAGCTTCTGCTTCCATGTTCCTGCCTACTTTGAATTTCTGCCTTGGCTTGATCCTCAATGGACTGTGTGGTTCAGGATATGTAAGATATGAACCCTTTCTTCCTCAAGCTGTTTTTGATCATGCTGTTTCATCACAGCAATAGGAACTCTAACTAAGGCAAGCTTCCTGGGTCCAAATACCTGGTTTGTTGTCCTCCTTCAAGACATGAGGTCATCTCAAATCCTCCTTTCTCATTTTTAAAACATAGCCAAATGTCTGGTTCTGTGGCTTCCTATGAGCCACAAGAGGCCTGAGGCCTGTGGCTCCTTGTCCCCGCCCCGCACACTGACGGTCATCTTCCCCTGGCACTTGCATACACTTAGGTGTCTGTATCTAATCTCTGCAGCAAGGTGGTTTGGCTCTGCAGCCAACCCTCTCCTATACTCACACAGTTCCTTCAGAGCTTTGCTTCTGGTGATACTTGGAAAGGACAGGATTCTTTGAAATC
>CM053747.1:50816153-50873171 GCA_028658305.1 Pachyuromys duprasi | reverse complement strand
TTAAAAGTTGCATTATTTTATGCTTTCTCTGTGTGTGCACTCACATGTGCCTACTTGTGCCTTCACATACACATGTATATAATAGCACAAATGTGGAAGTCAGAGGACAGCATGCAGGAGTTGATTCTCTCCTACTGTGTAGGTCCTGGGGATTGAACTCAGGTCATCAGGCTTGGCAGCAAGCACCTCTACTCACTGAGCAATCTTGCCAGCCTGGAAAGTATTTTTTGCTTAACTTTTATGAAAGGAAAAGGTCTGGGAAGGTGGAGGTAATAAATAGTGGAGAGTCTGATGATGATTTCTGTCTGGAGGAGGATAAAGAGAGATTTTGGAAATGCCTAGCAGCAGCAGCAAAAGAAGAAGACAAGGGCTTGGCAGGAAGCAGGGTAGAGATGGCACGGGATAGGAACTGCTCCGTGGAGAACATTGGCATATATGCTGTGCTCTGTGGCCGTCCAAAACTTTCGACCCTCCTGCAGGAAGGAAGTGCCTCCTTCCCTGCCTTTTGACTTCAGACTTGGGGGTGTCACTTGGTTTAATTAGTCCCTGACCTGTGAGTGGAAGTGACCCATTTGGGGCAGATACTTTCAGTGTTAGCATGGATGTCACTTGGCTCCTCATTGTGACTTGTCATTCCAGGTTCCAGAAGGAGACAGCAGCAGCAGTGAGCATGACTTGTAGTTATCAAGCTGTGGGTGCCTGAATCCATCGCCGCTTGGGCAGAATTTTTTGTTATTGAACCCCAGCCTAGCCTAACCTGGGTTGATACCACGGTGTTTGGGTGGGGTCAGAAAGGAGTTGTGTAACTAGGCATCATTGTCTTTCCCTTTTAAGTGGTTCACATGGGGGGGAGGTGTCTGGGTGGTTATGGCTAGAAAGGAGGCAATGTAAAGGACCATGGATGCCTCATCCATCCAATACATCCTCAGAGACTAAGAAGTCAGAATCAGAGTGGGAAAAACACGGGAAACAAAGGGAGCTTCAGAAGCCCCATTCTTGCTGGTTAAGATAACTGCAACTTTATAGAAAACTAAATGGCTCTCTCTCTCTCTCTTTTTTGGTTTCCACAAATGTCACTATTATCACAGATGACATTAATTTTTAAGAGAAAAAGAAGAAAATATGTCACAATTCTGTTTTGTACATATGCTGATTGAATGAAAAGTTTATAGCAGATGCCAGCTTCAAATAAGGACATATAAATATTTATTTAATTGTTTATCTGCATGTATACATTTCTGGATTCACAATATGTGCCTGCATGCACACAGAACACTGGTTCTCAAGTGGGGGTAGTTTCATGTCTACGGGACATTTGGCAATGTCTGGAGACACTTTTGTTTGTCCTAGCTAAGATCTGGAGTGCTCCTGGCACCCGTGGGAAGAGGTCTGGCATACTGGTTATCTCCCATATCCCAGGGCAGCCTATGCTATCTGGCTCGTGTCTGTGGTGCTGAGGTTGAAGGCAGGTGTTGGGGTAGATGCTTGTAATCCCAGCACTTTGGAAATGGAGGCAGGAGGATCAGAAATTTAGGATCCTCCTCTGTTATGTGGTCAGCCTAGGCTAAATGAAACCCTGCATCCTCCCCCCCCGAAAAAATAGCCCCTTAAAGAATAACCAAATAACAGTGTTAAAGTTGAGAAATCCTAGTTTACTTCTACATCTGTGATGTCTATTCTTGGTTGTGTCAACTTGACTGCATCTGGAATTAACTAAAATCCAAGTGTTTGGGCACACCTGCCAGGAATTTTTTAAAATTTATTAATGAAATCATTTGAAGTGGGAAGATACACTATTAATCTAGATCTTTTGAGGTGTGAAGACCCACCTTTAATCTAGACCACACCTTCTGCTGGAAGTCTATATAAAGGATGTGCAAGAAGAAAGCTCTCTCTCTCTCTCTCTCTCTCTCTCTCTCTCTCTCTCTCTCTCTCTCTCTCTCTGCCTGCTTGCTCTCACTCTCACTAGCAAGTCTAGTCCTTCACTGACATTAGAACCTACTTCTTCAGGATTCCAGCATCTATGAAAGACCAGCTCAGACATCTACCCTTATGGACTGAACAACTACTGGATTCTTGGACTTTCTGTTGGTAAACAGCCACTGTTGGAGTCACTGGACCACAGCCTGTAAGTCATTCCAATCACACACACACACACACACACACACACACACACACACACACACTGCTCTAGAGAATCCTGACTAATCTGAAACCAGAAACTTTGAGGGTGAACTGTATGATGACATGGTGTTCCGGCGCTTTCTTCAAGCGTGGCCATTTACACACCTGCTAGATTCTTTTAACAGTTCCACCTTGGCTTACTCACACGAAGATAACCACACGAGTCATGGGCTAGGGGAAGGCCATCAGCCTTCACGGCCTTTGAGGCACAGACTGCACAGTGACTGCGGGGGAGAGGCACAGGGTCAGCGTAGACCCAGGTCCAGCTGTCCACTGCTATGTCAGAACTGCTGATTTACCTGTGTGCTGTGTGGCACCCACAGGAGCTGGACTGTGGAAAGGCAAAGCTGTGGGGTTGGGTTGGGGATGGAGATTTGGAAGGAAAGGGCAAGATATTTCAGTCTTATGAAGATATATATTTGTTATTTATTTCATTCTGTGTCTATGTATGTGTGCATGTATGCTTCTATGTGGGCAGGTACATACATACATGTGTGCACGGGTTGTGGAGGCCAGAGGTCAACCTCCAGTGTTGTTTTTCAGATCATGCCCACCTTGGTTTTTGACAAGATCTCTCACTGGGACCTGGAGCTCCTCAGTTAGAGTAGTCTAGTTGTCCCTGGATCCTCCTGTCTCTGCCTCCCAGTTCTGGGATTAAAAGGGCATGCCCAGCCTTTTTTTTTTTTTAAGTGGGAATTGAACCCAGGTCCTCAAGCTTGCTTGGTGAACAGTTTCCTAACTGAGCTATATCCTCAGCCTCAAGAAATGAATTTTAATGCATTGTGTTAAGCATTGCCTCCTAGAGAATGTTCAGGTGTAGCTTGCTTATATGCAGATAAAGATGTAGGATTTTGTAGCTATCTGCTTTATATATCTATCTCTGTCTGTCATCTGTC
This sequence comes from Pachyuromys duprasi, assembly GCA_028658305.1. NCBI lineage: Eukaryota > Metazoa > Chordata > Mammalia > Rodentia > Muridae > Pachyuromys > Pachyuromys duprasi. Next base: position 50,870,091 of record CM053747.1, on the reverse strand, counting down.
TGTCTCCCTCTCCACACACACTCTCTCTCTCTCTCTCTCTCTCTCTCTCTCTCTCTCTCTCTCTCTCTCTCTTCACTCATACATATGTATGAATGAGACAGGGTACATACATCAGTAATAAGAGGCAGGAGGGGACTTATGCTGTCCAGATAATCACCACTGATGTCCCACAAAGATAGGAACTACCAACAAGGATCCACTGGGCTATGGTGAGACTCAGGAGAGCAAAAACATCAACTAGACCTGGGAGAGCAAATCTCTGGTCAGCTGGGAAGAGAGGAAAGTTTTAAGTTTTTGCTTCTCAGTTGAGATCAGAACAGCCAGCAAGATGATGAGGGTATGCGATGGTCCAACAGGTAAAGGTCTTACTACCTCGACTGACAACCCTAGTTTGATCCCTGGGAACCAGCTGATGGAAGGAGAAAGCCAATAAATGAAAGTTGGCCTCTGACTTTTACATAGCTGCCATGGTAGGCTCTTGCACGTGCACAAGAATAAATGAATGTGATTTTTAGAGTGGTGGGCTCGTGGGATGCATGACTGCAGGTGGAGCCCATCAGAGACACGGGGTGGGTGTGGGGTGGGCAGAGGGGACGGTAGAAAGGCATTTCAGAAACAGAAGGCTGTTGTGCACTGTGTTGTTTAAACAAACTGACATGTTAGCCAGGGTTCTGAAGGACAGCTTCCTACCCCACCTGGTGCCCTGTGAGCTCTTTTTCTTTTTCCAGCTGACTGGACAGAGTCTGGGTTTCAGGTCTTATTCAATGTGGTCTGAGCAGAAGGAGGAGTCCTAGGTTGAGCCATGGTAGAGTTTTGCAGCTCAGTCCAAGAATTCTGTTGTTCTGGTTTGAGTGTGAAATGTCCCTCATAAGCTCATGTGTTTGAACACTTGGTTCCCAGATGATGTGCTGTTTCGGGGAGGGGGAACTTTAAAAGGTAGGGGTGGTGGAAGGAATCGGCTCAATGTGGGGAGCAACCTTAAGGGTTATTAGCTTACAGCTTAGTCATCTTTCTGCCTGATGGCTTACAGGTACAAAGCCAAAGCAGGCTGGGCCTGCTGGACTCTAAGCCCTGAGGAGCCAGAATGTTGTGAGGAAGGAGCTGCTAGGACTGGCCATCCTGGGTCAGGTGCCCCCAGCCTCTTCGCTAATCTGTGGGCCCTTAAAGCCTTGGACATAAGTTGGCACCATGACAGCTCTTACCTTCCATTCCCATCTCCTTCTGCCATGCCTTCCTGGACTGCAACAAAGATATAAATGTTTTTGCCAGGCTGGTGGCACAGGTCTGTAATTCCAGGAGAATGACACAGGAGGATTGAAATTCAAGGCTGGCTTGAGCTATGGTGTTAGTTCAAGGCCAAACGAGGCAACTTAATGAGACCTTGTCTCAAAATAAAAAGCAAAGGAAAGAGACTGGGGATATAGGTAAATGATAGTGTGCTTGCTTAGCAAGTGAAAAACTCTAGATTCCTTAGGCACAAACAAACAAACAAGAAAAAAGTATATAGGGCAGGAAAGGTGACATGTTTCTGTAATCCCAGGACTTGGGAGGCTGGCATTTGCCTTCCAGACTTCCTTGCAGCTAGATCTCTGCGACGTGGAAGTAAAAGGAAGTTGAGTGTTGGGTTTTGAATGGAGAGGTCTCTATGGAGTTCATTAGAAGAGTTGATTCCATGGACAGGCAGACAAAGAGGCAGCAACATGGTAGGAACTCTGTGAAGAGTTTAGGCCTCAGCACCAGAGACAGACAGTGTGATAGGGTCTCAGAAGAGAGAAACCAGGACCCACATAGCAGAAGTGGAAAGCTGTTCTTATACTTTCTGAGGCTGGGGAGTATGCAGCTTGGCTCTTTCATTCCCAGGCAGGAGGAAGGGAATGGGGTGGGGAACAGGTACCTTTGTTGTAAAGTCACTTTCCAGGTGAGAGATCCTGGCACCAAGAGGTCTGTTACGGACTTGCCACGTCTCAGTAGGGGGCCTATGAAACAGGGAGAAGAGGTTTCTGTGGCTTCTGTGGCCTGAGCAGAGTCTGGCTTCTACAGTGAGGTCATCTTAGTGTTGCTTTTTGCTGCTTTCTGTGGACAAACACAGTTAGCATCTAGGCCCCATTTTTGTTGAAGCTGAGAAAAGCCATAGTGATAGATTTGTGACCACTGGCCTTGGCTAAGGGACAAAGTGGTGGTGCCCTACCTTCTTAGCTGTGTCTGAGACAACAGCTCCCTGGTGGGTCAGCTCTCAAATTGTGGTGTCTCAAAAGGTTCTCGGAAATCCAAAGGGGGGCGGGGAACCCACTACAAAGCTTTTTCTCTCTCTCTCTCCATCTCCCTAGGGCTTGGATTCTGTGGGTTCTGGGCATTGAACTCAGGTATCAATGCTTACATGGCAAGCATTTTACTGATGGCATGATCTCTCCAGCCCTTGTTCACATTTTTTTTTTCTAAGTTCCTGAATTAAATCTCTTTGTGTTGAAAGTGGCTACTCTATTCCTATTTCCTGCTGACTGATAAAGGACCTTCTAGAAGACAAGACAGTTAGAGCCACTGAGCTGACACAGTGGACTTTGAATGGTAAAATCATTAGGAGGCGCCACAAAGGAAGTAGAAGAATGCCAGTTAGTCAGTAGGGTGACCCTGTGTTCAGGGCCAGGGAGGGAGACTGTCCCTACTGCTCTGCCTTTACCCAGTTTTTGTCTCTTAAGCAAGGGTGAGGCAAAGCACCCAGACCCAGAATTAAAAGAGTTGCTCAGCCTCGAGATCACGTGAGTACAGGTCCAGCTGACATGGAGAGCAGTGTGTAGAAACTCTCCCTGGAGGACTTACATGCCTGCCCTGCCCTGTCCTGCACCTGCCTCTCTGCAACCTGTTTCTGTGTTATACTGGTCTTAGCCTCAGAATGGAAGATCACTACCCCACATTTAGAAAAAAGACCCAACCAGTCAGCATGACATTTTTATGCAGCATTATTAGGAAGGCAGCTGGGGACATCAGTCTGCAAGCACCTCATGCTAAGACCCAATCACAAGACTGAGTTGATGAGGGAAGAGGGAGCTGAGTGCCACACCAGCGGGCCAGATGTGTCTAGAGTAGTGGTTCTCAACCTTCCTAACACTGTGACCCTATATTACAGTTTATCACATTGTGGTGACCTCCAACCATAAAATTATTTTTTTTTTTGCTACTTCATAACTGCAATTTTGCTACCATTATATATCATAATGTAAATATCTGTATTTTCCAATGGTCTTAAGAGACCCCTGAAAAGAGTCATTTGACCCCTCACAAGGGGTCGTGACACACAGGTCTTAAGGAAAACTGGGGGTTGGAGGTATTGAGAGGACAACTGGGAAATGGCTAGTCAGCAGACAGACTGGGAAAGAGCCTCAACTTTAATCGAAAAGAGGGAAGGTCAATGAAAGCAGCAGAGTGGGGAAGGGCTTTCTTTATCTGTTAGGCTGCTGGAAGTTAGCGCCAATGGTCCCAGATGTGGCAGCCAGAATTGGGGTGAGATGGGAAGGAGGGAGACCTGAGCAGAGGCACTGTTTCCTGCACTACAGGAAACAGTGTGCATCTCTGGGAGGTTTCTCACGCACAGAGGAAAGGGAAAGGACACAGTGTGGCTCTGTAGTGACAAGTCTTATCTACTCAGAATTGCAGTATGACCGGAGTCTGTGGATGCTGGTCTGGTCTTCCACAGAGTGTAAAGGATGCAGACACACTAGAGCGATGGTTAGCTTGGGAGTGTCTCCTCATTGCCTGCAGTGTTTCCTAGCCTGTCCTCTTCTTCTCCCTCGCCAGCCCCCACCCTCAGCTCCTCCTCCTCATTCCATATCCAGCCTCACTAGCTTTCACGTGACTTCCAGAACAACTTATACTATTTCTGGCCTCGGAGCCTTAGCACGTTCTGTTCCCCTTCCTGTGGTGCCCTTTCCTAAAAGCTGCTTAGAAGAGCCAGTTCCCTGGGCTCAACGTAGGTGCTGTTGCTGCAGGGCAGTCTTCAGTGCCTGCCCTGACCTCTGTGAGCAAAACCACACCTTTGCTGTTGTCTGGCTCTCTGCTAGGTCGTGTGCATTTGGTTCAGAGAGAGTGACTGCCTGTCTCACCGGAAGTTTGTCACAGGACAATCTCCCTACCCAGAAGCTCCCTCAGTAGTGGGCTCAACTCCATGCCCAGCTGCAAGTCACAGCCATTTGAATGGGCCACTTTAGAAACTGGTATTTCAGTCCAGTGGTGCCGTCAGGGGACTAAAACTCAGGCTAACACACGTCTGCAACCTCATAAGACCTTGTGCAGCACAGTCAGATAGCTAAGCCATTCCCCTCCTGTCCCTCAGGACTGGAAGTGGAGTATGGATACTGTAGGTCCCTGTCGCTGTGTTTGGAGTAAGTGTTGTACTGGACTGTAATCAGAGGATTTAGGAACTGGAAGTACTCTGCCACTGATGTGAGTGTGGCTTTGTAGCTGGAGGGAGTAGAGCAAAAGCTTAAAGAGAGGCGGAGACACACGGAAGCCCAGAGCCCTGGATGAGACGCAATGAAGTCCCAGGAGAAAGAAACGACATACCATTGGAAATTGGAGACATACAGTGGCAAAGGTTAGTGATGCTGTGTCACTTGAGATAACCTGGAAAACAGATATGTTCCCAACAAATAGGTGGTCCAGCAGGAAGACACATGTGGTCTTGCTCCTGTGCAAGCTAACGTATGACCAGGAGTCATTTGAAAGATGTGACCCCTTCGGGGTTTCAGAATTGCTATGGCCCGGTGGATCCTGTATGCCACCTGTCTCCCCAGCATTGAACAAAATGGTTGATATTATCAATGAGAGAATCTAGAATCCCATGGAGACAAATCCCTATAGGCACGTCTGTGAGGAAGTTTCTAGACTGGGTTGACTAAGAAGTTTGGGTGGCACCGTTCCTCAGGCTGGGGTCCTAGACTTAACAGGAAGGAAAGCATGAGCTAAGCACCAGTGTCCATCTCTCTCTGCTTTCTCGCTGTGCAAGCCACATAAACAGCTGCCTCATGCCCTAGAGTCATGCTTCCCAGGTCATGGTCATCTGTACCCTTAAACTGTGAGCCAAAATAAACTCATCCTCTGGTACTTGCTTCTGTCAGATGTTTTGTTACAGCAGGAAAGAAAGGGACTAATACCGTGATCAAGGAGAGAGGGAATTGAAAACCATTATCCTGTTCATGTCCCTCCATTGTAAGATGAATGTGTAGATTACAAGTCGATCTTAGAAGCACCCCCTCAGATCCAGGGAGACTATACTCATGTGCTATGCTAGGAACTGTATGCCAGGACTCTGTCTATTCCAGGACCTGGTTTAAATAGAGTCTGCTTACAATTTTGTGCCATCTTGGGAATGTTGAGCTGATAACTGCACTGTGAAAGGGATGTGAGTTATTGTGGCCAAAATATCATGATTGACAAGTTACTGCCAGCCTTTCTTCAGGACACTCATTCCTTTGTGAAGGCAGCTCTCATAATGAGCAAGATCTGTGCTGCAGTAAACACTGTGTGTGTGTGTGTGTGTGTGTGTGTACCTGACTGCATGTGTGAATTCCAAGCCAGCATGTCCAAGCGCAATGAAGCTTATGTGGGTCCCTTCTGGATGGCTCTGACAATGTCTGGAGGCTCAGGAAGCCCCGTGGAGAAGCATGTGGAGAGGAGCTGTGGCCTCCATCAATGTCCAGCAGCAATGTGCTGGCTGTGGGAATGAGCTGCAATAGAGACAGACGACCCAAGGGGTTTGAGGAATAGTGTCCAGGAGTGAGAACCTGAAGGGACAGTAAAGCTGACTGTCCATGCTTGAAGCTATTAACTTGGAGGAAGTGTACTGGGCAGTAGGGAACTTACACCACCTCTGCCCCACCACAACATGTCCGTATCAGGGCTGAGGGAAGGATGATATTTAGGGCCGCCTTTGCTCTTGTGCTGTCTTACCCTTGTCCTGGCCCTGCATCTGTTTTGTGGACTGTGTCCTGATGCCTTTGTCCTTAGGCTGACCCTGCTTTTAGCTCTCATGCCCTAGACTCGATGTTCTGTGGAGAGGTCTGCCCAGAGCTGACTAGAAAGCTTCTGTCGTCCTTCATGAAAGCAGTAAGATTCAGGCATGCTGGCTCATGCCTGTAATCCCAGCACTTGGAAGGTTGAGGCAGGAGGATTGTTACAAGACAGAAGCCGGCCTTGGCTATGTAGTAAGCGCCAGCAAGCCTGGAATATAGGATGAGACCAAACCAAATGGCAGGTGTGGAAAGGGAGAGCAGCACCATCAGATGTGAACACTTCCAGCGGAACTCTGGGCATCAGTGAGTCTTGTATTGCCCCCAGGTAGATGGAGATACGTTGGTGAATCAGGCAACAGACAGGTCCAGGGGCAGCCCCAGAGGAGGCCACAAGAGAATGGCCTTTCTAGAGCCAAGAAAGAATCTCAGGGCGTCATGAAGAAACAAAACCACACCAGCAAATGAGGCACAGTGGCCCACACCTCTAACCTCAACATTGAGGAGACAGAGGCAGGAGAATTTCTGTGAGTTTGAGGCCAGTGTGGTTGACAAATTGAATTCCAAGAAAGATAAGGTTACACATAATGAAAGCCTGTCTCAAAAAGCGGGGGGAGGAGGGGAGGTGGCTTGAGAGATGACTTAGAAACTAAGCACTTGTTGCTCTTGCAGAGGACCTAGGTTCGATTCCCAGCACCCACAGGGCAGCTCACAACCATCTGTAACTCTAATTCTAGGGGATCCAACTCTCACGACTTCTGAAGGTCCTGTGCACACACAGTGTATGTATACACATGCAGGCAAAACACTCTTATGCATAAAAAAATAAATCTAAACATAAAAACATCACACTAGCAAACTCTGAGTGCCATGCCTATGTCCTTCAATATGCCCTGCAGCCTCAGGAGGCTCGTGTTGTTTCAGATCCCAGAGAAGCCACGCCCCTCACCTCCATCCCAAAGCATCCAAGAAGCCATGGCAACAGAAGGATTTGTCTGATTCAGCTGAGGCAAGTGAGGCCTGAGCTGATGATTTACGGTCTTAATTACCTGCTGACTGTAAATATCTGCATTTCCCTGAAGAAAGACTGGTACAGAATGGTTTTTATGTAAAAACCAGAATTCTCTGGGTTTTACATAATACCATAGTGCAGCCTGGAACTCCCTAAAATCAAACTCTGTCTCTGTCTCTGTCTCTGTCTCTGTCTCTGTCTCTGTCTCTGTCTCTCTCTCTCTCTCTGTGTGTGTGTGTGTGTGTGTGTGTGTGTGTGTGTTCACATGTGCATGGAGAGGTCAGAGATCAACCTCAGTCATTGTATCCTCTGTCTTGTTTTTGGAGACAGCATCTTTTGGTGGCAAGAGTCCCACCAATTAATTTAGACTGGCTGAACAGTGAGCCCCAGGCGTCTACCTGTGTGCCATCATACCTGGCTTTCTCATCTGGGTCCTGAGGATTGAATTCAGGTCTTTAAAGCTTGCATGGCAAGCACTGCACCCCTGTGGAGCTATGGCCCCAGGTCCTTAACCCCAGATCCCTAAAACAGAATATTGTACGAATCTTGAAACATTTGACACACAGAGATAGTATCGTGGACCCCTGCTGTTTTCACGATACAGATAAGGGGAACCAAGGTTCTCTGAGGATCACATTTGCCAAATACTTCAAAGCTGTCAGCAGAGGTTGTTCAAGTATAGGCTTGAACCTGGAGCTGTCTCGGCCCCAGGACCAGTGCTGCCTTTTCTGTTCACGTGGATTCAGAAGCATGCACTCCTCGCACTGTGACAACCTTCCTGTCCTCTGATTTGTTTCTCTGTTTGGAACCTCAGCTTAACTGTGTGTGAAGCAGGGAGACAATCGAAAGATATTAACAAGTATCAGTCCCAACGTGCCAGACCTCACAGTCACAACATCCTATGATAAAAGAGAGTAGGGGTTTGGGCACAGTCTGACCCAATTAGGTCCCTTGATTATTGTCCTCAGGTGGTTTGCCTCATGATGACAAAAGAGCTGCCTGAATCACCTGTGACCCGAAAAGAGGGGCACCCGCTTCCAGGACTAAGCACAGTTGTCAGAATGGTTGTTCTGAGCTGGATCAGCTTTCACGGAAGCTGTAAAGAGTAAAGCTGTAAAGAGTTCAAGCTGAGTGGTGTAAGCCTGAGCTGGTCTGCAGGACAAGGGAGCTTAATATTTCCTGAAATGCCTTGGAACAACTAGGCCAACCCCAAGAACTGGGACAACAGTCAGGTCTGCTCCAAACCTGTGTCAGGAGCTATGAAGTTCTGTCCCTGTTTGCATCTACATCTCTACCTGAGCACATGGCTTTGTGGAGGTTACCTCCTGCCCCTTGTCTCCATGGTCTGGACTTCATTCCACCATCAGCTTCAGATCTGCTAGAACCTTCCCTGAGTCTGTGGACAAGGGGATACGGAAACCCCGGAGCAGGGCACCACTGGCTTGTGGTGTCTTTCTGAATGCAGTCTCTCTACAGGGCTGCCCCTCAGCATGGTACTCAATGGAATAACAACATTAATCCAGCTTTTCAAGATGCGGGAGTATGTGGCTGGCTGTGAAAACCTCAGACGTCATGTGAAATATGCTCATACCCATTAATACTACCAATTCTCAATTCCCGGAGTGAGTCACAGCCATCCCAGTTAAGTTCTATGCACATCCCGTTGTGTACAAACATTATGCATATACATCAAATCCTCCTTCATACACAGGAATTATAACATAAGCATGATCGTTGGGGAATAAACAGATGCCTAAAAACAGCGGGCCGCTGATTACTCAGGGCTAAAGGGATGAAGGTTGCCTTGCTTATACCACCAGAGACTGGCGGTCTAAGAAACAGAACCCACACGGGTGAATTTGTTTTTATCTTTCGTGTGTGTAGGTGTTTGTGTGTGGAAATGCAGGTGCTGGTGCCGCAGTGCACACGTGGAGGTCAGAGCCTGGGTGTCAGCCCTGGCCTTCCACCTTGTTTGAGACAGGCTCTTTCTCTTGTGTTGTTGCTTGTCCATATACTCGGCTAGCTGGCCTGTGTCAGTCCAGTGACACCTGAGTCCCTTATCTTACCATAGGAGCACACGTTTACAGACACACAGTTCCACGTCTGGCTTTTATGTGGGTCCTGGGGATTCAAACTCGGGTTTTTTATCCACTGAGCCATCTTCCCAGCCCACAAATGATTTAATAGAGAGATTTTACTTTAAGTTTTCACTAAGCAAGGACCAGGTAGAGAATATACTTGAGAAAGCCAGGAAACAAGTTGTGAAATAAAATAATTCACAAGGCTGAAAATCAGTACACTGAGCAGCATGGCCATGAACAGGAATTCAGTCTCGATAACTCATATATTAGGATTTAAATGACACAGTCTGAACTAGATGCTAACAACAGCCAGAAAATCACCTCACATAGGAACAAAACAAGAGTGCATGGCCTGGTATCATTGCATTATTTATTCCCATAATTAAAAACATATTTTTGCTTTGCCTGTACATCCTAGCTATGGCCACAGGTCAGGTAGAGAATTTTACATCAAATGCAGAGATTCTAATGTAGAGACTCGAAAACCAGAAAGACAAAGCAGTTGTTGAGGACATGGGGAGAAAGTACCCCTGAAACAGCAGCATTTCTTGCTTAAGGAAGTGAGCTGGGTTTCTAGAACTTGGAAGCTTCTAGAGGAACCTCAGAACTGGGGAGGTGAGACGGTTCTTCTGGGAAAGTGCTAGCTGTGAGAGAATGAGGACCTGAATCTCATCCCCAGAACTCACAAGGCTGCTGTCCCCGCCTGGGGAGGTAGAGCAGGGCAGATCCATGGGGCTTGCTGGCCAGCCAGGCTAGCCTAGTAGGAAAGCTCCAGGCTGCTGAGAGACTGTCTCCGAAGGTGGATGGGTACTCCCAAGGAATGACACACAAGTGCACGTGCCACGCACTATTTCTTGCCCTCTAGGCTTTGCATAGTGTGTTAAGAGACAGCTGTGCCCCTGGTGTGTCTGTAATCCTTCTCATCAGGACCAGGGGCTCCCATGTGCAGAGACAGGTCTGCAGACAAAGGTCAATGAACCTAGGCTAGGAGCCATTCTGAGAGTCTTGTGTTGAGGGACAGGGTGGGAGGAGGAAGGAAATTTCAAACAAACATTAGAAGTTTTGCGGTGGCACTTTCAGAATTCTTCAGAGCAGGCTTTCAGGTTTGGATGGGCATCTAGAAACAACCTCGTAACAGTCAGAATGCTAACAGTAATATAACTGAGCCTCTCTGGAGCTAAGTTCAGAGAGCAGGTGAACATGGGGGAGGGGTTCTGCCATAAGTCCAGGGAACTCTGGGCTACAGAGGAGGCTCAGGGACCAAGGCTTCTTGTTGCGATACCAGAGGTCTCAAGTTTGGTCTCCAGCTCCCAGTGACCTGTAACTCCAGCTCCAGTGCCTCTGACACCCTCTTCTGGCTTCCATGGACACACACACACACACAAACAGAAATAAATACCTTTTAAAATGTTATTATTTATTTATTTATTTGGATCCATAGACTTTATCAGTTTAACGATAAACACCAAAGGAAACACTTTAACTACCACTCCTGGGGTATCCACAGATACAAAAACCACCCTTCAAAAACTAAAGATAAATCTTAAAAAAAAAAAAAAAGAATCCAGGAACTCATGGGAGATATTCATGAATGGAGGTGAGAAGGCAGGTTCCAGAAGGAGAAGGTATCTGGCATGTTAGGAGGGCTTTGACATGAGTCCACACAATGGCTGCTCCTTCACCAGGGGTGGGGTGGAAAGAGGTGTAACCCTGGGCAGGCAGTTTGCAGAAGCCGAAGGCACTTTTATGTAAGCCTGAGCTGTGAGCCTCCATGGAAATGGTTGGAGGATTATGAGCCAGCTGTGAGGAGCTCTGAGTAGCATAGTGTAGCATGCTTTACCAGTGGTGATGATGATGATGGGAGATCCATCCAACCCAAGATGCTTTATAATTCTGGTCCTCCCCAAGCCTTCACTTCCTACAGTACTGACATCCAGCCCCAGAGAACCAGACTGAATCCCCAGAGCCCTTCTTGGCCCTTCCCTTTCTGCCTCTCCTCACACTGCAATCCATCAGCAGGACATATTGGATCTACCTCCAAAACATATCCCAAGTCTGTCCATTTCTCCCCACCCCTACTCTCCCTACATCTTTCCACTCCACTCCATCACTGGTTCAGTCATCAGGTTTTCCCTGGTCAACTGTCACTGTTCCCAGACTCTTTCAACTCTGCTTTTCCTGCCAAGTATGTTCTGCACCACAGCCAGAATGACCTCAAAATACCAATCTGTTAAACAAAGCTTTTTAATGGCTTCCTTTCCCTCTTCTTTGTCTGCAAAGGAGGGAGGGTTCATTTGGCTCATAGCTTTAGAGGTTTTGCTCTATAATTTATGGGCTTCATGTGGGTAGAACATCATGGTGGCAGGAAAATGTAGAAGAGGAGGCTGTTCACCTCATGGCAGACAGAAGCAGAGAGAGCAGCTCCTGATGTGGCAGAGAGAAAAGCTGAGTGGCATCCTTAATTGTTTCTTTACTTAGAGTCTAACTCCTTACCATGGATGCAGGCTCCCATGGTTTGACTCCCTTGTCTCCAAACTCCATTTCTTTTTCTGACCACCATGTTCCAGTGGTTCTGTCTCACTCTTGATTGCGTAAACATGTCAGCCTCATGCTTGCCCTTGCCTTTGCAGTATCTATTGTCTCTGTCTAGAATGGCTTTCCCCAAAATGATCACGGCTGATCTTTCTCGTCATCTAAGCTTAGCTCACGCTCACTTACTTATCCAGTCCTTCCCTAGCCAGGCAATTTTGTATACTCTCTCTGTCTCTATCTCTCCATCTCTGTCTCTTTCCCTGTCTCTCTGTGTCTGTTTGAATGTATTCAGGGTTGTCTAGTAGACAATTCCCAGGATTAGGGTTAGGGTGCCTATATCTGCCTCCTCAGAACTAGGGTAATAAACCCACATCATCATGCCTGTGTGTTTCATTATTTATTTAGCTAAATAGGTTCTAGAACTCAAGCTTAGGTCCTGGTACTTGTAAGACAAGAACTTTTCCAGTTAAGTCTTCTCCCCAGTCCCTGGCCGCCTTATCCTTCTGTGGAGATACTAGTCCAACCTGGAGTCAGGACTCAGGCCCCTTCTTGCAGCCTAGGGGACTGTCTGCAAACAGATAGATTCCTTTGTGGCCCAACATGACATGGCTGTGGGTGCCATTCCAGGATCCCCGGGCTCTCTAGAGACCTAGCTGGCCAGGCTACTGCACATCCCTAGTAAGTCCCAAGTAAAAGAACTCAAGGGGGAAGAACTCAGCCTGCTCCTGCAAGTAGATCTGTTGTCTTACAGACAGCACCATATCCATCACTGGCGTGTGATTACACCGGAAACCGCCCAACCCTCAGTGGAACAATGAAGAAAAATTTGGTTCCTCGGTCTACCAGCCCAGGGCAAGTAGAAACAAACATGAGGTTGGAAATATTTTTAATGTGTGTATTTTCTTGGGTCATTAAAGGAGAAAAACAAGCTTTGAGTGGTCTGAAGCAAACCACCATCCAATTTACAAGTAGTTATGGGGTTCTGGCTGTGGCTCAGTCATTGGAGGCCATGGGCTAGTTAGGGCAACTGGGGTATGGTAAGGTCTTTCTGATGGTAGAGCTGATTTCTGGAAGGAGAGACAGGGCAGATAAAAGGGGGGTCAGGAATGGGCCTAACATTCGCAGAGGGCTAGAGTTGCCTTAGGCTTTGTGTTGGGGTGCTCATATTCAAATGTCTGTGGTGCTCAGACTAAGGGGCTGGATGGGCAATAAGAGGAGAATTTCAAGAAGGCAAAACAGAAGCCAAGGCTTTCTGCCAGTGACAGACATGGAAGGGCTCCAGTCCTTTGATGGAACAGCAGTGGAATCATGGCCATCCAGCCTCCTCCTCCAGCCGGATCTGCTCTTCTGTCCTCTGCCCCCTCCACCCCCACCCTACTTCCTTCTCCCACTGCCTCAGTGCTCAGCCATGCCTCCCCAGCCCCACCAGCACCCTACCTGGAGGATGTGTGATTATCTCCTGAAAACACACACCAGAGGCAGTCTCTTGGCTGCCAAGCACATTGGCACCTCAAGAGCTACAGCTTGGAAAAAGCCCATGGTTGGCGGTTGAGCCTCCTGCCTCACTGATGCCTTTGGAGGAGGCGGGAAGTGCCGCCTTAGAGAGATGGCGGGGTGAAAGTGCAAAAACACAGGCTGGCTTTGGAGTGGCACACGGGGGAGGCTGAGAGCGGTTCTGTTTTATGCATAAGGAACACGAAAGCGAGGCAAGCAGGGAGTCAGCGCCTGCTAATTTGAAGTTAATTTTGAATTGCCTTGAAAATCACCACACAGCATCCAGTTCTGCATTAGATGGTCGAAGAAAGCAGCTGCTTTTCTATTCTTCTTCAGGACTTGTTTCCCCCCAGCAGCGAGACCAATTAGGCAGAACAGCAGTGGAAGCTGAAGTTAGTCTAATTTCTCAGCAAAAGGTCAGGTGAATTGTCTGTTGGGAGCTAACAGGCACAGGGCACACTATGGGAGGTGCCGTTTCTTCTGCCTGCTCCTGCCTACTCCCGATAATATCTCTTTGGCATCTTTAGAGATGGTCTCCTAGGTGGGCTTTGATGCAAACTGAGATCACTTTGTCCTCGCCTGTACTTTAGCGGTGGCACAGGCAGGGACAATATGGTCCCTTTGCCCAAGGAGAGTCAGGGGAGCAAGGAGTCTTTATGCATCTGCCCACAGTCCCTGTAACACAGATTTCTACATGCAGCTTCAGCAGCCCAGGGCTGGCTAGGGAGCATAGCTTCAGTGACATCTGCCCCTTCTTGTTTTGTCTTGTAAGAACCAGTGTCAGGGCGGCTTCCTCCAAGGCTACCTTCAGTATCTCTGGGGCTCATAGGTATCTTTGCATCCAACATACCCATTTTCTGGGGAAGTGAATCTCTTATGTTTGGGGCCTTCATAGATCTGTTTTGAATGGACAGTAGCCTGGCAGGGTGCCAGCTTCCCGAGAGAGGGCTAAGGACTTGCTTGATCCCATAATGAGCACAACATGGCAAAACTGTCATTTCAAAACTGTCAATAGTTCCCATTGGCAGAGGTGTGGACTTTCATCTCAAGGGCAGCTATGCCCTTTGCGGTGTGGAAACTACCTTTGGGTCGAGAAGTGAGTTCACTCCCACTGTTCTGGGAACAACTGTGGATGTGATAGGCTGTGGATGTTTTTGATGGGCAGGCGTGAGACCAAACTGTGTGTGTATTGATGCCAGTGTGAGCTCGTCCCTGCCTGTTTCCACCTCTCTCTTCCTTTGTTGCTTTCAATTGCATTCTGCTTACTATTCACATCCCCTCTGCAAAACAAGGTTCTGTCCTGACTCTTCTGGGCAGAAATGTCATTCTGCTCTCCCCGACCCCTTGCCTCCAACCCCAAGGCTTACCAAATAAAGGCTCAAGGTAGGCAACTAATTCTCTCTCAACCTCCTGGGTTATTAGGCTAGATTAATATTGTTTTAGGTCCTTAGCATAGTGGCTGTTTGGATGAGGACACAGCTCCCTCTCCCAGACCCCCACAGGAGGCCACAGGAGGCAGAAGTTATTGCCTGGTTAGCTTTAATTGTCAACTTGTCACAGTCTAGAGTTGCCTGAGAAAGAAGCCTCTGTTTAGGAGTTGCCCAGATCATACTGGCCTAAGGGCACATCTGTGTGAGTCGTTTTGATTGTTAATTGATGCAAAAGGGTCCACCCCATCATAGGCAGCACAGTTCCCTAGGCAAGTGCTCCTAGACTGTATAAGAAAGCCAGCTAAGCATATGCTGGTGAATAAGCCAGCAAGCAGTGTTCTTCCATTATTTCTGTTTCAAGTTTCTACTTGAGTTCCTGCCCTGACATCTTCCTTAAGCTGCTTTTGGTCAGTGTTTTTATCACATCAACAGAAAGAAAACTGGTACAGGCGCATATGTGAATCTTGAATGAAAATGCTCTTAGGTGGCTGTGGTGGCTCATACCTATAATCCTGAGACAAAGGGTTACCACCATTTGAAGCCAGCTTAGATTAGACAGTATGTTTGAGGCTACCTTGGGCTGTAGAGTAAGACCCTATCCCCAAAAGCAAGGAAACAAAAAGGAAGAGCAAAACAACAACAATAACTTGTGCTGCACCTGAACTGTCTGAATGAAGGTCTGAGTATGGGCAGCAGATGACTGGGAAAGGGTAATATCGAGCTTCCTGGAAGGGCAGAAATCCCAGAAACCTGAAGCTGCAGCATCTTCTACCTGAGCTTGTGTCCTTGAAGGGGAAAGGAAGGGACATCTATAATGGTCTTTCAGACCACTCCTGGTGTATTCATCACAAACAAAACTACACTGGTGACTGTCTCAAGCCAGCGTCTTCAGTTTAAGCCACACTGGATGGGTCAGCCTACACTTAGCTCTGGGATTTATCCCCATTCTTCTCGATTTTATTAGCTCCTGCCTCTTCCACCTGACGAGGGGTGGATTGTCATCCCAGTACTGCTCTGGACTCAGCTGGTCACCTTACCGTTTGGTTTACCACCCACTGACAGAACATTGGAAGCTTGATAGCTATGCTATTGATTGTGGAAGGTCCCACTTGGGTGTGTTCAACAGCTTTTAATGATACTCTATTTCTAAGGAGCATATGCAACCCTGGGCTAATTCTCCTGTGAAAGCCAGATGTAAACTTGAACACACAGTGATCTGATCCTTGGGCGCAGTCACAGAGATCTTCACATGCTTAAGTCCAATCCCCTAGTAAGTCCTGGAGCTCTCAGGCAACCTTGGCCATTTGGAAGAGTTTATATCTCATTGTCTATTATACCCTGTTGTGCTGGCTAGTTTGCTGTCAACTTGACATACATTGAAGTCATCTGAGAGGAGGGATCCCCTGCTAAGAAAATACCTCCAGGCTATAGGTAAGCCTGTAAGGCATTTTCTTAATTAGTGATTGATGGGGGAGAGCTCAGCTCATTTTATTAATTAGTGATTGAATTGATACCATGCGTAGACTGGTGGTTCTGGGTGCTATAAGAGAGTAGGCTGAGCAAGCCATGAGGAGCAAGCCAATAAGCAGCACCCCTCCATGACCTCTGCGTCAGCTCCTGCTTTCTAGGTTCCTGCCCTGTTTTGAGCTCCTGTCCTGACTTCTCTCAGTGGTGGATCTGGAAGTGTAATCTGAACTAAATCTCTTCATTCCCAAGTTGCTTTGGTCATTGTTTCACCACCAAAATAGTGGACAGTTTTCTCAATGATAAGAGCTTCCAATAAGAAAAGGGTCATGAAATTTGTACCTGAGTTTAGTTGTACCCTTTTTGGCCTAGGTCTAACCAGCGCATACAGTAACTTAATCTTTTACCTTGCAGATCACAGGGGAGCCTATATAGTCCATAAGTTAGCATCTTCAACCCACACTACTGTCTTGAACAACGGAAGGTGAGTATGGGATCAGAGGGGCCTCTCCTGACTTCCTAAGGGAAACCTTAATACCTATGGCTAACCCAAAGCTCTGAAAGGGCACAGCTGAGATTTTACCTGGCTTGAAATTCTGTTAGAGTGGCCTTGACTAAGTATTGTAGGAGACTCATTTCATAGACTTGGTCCCACCCCATGTTGGTCAAACTAAAGTGGTTGGTCAAGTGAAATACTAACAGGAAAAAATGCCCAAAGCCAAGGCTGTTAGCAGAAGGGGTGGGTGTTGGTAGGCAATTCTCTGTAGATCTTTGAATGCCGTCATGTTCTGTTAGTGGTTGGCACTGACTGCCTCTGTTCCATACCTTCTTTTCAAAGATGGATTGCAAACTGCCTTGGCAGACAGTGTTTTCCATCAAAGCCAAGGGAAGGCAGGCACAGTGTTCACTAGGAGAGACTTTCCTAAATGAGAAGGGTGTGGTTTTTTTCTTCCTGTGTGGCAGTCCATTGTATGCATAGGTCAACTAGCCAGTCTCCTGTTGCTTTGTGGGATTTGGGGCATTGAGAACTCATATACTGGCTCTTCCCTTTGGTGATTCAGCCTGTGTGTGTGTGTGTGTGTGTGTGTGTGTGTGTGTTATATGGCTTTAAAAATCTTTGTAGGTAAAAAGCACTTGCCATGCAAGCCTAATGACTCTAATTTGGATCTCCAGAACCCATGTGAAAGCAGGACACTTCAGCACAAGTGCCTGTAATCCCAAAGTCTTACACAGGGATATGGGAGGCAGAGCTAAGAGAGTCGGCAAAACTTGCAGGCCTATTTTATGGTCTGAATTGAGCAGAGGTAAAGAGATCCTATCTCAAACAAAATGGAAAGCCGAGGCACCAACCACAGAAGATTGTCCTCTGATCTCTACAAGAGCTCTGCGGCACACACACTCACTTCCAACAACACCCAAGAACATACACACAGAGAGGAATAGAGGGAAGAGGGCGAGGAAAGCGGGAACATGGTAGAGAGAAAGGGAGTCTTTTACACAGGCGACTTTTATAGCCAGTGTTGACTGCTGAAATTCTGGATTTGCAGCTAGTGGGGTGCTTCAGCCAGGTTTCAGGCTTCAGAGGGGCTCTTTTCCTTTCTGTCCTTCTAGGCTGCCTCAGTTCTTCAAAGCTATGTCTTTGGCCTGCATCAGGCCCAAACATGGCATGGATATTAGCCTTTTCCACCCTCTCCTCCCCACCCCCTGTTACAGAAGGGAGAACCTCAGGGCACTGGAGCCTTGGCCTTCACCATTATGAGCAGGTTGATAGTTTGGCGTTCCATCAGAATGCTGGTGTGCCTCCTGTGTGTGTAACCCTACATGCAGATTTGTGAGATGGCTGCATTTTCACTACAGTCTTCCTTGCTACAGCCTTCATTTCCCCCTTCTGCCAATCAGGGCAACATTTCCGTCTGAGGGGTTCTCCAGGAACTAATAGGCTCAGGACAAGCCAGCACCAATGAAGTCACCCTTGTCATTGTCATCCTGGTACTCTCCTCAATGTCCTTCCTTACAGTGCCCACCTTGACTTGCCCTTTGTAAGGCTTGCCTTCCCCCTTAACAGCCTGTCTATAAACTAAGTCTGTCTCTTCTACACTGAAATTGGCCAATTTACACGACACCCCTCGCCATGGTCTCTGGATGTGCCTCTAATCTAATCAGACTAATTTCAATTTCCTGGATTTAATTACTTTTAATTCAATTAATTTGGAAAGCAGTACACAAGGTGATTAATTAGGAGATGTTTCTGGGGAACTCAGAAGGTGAATTGTTGTACTTAAGTGTTTAAATATTATTGTGGCCGCAGCCAGCAGTTGTTCCTTCATCCACGAGGCCTCGAAAAAGGCAGAGTTCAAATAAGCTGCAGGAGTCAAGAGACTCCAACTGAAGCTCTCTAGCAAGACAGTGCAGAATTCTTCCTCTACAGTGCGGCCAGCAAGTCTCAGGGGACACAATGAAGACCCAGGTAATTCCAGTGGCCAGCAAGTTAGAACTTGGCTGCGCCAGCGGGAGGACCACACAGTCTTTCAGCAGGGAGGTGTTTTGCTGTGGAATTCATAGAACTTGGTAAATTAGCCAAGGGGCCTCCATATGAGCTGTCACATACGTTCATTCTTTTCTTTATTACAGTGCATATTTATGGCATAACTGTAATGATGTGATCTTTCTCTGTATGTATGTTTGCATGTGTGTGATGAGCACATGTATGCACATGTACTTGTGTGCATATGTGTGAAGGCCAGAGGGATGAGTCATAGCCGTCGGAGCTGGAGGTAGAGGTGCTCAACAGGCTTGTCAGGAGGATGCTGTAATCTCAACTCTGGCCTTCATGACTGCACAGAAAGTCCTCTCAGCCAGAAGAGCCTTGTCTCCAGCCCTCCACTTTCTATTTTGAGACACGATCTCTCATTGACTCTTTGGCTCATCATTTTAGCTAGTCTGTCTAGCCAAGGAGGTCCTGGAATCCACCTGTCTTTGCCCCCTCCCCCAGACATGCTGAGGTAACAGACATGTACCTCCATAGTCAGTTTTTTATTTCTTGACTTTTTGTTATTTTTTTGTTTTTTTATGTGGGAAACAAGAATCTGAACCCAGGTCTTCATGCTTCTGTGGCAAGCACTTTACCCACTGAACCATCTCCCTATCCCATTAGTACTAGTGTTAGTAAAGTCATATATAAGGGTACATTGTAGGAACCTCTCTGTGTGCTTTTATATTGACTAATTCATTTTATTATCATAAGACCAATGTGTACTATGTATAATTGAGTGTCATCAAATGTCAGGAGCATGTTCTAAGAACCATGCCATTAGGTGGTTTGGTCACTATATGAATATCTGAGAGTATGACTACAAACACTAAGATGGCCATGGTGTCATTAGCTGATAGAAAGTACAGGGACCTTATCATAAGTGTGGTCTGTCGGGACCCAAAGATCATTCTGCATGGTGCTGCAACTTTGCCGTCCGGAGGAGGGAACCTGGGCTCAGAGCTGCCTCTGTCAGGGTGTCTGCTGTTTATTAATCAGAGAGAGCAGTCAATGAAGACAGAATGTAACAGGTAGTTGGCAGGACGACAAGATCTGAGCATTAAGTGTCCTTTAGTTCATGTATTTTCCCTTTTCTATTTCTGAGAGATAGTAATATTCACTGTGTTTGTAAAGCCCTAACTTTAGGCCAAGTATGGCCAAATATATGACCACTGCAGTAGGTATTACTATATCCAGTAGTTTTTCCTTGTTCACTGAGAGGAATCAGCCTGGTGTTTCCCCATAGTTCACCTGAAAGCCAAGGTGAGCCATTCTCTCTGCAACTGTCCCGCCACTACTTTGGAATGTAGTCTCATGGGTTCTGAGAGACAGAACTAGACTGACCCTCTGCTTTGGTCTAGACCCTCCTCCTAATCTGAGAAAGATACTGCACCCTGAGAGAACTGTTTCCCCTAAATGTAGCTCCAATTCCAAGGTCATTCATTAACCAAATGAGCTCTGTGGGTATGTTGTCCCAGTGCTGGGCCATTATCCAAGTAAGGAAAGAAACCAGTATGATGTGGGCCTTCTGCTGTACTAGCTGTGTCTGACAGGCCTGGCCCCTCTGCTTGGAGAGGTAACGACACCGCAGCCTTTGACATATGTTCTTTGAGTAGATGAAGGACAACAGGTGGAATTCACAGACAGAATGGGGTTTTCAGCTTGGAGGTTGCCATTGCTGGGAGAGTGCTCACGGTGAAGCTGACTGATAATAATTTACTCACGTGGTTTTCCTTTCTGGATTTGTCTTTCCTTTCCTTGTCTGTCTATTCGATCTTTAAGATGTAACTAAAATAATTATTGCCTTTAGGAAGTCTTCCCTTTAAACCCCACCTTTTGGCCCCTACACTGGGTCAGGGCCTCTGTGGTCATAATATGCCATGCACACTTTGCTTATTGTGGTGCTCTGCAGTGACCTGCGTATGAGTTGGTATCCTTCGTATCCTGTCTGTGTCCCTGCCCCTCCATCACCCTGCAAGAGCGGCAGGGTTACTCCAAGTTGAGGCATGGTGAACCTATAGCCCTTTGTGGCTGAGGACCTTAGCCATGCAGCCAAGAAGAGACTAAGAAGGCTGACCTGGTGCCCGAGCCAAAACCCCACAACCCCACGATCTGTCTACCTAGGACCTTAAAGGAGCCCGTTCTGTAGTGTATGAGGACGTGGGCCTCTGTGAGATTTGGAAGTAACAGGATTAGGTGTTGTGTGCTAAGCCTGGGTATGGGATATCACAAGACAACACCGGGGGCAGTAATGTAAAACAGGCTTACCTAGATCATAGTTTTTGAGGTTTATTTATTTTCTTATTTATTGACAGTGTCTCATGATCTTGAATGCACCATCATGCCTGGGTTCTATGGTCCTGATGATCCAACTCAGGGCTTCATACACATTAGAAAAACACTCCACCAACTGAGCTATGTTCTCTGTCCAATTGTGGAAGTTTAAAGTACAAGATTATGGAAGGAGGATAGCTGGAGGATAGCTCTGTTAATAATGTGCCTGCTTTTCAGGCATGAGGACCTGAGTTCGAATCCCCTGCACCCATGTCAAAAGTCAGGGTAGCTGTGTAACCCCTGTGCCAGTGAGGTCACTGGGCAGCCAGGCCACTGACCAAGAAGCTTAGGGTTCAAGAGAGACACTATGTCTCCATAAGCACATGCACACTTGTACACACACCCATACACACAGGGACACAGCCACACAAATGTAGCTATACCATACATGTGTGCGTGCATGCACACACACACACACAGAAAATAAATAAAATGTCCAAGATCAAGTGGACCCTATTGGCAGTCGGTAGCATATCAGTGTGTGTGAAAGAGAGAGAGTCTTTGAAACAGGTGCTGCACAGCCCCTTTTGAGGACATGTTCCCTGCAACCACGAGTCATCTCACGAGGCCCCACCTCCCAAAGGTCCTCCACCAGCTGATGGCACCACTCAGGAGCTCCAGACTTCAATTACAACAGGTACTCTGTAGGCCTGCCTAATTGGTGCATCAACTAGAGGACCGACTGATATGTCCGGGGCAATGGCACTGGGGAGCGGCGTCAGGGCTGTCTTTGGAGTGAGGCCAGCCTGACAATCTGTGGCGTACCATGTAAATAACCAAATAGCCACCAAGTACACCCCACCAGCCCGCTGCCACATATAAGGTCCTGGTGAAGACATGAAGCTACGCAAAGCAGAGCAGTCGGAGGCCCTGACTCTCCCCATCCTCTGGGCCCCTTTGAGTTCAGGCCAAAGCTCCTCTTAACACCCCTTTTCCTTCCTTTTACAAAGGTGAGGAGAGCCCAGGCCTGAGGTTTTAAGGCTGGATCTCATTTCTATTAAGATGGCTGTTAGCCTCAAAAGATTAACTCACTGTCACCCTCCCCCTTGAAAGCTGATCCTAGTGGAAAAACGGAGTTAGAAAATTTCTCCTTCCTTTCCCTCACACCTCAGCAGATTAAGGGGAGGCTTGACGCAGGGATTTATGAAAGTGTGCAGGCACTGGCTTCTAAATGCTCGCCCCCCCTCTTTGCGAGGTTGGCAGCGCTCCTCCTATAAATCCTCCCTCCCTGGTCCGTCTTAGCCTTTCCTCGCCAGCAATGCGGAGGCCTGCAACACCTTTTCCGTGCAGTAGCCTGTGAAAATATTGAAGTCAGGCCCAGAAAAACACCAGCCCAGAAAGGGGAAGCTTTGATGTTTGCGAGTTCTTTTTCAGACAGCCCTTGCCAAATCTTCATTTTTTTAGTTTACAAGAAAAGGGATTCTGACCATCTGTCGGCTGTCAACCCATGTTTGTTTGGATGAGGATTTTATTTTATTTTTTTCTCCCCATCTAGCACTCCTGTTCTTACAAGTAGTTTATTGGACTTCATAAATGTCAGCTTTTTTGCATGCATTCTGTAAGCAGCTTACAATTTAGTGTTTAATCAAAATTGAGCAGTCAGCGTCTGTAATCAATCCGAAGTGGGAGGTAGCAATGAGCTAGAAGCTGCGAGTGCCCGGGACCATGGTTTATGCCTCCCAACTGTCTCCCTTAGGATGTAGTTAGTTCCTGAAAGCACGGAGGTGGTGGAGTCATGTGGGGAAATGTGCACATCTTGGGCTCCTACTGTGTGCTGCTTTGTGAATGTGTTTCTTACTGCTTGCCAAAATCATACCACCCCCACAAGCCATCAACCATCATTTTGTGGCTTAAAAAAAATTCAACATTTTTTAAAACTTCTTGACCAACAAGTCTGCAGAGAGATCTTTCTGCTCTCAGCTGAGCTCTTCACATGCCTGGCATAGACAGGCTGTGGAGTGACCTTGGTTGGCCTCCTGTAGCCCAAGCTGGTCCACACTCTCCATGCCTTTCACTCTCCAATAGGTTGGTAGGTTTTTTCCTTCTTGATGACTACAGATGCAGAGGTGGGGGGGGGGGAGGAGCACGGCCTTGAGAGCCCTTTCCCTAGTTCTATCACAGCAGTGAAAATCTCATTGGCCAGAGCAAGTGATGTGGCCAGTTCTGAATGGAAGAGGATGTGCCTTAGCCCCTGCAGACAACTGTAACAAAATGCCCAAAACAAATTTGTTTTTCATTGTTCTGGAAGCTGGGAACTCCAAGAAAGAGAGGGCAGACACTTGGTGCCTGAAGAAGGTCTGCTGACTGGTTCAGAGACACCATTTTATTGCTTTTTTATTTGCGCGGTAGATGGTCAAATGTGGTTCTCTAAGGCCTCTTGTGCACATTTGTGTTTATGTTTACATGTCTGCATGTTTCTGTGTGAATGCACATATGTATGCAAGCATGTGGGGGTTACAGGTTGACATTCAATATCTTTGGTGGATGTTCTACAACGTTTTCTTTTCTTTTCTTTACTTTTATTTTATGAGACTGGTTCTCTGACTGGCCTGGGGTTTGCCAGTTTGGTTAGACTGACAGGGCAGTGAGCCTCAGGTACCCTCCTGTCTCTGCCTCCCCTGGCAGTTCAGCTATGCACAGCCACATTCAGCTTTTTATAAGGTTCTGGGGAACAAAATCAGGCTCTCCGACACTTTAGTGGCTGAGCCATTTCCCCATACAGGGTGCCCTGTTTTCACTAGTCTACTTAGTATGCCTGCGTTCTCACAAGCCAATTATCACCCGAAGCCCCTCCATCTGCTAACACCATCATGTTGGACATTAGCTTTCAGCATATGGCTTTGAGGGAGCAGAGTTTGAGACCTTATTGGGGAATTGCTGCCATCTCTTTAAAGTGGAAGGCAGCAGAGAGCCACAGGCAAAGGCCATGGGCACAGAGAGGGATGAACCAGTTTGTCGCAGTGAGGCAATTCTCTCATATAAGAGGTAATTGCTACCACCCCGATGTCTAGCTGGAGAAGTGCTGAGAGGCACCCCCTTTGCAGGGTTTCTCAGCAGTCAGCAGGGAAGCAGGGCTCTTCCTCAGCTGAGCCTGCTGGCTGCTTCCTTTTGACTCTGAATCCACTCTTCAGGAGGACTAGGTGAAACAAAACCTTTCATGTCATTTCCCCTCTGTTAAATGCTGAAAGAAAGGCCGAAGCGGTGGCTGGCACAGCTGTCTGGCTCATTGTCCCCCTGGCTCCTATCCAGATCCCAGGGCAGCTGCGAGTTGCCCTGCCTCCAGTCATTCCCACGTCAAGTGCCCAGCAGAGCCTGTGGCCAGAGAAATTGTATTGAGGAGGATGTTTCCTAAACACTTCAGAATCATAGATTCTGAGGTTAAAAGAGCCTGACACCTTGGCTCCATTCCCCCTTCCCCCTTCCCTGCTGAATCGTGGAAAGTCCCAGGAGCTGGAGGAAAATGTCAGTAGTCAGGGGCAGCAGACTCTGAAGGACCAGTGAGCCTAGGAGGGCAGGGTGGTGGCAGTGAGCTTGAGAACAAGAGCACAGTCCTGTTTCCTGCTCCAGGCCAAATCCTAACTCCAAGGACACATTTCTGGTTTTGACGAATGTTAGAGTGGCCACGGCCACTGGCAAAGCTCCTGAAAGCAAGGCAGGGTTCCTAAGAGCCACATTGGCCAGCTCTTCCCATTCCGCAGCCGGGACCACCTTGGCTTCCTGGCCTTCCTTCTTCTTCTGGCTGTTTTGTTGTTATTGTTTATTTGTTTGTTTTTGACTCACCTCTGGAACATCACCACTGTGCTCTCATTCTCCAGACCCCTCTCAGTCCACCTCTCTATCCCAGGCTCACTGAGGGCAGCAGTGTGTCCAAGAAAGAGCGAGATGGCCTAGTCGGGCTCTGCTCAGTGGATACAGTTAAAACCTCTGCAGCCTCAGTGTTCTCCTTGGTAAAATGAGGTAACATAGGTCGCAGTGTGGCTGATGTGAAAACTGCACTGTCAAGCTCAGGAGGAGGTCTGCTTAGGATATTCAATTCTCATTCTTTCTCTGTCCTCGCCCTCTCCCGCTGACCTCCTCTCACTCCCGTCTATTTGAATCTCAACAGCACTTTCTAGCCCTTCAATAATTCAGCGTTAATGTTTTATTAAGCAGAGGCTTCCTAATGGGCTGTTATTGAGCTGGCAAGGAGCCAATATCCCCCTGTGGGCTCTTTGGGCTCTGAAGGGAGATTACTGATGAGGCGTTGCTGGGATGGTGCCCTCTTGCTGTCCCTCTCGAACCTTCAGAGGCCTTTCTGACCTCTTGAATCTGCTTCTGCAAAATGGGGTTTGTATTACCCTGGCTGAGGTATCTATGAATATAGAGTGGGTGCGTGGGAAGCCCAGGAGCTCTCTACTCAGCGCCTGGGGCTAAGAGAGGTAGTCATGTAATGGCCTCTCTGTGGTACTGTCCTACCACAGGAAGGCCCCCAGAAGTGCTTGCATTGTATTTAAAATTGCCACCACATGCTCTCCTTGGAGTCTCTTGTATCAGCTCCACTCCTAAAAAGTCTCTATAAGAAAAGAAATACCTCTGTGGTTGGGAAGTCTGTGAGCCCCTGAGGCTGATGACCCGGAGGTAGAAGAGCAAGTTTAGTTAAGAGAGAATGCTAGAGGAGCCTCCAAGCAGAGAAAGGATTCCTGGCACTGTTCCTGGCTCTGATTCTCGATGCGGCCTTGAGCAAGCTTTAGCTTCCCCTGTTAGGTGTCAAGCTCTGAACATGGGGACTAAGGATGGCTCCCACTATTTGCTGCACTGGCTACAATCACGCAGAAGGTTAGTTCTGCCAAGTCCTACTTTCTAAAAGGGTATGACCTAGGATGAATGGCATTTCTTGAGAGACACAGTGAAAAGGCTGGTACAGGGACACAGCTACCTGTGATGAGGCAGATCTGCTAGACCAGAAGGCTTTGATCAGGTCTGCTCAGTAACCATTGATGGATCAGTCTACACATTCTCTTTATACAGTGTCTCTGAGTAGCCTGGACCAGAGAGCCCCTCCCCCCCCTCCTTTGCTGGTCTTCACAGCCTCTGCAGCCAAGTGCTGACATTTTCCCCACTGCCTCTTGCTGACCCTGGACACTCCCTTGAAGCTCTACCTCTGATGCTCCAGAGCTTCAAATCACTCCGTACCCCTTCCTCCTCTCTATGCCCACCTGCCACAGTTCTGGCTTTCATTTAAGAGCTCTCTAAAGCTACCTCCCCCAGAAGTCTTCCCAAGCTGCTTATCCCAGACTCACACGCTCTGCCTCTGGCTTCTTAGTCCTTTGGTGTCTGCCCATGGTCACAGCCAAGGCTAACCCTTTGGACCAGCTCCCAGCCTTGTCACTCAGCACTTTCCTCCCTGTACCCAGCTCCTGTTGTGTATACATGTGTGAAAAAATATATGTAAATATATATGTGTATGCATAAGTATGTCTGTATGTGCACATGCAGGAGTAATTGTGTATCTATGCATACGTGTGTGGGTAGGGCTGTGTTGCATATATGTGCATATAAATTTATATGTATATGCACATGTGTATAAGTATATATGTATGAGTATGTCTGTATATATCTGTGTATGGATATGTATGAATATATGTGTATGCATGAGTGTGCCTGTGTGTATATATGGATATACATGGGTAGGAGAGTGTGTGCCTATGCACACATGCACATGTACATATACATGCATGGGTACGCCTGAAAATGTATGAGTCAGTGAACATGTGTGTTTACAGGAGTATGTGTGAACATATGTGTGTGTGCGCTTGTGGGTGTATATATGTGTGTAAATGCATCCGCACATGTGCATATGTGAGTGTTCTGTACAGACCAGATGCTGGGCATATGGTGGTCTGCCATCAGTGAGGACAAGTTTAGTCCTCTAGGACCACCATCCCACCCCTTCCCCATGGAGGTTTCCCCCTGGGGGTCAGATCACCACTCACCAGTTTCAGGGACAACCACAGGCAGCTCCTAAAGGCAGATGCTGTATGGCCAAGAAGATAGTGTTTGGGGGGACCCAGCATTGGCTTGGGGTTGGATAAGCTAGGCTGTGTGGCCTTGGGCAGGTGTCTGCCACCTGGATCCCCCTGGGGTGTTGGCTCAGACAGGGCTTCCCATGTGTCTATGTGCCGTGTGATGGGTGGAGCTTGCTCTATGATTCATAAACAACTTGTTTGCAGGAGAAGGCTGAAGTATGGGGTGACTGCGTTGTCTTGGATCAAAAGCAGCTGCAGAGTAGGAGATGGTGGTCTCTGGGATTCATGTCCCTCAGTGCTGTCTATTCCTTTCATGGGATTGAGTCTCTTGGTGCTTGGTCACCAACCATGGGACTGATGCCCATTGAATGGCACCAGTGAAGGACCAGCCCCCAGCAACTGCTTTGTGGAGTCTGAGGTTATTGATGTCTGGTTCCATCTCTTGTTTTTGGGGTAATGAGCCTAAAGTGCTGTTTAAGTGGATGATATAGTCCTGGCCAGTTGCAGAGACTCAACATTTATTTGTTCTTTTTTTTTTTCTTTTCAGTGTGTGTGTAAGAAGTAGGTAGAAGAAAGACTTGCTGTCTTGATGGAACTGAGACAAAGAAAATGGTGGGCTGCATGGCAAAATGATAATCCATGAGGCCAGTCTCATTATCCCCAACTGGAGATCTGATGTCAGAGAGGAGTGACTCCCTCAAGGCCCTTTCCCATA
Source organism: Pachyuromys duprasi (assembly GCA_028658305.1). NCBI lineage: Eukaryota > Metazoa > Chordata > Mammalia > Rodentia > Muridae > Pachyuromys > Pachyuromys duprasi. Next base: position 50,842,492 of record CM053747.1, on the reverse strand, counting down.
GGTAAAGAGCTAGAATCTGAGCTCTGGCCTGTAGAAATGAAGCTCTTCTTTGCTTCTCCAGCCTAGAAAAGAAAGTCAAGGCCACAGTAGCCACAATTATTGCCAGCAGCTGTGCTGTGTCCATGCCTCTCCTGAGGGCATCAGAGTAGCTCTTTTGGGGTTGTTTGGATGGGATGAGGTACCTGAAGGGAGGGGTAGCCCTTGAAATTTGAAGTGGCTGGAATTTCCCCTGGAGTACTGGGAAGCCAAGACATCTATTTCTCTTGGATTACTTCTGCTTTATAGACTAACTTTCAATGACAGTATGACTGAACAGCTGGGGGGGGGGGGTTCCAGGCTATATGCCAGGGGAGCGAGGCAGTGTCTTGGCAATTTTAGGCTTTATTTTTAAAATCCACATGGAATTTAAAGAGGCATACTTTGTCCTACAATCTACCCTTGCATGTTCTACATGTGCACATGTGTGAGTACATGTATACATACATATACTGGACCTTTAGGGAGCCACTGCTGTAGGAAGAGCTGCTTGTGCTTGTACTGCTTGCGACTGGGAGCCATACACAAGCTTGTTCCCCACCCTGGCCCAAAGAAGGAACTGAGGAGGTAGTTGAGGCACATAGGGACATGCTTCCCAGAATGTCCTGCTCAGCATACAGCTCACTTGAAACAGGGCTAGGAGTTTCAAGACCTGCCCAATGTCACCCAGTGACCATGAGATTGGAGTTTGTGCCCCTAAGTCCCATGTTCAGGGCCCATTCCCACGGTCCCTGTAGTGTCCTCACTCACCATGCAGAGCATGCTCAGTCTACCACCACCTCCTTCTGCCTACCTGTCAGGTTGCTGGGAAACATGGAGACCCAGGGTTCTAACCACCAAACCTGAGATGTATCTTGTCCCAGCCCATCTCTGACTGCCAGAGTGGCCCTCCTGACCCTTCAGTGTGTCCGTTTAGATGCCTACACAAACATGAAGGAAATGTGGGCTCAGTCTGGACTTGAACCAGACAAGTGGCAAGGTGTTTCATGCTGGTCCAAATGAGGAACCAAAGCTGGGTTCTGGAAGAATTAGAATCTAATTATTAGATGGATGAGGGACTGATGGCAAGGCTCCAGCCAAAATAATCAAAGGAGTCTCACTACACCAGCCTGGATGTCAAAGGGCTCTGTCTATGGCCTTATCTTGCTCAATACTTTTATCAATGACCTGAATAGATTTCAGGTGGGAAGAAAAGATGAACATTTATGACGTTCATAAACATTTATGAACGTCTTTCTGACGTAGGTCATTTCTTTAGCTCCCCACAGTGTACCTGAGTTGCTCATTCACAGACCGTGGGAAGAAGGCTGACAGTGGGTATGCAGCTTGCCTAGGCTTTCGCAGACACTGTGAGTTCAAAGGTAGAACCTCCCCAGTTCTCACCTGACACTAAACTGCCCTATCACTTAGTGATAGGTGGGCAGGTGAGAAGGGTGGACAGCAAAGACCTGATCTTGACATGGGCCCCAAATGGCTACACGTGCATGACTTCAGAACACCCCCTAGATGCAGACAGGATGTGGGGTGGTTGGGTCAACAGCACAAGTAAAAATGTGTTGGGTTTTAGAGGGCAGGAAGCTTCTGATGAGTCAGTGGTGGCATGCGGCATCCAACAAAGCTGCCGTCACTGTCACTTCCCTGAGATAAGGCACCCAGAGTGAGAAGGGAGACCCTCTCTGGTCAGCTTGGGTCCTGGGAGCATAGCCCAGGCCTGGAAACCTCGGTAGGATGTTGGGGTAGGGGAGCACAGCCTACGGGGGCCCAGGAAGCTAAGGTAAGGCCTTGCTGTTAACGGCTCTCATACCCCCTCCTTCCCACCCTGTGCAGTTACAGCCACTTCTTGATGGCATACGTTTTGCTGTTTCTTGATGGCATATGCTTTGCATGTTTTGGGTATACCTGTACACATAGTTTTGAATTTTCATTGCTATAACTTGAACACAAACAGGGGTTCCTTGTAACCCACTTTTGACATGAAAATACATTCATCAAAGCAGTAAAAGTAACTGAAAAAAAAAGCCACCCCAGTCTTCATGCACACCTCTCACAAAATTGAAACAGTGGGCTCCCCACCAGGCACCCCCTCCTCATGTGATGTTTCAGATCTTCTCTTGAAACAGCCACTGCTCAGATACCCAGCATCCTCTTGACGTCTAGCCAGCCTTACATGCTTTGTCTTTGGTCCTTCTCTGTCTCCATCATAAGGATGGGTTAATATTTGGTTCTTCCCCAACACCATTACATAGATGTGTTTATGTTTGGTCCTTTTCATCTTATAGATGGGATAATGTTTGGTCCTCCTCTGTCTCCATAATGGGTAGGTTAATGCATGTCTACCTTTTCCTGGCCCTCCTCTTCCTTTTGCTCATTCCTAGTTAGTTTTCTTTCCATATTTCCAAATCACTCCCTGTCAAGGACAGCTCAGGCTCTAGCTCAGGAAGTCAGAGGCTCTCATTTCCATCCAGGTTCTAGTACTGTTCACGGCTCCCTAACCACCCACAAAACTGAGTTGTGCGAGACATAACACTTCTCCAAGACCTGAGAAAAGAGACATGGAAGAGGGGATGTGATGGGTAGTGACAGATGGAAAAATGCTGGAGAGACTGCGGACATTCTACCAATGCCTGTCTGATATTCATCATGTTAGCTCCCAGGACTTTGAGTGGAGAAGCCTGGCCACCTGAGGAATGACAAACCACAACACAAACTGTCATTGACAGGACTGTCAGTGCCTGGAAGCAGGCAGATGGCCCTCTTCTCTATAAGGCCCTTGATTTCTTGCATGGCTCCTTGTCTTTGCAAAGTTGACTCTTGTTTCTAGATAATGTAGCCTGAGAGCTGCTAAAATAGTGGTTCTCAGCCTGTGGGTCACAACTCCTTTGGGGGTAGAGTGATCCTTTCACAAGATCACATATCAGATATCCTGCATACCAGAAACTTACATTACAGTTCATAACAGCAAAATTAGAGTAACAAAGTAGCTACTAAAATACTTTATGGTTGGGGGTCACCACAACTTGAGGAACAGTTGTATTAAAGGGTGGCAGCAGCGTAAGGAGGTTGAGAACCACTCTGCGAGGAGATGTCAGGCTGTGGGGTGAGGGCAAGCTCCACATTTCATATGCCTCTCCCACTTCCCAGCTTCCTTTGCAGCTATGTCAGGAATATGTGGCTTTTTTTCACTGATGGTCTGACAGCAAGGCAAGTAGGAGCCCATGCACCTCTTCCTTCTCTCTCTTTGTTTATGGTGACTTTGGAGGCTCTATGCTCCCAATGTCACATGAAGAGGATGTGATGGTTAGTGTTGTCGCCTTGACAGAATCTAGAATCACTTGGGAGACATGTCTATCGCCATGTCCAGGGGAGATTATCCTCATTACGTTAACTAATGCAGGAAGACCCATCTTGACTGTGGGTAGCACAATTACCTGGGCAGGGGACTCTGGACTATATTAAAGGAAAAAAGTGAGCTGAGCACAGCATGTTCACATTCGTTGCACTCTTCTGACTATGGATGTCATGTGACCAGTTGCTTCATGTTCCTGGTACCTTGACTCCCATGCTATGATGGATGACATCTTGAACTGAGAGCAGAATAACCATTTTTGTCTTTAAGGTGTTGTTGTCAGAGTGTTTTATCATGGCAACAGGAAAAGAAGCTAACACAGTGTGAAAGCCGCCCTGCCTCCAAGACACCCTAGGTCTTGGTTTTCATTATAGGAAGCTCCTGAAATCTCCGAGATGCTGCTGCCTGACCTTGCCCAGCCCAGAGACTGCCCGGAGTGCCAAGATTAACTGAATGCTTCTGCTGGAGGGTTCTTTACTGAGATGGAGGAGGGAGGCGTCTCCGGGGGAGGCGTCTCAGGACCGCCCAGCAGCGGATTGATGCTTTCCTCCTTGTCATCACGCAGCCCAGATGGCACTTCCCGTTTGGCAACACCTCACGTGGCTCCCCAGCACCCACCAGCTCTGACTCTCCATTCTCCACAGTCGAGTGTGTGCACCAGCAGACATTTGCCAAGAACACATCCTGGAGTCTGCCAAGGAGTGTCTGTTTGAGGGGGAACAATCTAGAGAATATTTAGAGAGGAAAGAGTGTCCAGGAGATATAAGCCTTGTTTTTAAAGCGGGGGGGGGGGAGGTTTGATGGCCATCAAGCTGTGGAGGTGGAGCTGAAGAGAAGATGCCAGCTCTGTATGGAGAGGGCTTAGCTTTACAGGGACAGGATAACCACATCAATTTAAAAAATCCCTTCCAAGCTCAGCATGGAGACTAAAACCCATAATCCCAGCACTTGGCTGGAGGATCAGGAGTTCAAGGCCAGCTTCAGCTACCCCACAAAGTGAAGGCCAATCAGAGATACATGAGACCCTGGATCAGAAACTTAAAACAAACTATACAAAATTAAAACAGATAAATAAATAAATAACTCTGTAACACAACAAATTTATTTGGATAACTTTTTGTCACTAAGAAAATAAAGAATACAGAAAATAAGATTGTTTGATTTAATGAGCAACTAAACCTGGCTACACTGAAATAGTCTTTTTGAAAAGCAGTCTCAGGAGATCAGTGTTCTTGGCTCTTGAGAGGCTGACAAATGGTGACGAGTGGTCAGGAAGGCACACGAACCATGTCAGTAATTTACACATCAACCACAAAGAGGGCTGTGCTAGAAGGCAGCACAAGTCTTGAGAGAGGCCAGCGCCTCATAAGAAAGGCAACCAGTGCTTTCTCACGTTTCACCCTCAAGCTTATTATCATGTACCAGAGATCAGCGGATGTTCGCAGCTCATCCTGGCCCGGGAAGGAAGAGCGGCCTGCCTACTTTATAGACACGTACATGGTTTGCTGAGATTTTCCAAGACCACAAGGCTAGCAAAGGGCCAGTCCAAGACTGGAACCATATATAGTCCCCAGACTCAGATTTTAGAATAAAAGACCAGAAGACAGGTGTGGTGGGGCAGCCTCGTGATTTTGAGCATGGTTTGGGCTGCGTAGAGAGTTCCAGGCCAGTCTGGGCTACATGGTTACATGGTGAGACTCCACCTAATGCGTCGATGAATGAACAAACGAGACCTAACTCAGCCTTGGTACTAGAATCTGGGCACACTCTGCTCATCTGTAGCTGGGGTCCTGGGGAATTTCCACTTTCTGCATATGCAGCTGAGGCTGGGTCCACTCTGAAGAGACCAGCACCTCTGAACACTCAGAGAGGCAACATAGGTACTTCGGAGATATGTATGTCTTTATTTCGTGGGTATGTGCCTGCATATAAGTCACCACATGTGTGCAGTGCCTTTGGAGGCCAGAAGAAGGTATCAGATCAGGAACCGAAGTTATAGGTGGTGTAAGCTGTCCTGTGGGGGTTGGGAATCAAATCCTGGGTCCAGTGCTCTTAACTGCTGAGCCTTCCCTCCAGCCCCAACAGGAAAAGGTTGCTGTTGTTTGTTTTGGGAGTCCTGGGGTTCCAGTGCTGGCTCACTCAGGTTCCTCATGTGGAAACGGAAGGCAGTGGTGGTGTCTGCTCTGACCTGGGAAGTTCTGTGCAGGGCTGAGGCTCTATTTGTTATTTTGGGGTCAATGTAGACAAAATAACTGACAGAGACACCTGACAAGAGGGAAGATATCTTTTGGCTCATGATCTTAGCCCACCATATCAGGGAAGGAATGGCAGAGCTGCTCATCGCGGACAGGCTTCCCACGGTGGCAGGCCAAGAAGGAGGTGGGAAGCAGTCTGGAAGGGGCCAGGCTGAAACCTTCAGATTCCTGCCCTTAGTGACCCACTTCTGCCCACCAGGTCCCAAGGCCTTCTACAATGTCACTGCCTAACAACACAAGTGTTCAAACACATGAACTTGAGGTGAATACTTCAGATTCAAACTGAAAAGACCCAAAACGAGGATAAGGTGCAGGCGTTTGGAAAACCCTATGAAGAAGGGATCTTGTTCCAATTACGGATGCGTTTGGCCGCAAGCCGGCTCCACTGTCTTGATCCCATTTACAAACTTCATAGGGAAAATAAGGGGTGGGGCAAAGCGATTTAGCGAGCCACGTCCCTGTTCCCACTGCTCCGAGCCTGGCCCAGAATCACACAAGCTACCTAACACCGCAGCATCCGTCCTGTCCAGCTTTCATCCAAGTTTGCGGTTAGATTAAGAAGGAACAAGAGTAGGTGCTTGTGTTGGGAATAAAATATGCAGTGGCTACAATCAGACACTCACCCTATGGTACAGAGGCTGAACAAGCGAATGTTTCTGACACACTACTGCCCCCAACAAATCTAGGGTTTTAATGGGATGGAAAGCGAGGCCTGGGAGAGGGTGGGTGGCAACCACAGCCGTATACCAACAGGGGACGGATTCTGAAGAGTTCTTTGATACTTTGATACTGCTGGGAGCGAAAGTCTCAGGTGTGGAAGGGGAAAGAATGGGAAACAGGTGCAGTAAGCACAGGAGGGTGGGAGCTGCAGATTCGGAGCTGAGCTGGTGGAGGACAGCGCTCCCTGGGTACCTCCTCCATCCCGTTCGTTAGCCCCACCGGCAAGGCTGAGAGTCCCAGGCGCTCATTACTAGCCGCTGGGTTTGTGTAAGTCTCTACCCGAAGATGTCTAACCGCAGACTTCCTCTTGACTCCCAGCAACAGGGAGAAAACAAAACCACAGCAGTTTTCATTGCTGAAAAGGGCAGAACCGACTTGTTTGCGTAATAAGCCCAGATTAGGGGCAGGGGTGGGGGCGGAAGGCTGGGGGGCCGGGGGACGAGGGGGGGGCGGAGGGGGGCGGGGTGTGGGGGGATTCATTTCTGAGGGAAAAGCTATGCTGCCCGGCCAAGGAGTCTTGGCTGGGCAAAGACTCCCTGGACTCTACGCTGACGTGCGTGTCCTTGCTCTGCAGTTTAGAGGATCTGTGGTCAGAGAGTGGAAGCCAGCAAGCAGGGGCTCAGCGGACCCCAGCCTGGGGCACTGCGTGTAACCCCACTGCGTGGAAGATTTTTCACTCATGGACGGAAACTAAGGCGTTCTCCCTCCCACCACCACAGGGCCTCTGACCACTTCCGGTTTCAAAGACTTCACTTGTCTACTTATTTTTTTTCCTTTCTCTCATTTACTGGTATTAATTTTAGCGATCGATGAATTCCCATTTTGTCGTTTTCCATTTGCTTGTTTCACTTTTCTTCCTTAACCACCGGGCCTTTTCAGGCTGTAGTTTTTCTTGAGGTCAGCTTTTCTCAGGGTCCTTTAGATTTCAGAAAAAAAAATTTCCTCGTTTTATCAGTTTCTTTATGGTTTTGTATATGTATATGTGTGTGTGTTTATACGTGTGCATGTGAGTATGGAGGTGTGCTTCTCTGCAGGAGCAATGGCTGCCATATTGGCCTGGACACATGCCCAATGGACACAAAGTAAGAAGGCAGTAAACAGTGTCAGGAGAAGGAGGCGTCTGGAGAAGCTGAAGGAGCATGAATAAGGAACATGGTTCATCGGGAAGGTGACAGGTGGAAAGGCACCTGTAGGGTCACAGAATGTGTATCCTTTTGAGGAGAACACAGTGTTATCCACAGAGAACACTGGAAAACAATGAGTCTGAATTCCACGTCTGGATCCCACAGTAAAGATTAAGAGTTTGGGGGAACTCAGGACAGGCAGTGATTTTCACAGACATGAATGTTTAAAATGAACTCATTGTAGCATCAGGAGGAGCAGGGCCCCGGCAGAGCCGGAACTAGTTACTGAGTGGAACAGAAGATCATCTGGGTGGGGACAGAGAGCTTGAAAAAGACAATCCTGGCTTTTCACCCAGGTGCTAGCACAGCCTAGCTCTATGATTTGGGGTCAGTGTTAACCTCTCTCAGCCTCAGTTTTGTTGTCTCTAAAATAGGGGCAAAGAACCTGAAACTCAACTCCAAAGAAGGAAGGGAGGAAGAAAGATAAGAACAGTGGGAGAAGAGAGAGGAGGGATGGAGAGAGAAGACACAAAGGAAAGAAAGAGAAGAATGGCCAAGAGAAAGGGGGAAGGAAGGAAAGCTATGGAGGGAGTGGGTGGCTTGAAGCTGGTCCACGCCAGTCCACGCCAGAGGTGCTGGGGGACGAGAAAGCACTTGGTCCCTTCTGAGTTCTGTTAGGCGGGGGGGGGGGGGGGAGCGCAGCAGGGAAGCCTGTCCTTCATCCCGGAAAGCTCAGAAGTTTGAACAAACAGAAAGATGAGGGGAAGTTGGCCAGGCTGATCTGACTGACAGGAAATGCAGGAGGGAGTGATGAGGCTAGAAGTGCTGGTGGCTTTGGGTGCTGGAGTGAGGAACTGCACTGCACACAGGGAGTCATGAGGAACTAGAAGCTGGAGTAGGGCTGAGGGAGTGGGGGTGAGAACAGACTAGGCTGCTGCTGGCAGCTCTATGGCACAGTGGAGGCAGGCTGAGGCCAGATGATCAAATGATAGATACCAAAGCTGGGGATGTCCCTGGCACTCTTCCCCTGGCTTTGGAGAGGCAGAGGCCAGGGGTCATAGCCACACCTGCAGGAGCAGCCTCATCAGGCCTGCACGTTTGTAGTTTTTCTCACTGGGGTGGCTGGGCTTCCAGGAACTTCTGTTTTGCTTATGCAATGACCTTAGGGCAGTCTTTCACAAACCCCAGCCAGGGTGATTGGTTGGGCCATACCTCTGAGGAGTGAGGAGGAGGAACTGCAAAGTCAGGGCCAGGGGCTCTGCTCTCCTCCCTCTTTGCTCAGTTCCCCTTTCCTTGTGCCCTGAACTTCCTGGCTAGCTCTGCTTTTAAAGGAGGAGTGACTGTGGGTCTGCAAGTGTCTTCCTGCTCATGACTTCCTCTGTAGGAATAGGGGAAGGAGACAGCCTGACTGGAGGGTCCCAGGAGAGTCTGACTGGCTATACAAAGCAACAGATGGGATCCTGTAGGGAGAGACCCCGCTCCATCTCCCACTCCCTCTTTGGTTTGGCAGCCATGGGAGGGTAGTCTTTAGACAGTGGACAGTGTGGCAACTCAGAGGAGGGGATGTCCCCTAAGATTGCCTTTTCTATGTAAACCCTGACCGTGAGTCATGTGTGTGACCCAAGGGCATGTGGGAGGGAGCCCACCCTCAAGGCAAAACTCACAGGTTCCTGCTCTCACTGGTTCCCGGAAGGAAGGAGAGTGGTGGTTAAAGGAAACCTCAGGAAAACCACGGTGTCTTGAGACTGTATCCAAGGAAGGCAGGGAAAAGTCATTGCTGGAGCTCAAGATGGCGTGGCAGGTCTGTGGCTGCCAGGGCTGGGTCCAGGTTCTGCCCTGTAATGGGGCCATGGTTGCTTTGAGAAAGTGTTTGTCACACAAGCATGAGAACCCGAGTTTGATCCTCACAATCCACATGAAGAACCGCATGGGTTGGGCAGAGTGGAGTGTGCCTTAATCGCTACCACTGAGGAAGCAGAGGCAGTAGATCCCAGGGCCCACTGGCCAGCTTAGCCTAGCCTACCTGGCAAGTTCTAGGACAGTGAGAGGCCCTGCCTCAAAGAACATTCCAAGGAATGACACCCAAGGTTCAACTCTGGCCTCTAGATGCACAAACAAAAATGAGCACATGTACTTATGATCACTCGCCCAACAAATGTACACAGCACAATCATACACACACACACACACCAGGGCTCCTGAGGCCAAGGATTAATCCATGAAGAGCAGTCAAACCTTTCCCTGGGAGAAAGGACTTTTGGGGATCTAGGCTTGCTCTTTTTGGTTCCTTCACATTTCACACAGCACCTGCATTAGGAGCCCTAGTTGTTTGGCCATTTCCCCCCAATGGGGATGAGGCTGTCTAATCTTTTGACTCACATTCTGCCCGAAAATAGAGTCCAGGGGTTCTCACACACCCAGGAGACTCTGTACTCATTCTCACAGAGACTGCATTCCTGAAATGGTAGAGGAGCCCGCTGTAGCTGACAAGAAAGCATCACACTGGGAGTAAACAAGGGCCCATTTCCATGTGGTGGCCACGTCCTAGGGGAGGGGCTGCAGCACATGGCCTCTGGGCCTGCTTAGTCAGGATCTCAGGTCAATGTTTGACTTCCCCGAGCCTCAATTTTCCCATCTGCATAATGGAACAACAATGGAACAAGGAGAGACGTGGTCCATGGGCTTTAAAGAGACAGCAATGCTCTGTTTCCATTACTGCATGGCTCTACAAAGCCTCAGGTGGGCCTCTCCTAGCTTTGTGGTTTTCAGTGGACAGCTGTGATGCATCCGAGATAATGACCACTGCTTTTTGACTCCCAACCCCAAGAGGCCCCTCTAGGATTTTACTTGGTTCTTATATCCCCCCGTGAATGATCCTTGCGATAGCCAATAAAACAAGACATTCTAATCTCTTGGAACTCAGCTCAGACCCACCCTCCTTTGCTACAGGTTTGCAGTGGGTCTAGGAAATAGCTCTCCCTCCCTTTCCCCCCACATTCCTGTAAACCTGGAGGACCAGTCTGACACTAACAGATGGCCACTGGGTGCTAGTTCAGTCTGAGAACCTCAGGTCTTACTGCCTCAGTTTCCTTGTGCATCAACTGGAGGGAGTAACACCAAGTGCTTTCTCCAATAGCCTGTGGTGGCGTATTGCCTAGGAAGAACTCCCTAATGGTTGGCTATTTCTGTAAATGAAAATTTCAAAACTGTGCATGCTAATGGCTGCGTAAATGTCTCTTGTGTGGGTTGATGGTGATGTATTTAACCATCTCCTTGTTTGGGAGCATTTTAGCTGCCTATAAATAATGCCACAGTGGACATCTCGTATATAAATCTTTCCATTTATTTCTGATTACTTCCTCAGAAGAGCTCCCCGAGTATTGCTTGTCTTAGAACAAAGTCCTGTCCCCCCGATTTTTCAATGATGCCCTTTGAAATGAAAGTAAAGCCTATTTTTCCATCAGAGAGAGAAACATATGGAATGGGTTAGACAAGATGTGGCTTGGAAAAAAAAGAGGTAGAAATAGGTTCAAGATGGGATTATACCGATGTCAGGATGTCTGACGTGGAGCCAGCTACAAAGCTCTCCTTCCAGCTCCTGACTGGGGGAGAGGCAGGGTCTTGGTCCTCAGGGACCACTGATTTCTCTCTTTGAGGCAATTCCAACAGGCTTTGATCTTCTGAGTGTGGGAGAAGCTGTCTAGCTAGCATTGGACTCCTCCAACCAGAAGGGGGCGATGTCGTCTGTTTCTGTCAGCGGGGAGGCCTTGGCTTTGTTGCTAAGATTGCTTTTTGTTGCCTTAAAACTTTGGCTCATGTTTTCTATATTTCTCCTGTCTGTTTTTCTTCCCTCCCTCCCACCTTTACACTTTTCACTATCACTTAGATTGCCTTTTTTTTTCCCCCACCCATTCACTCAGGAGGAAGCTAACATATGCTTTCCCTAGGCCAGACATCAAGACTGCTTTCAGACCCGCTCTGAATCCCAGCATGCTTAGAGACTCTGCCTCACACACATCAAACAGATTAAATACTTTTTTTTCCTGTGAAAAATTATGACTTATTTTTATAACTTTGCTTTTGAAATTCTTTGGCTACAAGTAATTTATTTGATGTAGACTTGGCTTTGATTTTTCAGCAATTATCAGGGGGCTCAGGAATTCTTGCAAAGTGAGAAAATCTAACCTGCACATCGTTCTGAAACGTAATGAAAATTTTACGAATACTAAGTGAAACTGTTAATGAGGCTGATGGAAGATTTTGTTTGGGAGACATTTCATTAAAATTTTATTAATTCCTATTGTAAACTTTCCCCTTCATGTTTTAGCACCAGTGATTTTGGGGAGGGAGAAGGGGGGACATGTCATGATTTTTATCTCTGGCCATCTTGTGCCAAGTGGATAGAGAGCTCTACCAGGCTTGTCACAGGCTGAAGACTGCAGTTTGCACAGAGCCTCCAAGGGAATGAAAAGATTCAAAGTCTTATAGAACTCACCAGAGAATACTGAAGAGACACTGGGAAAAAGGTGACCAGCATGTAACTGAAGTTCCAGCATAGAAATCCCAATTCTCACAGGCCTGGAAGGCTAGGTTCATCCTCTGGTCTGAATACACCATGACAAGTATAACACTGAAAAGCAGAGGAAGATTTTATCACCCTTTGGGAAAAAGGAAGTCCAGCGTCCTGAGAACACTGATGTGAACTTTGGGTTTAAGCAGAGGGGGAACTGGGAAGAGGGGGGAAGAGGTGTGCATAATTAGTCAGTCTTAATCAAGGTGTGGTCTTTCAAAGTGGTACCATGAATAGAGAGGATGATCTGGTTTGTACCACCCAGATCAGCTACAAGGTGTGCCGTTTTCATTATAGATTTCATCTTGTAGGTCATAGACCCTGCAAGGACTGGCCATTCCTGAAATCTAAGGTGACTGCAGGTTTAGGACAATGAGCTATCTTTGTGTTTCCAGACTTGAAAGAGGGAAGAGATAGGTAGCCAGACACTCCCCGAGTGATTAATGTGTCTATGCAGAATCCATCAGGAGTCTGCAAAATAAATGAGACACCCACACAAAATGAAAGCAGAGAAGCTAGGCTTTCATCCTGATTCAAGTTACCTTGTAGGGCTGTTCGTTTTTATTGTCAGCTTGACAGAACCTAGAGTCATCTGGGGAGAAGGAATCTCCACGGAAGAATCGTCTTGACCAGATTGCCCTTACATCCATGTCTGGGAGGGACTGTCTTGATGGATGATTGATGTGGGAGGACCCAGCCCACTGTGGGAAGCACCAGCCTTAGCAGGTGGTGCTGGGCTACGTAATAAAAGAAGTACAGAGTAAGCCAAAGGGTGATCCAATAAGGAGTGTTCCTCCATGGTTTCTACTTCAGGGTCCCTCAAGCATGGATTGTGAACTGGAAGTCTAAGCCAAATAAACACTTTCTTCCCCAAGTTGCTATTGTTCAGAGTGTCTTATCACAGCAACAAAAAGCAAAGTTGCAGGGCAGGGGCATCTTTGCTTTTTACCCAAAGTAGCTTCTACAGGCCTGTTGACATGCCAACCTCAATGAAATTCAGACTTTTCTAATCAGATCATACAAGCAAGAGCACAGAAAATATCTATGAAAGAAAAGAGCCTACCAGAAAACACAGCTGGCTGGCCACTTTGCTCAACCCAGCTAGAATCTAGACCCTTGTTCCCTATGACCGTGCCTACGAGCTCCTCAGATCTCCTGGGTCAGAACCTTGACTACAGTAGGTGTAATGTTATGTTATGGGACAAACTAAATAATGACGATTAGATGTACAACAGATCTTATATATAAAAGAGGTTTATTAGGTGGAGATGGAGGGAGGGAGAGAAGGGAGAGCAGGACATGATGGGGGGAAATAGAGAGGGAGGGGAAAGAGAGGGGAAAGAGAGAAAAGGGGGCACCCCGATAGAGAAAAGGGAGAAGGCCAAGAGTCCAGGAGCAGAAGAGACCAAGAGAGAGAGGACCAAGAGAGGGACCACATGTCGGGTTGTCCCTTTAAGGGGCAAGGTAACCACACCTCCCAGGTGTGGCCACCTGGCCGGAGACACATGATGACATCATAAGTTGCTAGGCAACCCAGAAGCATGTTTAGTTCCAAAATCCTAACAGGAGGACTACTGTGAGTCGTGATTTTTTACAGGACAGTCTGGAGGAGCAGGGTCCTCCTCCAGAGGGAAAACCCATGATGGGAGCTAGAGTGGGAGTGTCATCTGTCCAGGAAAAAGGCAAGCAGCAGCGCAGAGCTGCAGGTGCCCTTCAAACGGGTTTCAAGTTTGGCTTGAGAGTCTACCCTTTCCTCCCCACCCTCACCTGCCTCCAGCTTTGGCCTTTGCTTGGAGGTCTGGGACTTTTCCTGCTTCTGGGTTTCTCCAACCCTGGACCCCCAGAGGTCCCTTCCACTGGCCTCCACTGGCCTCTTCTCTAGATGACTGTCTCCCCTGCTTGGTTCCTTCAGCAGGCACACTAGCGATTACCTAATAGACTGTAGGCTACGTGCATAATTTATTCCTGTGAGTAATTGATCACATTAGGATGAGCAAGGACCTGCACCAGGAAGAGAAGGGAGAAGAGACATCAATAACCAGAGGAAGGAAACTGGGCTACAATCAGCTAATTAGATGTCTCGCTGAGGCAGCTCTTTAAAGGTAATGGGCTGAAGGTTGCAGCTGACGGGTCAACCACACCTTCCCCTCCCTGCCCCTGATGCCATCCAGCTTTGTTCTGGGTTAGAGTGAGTGGCAAGGTGCCCAGGCCTGAGGCAGACAGCTCAGCCACTAACCTGAGCGATCTCAAGCAAACCTCTTTCCTTTGGGCTTTGACTCTATCAACTGTGAAATGGAGAGAGGGCTGCAAGACATGGCTCTTAGAAACCGCAGAATACTTGCAGACATAGTCTGCAAGGATGTAGCTCCTGATGAAGCTACAGGGGACACAGGGGAGACTGGGCATCTCCCGTAACTCATGCTACTGTCCAGTGGGCATCATGTTGAAAACATAACCCAAAGTTTGTGCTCTACTTTGGCCCTTCATATTGTTGGTTAAGGTGGCTTTCCTCAGAGCAGTGGTTCTCAACCTTCCTAATGCTGCAACCCTATAATATAGCTCATGTTTGGTGACCCCCCCAGCCATAAAGTTATTTTTGTTGCTATTTCATAACTGTAATTTTGCTACTATTATGCATTGTCATGTAAATATTTGATATGCAACCCCCTGTGAAAGAGTCATTTGATTCCCAATGGGGCCCCAATCTACAGGCTGAGAACCAACTCCTTAGAACCTCATTTAAAGTCACAAATTCAGCATGTGGAGGTCAGAGGACAGCTTTCAGGAATCAGTTTTTTCCTTCCATCTTGTGGCTCCCAGGAACTGAACTCAGTTTTGTTGCAATCACCTGTAGCTGCTGAGCCATCTCAGCAGCCATAGCTCGGGTTTGGATTACTGGGCAGGAAATCAATCACCAGTTATCTGGACAATAGCTCAATGAAGCCTTACTGTTTTAACTCACAGAGATTCGGGCTGTTTGTTCTAACAGTTAGAGGAACTTGCCCTGACTACTGTCTGGCCTCTGTTCTTTCTCCTAGGTTCTTGTAGCATCTACAGAGAATGCTTTTCCTGGTAAGTCCCTAAATGCTTGAGTCTTTCTTAGCCTATAGGCCTTCATTTCCAACTCATCACTTAGTTAACACTTTATATTTGTTTTCTGGATAATTTTTTTAGAACTGATTTTTTTTTATAACCTACTTGCTTATTTATATATATGTTATTATCCTGCCTTCTAGGATGTAAGCTCCTGTGGGTGTAAATCAAGTCTGTAACTTTTCTGTGTCCCATGCCTAAGTGTCAGACAAGGAACAGTCATTCAGTGCTATTAGCTGATGGATTAAATGGATGAACAAACATATTATGGATGATTCAATTGAAATTAAACATTAATTGGACACCAACTTGGTACAAGATATTTTACATACATTTAATTCATTCTCTATACCATCCTCATTGTAACAGTGTGTGTGTACGTTTGCAAGATTATCCTCCCATGTTAGATATAAAGATAAAGGGGTGCTGTCCGCAACAGTAGTGCACCCTTTCCTGCAGAGTGTCCTCCAATTGTTGTCTTATTCCTAAAATATGGGTCTTAATGTCTCCATTTTTTTTTCTGAGACCAGATCTCATTATATAGTCCAGGTGGACCTTCACCTCTGCATCTTTCTGCCTCAGCCTCCAAAGTGCTAGGGTTATAGGTATATGCCATGATACCCAACACATTATCTGCATTTCACCAAGGAAGCACTCCTCACAGACAGACCAAGTCGCTGTCCCAACATCACAGAGCTGATGAGGTTGTGAAGCTGGGAAAGGACCAGAACAGGGACCTGGCCTTTCCTCCCCTTCCTGATACTGTTCAGAACGGGGACCTAGCCTTTCCTCCTCTTTCTGATACTGCTCAGACCCAGCATCCTCTGTAAGCTGGGCGCATGGGCCACCACAGAGCTACATTCCGGCCGGCAACCAAGTCACTTCTACATTGCTCTTGCTGGCTTCTGGACTTACCAGGCAGGCAAGAGGAGCCTGACCTTGAAAGATCCTGCTCTCTCTGCCTCCTGAGTAGCTGGAATTATAGGTCTTGCCTTCAGGCCCAGGTGCCCTGCCTGTCAAATAGTACTCTTCCTCCTCGAGTCTTCCCAGCATCCCAGGAGAATGTCCTGACTGTAGGGCGCGCATTTCTCCAGGGTCCTGTGCCTGGCTTTGTAATGGTGTATGTGTGTATGTGTGGTAGGTTCACATGTGTGTGCATGCGAGGGTCAGAGGATGACCTCAGCATCTTTGAGTATTTTCCTTCTTTTGTTTAGGACAGACTGTCTCCTAGGCCAGGAACATTATCAGGTGGCTAAGCTGGACGGCCAGGGATGCTTCAAGAGTCAGCTGACTCTGCCCCTCCTCTCACTGCTGCTGAGATTACAAATTTGGACCACTGCTCTCGGCTTTAAAGATGGGTCACAGGAGGACCCAAATCCATGTCCTCATGTTTGCTGGACCGGTGCTTTAGAGACTGACCCATCTTCACAGCCCCCATTCTTCCCACTGACACAGGGCAGGGCAGCTCCAGTGTCCTGTGTGAGCCCTGCTGGGCTGGCCTACAGCAGAGACGCAGGGGATAGGGGAGTAGACAAAGTCGCTGATAAGACAGTGTTCGAGCCACTTTGGCAGATGAAAGTATGAGGCAAATAGTTCTGTCTGAGGCCTGGTCTCGCTGAGGAGTCTGAGTGAGCACATCTGGAGACAGCAATGTCCGCTTGCAGCCAGCAGTAAACTTTAATGGCTTTGAGCCCTGTGACTTGGCGGGCTGTGGGATGGCGCACAGAACTCATGAATTCTCCAGGGTGGGATCTAATTAGGGTGCAATTTTTCAATTACGGAACACTGAGCAAGCTTTTCCCCCTCTTCCCCCCTCCCATACCATCCTCATGGATGCACACCATTTGTCTACTTTTCTTTATTTCTTAATCATTTGATGATCTGACAGCAATTATTTGTCATTTGAAAAAGAAAACTGTCTGGGAGCCACTGCCTCCCCCATTAGAAGACCCCGGCCTCCCTAGGTGGCAAGGCTTGCTTTGATAAATGTTTTTCATTCCTGCCCTGCCCCCACTCCCACCCTGAGTTGGCAACAGGAAAACATTAGTTGGTGACATGGGCCTGCTGGGATGGAAACCCTTTTGCAGAGAGGAAAGAAAAGAGCAGGCTCTGGTTGAAAAGACTCCCCTGAGGGCTACAGGCCCACCCACGTCACCTAGGTTCAGAGTGTAGGATGTTTTGTTTAGAGAACTTTGGTCATTTCTCTGAGCTAATAAACCAGCTTGATAATAAGGAACACCAAACAGAAATGGGGTAAAAGCACTGGGAAAAAGAGCCAAGAAAAAAGAAGCAAGCCACCAGGAATGGGAAATCTTAAATGACTTTGTTTAAATGTCATGCTATTCTCAAAACACTGTTCTCATATGTATGCGAGTTAATTAAATGGAAAAATGTCAAATTAGTTTCTTAAAATATTAATGGTAGGACTTACCCCAGATTTGAGAGTGGGCAGAGGACAGGAAGTCGACCTTTGAGGCCCTAACCTTTCTGCTTGGGGAAATCTCTTCAGAATCCATAGTTCTTTCTTCTACAAGATGACCCTTGAGTGCCGAAGGCTTTGTGAACTGGAATTCCAGTGCCTGGCTGGTGGCATTTTTATCTCTACAGCATCCACTTGGTCCCCAAAGAGGCCCAGTAGCCATTAGATGTTTATTCTAGAGTCAGGGTGATTCAGCATTGTTTTTCTTTTGCTTTCTGTGTGTGCGCGCTCCTGCTTCTGCCAAAGGACACCTCTAATGTACTTTCTTCTTTCTCAAGTGCAGCCCAGCACTTTTATTTTTTGCTTTGCTTTTTGAGTCTCTCATTGTTCTGGCGCTGGTGTGATTGGCTAGTAAGCCCCAGGAATCTGTTGGTCTCCACCTCTCCAAAGCTGAGATTATAAAGCTGTCCCCCTAAGCCCTGCTTTCCAAATGTGAGTTGGAAATCCAGCTCAGGTCCTCTTGTACACATGGCAAGCATTTTCCTGACTGAGCCATCTCCACAGCCCCCTCTTTTGGATTTCGACAGTGTTTTGGTTCAAAGAGGCCATAAAAACATAGACATGGAAAGACTGCTTAAAAGGAGGAGTCTGTGCACGAGTTGAGAGTTACTTGAATGACGCGGCCAGTGTTATTTGAGCAAAATGTTGGGAAAATCGAGAGCCACTCAGGGCTTTCAGGTCTGGTAGAGACCAGCTTCAGAGCTCGTGATGTGGCCTCTTGGTAGATTGTGGAGCAGGCAAAGGCCCAAGAAAATAGGGAACACTTCCAATGCCACAAAACGATTTGGTAGCTGAATCAAGCTCCTTTATTTAGGTACCACACTTCCTGTCTGCCACCCTCAAGGACTTGGAATGTCCAGGGAGGACAAGACAAGCACAGGACAGTGCTGTATGTCAAAAGGTCTGTGGGAGGAAGGGCAGTAAGGGGAGTGTGCTGTGAGAAGACTCCACCTCCCTGAGCCTCATCTCTCCCCTGCTGTCTGCCATCCATGTCACAGTACCGAAGTCTCATTTTCTCCCCATTCTAGGGAAGGCAGGCAGGTGAGTGAGGAAGGAGAAGTGGGCCTCGGGTGGGGAGACAGCCCAGTCGGTAAAGAGTCTGCTACACAAGCCTAACCACCCTGAGCTTGGATCTGCAGCACCAGCGTACAAATTCGGCTGCGGTAGCGCACACTTGCTATCCCAGCACTGGGGGAGCTATGACAGGGGCAGCTCACTAGCCAGCCAGCCTTTCTCAGTGGGTGAGCCCCACATCCCAGTGAGAGACCTGGTCCCCAAAACAAGGTGCTGAACCCTGTGGAATGACACGAGTTGTTGCTCTAGCGTCTAGAGTTGAGACAGATACTGTTGATACAGTCAAAGTTACCAATGTATATGCCAACCTGTTCAACCAGACACAGGCGTTGCCACTTTGCTCACTAGGTAAGTGTGGGAGATCCCCAAGCAAAGGGGGTGGCTGAATGGAACCCGGAGAGATGTGTAACTCCGCCACAGGTCCCGGGAGAAATGCCTCTTCATCAACAACTGCAACCGGCAATAGAAATGTCAGAGAACGCGATGGGGCTCAACTTCCAAAAGTTGTATCCATAGGAGGAAGGAGATATTCTGAGATGTCGTGTGGGAAAAATTGTATTTTAAGAAACCCTACTGCATGTAAACTTCTCGGTATGAACCAGTGTGGCAGGTTGA
Source organism: Pachyuromys duprasi (assembly GCA_028658305.1). Lineage (NCBI taxonomy): Eukaryota > Metazoa > Chordata > Mammalia > Rodentia > Muridae > Pachyuromys > Pachyuromys duprasi. Next base: position 50,823,180 of record CM053747.1, on the reverse strand, counting down.
ATCGTGCCCTGCAGCCCCCAGGATCTCCAAGCCTCAGTCTGGAGCCCACGAATGTTACTTTGTACAGTACTTCGTGCTTAAGTTAAGCATTATTATGGGATGGGGAGATCACCCTGAATTATGCAGTTGTCCCAGTGCAGTCACGAGAGGCCTTAAAATGTACACATGGAAAGGCTAGTTATATGTGCTACCATTTCCCTGAGTGGACAGACTTGCCCATATGGAGTTGCCTTAATTGCATGTGGAGGAATGGAAGCAGGGAGATGCAGAGCGATCTCTGTTTCTTGTGTGTGTGTGATATGGAAGCCAGATGACACCTTGGGTGACGTCCTCAGGGGAATGCCATCTGCCTTGGTTTTTGAGTCAGGACCTCTCCTTGGTGCTGGAACTGCAAGCAAGAGTCACCATGCCTAGCTTTTTCGTGTGAGTTCTGGAGATCAAACTCAAGTCCTCACGTTTGTAAGGCTTGCGCCTTACTGACAGGTTCATCTCCCTATCCAGGACATCTCTGATGTTTATAGCCTCGGAAGCTCTTCATGGGTCCAGAGCACATGGGTGGAAGGGCCAAAGTGAGAAGCAGGCAGATTAGAGTGGTGGGCTCAGGACACGAGGACGGGTGACCACTGGCTACTAAGAAAGGCAAGGCAATGGAGCTTCAGAAGAATACAGCCTTAACATATCTTTCACTTGAGTCCAGGGAAGCTGGTATTGAACTTCTGCTCTCCAGAGTGATAAGAGAATAAGTAAATTAGTGCATATTTTGTGTGCCCGTCTGTGTGGCCACGTGTTTTCTACCCTGTTCTTTTGAGACAGACTCTCTCACTGAGACCTGAATCTTGCCGAGTCATCCAAGCTGGCTCCACCTTCCCAGCCCTGGAATTATAAGCATGTGTAGGCATGGAACTCAAGTCCTAATGTGTTCCCTACTATCTGATCTGTCTCCATAGCACAGTGTGCGTTGTTTCAGGTTCTGTGGTTGTTTTGTTGTAGCAGCAACGATACCATTGACTGGCAAGTAACCAGTGAGCTCCAGGACCTCATTGCCAGGCTCAGCAATGGGCTGGGACTGCTCTGCTTCCAATCAGGAATCAGGAGTCAGTCTGGAAGAGACATTGTCTTTTAAGACAGTGGCTACCAGGGGCCCTTTTGATAACAGTGACAAAATACAAGAGAAAACTAAGAGATCTTTGCCAGGCCTGCCGGGCACTTGAGCTGACTACCTGTTTGCCAGCACAGGTCACCAGGTCAGCTTAATATACATGCAGTAGGTCTGTAAGAGGCGCTGTAAGGCCAGAGAGAAAGAGTGGGATGGGTGCGTCTGAGAACAGACATGCTGTGCTGCCATGCTTTTCTCAGAGGATTCCTAATAAGCACACATGGGCGGAACACGCTGAGGATCCCTGCAGGGAAATACACCTGCCTAGTTTTAACACAGAATTCCTATGAGCCTGGAATCCTGCTATTATCCCAGAGACCTATTCTGAGACCCACTTGTATTCAGTTTGTGTTCAAAGGTCTAGGGAGAATAGGGTAATGGAACTTATTTGGGCACTGAAGAATTGGTCTGATCTAGCAGACTGTGGTAAAAGTGCAGGTGATAATAATCTTGGTTGCCAACTTGGTGTGATCTAGAATCAATCACCTGGGAGATGGACCCTTGGGCATGCCTGTGGGTGACTGTCTTGGTTGGGAGGACCACCTGCTGTGGGTAGTATTGTCCCTTGGGTTGGAGAAAGGATTGAGAAGCAGCATTCATCAGCTCCGGCTTCCTGATTGTGGATGTCATGTGACCAGCTGCTTTAAGCTCCTGCTGCTCTGACTTACCCACCATGGTGTATTTGACACTCTGGAACTGTGAGCCAAAATATCCTGTATTTGTCAGGGTTCTCTGGAGAAGCATAACTGAAAAAAATGGATGTATAAACTAATTGTGTATGTGTGTTCACAGTGGCTTACATGCTGTGGTCTGACTATTCCAACAATGTCATTTCCTGATGGAAAGTCTGAGAATCAAATATAGTTGTTTGGATGTCTCAGCTGGTCTTAAGTCTACTCTGGAATCTCCTTGAATTCGGCTCTACTGCCAGTGAAGAAATGAACTTGCCAGTGAGAGCAAGGGCAAGTAGGCAAAGAACAAGAGCTTCCTTCTTCCATGTCCCTTCTATAGACTAATACCAGAAGTTGTAGCCCAGATTTCAGGTGGGTCTTCACACACCAAATGGTCCAGTCAACTTACAGGTGTACTCAGAAGCTTGGGTTTTAATTAATTCAGACGTAGTCAAGTTGACAGCCAAGAATAGCTATCACATAACCTTTTCTTCTTCAAGCTGCTCTTTTCTGGGCATTTATCAGAGCAACAGTAACCCAAATAAGCAAAAGTAACCAAGGCATGGTCCCCCAAAGTGGAAAACAGCCGCAATGTTTTCACCTCGGGGTGGGGAATTCTCTCGGGAGCAGTGTACTTGGTGATACCAGAGCGGGGGAAAGTCCAATCATTATGTACTGTCACACCTCCTGCTAGACTCCTGCATCTGGATGAAACTAGAAGAGAAGAGAGAGAGAGACTAGGATGCAGCTCAGTTGGGAGAGTTTATACATGAATCCCTGGACTGATCCTCAGCACCACATAAATCCAGCGTGCTGGTGCACACCTGTAGGTCTAGCCCTGGGAAAGTGAAGGATTAGAAGTTCAAGGTCTTCCTCAACTTCTTCATAGACAGGCTAGTTTGACGCTAATCTGGGCTAAATCAGACCCTGTCTTAGAAAGAGGAAGGGGAAGGAGAAACAGATGTACAAGTTCTAAAGAGATTTCTCAACCAAGTCTAACTCTTTCCACCCCACTAGTAGACTCTCTCCTGGAATGGAGATTTGGACATCTTCCATCTTCCCAAGGGCCTGGAACAGTCAAAGGAACTGGAAGCAAGGTCCCAGCTTAGGGGTCTGTTAACCCACACTGGGACAGCGGAAAAGAGCTGGTGGGAATAGCATCTTACACTGAGCCCAGGGCAGACTCAGAAACAAGAAAGTGGGGCTCAGGACTGGGGACTTGTGCAGCAACCTGAAAGAAGTGATGTGAAACCTAGAAGGCTCTGCACCACCCTCCCTCCCCAGGTAATGAGGCACTACTGTGTGGGCAAGGCTGGCCACTCTGGGGGAATGGTGACTTATTTGACACACCTAATTAGCCTATTTCCATGTAACACATTTTAAAGGAGGCCATTACATCCTAATAAAAGGCAACAGTCTTGCCATAAATCCCATGACCAACAGGAGGGAAAACCAGGAGCCTGGGACCTAGATAGAGCTGCCCCTTGGGATACAGGATGGTGGGAAGAGCATCTGCCAGCTCTCACTCAGCACATCTTTAAAGGGCATGGACCACATGCAGGGCTTTCTCTCCTCCAGGCTCCCAGGACCCAGGCTAAAGGTGCAGGTGAGTGGAAGGGAAAGACAAAAAGACAGAGATGCCAGATTTCAGCAGTGGTAAATGTGAACAAGGTAGAAGAGTCCAGAGTTGGGAATGACTTCTACAAGGAGCCAGGTTGGGATGGGTCTTGAAGGATCAATAGGAATTATCTATGTGGATAAAGGGGAAGCTGAGAGTGATACCAAGAGAAAAAAGAGCCAGTGCTAAACTGAAAGGCAAGAGGGGCCTGGTGAGAACAAGAACACTGAACTTTGGGGAAGTGGGCATGGGAAAGGAGGGGGTCAGGAGGGTGTCAGGGTGAAGAGAAGCCTGCTCTATAAGTAGGAGTTTGGTTCTTTTGAAGCACAGAGAGGCCGTTGGAAGGAAAAGGAAACTGGATTATGTACATGAATCAGAGCTCAAAAAAAAAAAAGGGTAAAGAAATAACAGTAGAAAGAAATGATCTCTTTAGGTCACAAGCATACCTGGGTTGACAAGTGGGCTGTGACCTAGCAATCAGAGGGTCAATGTCACTGCCAACATGCATAGTCTAAAACAAAGACTTGCTGCTGTCAGTCACCCAAGATCCACTGTTGTCAGTCCTCTGTCTGGAAACTTTGCACACTTCTCGTATGTACAGGACAAGTACCATCTCCCAGGCTGCTTTACCAGCTTGTATATCTGGGCTCCTGTCCTTCTGTCCCTCTCCATGCACCTATTTACTCAGTTTCCTTTTGTTTGGCTTCTTTTCAACATGTTCTGATCACAGCTCAGGCATCATCTTCCTTTCCGGAACCTTCCTGGATCTCCCTAGGAGAATTGAGACAGCACAGTCTTGGAGTCTGAGACCATCCTTGTTTAAACTCGAACATAGACCTTCATGAGACCCTGAGCTCTACAGTGGCAATGCACAACAGGACAATGCCATTTCCTTGTGGTTCAACACAGGTGCCTGGTGCACAGGCTGCAGCCTGTGCTTTTTGAATAGGACTAAAGGTTAAGAAGTGGCCAGCTAAGCCAGACATTTGACAGTGTCGCATAGCTGGAGGGACTCTGATATTTCACTTAAGGCAAGCGCCTCATTTCCTATAGAAATGCTGGGGCCCAGAGAGAGGCCCCTTCCTTGCCTTCATTCATCCAGCAACAGGAGCAGACCTTCCTGGGGTGGTGTGAGTGCCACCTCACCAGGGACCTTGCTGTTTACTTTCATCTCCTGCACTCCTCCCAACAGGGAAACTCTGGGAGGCCAACCCCTCAAGGGCCAGTAACTCACACTCCTCAGCACTCCTCAGGACACTCTGAGTTCCAGACACTGGAAGAGGAGCTCTGGGAGCCCCCAGTAGCGCTGGGCTTTGCTGCTGTGGGGCAAGAAGGTGGCCCAGGCTCTGTGGCTGCCTGAGCAGGAGCCGGCTGTGCTGCTGCACTCCCTGGGCTTGCCATATGTAGGGGATGCACCTGTTGTTTTTCTTATGTCTGGGAAAGCCCGGCAGGACTGAGGTTTGTTTCTCTTTCAGAGAGAGGGGTGGGGTGGGCATGGGGGTTGGGGCGGCAGCGTTTTTAAGCCAGTTGCAACATCTCCATCCCTTGAGGCTGCTAAGTAATCACAGGAAGCTCCAGGCATTCCCTAAAATTCCAGCCTTCATCTCTGCAGTAAGTAGCTGAGCCCACTAGTTTGTGCCAGGCACTTAGCCTTTTAAATGTTGTGAGTCCATGCTGGAAGAGAAGTTGCTCTTTTTCTGGGAAAAAGGAAGCCCCGGCTTGGAACGGTTCACAAAATGTCAAGGCCACTAGTTCACAGGTGGTAGCCCCTCCATCCAGACCCAGTTGCCGCAGTAGACCCGGATCCTCTAGTTCTTAAAGAAGAGAAGTCCCTCAAACTGGGCTGCAGCAGTAAGCTAACACTCGGTCCTACCTTCTTCACACCTCATTTGTTGTTGCACAGTACTGTTTGCCCCCAGCCACATGGGTAGCTTTTACTGAAACCTGCCTTCCTGGCCCCGTTCTGTGACTTCTAAGAGAGTTGCACCGCTGAATCTCATGGATCAGTGGAAGACGAGGTCCTGGGAGGAGGCTATACAGCAAGCTGATGTTAGCCAGATGATTCGGGTCTTTTCTCCCCAGCTCAAGTTTGCTTGTTTGTTTCCTGGGCTGCTTCCTGCCACAAATACCCTAGAAACCATCAAGCTGAGGATTCTCCCTCCACCCTGAAAATAGCTGAGACATGGGAACACACTTCCCCATCTCAGGCTGTGGGGTTGCCTTCCGTGCCTCTCGAGTGCAGAGGGCACACTGGATCCAGGACCTGGAAACATGGGCCTTATGCTCCATTCATGGCTGCTGTAAGGTTGCTTTTGGTGTCTGAGACATTGCCCGGGGTGTGTCTGGGGACAGACGCAAAGCCAAATGTGGAAAGGCAGTAAGAGCTTCCCCTGTTTGGCCTCTCCCACCTTCCCGATGAGATCAGAAGGACAGAAATGACTGACCCTGGCCTCTAAGGTCACACCTGAGCCTGTGAAATGCCACGGGGACTCTGCAGTTGTCTGAGGCTGAACCTGAGAGCCTGGGATATTTGCACAGCGGCAGGCAGGGGCCAGTTCATTGGAGCAACTTCATAAGCTCCTGCGGGGGAGGGGTTAGATGGAAGGGGGCTTAGTGTTGGCTTGAGTCTCTAAGGTTCCTTTCATCTGGGAGAATGCGTGAACAGGTAGAGGAGGGAAGCGACTGTCCACGGCAGAGAGAGCCTCCTGTATGAAGAGGTCTGCCTAGGGGCCGCCAACCAAGGAGTTCTGTAGTGTGGTCTCTGAAGTGGAGACCTGGATCCCTTCGAAAACATCACTATTATATTGTTGGTATGTGTGGTGTGGTGTGTGTGCACATGTTACAATGTGTGTGTGTGGAGGTCAGAGACAAATTGTGCAGTTGGTATTCTCCTACTATCTTTCCCTGGGTTTCAGGCTTGTGACAGAGTAAAGTCTCTTTACTAGCCGAGCCATTGCTCCAGTCCAGGTCCAAGCCTCTAAATATACCCTTTACCCCTGTGGGTGCAGAGTCTGACTCCATGAAGGGTCTCCATATGGAGAAGGTAGTAAGGAACCTCAGGCCTAGGAAATGGGTATAGATCATTCCAGCTTAGCAGGCAATGCTGCAGATGACAGCACTGGAACTGACTCAGTTATCTTGGTTTTGTTCAAGGAATCTGGCCTGTAGACCCTTGTGTCCTGGGACCTTGGAGAATGCGGTCCAGTGGTCCTGTTTCACGAGGTGAACAGGTCTGTAACTTCATCTTGGCCCTTCCTCTACATGGCTGTGTCCATGGGTATGTGACCTGGCACCTGAGTGGGTTTTGCACTTGTGTCCTGGCGGCAGTGACTCCGCCCCCATGAGGTCTTATGCACTCCCCGAGAGCAGATATATGATGCTCTTGACCTGAAGTTGAGGGAGGAAGTGGTTTAAATCCCACATCTTGATTTACTGGGTGGGGTAGTCACCCTTCACCATTGCTTTTTCAGCTTGGGGCCAGCCCAGACTGGATGTGGTTTTCTTTCTCTCTCTGTCTCTGTGTGTGTGTGTGTGTGTGTGTGTGTGTGTGTGTGTGTGTGTGTGTGTGTGTGTGTGTGTGTG
>CM053747.1:50758193-50816053 GCA_028658305.1 Pachyuromys duprasi | reverse complement strand
CAGCATGTAACAGTGGAGAGAGAGCATTTCTGGTGCAGGTGGGGTGGTGTGGGGGTGTCTTGTCTGAATGTCACAGAAAATAAAATAACATGAAGTAATTAAACTTCATTTTCTCTCTATGGGGTCTTAAATCACATCAGATGTTACCTCCGTTTTAGAATGTGAGATAGGCCCACGCCTGACTGAGCAGCAAATTAGCTGGTTATTTTCTTTAACTGCCTCCTGGTCTCCTCAGAGAGAGACCCTTTGCTGGCTGCCCCCAGAAGGATTTTCAAGTCTCTGAGAGCGCTTGCTCTTCAGGAAAAGAGCCTCTCCATCAACCCTTTTCCCAGAAGCCCCACTTTACTGGGCCTCAGTTTCCCAGTCTGTCAGGGGACTAGTCCTTCAAGGTTTTGGTTTAGTGACATAGGTGGTGCCCAATGTTTCCTTGGGACCTTCTGGTAGTGAGTTCTTTACCATACCTCATTGTCACCTGCAGGAATGAGATTCAAAGGGCTAGGAATGACTGAGGCCAGCCAGGTTCAGAGCCAGTATGTGCCCACAATCACTTGACAAGATGTTGAGGTCTGTGCTTCTACCTGTGTGGTGGGGGGTCACACCCCCAAGATTTAATATATGCATTTATTTTTAAACACGGTACATAGTATAATGGCTTCATATCAAAGATCCATTAAAAAGAAAAAGGAGAACTCTGAGACTCTGAGTTGTTATGGTCACATGATTTGGTCCCATGATTTGACTTGCAAATGGGAAGGTTTTACAACTGTGCAGAAATCCCAGTTTTGATTCTTCACTGAGAATGTCAAATGACCCCAGGACTTCTCCAGACTAGTATCACAGAGAAAGCTCAGCACAGCAAAATCCAGAGAGAAATCATGAAAAAAACCCTCCAGTTGCTGAGACAGTGGGGACTGGTCAATATCCCAAGAGGGACAATGTGCGACACCTGAATGTCGCTTTGTATAGGCGACCAGCTAGCTAACTTGTGATGGGTGGGCAGGATGGAGCGGACTGCCATCCAGGGGTACACCACAGCCATATATGTGTTAGTCAGAGACACACAGGGACGCTGTGTGTGCACAGATGTGTGACACGCTCTCATGTACACAGACGGCAGCACAGTCACGTGGAGCTCATGTGCCTCCCAGCAATGACTTTTGAAATAGAGATGAGGGATATGTGTGGAGGACACACTCTCCAAGGACCTGGAACCTCACTGCTGCTGTCTCAGGTGTGAGTGTCAGGGTAGCATCTTCGGGAAAGCCCTCTGGCCCCATATGCTGTGGTGGGGCGAGCCAGTGCTGGGAAGTGGCAGTGCTGGGAGACTGATACATCAGCCACAGTCCTTGCAGGACAGAGCAGGGCCAACCCGTTTGGCCTGGTCTGAGCCTGTTGAGCTCTCATCAAGAGAGCACATGGTGATCCTGGTCCATGGCTTTTCCCAGTCTGACCCAGTTCCTCCATGGAAGACACCCGCTGGAGACCCAGGGTGCCTTCCATGGACTACAGACAAGCTTACTTGACCAGAATAGTTTTTAATAGTTTTACCGTCTGCTAGTATGGCGATATTAGGGATCTCATTTTTAAATCTAATACCCCCAAACCTACAAACTTGGACTTTTCTGGGAACTTGGGGAATCTGGCTCCACTAGTCAGAATCTTACATAGCCCCAGTCGCTCAGATGAGTGACTGGCAAAGTGTTCTCTGTGCTTTCATCCAGCCCATGTGTGCTAGGGCCCACTTAGCCAGTCAACTTCCAAGCTCACCAAGTTGTGTGGAGCAACTCAGGCCTACCTCTGGCTTGTTTGATAGATGAGGAAGCGGAAGTCCAGGGAAGGGTTACAAAAACTGACACTCAAAACACACTTCCCCCTTTTTCAGAGCTCCAGTATGCAAAACAGCTGGGCTCTCAGGCCATGCTGGGTTACTGAGTATCACCCCACTCCCAATACTCGGTGCTTGCTCTCCCTGGCCCCACCATATGATGCACCTCACTTACCTACTTTCGGTATGCCATGCACCCCATCCCCACCACACAACACACCCCACCCCACCTCACAATGCAGCTTTCACCTCCATCCCTGCCACTCACTTTGCCTCTGTCCCCATACCCAGCCATCTTCCCAAATTAAGGATTCCAAAGAGGCCTGGGCTTAGTCTCCTTTCAGCTCCTGGAGCGTGCTCACCATTCCAAGCCCTCCTCTCCAGCAGCCCGGGTCCTGCAGGCAGAGCTCTGCTGTGGAGACAGGCGTCCTCCAGCCTCCTCGCGTGTCCTCCTTCCCGCTTTGGCCTGTTCTGGGTGTGGTGAGTCTGTATTCACTACTCACCACTCACGGTTCACGCATAACGATTCCTCAGATCTTGGAAGCCGGCCCAAGGAGCCCTACGTATGTATAGATCTCATTTTCACACAACAGGCTGCCTAGCAGATGGGGACCCAGACCAGCCTCCAACATTTAGCTGAGTGTTAAGATGTGGGAAACTTGAGGGCTTTGAAGCAGCCCCTTACTGTTGCCAGCGTTCAACCTCAGAGAAATTCCAAGGAGGAAAAAAAAAGCCTAAACTAAAAAAAAAAAAAAAAAGACACTAAACCCTAAAAAACAACAACAGCAACAACAAAAAAACCCTCAACAACAGTAACAGACACATATACACAAACCTAACAAAACCACAGCTTTCTTTGCTCCCCCAAACCAGATGGCAGATGGTATGGAACCAGTAAAACACAGACTCAAGCATTTGTTTATTTAGCGTTGAGTGTAATATGGCTTTGTAGTCTCTTGCTGGGAAACACCAACCTTCCAACCAAAGAAGTGATGAACTGGAGTCACACCTTGGGGCAGCCTTTGGAGGAGCTGTGCCTGGGAGTCACAGGACCAGGAAAGGCGGAACAGGCTGAGACCTCTGCTTATGTTTCTCTCTGGCTGGGAAACGTGAGGTCTTCGCTGGGAGCACTGACTGATCATCCATGACTGCCGTTTGCCTTTTGTAGGCGTTTTTGTCCTAAAGACAGCCAGCCACAGGAAGAATGTGTCTGCGTCATTGCTGAGATGAGTGTGGAAGATGTTGCTCCGGGCCACTGATCCCAAAGAAGGGCTTGCACCCTTGAGAAAAGGATCTGTTTTGCCGTTTGGGCCTTAGGTACTGAAGAGTGAGAGCTTTGTGCTTGTTTCACCATAGTTCTCTTTTTGAGTTGTCTTGCAGGAGACTCACAGCTAAAATTGTATGCTAAGATTAAATAACTCTAAATTAGCTAAGTGGCAGACCCCAATCCAAACGTAACTTAAGGTAACTTACAATGGCTTCAGAGATGGCTGGAATTGTTAACAGGTCTTCTTTCTAGATCTTTTTTTTCTCATTAATTGATTTATTTACTTTACATCCCAATAGTAGCCTCCCTTCTCTCCTCCCCTCCCAGTCTCTCCCTTGCACCTTCCCTCCTGCTATGCTCCCCTCCCTTTTCCCTCAGAGAGGGGGAGGAGACCTTCTATGGATATCAAGTTGTAGTAAGTCTGGGCACATCTTCTATTGAGGCTAGACAAGGCAGCCCAGATAGGGGAAAGGGATTCAAAGGCAGGCAACAGAGTCAGAGACAGCCCCTGTTCTTGCTGTTAGAGGTCCCTCATGAAGAACAAGCGGCACATCTGTTATAGATGTGTAGGGGCCTAGATCCATCCCAGGGATGTTCTCTGGTTGGTGGTTCAGTCTCTGTGAGCCCTTTGGACACAGGCTAGTTGAGTCTGTAGGTTTTCTTGAGGTGTCCTTGACCTCTATGACTCTTTCAATCATTTCTTCCCCTCTTCAACAAGATTCCCTGAGCTCTGGCCAATGTTTGGCTGTGGGTCTCTGCATTTGTTTTCATCAGCTGCTAGGTGAAGCTTCTCAGAGGACTGTTAATGCTAGCCTTCTGTGTCATTCAAGTGATCACTCTTTCTAGATATTAAACATGTTCCCTTCACAAGCCAGCCGCCACAGCCACCACAGCCTCAAACTTCTCAGACTCAACGCTAGCATTCAGCAGAGTCCTTTTGGGAGCTTCTGACTGGTCCTTTTGGGTACATGTTTTGTCTGTGGGCCAGTTGTAGTAGCCAGGGACTCAGGGCACCCTGACTGGGCCGGGACCACGTGACTTAGGTGGAGGAGAGCATCTGGCAGGGGCTCTTCCTGACTGTGGTTTTTCTTTCTCATCTTTTCCCTGGATAGCTGTTTCCACTGGCCAACCCTGAATTTCTTGCAAATTGATAAGCTCATTAGGATGGAACAGGATTCCCCGGGACCTTCCAGATCAAAAAGGAAATTTTTATCTTTTTGAGACAGGGTCTCGTATAGCCCAGGCTGGACTCAAACTTGATTTGTAGTCAGGATGACCTTGAATTCCTGATCCACCTACCTCACCTCCTAAGTGCTGGGGTTATAAGCTCATGTAGTCATACTCAATTAAAGTGCTAGGACTGAGCCCAGTGCTTCGTGTCAGCCCTACAAGCACCCAGACTAACTGTGCCACATCCCCACTCTCAAAGAAGACATCTTTAAGAATGTTTTGTCTATCGGTTTGTTCATTATTGGGCTGCAAATTACTGAGAAGAAGACAACTTTACACAACATAGGCCTTTATCTTCTCCAACGGTCCTGATGCCAAGAGACCAGGTAGACTAATGGAGTCTTCCCAGCAGGTCCCACCAGCTTGGCTGAGGTAAGGAGAGGGCTCTATTCCAGCCTATAATTCATTCCTTTGTGACTGAACAAGAGAGGGCCCTGGCTTTATGCTTTCTGTGAGCCAGGGACTGTCCCATGGGCTCCAGCATCTCCCTTCCACAGCTCTTTGCCTCATGGGTCCCCAGCACATTTTTGATTGCTTATTTACAAGCCAGCACAGAGAATCTCCTCCCAGACTGCACATAGCATTTATAAAGTACCAGAGTTATGAGACTGACACTTTCCTTTCCTTGCTGTATATAGTACAATGGGACCACAGGAGGGATGCCCATGTCCCTTCCTAGATGGTAATAGTTAGACATAGTCACAATTCTATGAAGGGGTAAGGAATAGTAGGGTGATAACAATTAATAGATGTGATTGGTGTTAGGCCTTATTTTATGGTCTCCCACACTTCGGTGGACCATCTATCTTGTTCCTACATCCATGTAACAGGTAGTACCTTCTCTGTGCCGGGCAGCATGTGGAGCTCCACACCCTCACCAGTGTGGAAAGAGCAAGGGTGGTTAGGGCTCCCAGTGAGGTAAGTGTTGAAGGCTGTTTCAAGGTCTAGGGGTTACACACAGCTCTGAGACTTTCTTTGACCTTGAGGGGAGGTAGTCAGAAGCAATTTCCCAAGCACACTGATATCAGGATCACCTTGATGGACAGATAGGAGACAGGGAGACGGAAAATGTGGTAGAGAAGATAATGATGTGGAGACAGAAGAGCAAAATGCATTTGGAGAGCCTGGGGAACCTGATTTGGCTGGCACACAACCCCCAGGGTGCTGGGGGATGGGACAGCAAGGACTTCAAAGCCAGTGCTGGAAGCCTCCTTTCCTTCTGTGTTTATAGAGGACCATCAGGAGGCCACAGGCAGGGTCTGAAAACCTCCTTTCCTTCTGTGTCTGTAGAGGACTGTCAGGAGGCCACAGGCAGGGTCTGGAGTGGCAACCAGTGATGAGCTCAGGCGAAGGCCAGGGATGAGGAAAGCTCTGCCTGCCTACGGGGCCCAGAGTTTTTACCTCACCACCCCTTCAAAAAGTCCCGGGGGAAGGCAGACCTTTCTCAAGCAGTTTCAGACAGCTGGGCTGTCAGAACTCAAAGTTCTGCAGTGCAGCAGCTGCATGGGAGAAAAAAGTCCCAACAAATCCCTATCTGCTGCCCTTGACCTTGCAGCAGAGCCCCAAGTGCAAAGTCTGTCATCTGTTAATCTGGAGAACTTGACAAAAGGGACTTTGATCAGGGCTTGGTTTTCCTTCTTCTTAAGTTTCCTGATGACACATAATAACGCATTTCAGCCACGGGCCTCTAAGAGTGGCCTCGTCCCCTGCTTGTTCCCACCCCAGAGCCTTCCTTCCCTGTGGCCTTCTCCCCACACCAACATTAATTGGCCTGTAAGTGGTTGCATGTGTCTCTTTACATGTTAGTTGGGGTCTGGTCTTTTTTTTTTTTTTTTTTTTTTTAGCTTCACAGCTATTTGGGTTTGATGAAGTAATGCTTGGGGGCCTGCACTGGGGTCCAGCCTTCTGGAGATTTTTCCTCTCCTCCAGGTCTTCCTCCTGCCCACCCTTGTCCATGTCCTACCTCATCTTTCTTAATGACCCTATTCCACCCCACCCCCCAGCTTTGCAGCCCATCTTACACAACATAGAGATTCATGGATATCAGAGGCCCTAGGCAGGCCTACACTGTAGCTTTTCAAAGTAATGAAATTAAAGCCCAACAATGGAAATATTTTTATGATAAAAGTGAGGGCCAGTAAGATGGCTTGGCAAGTAAAAGTGCTTGGTAGGCCAGCCTGACACCCTGAGCCTGACCTTGGGGGCCACAGTGGAGTGAGAAAACAGTCTCCTCCTTAGCTTGGGCTGTGAGCAACAGTTCTGGCTTCCAAATAGCTGAGAGGTTCAAATAACAGACCCAAACCGACATGTAAAAAAATGTGACCTAAGAGTTGTCCGATGACCTCCACATGTGCACTGTGGGACACCCCACACTTAGGCTCACCTACACACTGTATATAGACACATACATACACAGAACAGTAAAAAAGATTGTAATATTTGTGGAGGGTCTATTCTATGCAAGTCTTACCTGTATTCCCTCATTTTGCTCTCAAACCAACTTTCTGAGTAAAGTCACTTGCTGTCACACAGATGGGGAAACTGAGGCTCCTGGAAGCTAAGCAAGCAGAGATGTCTCTGGGGCTAGTGTGCCTATAACTGTATAACCTTCCTAATCTTTGCAGCTGGGAAATCTTGGGCAGATACATACACATACACACACAATACATACATGCACACATACATATATACACACATGCATACATACATATATACATACATATGTACATATGAATGTAAGGAATGCTCAGAAAGTAAGATAAAAAGATAAACAGATAGAATGCAGGGAAGATTTTTAAAAATAAATCACACATCTGGGGCATTTAACATCTAAACACCAACTTCCAAAAAAAAAAAAGCAGTAGGGAAAGAACTGGGGGACAGGGCATGGAAATAGCATGACTACAAAGTTCCCAGAACTGAAATCAGTTTTAACCAATCTCAATTTGCCATGTACTCAACACAGCAAAGGACAAAGGGCACACATCAAGGCCAAAGATTGTGAAATTTCAAAGATAAATATACTGAGAGCTTCCAGGAAGGAAGAAAGGAAGGAAGGAAGAAAGAAAGAAAGAAAGAAAGAAAGAAAGAAAGAAAGAAAGAAAGAAAGAAAGAAAGAAAAAAAGAAAGAAAGAAAGAAAGAAGCAAACAAAAGCATGTATAAAATCATACATAACAGGTCAGAGAAACTGGTTTGCTGGCTCCTGCCTGGAAAGGCTGCTGCACCTTGGAGGTCAAAGCAGGAGAATCAGGAGTTCAAGGTAATGTTTGGCCATAGAGGAAGTGTGAGGCCAGCAAGAATTGTGTGAGATTCTGTCTCACAAGCAACAGTCCAGGAGAAACAAACAAAAACAAAACAAACAAAAATTAGAGCACAGGGTGGCAATGAGTTCTCAACAGCAGCTCTGCAAGCTGGTTTTGACTAGATTTTCATACCCAGCCAAACTACCAATCGATGGTGGACTTCTCCACAGCAACCTTGAAAACAATGGGCAAATAAGTAATGTCACAAAATTCTAAAGAAAAATAATTTGGTATGGAGTTTATACTCAGAAAAATAACAATCCAGGGAGATTTTAAAGATATCTTTAAAATGCACTTCCTCCCAAATTCACACTCCACTATCTTCATCTCAAGGTACACCTGGAAGGGCTAGAAAGCCAACCAAATAAGAGGTACCCACAAAGCAAATGACCTAGTGGGGCACAAACTCCACGTGATGTCACGTGGACAGAGGCTGTGACTGCAGCCATGCCAAGAACAAGGAACCATGTCTTCCAACCAGCACTGTTTGCCTCACAGTGGCTGGCTCTTCGGACCCCCTGACAGCTGGCCGACTTTTTCTCCTCTCCCATCTGTCATCCTCAGCTGCAGTAACTGCACCAGATGCTGCCTCCCTCTTCTTCTCCTCCTCTTGCTCTTCCTCCTACACAGGCACACCCGGTTTCTGGAGCCCTCTGTTTCCCCCCAAAACCGAGGAAGACTCTGTCATGTTGTCACCTATGGTTTTGGTTTGAAACACCCCACCCAACATGCCTCATCTTTTAAACAGGCTAATGGAGGTACCCATATTACAGGGCCACTGTGAGGACAGAGTGAACTGATATTTGCCCAGCCTTTAGCTTGGCATCTGGTGAGTTGTCATGTGATACTGGCATTTGTTAAATGAACCATATTATACAGCAAAGTGAAGGTGAACTTGGCAGTTAGTTCATACATCACTTTAAATTCCAGCCTCAGCTGTCACAAACCCATTATCTCCCAACAGCCACACTCAGCTAGACCCTCACTCATCTGCTTTCCTAGTGGCCCTTTGACCTTGTGATGGCAACAGGAGTCTGTCCATATAGGTCCCTGTGGTATACTCTACTTCTTACTGCCACTTGGACCCTCTGCATTCTCCTCTTCAGACAGACCTTGTCCTCCATTTCCAAAGACCTTTTCCAGGAAGCTCCTCACCAAAGGATCTTCCTTCTGCTTCTGGGCCTTTGCGGGCCTTTCCCTATGTTGCTCCTAGTTTCTGGCCTACACTCCCTAAACAGTCTATTCTCTTAGCTGCCTGCTACTCACCTCTGGGATCTTAGCTGGGACATCTTTCCTGCAAATGAATACTCTTTGGTCCTAAGAGTCCTGAGAGAGAAAAAGACTCATAGCTGCCAATATGTTTTACTGTTGTATCAAAAAGACCAGCAAAGCCAGGTGTGATGGTGCACGGGCACCATTGATCTCAGTGCTTAGGAATGAGTTGCAGGCCATCCAGGTCTACATAGTAATACCTGCATCAATAAACAAACAAATAATGATGATTGACAATTAGTAATAGTGTTTACTTGATTGCCACGCACACACTGAGTCCCTGTCGCATTCCAGACGCTTGTCCTGGCTTTAACAGCACAGCAATAAACTGTAGACAGAACCCCTTCTCTTGGTGAATGTGCTCTGTGCTGGCTCCACAAGTGCAGCCGACCTTTGCTGCTCTCTGTTTTCCTGGTCATTAATACCTTTCTGTTGAGGACAAGCCAAAAGACTACTGCTGCCTTGTGTGTGTGTGTGTGTGTGTGTGTGTGTGTGTGTGTGTGTGAGAGAGAGAGAGAGAGAGACAGAGACAGAGACAGAGACAGAGAGACAGAGAGACAGAGAGAGACAGAGAGACAGAGAGACAGAGAGACAGAGACAGAGGGAGAGAGAGAGAAGATGGGCTTGAGAGCACTGTCTCCTGTGAGGCACACAAGGTCTCCTCTAAGGGCTGGCAGGAAATGAAGGTGCTGACAAGCAGATTATAGGTTAAAAGAAGAAAGGCAGACCCCACCCAGGCCAGCGGAAGGTGGTTGCGGTTTCTTTGGTAATCTACCCTCATCTCTTGCTCTTTGCCTTCTGTTAGTTCCTTTGGCTCTGTAACCAGGCCAACCTTCCAGATCAGCCGAGGCCCTTTGGGGGATGGGAAGGGATATTCTTTCTGGTGGATAACCCTGTGACTCATCTGGTGAAACAGTTTCAAATCGGTGGTTCACCCCAGGCAAGTTTTTGTCTCATTTCC
Source organism: Pachyuromys duprasi (assembly GCA_028658305.1). Lineage (NCBI taxonomy): Eukaryota > Metazoa > Chordata > Mammalia > Rodentia > Muridae > Pachyuromys > Pachyuromys duprasi. Next base: position 50,806,195 of record CM053747.1, on the reverse strand, counting down.
CTAAGGGCCAATCAGCCTCTTAATTTCACTCTGAGGTTTTAGAGTTTCCCCTCTAGCACTCTGGGAGACTCAGCTGGGATGCTTTGCCTAAGTGTGTGAACCTTGGAGCTTGAAGAGGGAATATCCTGGGGAGCTGGGCGGTGGCTGTGGGTGCTCGGCAGACCCTCCCTTCGGAGGATGTGGGCTCCATCCTCAGGCATGCCCAGCTATCTCTTCCTCACTTTGTAAAAAAAATCAACACAAGAGAAGCCAGAGGAGACTGCAGTAGTTAGCTCCCCATCTTCCTGAGCAAGTCAGGGAGAAGGATGAGAGTGGAGGTGGGGGTGACCCACAGGCGAATGACAGCCCACAGGCCCTGTCATTCACATGGGTCAGCCATGGGCTTGACTTACAGCCTACATTCCGTAATTTGGGGGGTGGGGCGGGGAGTAGAGTGGTTTGGGACAGGATCTCATTATCTAGCCAAAGATGACCTTGAATTTCTGATCCTCTTCTACCTCTCAAACTCTGGGATTGCATGGATCATGCCCCCTCCCCATTTCCCCCATCCCCACACACTAAAAATGCTTTGTAAATAAATTGAAAGAGAATAGCCAACATTCTCTTGGCTTTGTCATTTCTTTCCCATTAACAATGAGGTTGTTGTTTGTTTGTTTGTTTTAAATTAGTCTGTTCTGTGTTGCACACAGAGGTGATGACGAGGACTCATTTGTTCCTGAAAAAGTCCAGGATTGGCGCTGATCCTTATTTTTTTTCTATATGGAAGTCTTCTATGTTTACTTCAGGTTCATGAGGGATAACACCAGACAGGCACTGTGCACAGTGGTCCCAGTGACCCCTTGTCTTCATCTCCTACAATGCCATGGTCACAGGCATGTGCAAGGCCATGCCCAGCTTTTTACACAGTGCCGGAGATTTAAACTTAGGTTGTCTTGTTTGCTCAGCAAGTGCATTTACCCACTGAGCCATCTCTTTAGAGACCTGTGATTTCAACGTTGCTTCCTTTGTCTGGCATGCCATGCTGAAAGAACAAGAGAAAAATAACAAGCTGGTAAATGTGACATTACTTTGGGTTAGTTCTTATTGGGGAGATGAGGGAGGGAAGCTGTTATCAGGCCCATGGTAACTAGCCGTTGGGGAACATTGGTTCCTATCTCTCCTGTGTGCTTAAAAGATCAGACGATCACGTCATTCAATTTGAGTGATGTGAAACTTTGCTGTAAGTCAACCGTGTGGGTGAGGCTGCTCTGTTAGGACCCAACACAGAAACTTAGTTCAAAACAGTAACTGCCTCTAATTTATGTTTAAGATCATAATTCCAGGCACGCAAGGCTAATGACATTGTGCTTTCTATGACTCTTTTTGTCTAAGTGGCCCTAACAAAGCTTATCAAGTGCAAGAGAATATGTTCTGGACCAAAATGTCCCCATGAGCCAGGCAGACTGTCAAGATTACTTAGCCACAGAGAGCTAGGGGAAGTTCAAGGTAGAGAAGATTTCATGGTCACAGGTTCCCTAGGGAAGATTCTCCAGTCCCATTGCCAGGTTGTGAAACATAACAGAGGTAAGGGCCTTGATGGCTTTGAATGACTTCTGGCAAACCTGTTTCCACCTTTTCTTCACTCTTTAAAGTGTCATCCCTTGACCCCAGCTGAAAAAACAAAACAAACAAACAACCTCCATTATTTGTCACAGTTAAGAAGAATACAGGTCCAGAAAGAAGTAACACTAGTATGAATTAGCCAACTATATAGTAAAAAGTATTTATTTTTCCAGCAGAACAGGGTCTATTTATCCTTCCATACAATTGTTTTGTTTAAATGATTTAGTTACCTAATTTATGTATCTGGGTGTGTTGTCTGTGTGTACATTTGCACAGAAGAAGGCATAGGGCTATGGTGATGGGTGGTTGTAAGCCACCATGTCGGTGCTGGGAATTGAACTCAAGACCTCTGGAAGAGTAGTTAGCACTCTTAACTCCTGAGCCATCCCTCCAGCTCACCTCCCTTTTCCCAACCTCATGACTTAGCCCCTTCCCAAAGACTTAAATTAACTAGCTATATAATTCCAACTCCAAGGGTCCAACACCTTCTTTTTCTCTCCGCACACACTCATACATGCACACACTCATGTGCATGCACTAAAAAAAAAAATCTTAAAACATCAAAAAATAATAATAAAAAAGATTTCACCTAGCTTTTCATTCCTGGAGATTTCTTGTAGAATTTTACATGGTTCTGGCTTCCAATGTGTCAGTGAAGATGCTATGCCTTAAATAAGACAAATCCTAATCCCTACTCTCTGGCTCCCTGATCTTGAACTGCATTATTAGATTTTTCGTTTCTCACTTGCATGTGGGGAATGAGGCCAGCTGATAGTTGAGGGCTCATTCCTTCAACCATTTTGCTTTTGCTTTTGTTTTTTAGGTACCTTCCCTCTTCCCCAGCATCATGCTGCTGTGGTAGTAAGGGGCATGCCTGGACATCCAGGGGCTTTCTCATATGCTCATGGGAACACATTTTTGCTCGCTATGGATGGAGGGCAGCAGGGAATGGCAGACTTTTTCTGTTAAAGGCAAGATTGTGAATATTTTTCAGCTTTAAAAAAGTCCCTCAACAAAACACAAGCCTGGGCATAGCTAGATTAAAACTAGGATGGAGTTGGCCTGTAGCCATTCTACATCTCCTCTTGAGAAGGGGGTTACTATTGGGGGCTGATCTCTAACATCCCACCACTCTAAGAAGGTGGTATTCTCAATGTCCACTTGACTCAGCCTTGATTTCTGATCACTGGAGGTCCTTCCTTCAAAGGCCTCTCTTCTCTCCACAAAGGGTTGTTCGTCTTGCCCATGTGGAGCTAGGTGTGTCAGATCTCAGGCTGGCTTCATGAACCTCCTCACCCTGCTTTCCTAAGGGCAAAGTATGAGCTCAGAAAGTAGTCCTTGGCAGCCCCTACAATGGGAGCATCACAGGCCAGCCCAAGACTCTGCAGTCCCACAGGCTAAGGCCCTGGAACAAGCTCCCTCTCCCTTTCTGCTAGGAACTGGCAGAGTGCCTGAGGAGGAAGCCTGACCATCTGAACTCTGTCCCCAGCTGGGTGTGGTGGTATATGCGTGTAATACCAGTGCTGAGGAGGCAGACATAGTTAGATACCTGGAGCTGGCTGGCCAGCTAGTCTAGCTGAATTGGTGAGGCCCGGGTCCCAGTGAGACCCTGGTTCATTAATAACAACAAACAACACCAACGTGAACTGCTTCTGAAGAACAATACTTGATACTTGAGGTTGACTCCTGGTCATTAGGTACACACATACACACACACACACACAGAGAGAGAGAGAGAGAGAGAGAGAGAGAGAGAGAGAGAGAGAGAGAGAGAGAGAGAGAGAGAGAGAGAGAGAGAGAGAGAGAGAGAGAGAGAGAACAACGAGGAAGTCTGGACTAGAGGCTCCCAGATTCAAGCTCTCCTGGAATCACTCTAGTGAGCCCCATGAACACAGATCCCTGGACTTTGCTTCATTTTCTCCACCCCCAGCTGGCTTACAGATTTGCAGTGTGAACAAGCACCCCAGCTGACTCAGAAGTGGGCACTTGGAATGAGGCCCATCTAGCTCTGACACCCAGGTTGTCAAAGGGTGAAGGAAGCCCTGAGCCTTCTTGAGCTGGCCAAGCTGTGGTGGGACAGAGAATGCTGCTGGTGGGGACTAGTGTCTATTCTGCAAGGATGTGGCAGGATGTGGTTGCAGTGGGGAGCCAGGAGACTAGGGGAGAGACCTGGCAGCTGGCTCAGCCAGCGTGCCTCTGAGTGCTCACTGGAACCAGGAAGTGAACCTGTGCCTTACTTCCCTTATGACCCTGAGGCTGACACCTTCACTTCTTGAAGTCTTGATGCACAAAGGACTGAGGATGAGACATTTGCAAATATGCCAAGAGGAATCTGTGAAATAGCACATACAATGAGCCATCTTATTTATACAGAGGGGTTCTTTCAGGGGAGTGGTAGTTCACTTCAGAACATCCAAAGACCAAGAGTCCCCTTTCAAGGCTGGGCAAGGCCAGTGACTTAGCCCTCCTGGAAACAGCAAGGCCTCAGCTTGCTCAGTTTGCCAACTGTGGGATTTCCCAGACTAATTTCTTAGAAAGGCTGAAAACTGTAGAATGAGCAGTGTCCTGGCACTGATGTAGTAGGTGGCAGAGCCTCTCTATCAGGTAGGAGCCCCTTGACTTTTATCATCATCTTGTTTTCTCTGTTTGTTTCAAGGTGCTTGAAGGAAGAAAGCAGGGGCCGTGGGAGGCATTTTCATCATACACAGCACTCTTCCTTGCATTTATTTTCCTTTGAGTTCACCAGTCAATTCAAAAGCCATTTCTGGTACCCATTGTGTACAGAGGCCTGTGCTATGTGTAGGAGGAGAAGGGGTTAGAAGTAAGTCACTGGTCCCTAACTGAGAGATGCTCGAAGGCCAGTTTGAAAGATAACATGGGTGCATGAGAAGTGAGAGGGTGGGAAGATGATGGTGGTGATGATGATATGATGATTACAGTAACAGCAAATAGAAAGAATGACAGTGATGGTGCTGATATTCTCCCACATGCGTGCCACTACCCAGTTTGCAGAGCATGCTTGTCACCAGTATCTCACTTGATGTTCAAAAGTAAGAAAAGAAGGGGGTAGGATGCTGGGGAGATGGCTTAGCCCTTCATAAAACCAGACATGATGGTGAGCACCTGTAATCGCAGAGCTGGGGAGGCAGAGGCAGCAAAATCCTTAGCAAAATCCAACTCCTTGCTGAATTGGATAGCTCCAGGTTCAGGGGAAATCTTGTCTCAAAAAACAAGATGGAGAGTGATAGAGGAAGACATCCGACTTCAACCTACACAAGCATGCATACACATGTATGGAAACTTTCATGTCATGAACATGCACATACAGCTTACACACACTTTTTAAAAAATGGAGGCTTAATCTGTGGTTAACATTTTCTCTGAGATACAGAAGGAAACAGCTGAGCTGAACCTGGGCTGCTTTCTATTGCTTCCGGAGTGTCATCCCGGAGAGACAATAGCTCTGTCCCCTTAAACTGCCTAACACACCGATACAGCATTGCAAGAGCAGCTTCCCATGGGCAAAGAGTGTTTCTAGGTCTCTGGAGCCCTTGGCTCCGGTGACCTCATGAGAAATGAGTGGATTTAGATAGAAGAGTGTTTGGAAGTGAGAAGGGAGCTATGAAAGGAAGCAGCTTTCCTGACAGCAGGAGACCTGTGGTCAGGAACTGGGGTGAGAAGGCAAGGTGTGTCAGGAAAGAGCCAAAATGGTACCAAGAGGCCGGGCTGGGATGGTTTCTTCCCAACGGCTGCTGCACTTCTCTTCCTGCTGTCACTGGAGAAACGCTGCCAGGTCTCCTCCGATACCCACGTCCTTTCCAACCACAGGGCCATTCATACTGGAACTGAGAAGTAACCAAACCTAAGAGTGGTCTGCAATCCCAGCACAAAGGCGGAACCTGCTGCCTCTGACTCTTCTTTGAAACTCATCACGGTGCTGCTGAAAGCGGAAGCACATCAGGGCAACAGCGGCTCTGACTCACAGTGGGTCGCCTCAAAGATCAGTGGTAAGCAAACACTGGCAGAAAATGTGTGAGCTGAGTTTTCCTGACACTCTCTGAGGCTTGGGGCCCCTCTGGGCAACCTCACTGTGGAAAGAAGTGTGTGGTTGCTAGAGATTGTGTGACACATACTGTGGGCAGGGCTAGGGAATCAAGATAGAGCCCTGGTCTACTGTGAGCCCAGGTATGACTGAGAACATCGGTTAGACAAGATTTATTCATTCATCTATCCAAGTATCTATCCATTCATCCATCATCATTCTATCCACCCAACATCTCTCAATTATCTATCCATCCATCCCCATCATCCAGTCATCCATCCATCCATCCATTCATCCATTCATCCATCCATCATTCATTCATTCATTCATTCATTCATTCATCCATCCGTCTGTCCATCCATCCATCTGGAGCTCTCTTGATCACCATTGCATCTCTTTTTAGCACAGGGCATGCATACAGTACATGATCATAGCAGTTTTTGAATAAATAAGTAAATCATTGAATGGATGGATGACAGATGGATGGACCAATAGATAGATAAAGGATAATAGATGGACAGATGAATTTTAGCTTACTGATGGTCTTAGTTCCATCTCCCAGACTCACATGGAGGAAAAAGTGAAACTGACTCACAAAAGTTGTCCTCTGACCTTCATAGGTGTTCTATGACACATTGAACTGCAAAATAAAGGTAATTTAAAAAATGACAGCAATAATAAAGAGCTTATTTTATCAGAGTACTAATTTTATTCATAAGGGTGTTTCCTCCATGACCTAATTACTTCTAAGAACTCCAGCTCCAAACACTATTATAATGGTAATTAGGTTTCAGAATATACATTTTGGGGTACACATTTAGACCATGGCATGTGACATGCAGAGATTGTATAAAATCTGGCAGTCACTTTAGTACTATTTTCATTTTAATAGTCTTGTTCTTCAATCCATGAACATGGGATATATTTTTATTAATGTCTTTCATTTCTTTCAGCAATGTTTTAGAGTTTGCATTATCTTTTATCTCCTTGGTAGAGCTAATTCCTAAGTATTTTATTCTTTTGGTGCTTTTTAAAATGAAAATATTTTCATTTACTTTTTTAGGTTTTCGGTTGTTAAGAAATACTACTTTCTTTCGTGTATTGACTTTTGTGTATGTGTGTCTTGTTTTTTGAAACAGGGTTCCTCTATATAGCCCTGGCTGCCCTGGAACTTTCTGTGAAGAATCACACTGGCTTTGAACTCATAGAGAGCTACCTGCCTCTGTTTGTCAAGGAGTTAATGGACTAAAGACATAAATGTGTATTGACTTTATAATCTTGTATTTTGATGAATTCCTTTGTTAGTTCTAACAGTTTTCTTTTTCTGTATGTGGGTGAAATAATTGTAGTTTCTATATGCAAGATCTGTAAGTACAGGTAATTTTAATTTCCTCTTTTAAAGATTTTATTTTTATTTTTAATTCACACCGCTCGTGTATGTGTGTGTTTACATATACATAAATGTAGGTACCTTTGGAGGCCAGAAGAAGGCATTAGATCCCCTAGAGCTGCTTCATGTGGGTGCTGGGAATTGAACTGACCTTAGTTCCTTGGTGAGAAAAGTATATGCTCTTAACCATGGTCCATTTTCCAGCCCCTCCTCTTCCTTTTAATCTGGACGCTTTTAATTCCTTTTTATTGCTTAATTTCTATGGCTGACTTCTAGTTCTATACTGGAAAGAAGTGGTGAAAATGGGCAGCTTTGTCCTTATTCCTGATCTTAGAAAAAAATACCTTTCGGCCAGGTGTGGTGACACACACCTTTAATCCCAGCACTCCAGAGGCACAGGTGGGTGGGTTTCTGTGAGTTCCAGGACAGCCTAGCTTACAGAGTGAATTCCTGGACAGCCAGGGATACACAGAGACATCCTGTCTCAAAAACAACAAAAACAAAACAGAAAAATACCTTCCAGTCTTTCATCATCCAGTATGATATTTGCCATGGGTTTTTCATACATGGTCTTTTTATGTTGACATTCTCTCTGTGTATTCCTAGTTACTGTTAAGCTTGGTCATGGTATATAGCTGTCTCATATACTTCTGAATTTGCTTTGGTATTGTTGACATTTTCATAATGTTTATAATTGGTTCATTAACTTTCTTGTGTCTTTTTCCAACCTTGATACAGAGTAATGCTGGTCCCTTTAACAATCAAGGTTCTCTAGAGGGGAAAAAAAACCAATAAACTGTATATGTATATATCTTTATCTGTCTACACACATATGTATATATTATGCGCTGGCTTATCTAATGTAAACTGAGTAGTCCAAAGTGGCTATCTGCATGATAGAGAGTTTGAAAACTGAGTAACTGCTCAGTCCAGGAGCTGGATGCTCCAGCTGTTCGAATCTAGGACTGCAGGCCTGGAGGATTCCCGAGGGCTGCTGGTCTTCAATCCATGCTGGGAGGCTGAAGGAGCTGGTTTCTGATGTCAACTAAAGGTGGTGTTGGTGCTATCAGCAACGACGAGACAAACGCTCATAGGTGGAGTGAACGTGGACAGGCAAGCTGTAACTTTCCTCTGGGACCTCTTTGCTTCTAGGCCTCCACCTGAAGGTGCCACACACCTTGTGGGAAGGTCCCCCCAGACTGTCCTTCCTGGAAATGCCCACAGAGACGCACCCAGAGGCTCTCTCTTAGTTGATTTTAGGCTCAATCAATTTGGCAAACAAGATGGACCATGATGCCCTTATGTACTATATGAGGAGATGCTCTTCTTCATCATCTTGAAGCCTGCAAGGAGGGTCTGGAAAAATCTTTCGAAATCTGTAGAAACCACCAGATACCATGAGGGCCAGAAAGTTAGCTTTCTCAAGTTCTTTGAGAATTTTTATTAGTGAATCAAGGGATTTTCTTATTTCATAGAAGTATTCAGATTTCTTTCTTCATGCTTCTGTCTTGGTAGTTTGTGTTTCTAGGGAGGCATCCATTTTATCTCAGTTATCCAGTGTGTTCCTGTGGACTTATTTGCTCAGGATCCTTTGTGTTTCTGTACAAGTGGCAGTGGTAACCCTCTTTCATTCCTGATTTCAGTATGTGTCTCTGAGCCAACACACCTCAAAGATGCTGATGTTGTTGATCTTTCTAAACCAGCTGTCGGTTTCATCTCTTTTCTGTGCTGTTTTTTCTGTTCTCTACCTGATTTACCTCTGCTCTGCTCTTTGCATATCCTGCTTTCTGTTTCTGAAGGTTTAGGTCATTCTATTTTTAGTGTCTTCAGAGCAAAGTCAAGTTGCTCAACTGAGTTTGCTTTGTTCAATGCAAGCACTTGAAATTTTTTTTTGCATTTACTTATGTATTTATTTATGTGTGTGTGTGTGTACATGTGTCCCATGGCACATGTGTGGGGGTCATAAGTCAACTGCAGGAACTGTTTCTCTTCTTCCATTATATGGGTCCTGGGGATCAAACTCAGGTCATCAGGCTTGGCTGCAGCTCACCTTCACCTGCTCAGCTGTCTGGATAGCCCAACACTTATTATTTTAAAAAGTTCCCTTATCATTGCCTTTTCTATGCTTTGGGCATTCTGGTATGTAATTTTTAAAATTTTTTATTTTATTTTACTTGTGTCTAAGTATTTTCTAATTTGTCTTATGACTTCTGTGATCTATTATTTTAAAAAATAGAATGTGAATTTCTTTCTTTTTTCTTTTGTTTTTTTGAGATAGGGTTACTTTGTGTAGCCCAGGCTGTCCTGGAACTTGCTCTGTAGACCAGGATAGCCTTGAACTCACAGACATCTGCCTGCCTCTGCCTCATGAGTGCTGTAATTAAAGTCTTGTACCACCACCACCCGAGACTAGACTGTTGGAATTTCTGGTTTTCCTTGATATTAATTTTTACTTCTCATTGTGTTCAGTGAAGATGCGTTGTGTGACAGCCATCTGTTGACACTTGACTTGTGGCTTGACATGTGGTCTCTCTCAGAAAGCACCCCACCTGTGCTAAAGAAGACCATGACGCTGGGTGGGTGGAGGGCTGGGCCGTGTGGGTGGAGGGCTGAGCCGTGTTTGGCACACCGGCTGTGGTGCTGTTCTTGTCTCCTGTTTCTTTGCTTGTCTACACTCTGGTTTTTCTAGCTATCTCTGGGTGTTGGGTGCTGACATCTTCAGTCGATGTTGCTGGTTTATGCTTTACTCTTTGCAATTCTGTCAACATGTACTTCAGATATCTTAATGCTTTGTTGAGGTGCATGCATACTTGTAACTGCTATAGCTTCTTCTGTGTCAAAATTTTATTAATATGTAATATTTTTCTCTGCCTCATAGCAGTTTTTAAAATTCAAATATATTTTGGGTTGATATTAGTGTAACTCCTCTGCTTGCTTTTGATTCATTTTCGCAAACTATCTTTTCCCATACTTTTTTCAAGATGAAGTGGATCTCTTGGTGACAGTACACTATTAAGTCATACTCATTACTTCATTACTAATTAATTCCCCACCGCAGCCTTAGCAATAGCCCAAGGTCAGCTCTGTAGGTTAGGTGCCACCTCACTTCAGCTGTCCTGCAGAAACTGAGAGAAGTATCAGAGAGCCAGCCAGAGGCGACACCAGTGGAGAAGGCACAGGATGGGGACAGCAAGCCCTGAGCTGACTGCTGAGAACACCAACTCAGGGGCTCTTCCGAAACTCTGAGAATCATACTAGCAGTGACCCCGGAAATCTGTGAAACACGATGGGGATGAGAAGCTAGTGAAGAGAAAGGCTACTTAGAGATCTCCCCACATATACCTCCCCCCACCCCCCCAAAAAATAAAGCCTGGTGAGCTGGAGGCCTCTGGCTCATTTGGTGACTCAGCCTCCTCTTCCTGCCATTTTCTGGGCCTTTCTTAGGAATTACCATTCTAAGCCTCACCACCAGCTAAGAACTGCCTGTGGCTGTCCATGGCTCTTTTCATAGGGTCCAAGCACCGTTCTGTGGATTTCTAGTCCCATCGTTAATTCAGAAACTACTTAATTCTGGTTAATTATATAGTGGAATAAAAATGGAATTTGTGAACATGAATGTGACTAAATAAATCAATAGGGTAAAAAATAAATAGTATACCAAAGACCTTCAAATGCTCAGATGCCCCTCCTCTAGGGACACCAACAAGGTACTATATATATCAAGTGAGTATGTGAAGATTTTTCTTACCACAATGGGACATACGCTTTTCTCTCCATCTTGATTTTTCCCTTTCTAAACATATCTTCGGGAGGCTGGGGATGCAGCTCGGTTGGTAGAATGCTTGCCTGGCATGTGTGCAGCTTTATTTGATCCCAGCACTGCATGAAATGGATGCAGTGGTGCATGGCTGCAATCAGGAAGTGGACACAGGACAATCAACGTTCAAGATCTTCCTCAGCTTTGTAGATGATTCCGGTAGTCCGGTGGCACTCCTGTTCGTGAGGAAGAGAGCTTTGGTGACAATGTGTCAGGCTCTGACAGGCTCTGTGGAGGAAGAGAGCTGGGATCGGTGGAGTAAGACTCACGCTATAGTTGGAAACCTCAGTGTCACAGAGCCTCAAGTAACCAGTCTGTCTTTGTCACCAAAGTCTGGAATGCCCTAACGGTACCACCCTTACACTGATCTGGCTTGGTTACCTCTGGGGCTAGGAAACTCACTACTTCCTCAGGCCCTCCAGTCACTTTTGGCCAGCTGCTAATTTTAGTGTCACATGTGCCTGTTGACACAACCCTTCCTTCTGTGGTGTCCTAACGAGTCAAGGAGGCTGGTCAGGCTGACTGGGCTCCAGCTGGAACAGGTGTGCACTTCCCCAAAGAACAGCAGGGACTCAGGCAGCCATCCTTACACCCAAGGACAGACATTTGTCACCTCTGTTATGGCGGCAGTCAGCCCGCCTTGTTCATCTGTGTCAGAAAGATCTGATTATAGCACGTCTGTCTGAGGTTACACGTTATCCAGTTCTCTGATATCAGAGCGTATTTAAAGCGCAGTGCTGGGGATGTCCCCGGCCACACCCCGTGCTGGCTTTAGTACCCTATTCGGCTTCTTGTTGTTGTTTTGTTTTGGGAAGTGAGTCCAGCTCTTCCCTGAGTGCTATGTGCTATGTGCTGCTATGTGCTGCTATGTGCTGCTATGTGCTGCTATGTGCTGCTATGTGCTGCTATGTGCTGCTATGTGCTGCTATGTGCTGCTATGTGCTGCATGCACGTCCTGCAGTGTCCCATGGCACTATTCCTGCAAAAGAGACAAAGAAACAACCTCAGAAAGGGGGAATCTTTTGGGACCCAACCCATCCAGTTTTTCCCTGCCATGCTCACTACTAGAGGCTGACATTAAATCCAGGAGCAGTCAGTGTGTCCAGAGTTGATCTAGGCCATATGTGCTATATGTGTGAGATGAGGGCAGATATTGGGAGTGTAATCAGGAGAGAGTTCATGGAGGAGAAAGCCTTGAGGTGGGCTCTGAAGAACAAACAGTGAAGTACAGAGAAGCGGCTCGGTATTGTGCCAAAGCTTGCTGTGCCGCTAGCTTGAACACAGTGCAGAAACATTTTTTTCCGTCGTGGATAGCGTAGTTTTAAAATTCAGGCTCCATCTGTATTGTTGCCCTTTCGTTCTTCCTTTTTCCTTGTGTGTGTGTGTGTGTGATATGTATGCATACATACATCTTTGTGTGGGGGTATCCATGCATAGATGTGCAGAGGCTAGACAAGGACATAAATGTCCTGCTCTCTCACTCCCCGTGGTATTCCTTTGAGGCAGGATCTCTCATTGAACCTGGAGCTATGCTGGTGACCAGCAAGCCTCAGGGATCCTTCTGTCTCTGCCACTGCTTCTCCACCACACCGCTGGGGTTATGGCTGTGCCTGGCAAATGCCAGCTTTTCTTTTTCATGTGAGGCCTTGGAACTCAAACCCAGCTCCTCATTCTTAAGCAGCAAACGCCCATACTCACTGAGCCGTCTCCCCAGCCCCACTCTGGATTCTTTGCGTCTTTCAGTTGATGTACCAGCATAGCTGCTCAGGGCTGTACCAACACGTGCCACACTTTAGGTGAAAGGGAAAAGAGCAGGACTTGATGCGATGCCATTCTCTTTAGGAATGAACCTTGGTTGTTTGCGACTCAGAGTCCTCTGGTCAAATCAAAAGTTATTTGTCCATTGATCTCTCCATGTTAGTCTCACATCCTGTGCACTGATCTCACCACATAAGTCTAGAATACATGTGCCTTTCTCTGTGGTGACAGGACTATGTGTGGCAGGCACCTGTTATCCTCTCCAGGCGCACCTTAAGACCAGCATTTCATCCCTCCCTGCCAGACGATACAAAAGCTGAGAACTCAGGTATTGTCCAAAGTCACCGTGCAAGGCCGCCCACCCCTTTGTGTCTGAAGTTAACTAAGCTCCTCCTCATCTCACTCTGCCTCCCAGGAAACAAGTGACTAAGTGGTGCTGAGCTTCCCAATGGAGCAGAGGACACTTGCATCTCAGTGATCCACAAGAGAAAAGATTAGTGACCTCCTGAGCCAGACAGCCCTCCTAGCCAGGATGGGCATCCCAGAGCAGGACCTGAGATGCCCGAACAGCAAGACCCAGCCTCAGTTTCCTAATTTGTCAAAACTTCACAAAGTCACCCCCTGCCTCTCAACTTGCTGAAGGGAAAGACAGAAAGAGTGATGGAGGAAGCACCCTGGAAACATTTAAAGTATCCGTTTTTTTAGGTATCTGCTCTAAGATTTCTCATTAGGTTAATGCTCAGTTCTTTCATTTACTTCTTTTATCATCCATCCATTCACGGATTCATTTGTTCGTTCCTCCATCCAGGGTCACTTTCATGCTGGGCTGGGAGAACCACAGGCTGAGCTCATGTGGTCACAGCCCCCACCTGCAGGTCAGAACAATGGCAGGCTCTCCATGAGCTGGGCATAAGAATTCGAGCCAGCGTAGTTCACTCACTCCAGTGCCTTGGTCATGCCTACTTGATACCTTGAGAGTTCCCTCTACTTTCCTCCATCCGTCCACATTAGTTCTACTCTCAGAGGCAGACTCCAGCCTGATTCCTGCCAGACCCTTTTTTATTTTGGTCACTCATCCCTCGGAGCTTGCCAGGCCCTTGCTATTGGCAGTGCTCCTCTTAGCACTTGACTCTCCCGACGATTCCTGGTGGCTTTATGAGGCTAATGTGTCATCTCCTTGCTCACTGGTCACCACCCTCTGCTCTTGTCCAGGGCTCTAGGCTGGACATGCCAGAGGGGTCAGGGAGGGTCTGGCAACCACTGGGCTGCTGACAGATTTAACCAACCAGGGAAGGTGGCAGAGTGGCTGTGATCTCATTTCCCCCTTTTGCTGACATGTCTCTAACTGGGCTTTATGGGATTCTTTTCTGGGGTGTTGGCTGTGCTATTTGGAGCCAGGCTGCCAAGAGCAAACCATTCAGAGGCTATAGGAGGGGCAGATGGGAAGGACTTGGCCCAGGGCAAGAGTGTGTGCTGCCTTTCACAGCCTCCAGCGGGGGCCTGGAATGTTCTCGCCCACTTTGAAGTCCTAGAGGGATATAGTCAGGAAAAAAAATACTTGGAGATCTGTAAATGTGGGCCATGGGGAGAACATGACAAAAGGACAAGGTCCCAGAGCAGCTTATAGAGGACTTGAGGAGGAGGGGCTGAAGCCAGGGGTATGGGGATGTACTCAGGAAGGACATGGCCAAATGCCATTCCCAAGAGTGACTTAGCTACACTGAACTTCTTCCACGTGTGTGCTGTCAGTGGACCGCTGCTCTGTGTCACTGCTTCTTCATATTTATAAAAGGGAATTGGGCTCTGTGAGAGGCCACAGATTAGTGTAAAGCATTTAAAGTTTGACTTGGTCTACACTTGGAAATGATTTATACAACAAACAAAACCCGCTGCAGCTGGGGAATAAAAAGCTTGCCATGTCAGCGTGAGGACCCAAAGTGGAGCTCCAGAATCCATGCAAAGTAAGCCACCAGCAATGACAGGCGCTTGTAATCCCAGCGCTGGGGAAGACACGATCCCAGGAGCTCATTGCTCAACTAGTTTATCCCTCTCAATGAGCCCCGTGGTCAATGACTGGTTGTTTCAAAGAAATAAGGCAGAGAGCAATTTAGGAAGGTACCAGAGGTTGTATGAAATCTCTGGGCTACACACACACACACATACCACATGTACATACATGTTGCCCTGCACATATACATGCACCCTCAAATATATCTGCAAACGTGTACACACATACACATGCACACAAGTTAAAAAAATAAACAAGCAAAACTTATTTTATAGCTTTCGCAAATACCATAATGTAAGAAATCCTGGGCCCGTATGTCAGTCCCTAGTCCTGGACCCCTCTACCTTAAATGACTTTGTAGCCATAGCAAGTACTCAGTCTTGTCTCTAGCCTTTACCCTGACCACACACTTTTGGGGACACTGGGCTTGTTTTATGTTTGTTTGTTTTTAAATGGATATTTTTTTAAGATTTATTTATTTTTTTTTATACAGTGCTCTATCTGCATGTATGCCTGCACACCAGAAAAGGGCACCAGATCTCATTGTAGATGGTTGTGAGCCACCACGCAGTTGCTGGGAATTGAACTCAGGACCTCTGGAAGAGCAGGCAGTGCTCTTAACCTCCGAGCCATCTCTCCAGCACGTTTGTTTGTTTTTAAGATAGGTTCTGTCCTCAAACTCACCATGGAACCAAGGGTGCCTTTAGCTTCTGATTCTTCTGCCTCTGCCTCCCTGGTGTTGGCATTACAGGGATGGACCATCATAACTGGCTCTGGTCAAACCCAGAGCTCTGAAAATGCTAGGCAAATACTCTATCAGCTGAGCTGTGCCCCTGGCCCCAGGACACTAGATTTTTGTGATCCTGAATGGACTGTGGGAAGGAGTGTGGGAAATCTAAGAGACCAGACTGCGGGGAGCTGTCCAGGCCCTGTGCTGACTTGCTGTGACCCAGAGTGAGCTGCCTCCCCCAGCCCTCATTTTCCCCATCTATTAATTTTCATCATCTATTAAAAGAGGGAGTTGGTTGAAACCATCAATCAGATCCTTTCAAGTTCTCAGACTCTCTGACTCTATGAAAATGTCATTTGCCAGAATTCAATGGAACTGTGACTTGAAGGATGTGGAATTCAGCTGCTCCTGACCCTTGCAAAGGCCATTCTAAGGTGCAAGAGGTGGGGAAGGGGGAGGGAAGAGAGGAAGGGAAGGGAGCATTGGAGGTGCAGAGTGAGGGCCCCAGCGGTGAGATGAGAACTTCCTATGGTGCTGGGGGCTTGGGGGCTCCACTGGACAGCACAGCTTCTGGGGTTTCTGTGTTCCGATCCTCTCCAGCCCTGCCCTTCTCGGAAGCCCCAGCTGGGTGAGAGCTGAAGGTGGACGAGCTTGGAGTTCACAGGAGGGAGGCCAGGGCCATGGAGGGTTCCTGCATGCCCCTAGAAGCTCTGAATTAGGGGGCAGCCAGGAAGTGAGTGGGTAATATCACTCAGTGAAATGCGCCATTTGGGGCAGAAAGACACTTTCGAGGTCTCTCTGACTCTTGACAGTTTGTTGGGGCTTGTTTCTTCATTTGACTTGAAACAAGTGAACAAGCCAAATGAAGGTGTTCTGGCTCACACCAGAAGCCCTTGAGGTCAGGCCAGACTCCAGAACAGTTTCACTGGCCTAGTCCCAACCATGGCCTTCCTGGTCCAGTCCCAGCAGAGAAGTGCTCTCATTGAACTCCCTAGTCAGCGAGACCCACAGGCAGCAGAGTCCTGGGGAGGGCGTACCCCTTCGGAGGACTCACACCTCCCAAACTGTCAACTGACTGCCTTTTCCTTTATTCTCTTTTTGAGACAGAATCTACCATCATAGCCCAGGTGGCTTTGAACTCATGACTCTACTGCCTCTGCCTCCCACTTATGCAGCATATTCACTGCTGCATAGGTACCTTAGTAAAAGGGGGCACAACTCACCCACAGGCCTCCGGTGAGGACCCTGGTGTTTCACAGACTCTCCTCAGGTTGGGAAGAACATCCTTTTCTTCATCCAGTCCTTGATGAGCATGAGTGAACACTAGAGACTTAGAGCAGCACGGATGTGTCAGGCCACAGCCAGAGCTCTGGAGGGGCCTGGGAGGACTACGGTGTGGAGGCCGGAGCTGGAATGCCCACCTTGTTCTAGTTGGCAATGTCCGTGTGGGACTTGTTTTGGCTTTCTACCTCTCAGGCCTGTAAGATGGCTGCTGCCAGCAGGGACCTGCAGGTGCTGGGTACGGAGAGCAAGGATGAGACAGATGTGCCTTGGGAGCAAGCGGTTCAGCAGGGACGGAGACTGTGGGGAGGGGAAGTGAACTGGGCCCTGGAGCCAGGCTGGTCCCTGTTTGAATCTGGGTCATTTTGTGTGGCCGCGGAGTGGCTCCTCCTTCAGCTTCCGTGGTCGCTCTGCGAAGCGTGGATATTTTTTCAGTCCTCAGTAACTGGAAAGATTAAAAGGGAAGCTGAGGTCATAAAACCGTGACAGAACTGAATCAGGGTAGTGTCAGCAGGCTCACGGTTGCCACGCTCACAGTCAATGGCGTTTGATTCCGAATCTCTCGCTTCTGGGTCTGGGGCCTTCTCTGGCATGCCTGGCCCTGGGAATCATGCAGGAAGGGCTGTGTCTAGCCCTGTCAGGACTGAAAAATTGAATCACAGAACAGGTTGTGTTCAGAGGACGGCCAATGGAGTGACCCTTCTTTCAAACTCCGTTCTTCTCTGGCAGACCCCAATGTAATTGTGTGTGTGTGGTACCATTCCCTAGGCAGGGGTCCCAAACAATGTAAGGGAGGACACAGCTAGCTAACCATGAACAAGCAAGTATCCTGTTTATTCTCTCTCTGCCCTTGACTGTGGATGTGATTCTTTAAGTGTCTGCCTTGATTTCCCCAAAATAGATTGTAATATGGAACTGTAAAGCAAATAATCCCCTTCTCCCTTTGGGGTATTTGTCACAGCGACAGTGGTCAGCCTGCTGAGCCCGGCCGTAGCAGATTCCTGGGGCTTCTGGGCTGAGGACTCCCGCTTGGGTGGTTGTCCTGAATGGGTCATACTCTGCTGAGCAAAACCATTTCTCTTCATCAACTGGAAGTACTTCCATCTTTCACAGGATGAAAACGGCACCTACCTCTGCTGACCTTGCCTACCTTCGCACCCAGCGTCAGCCCACCCAGCATCCGCCCAACGTTCTAGTTTTCCAGCTTATGTGTCCTTGCTTCACTCCAACACTGCCACACCCCAGCCCTCACAATCTCTGCGAAATCCACAGCAACGCTGAACTGGCAGCCTGAAGACCGCCATGTCCCAGACCACTGGGAACAGACAAAGCCCCCAGGCGAGCGGACCAGGCTGGAGGAAACAGAGACTTGTGCCGGCTCTCTACATCCCTGCGGCTTCTCCAGCCACCTCTCTCTCCCTAGAAGCTCCCTCCTCTCTCTGCGTGGCTGGCCTGCTCCAGCCCTCGGATGTGCCTCTCACCTTTCTCCCAGTAGTTGCTTCTCTTTTTCTTTTTTTCTGTGCACACCCCAGGAGACCTGACCAGTCAGTTTCTTCTTCTTCTTCTTCTTCTTCTTCTTCTTCTTCTTCTTCTTCTTCTTCTTCTTCTTCTTCTTCTTCTTCTTCTTCTTCTTCTTCTTCTTCTTCTTCTTCTGTCTTTCTGATTTGTTTTTCTGGGTCATCAAGTCTATTTTTGATTATGTCCAAGGTGATTTTTAAGTCATATATTCTGCTTATAGTCGGCTTGTCATTCTTCCATCTCGCATCCTCTCCCTCTATGACTACCTTACTATTTCATTCTATTATGAAATGGGTACCGTTTCCCTAAGATTTCTGTTTCATGGAAATAGTGAGTGAACTGATAGTGAGCTAGGCATGGTCATATAAGACAGAAGCTGGAGGACTGCAGCTAATTTGAGGTCAGCCTATGCAACACAGAAAGAAAGACCTTCTCACAACAAACTAAGAAAAAGCAACACACAATTAAAAAAAAAAAAAGCTGATTGTGGCTTCTTATCCACTGAGCTCACTAGGAAAGTGGGTGAATGTCCCCTTGTGCCTGCAGCCGAGCTAGGTTGAGTTGAGGGCTCCCAGCTCGGTGCCCAGGTCCTGGCTACTCGGTCTTCAGCATAGGACTCCTTACCTGCCACCTGATCTGATGACTGCTCCATGTCACAGTGTCAAAAGGCTGACTAGGACCTTTGGTCACTCCTCACGGATGTGAGTGGATGGTTCACCCCCCTCAGACCACGCTACCCTTTTCGAGCTCTCTCCTCTCCTTTACCATCTTCCCCTTGCATGGCCATGGGGTGTCTGTCACTGCACCATTGCTGATGCTGCCCACTGAGCTCCAGCGCCCCTGGTATTGCTTCCTATCTTCCCAATGCTCTCCAAAACGGGTAACAGAGCCTCAATTTAAAGAAGGTGAACTCCAGGTTCAGAGAAGCTAAAAGTGTGTCCAAAGCCACACAGCCAATAAATAAGAGAGGCCTGGACCAAGTCTCTGCCCTTTTCCAAGAAGAGTGTCTTAGACAGCATGAGCACACACTAAATATTTTTTAGATAACAGACAGAGAAACTCCTTATGACATTCATGCTTCAGAGTTCACTGGGACCTCATCATTGTTTAATTTTATTCATCTGAACACCTGCTTGTAAGCACAGTGTGGACCTAGAGAAAGTGTGTCCCAGGCAAGCCAGCCAGGCAGCTAGCCACAGATGCACACACACTCTCTCTCTCTCTCTCTCTCTCTCTCTCTCTCTCTCTCTCTCTCTCTCTCACACACACACACACACACACACACACACACACACATACACACATGCTCCTGTAATGACCCGCCTGCAATTGATATACTGCTAAGTAGCATTTCTTGTACTGGGGAGATTCTATTTCCACACTAGCAGCAAATATGACCTTTGAGTCAGCTGCCAGCTGCTCATAATTCTGACAGATGCAAGCGCATTTCTGGGAAGCTGTGGCCACTCAGGACCTTGCAGATCAGCAAGCAACGCTGGCGGCTTTGGTAAGATTGATCGGCCCGTGAGAATCCCATTTACAGCCCTAACAGAGCCTCGGTTTACCGCGGCCCAGGCACTAATGACTTCGACAGCTCCGACCTAAATCTGTCAGCCAGGGCTGGTGGTGATATTAAAGAGCACTCTATTTATACGAAGCGGCAATTAGGAGAACGCTCGCCAACGGGCCTCCTCATCCAAGCAAATCCCCAGCCTTGCAAACGGTGTCATGCTCATGGTTATTTTAATCCGCTTGGAATTTCAGGGATATTAATGTGACGGCCATCGAGGAGGATCAGCCAGGTTTATTTCTGCTGACATTTCAGAGAGCACACTCAGGTCCCCGAGACGTGCCCAACATCCCCTGCCCTGTACAAGGCTCATTGCTGGGGGTAGGGCGGGCAGCTGCAGAGAGGGAGGGCACTTCCTCCTCAGCCCTGCCTCTCATATGTTCTCCCTGCTGTCCTCTGCACTTTCTCTCCAAGACTTAGCACCTTCTCCGGACCCCTCCATCCTCTGTCTGTGTTCTGCACCTTTCTTGCTTTGTTCTAGAAAGGAAACAAATATGTAGATGAGATTACCAGACAAAATACAGCTGGGGATCAGGGAGGGCGGGGAAGAGATGGGGCACTTGCCCAGTATGTGCAGGGTGTAAGGCCCTAAGTTCAAACCTTAGTACAGCCAACAAATAAACATTCACACACAGAGAGACAAACACAGTCTGACTGATTTTAACAGTGAATTTCAGAAAAACAATAGAGAAAAATGTTTTTCAGCATTCAATATTTTGGGATATACTTATATTAAAAACCTTATTAGTTTTTTGAAATTCACATTTAACTGAACTTAGATTACAGTCCGTTTCAGAACCTGATTAGAGGCACAGCCCTCTCATGCTTGCTACAAACTTCCATTTCCAGTTCCCGGGGAAGGGCTGGAGGGACCAGGTAGGACAGGAGAGGAGAGCTGGCCCTTGCCAGCTGGAATGAAAATGTTTGAATAGTGTTCTCACTAGTTTTATGTCAACTTGACACAAGCTAGAGTCATCTGAAATTAGGGAACCTTATTTTCTATTAAATATCTCTATAAGATCTAGCGGTAATTAGTGATTGAGGTGGGAGGTGCCATTCTGGGCTGGTAGTTCCATAAAAAAGCAGCTGTGCAAGCCATGATGAGCAAGCCAGACGCAGCATCCTTCTACGGCCTCTGCATCAGCTCCCGCCTCCAGGTTCCTGCCCTGTCTGCGTTCCAGTCCTGGCTTCCCTCATGGAAGAACAGCTTTGGTCATGGTGTTTCGTCACAGCAATAGTAACCCTTACTAAGACAAATATGTCAGCCACAATCATGGATGGCTACCTGGCTGCTGGCAGTAAGTGGAGTTTCGTTCTGGGGGTAGCTGTGATTATTCTCACCTCCCCAGGGATAAACAGAGAGGTTGGGACTTTCGCCACTGGACACACAGAAGCAGCCGCCCTGGCAGTTGTAACTGCATGCAGCCTGACCTGGTCTGTGCAAATCCCTGTGCCATCATCTTCTGTGAGTACCACACTTGTGCAGCCATGGATACAGGCCTCCCAAGATGGCTGTGCACATGCATACGCAACCTGCCCATGTGTACATGTAAAGAGATCTGGTCAACCTAAGACTCACGTGCTTGTTTGAGTGTCACAGCTGGAAGCTGGAGGGATTAAGACTGACCCTGCCTGCCTGACCCATGGCGCTGTGTGCCACTGAGTGAGTAACAGGATCCCTTTTCTCCATTGCCTTAGAACTTACAGTTGGGAGGACTGTAGGATTGTCTGCTCACCCACCAGGTGGTGAACCTGTGGAACCCTCTGTGCCTTGCAGGGCATTGACTATGGCAGACACAGTGAGGGACAGTCTAGCTGAAGGACAACAGATTCTGCCCTTCAGTCACCTGCAAGCCAGCTCATCATTCTGACTCCAGAAGATGTATCACATGTCACCCTCCAGCCTGACTAGGAGGCTGTGGACTCTGAGGACTATGTGATGCTGGTACAATGTCCATTGGCTTGCCCGTCCATTTTGTGCTGTGTCCCTCAAATCAGGCTATCGGAAGACCCCCTCACTACTGGGGCTTGTGCACAGCTCCAGGGGCATATCATCTTCAGAAACCCTGCCCTCTCTCTGCCCACAGCAAGAAAGACAGATGGAAGACAGCTCCTTCAGCCCCTCCCGCAATGTGGAAATCTCAGGGCCCCATAGCCTGGAGGACTTGCTGAGAAGGCTTCCCATAACCCAGCCTCAAGTCCTCCATGATTCTAAACAATGACAACAATCATCAGATCCAGGAATTCTCCTCCCTGTCTCTCACTTCAGCCTGAAGAGGGTCCCCTTAAAGGGCATGGGCTGACATTAAAAGCCAGCTTTCACACAGCTGTCAGCAAGCTCCTGGCTTCTCTCTGAAGTGCCATGCCAAGGTTAGGAGAGAGGGTGGGAGGTTACTGAGGCTACAGGAGCCCAAGGAGGAGGACAGAAGTTGAGACCAGAACAACAGCCTTGGAGGTGAGAAGAGAGGACACCACTGAAACAGATAAAGTGGTCTATGAAGACGATGAAAGCAAAAGTAACAGATCTCTCTCTCTCTCTCTCTCTCTCTCTCTCTCTCTCTCTCTCTCTCTCTCTCACACACACACACACACACACACACACACACACACACACATGCAGGGTTGGCAGTGATGACAACTGAGCTACCCAGGGAGCAGGGGAATCTTTAGGCCACACTTCTGTTCACCTGCTGGTGGGGAACTTCTCACAGAAGACTCTTGGTCCATCCCATTCTTAAGCCCACAGTGACCAGCCTGTCCTTTGTTGTCTGTAAAATATGGGGACCTCAAGCACAGGCTTTAGGCAGGAACTATGAGTCCTACTCAGTGCTGGAGAAAGAGGGGGTCAGGGAGGGCTGAGCACACCTGTGCACCTGCCTCCCTCCCCTGTACTCTTTGGTATTCTTGTCTCTTTGTCATAAACATGTGTGGCAATGGAAATAACCTAGAAACTCTGAGATAGGTTGGAACCAGGCAGGGGACAGGGACCCAGCAAGTTCACTGGGATCCAGGGAGGCTAAGAAGGACACTAAGAGGTTGTCAGGAGGTCGAAAGAGTGCCAGACCAAAGGATGAAGGGGACTTGGGGCAGGAGCAGGGGAGGCTGAGAGGTTCAGGGACACCAAGGATTTAGTACAGGTTGGACAGTAGGTTACATGCTGGCTCTTCTACAGCACTCTGTGATGGACAGTTTCCTTGGACCAGACTGATCCTGCAGAGTGGAGAAAGAGTATACAAGAAGTCAGTCTTGCTGTGTGAGGATAATTATATTACATTTAGCAAGTACTCATATTGAACATCAAAGTTGTGAAACAGTGATATTCTCTCTCTCTCCCCCTCTTCCTTCTTTCCTCCTCCCCCTCTTTCTTTGAGACAGAGTTTCATGGACACCAGGCTGGCCTTGAACCAAGAATAACATGTCATTTGTAATCCCAGTGCCCCTTACCTGGAGAGAGGAGGGAAGACAGCTGAATCAATGGAAGCTCATGGTTCAGCTATCCTGGCTAACACATCAGCCAAGAGACCCTGTCTCAAACAAGGTGGAAGAGGACTGATACCTGAAGGTTCCATGGCACTTATTCACTTGTAACCACACACAGGAACATGCACACACACACTCTCTTACACTCACACATCATGCAACATGCACACAGCCCAGAGGTGGATGTGGGCCCGTGCTTTCAGGGGTATCGTGGTGTTTTGAGTAAGAATGACTCCTGTGGGTACCTACATTTGAATGCTTGGTCATCAGGGATTGGCATTACTTGAGAAAAATCAATGTGGCCTTGCTGGAGGAAGTGTGTCATTGGAGGTGGGCTTTGGGGTTTCAGAAGCTCAAGCCAAGCTCAGAGTCTCTCTCTTTCTGCTGCCTGTGGATGCAGATATAAGACTCTCAGCTTCTCCTCCAGCACCATGTCTGCCTGTGTGCTGCCACACTCCCTGCCATGATGAAAGTATGAACTAGCCCCAATTATATGCTTTTTTTTTTCTATAAGAGCTGCCTTAGTCATGGTATCTCTTCCCAGCAATAGAACACTGACCAAGACAGGTATACAGCTGTGTGAGGGAGCCCTTCTCTCAGGGAGTCTTCCCAGCATGCCCAGGTAAGGATGACACAGTCAGAGATGTCTAAGGGTAGAGCCCAGCCCAAGTGCTACAGAGAGGATTAGAGGCAGCAAAGAGCTTCCGAAGCAGAAACTGGATTTGGAACACAGGAGTGGGACCAGGCTTGTCTGAGAGGGCCTGGGCGGTAGACAGGCTCTTGGTGGCCAGGGGAAAACTATTTTTCATGCCCCAAACTTCTATAGGGACAGAAGATAGGGGGCTGGGGAGCAAGACGAGTTCTCTTTTCTGAGCAGAGAGATGGGCTCTCTTGCCTACTGTGTGGACAGAAGGGAATGCACTCAGGGCATGCCTCCCTGCTCCAAATCCCTCTGCCTTGGTGTTACAGCTGAGTGGCCCACAAGGCTTCCTGGGGTCTCTCTGAACACTCCTGTTCCATTCACCAGAGCAGGCAGAGGTTTTGATGGATAGGCAGCCTGCTCCTCTCCAAGGACCCAGCAGGCTTGGTTTAATTTCCTATATGTGTGTTTCTAATCTACTCCTGAGAGAGGCCTACTGACTGTTCTTTCTGGAATGATGCTTCCATTTGGAAAAAGATGGGAATGTCCTCCTTTCTCCCCATGCATGGCTTTTATAAAAAGCAGCGTGGTGGATTGACTGTAGAGAATGGCAGGCTGTATAAAGGCAAAGTCAGCATGGCTGGTGCAGGGTGCACATGAGCCACAGCCCTGGGATGGATGTAACTTGTGACTCCCACCTCAGCAAAGGGCAGGCCATATGCCTTGCTCTTTCTTCTTTCTTAGCCTTCCCCACTCCTCAGATGTCCATCCACTCCAGAAAGTATCAGAGGAGGAAGCAGCTTTTCTCCAAGCGTTAGCTTGGGAGAAGGCCCAAGGTACAGGTTCAAGGAGTCCCAGGCTACAGAGCTGGCTTCCTTCTGAAATTCTTCTCCCCCTTGAGACTGTCCCCAATAAAGCCAGGCTGATATTGGAGCATGAATATTAAGTAACACTTAGCTCATAGGTGGAAACCAGACAGCATGCAACACTGCTGGTTCCGTGTGAGGAGTCTGGGTTTTGAATCAAAATGAAATTCCACTTGTAGGATTTCTTCTGGCAGAGAGATGGGCTCCGCCTCTGAGAGAGGGAGGTGGGCTTGGCCAGCTGGGGCTGGGAGGCGCAATAATGACAGCAGCACACAGCAGATTGGGGAAACAGACACTGGAATCGGGCTCCAGAAATCACCTTAAAGGGTGGCAACATGCCAAGCTGGGTTAGAAGGCCAGACATTTCCTGCCTCCAAGCTTTCACTTCCTTAGGGAAAGGAGGTAAACCGGAAGGAAGATGGGAGGGAAGGCTGGTTCTTGGGCTATTGGGGTTGCTGTGATAAAATCCCACAAGCAGGGTAATTTGCA
The DNA here is from genome assembly GCA_028658305.1 of Pachyuromys duprasi. Classification (NCBI taxonomy): domain Eukaryota; kingdom Metazoa; phylum Chordata; class Mammalia; order Rodentia; family Muridae; genus Pachyuromys; species Pachyuromys duprasi. The sequence continues at coordinate 50,781,004 of CM053747.1, read as the reverse complement.
AACAGCAGAAATCTATTTCTCGTGGTGTTAGAGGTCAAGGTGAACTTGGTGCGTTAGAAGACCTTTTACACGGTGTTGGAACTTCCCTGTTGTGGCCTGGAAGATGCGAGTTGCACACATGAGACCCCACCCACAGGATATAGTCACCTGCCAAAGGCCCTGCCTCCTGACAACATGACATCGGGGGTTAGAACTTCAAAATTTAGACATGTAAGAAAGATGGGAGGAAGGAAAAGAGTGGAGGAAGAGAAACAAACATAAATCTTCTTCAATACACATCTCTTTATAGTACGTCATTGGCCTGGAGAGATGGCTCATGGGTAAAAATTCTTGCTTTTGAATTAGGACAAGCTTGATGTCCTAATTCAACATCAAAGTCATCCTCTGACTTTCATTCATGATCCATGGCACATGCTTGCCATGACATATCACATATACACAGTAATAATGATAAATTCAAGTTGCATCATTAATTCCTAGAGGGGTGTATGGTGAGTGTTTACTTCTGTGCTCAGCCAATGCTCGTGTATTCTCATCCTCCCAAACCTCAGAAGGGACCTCCACCTGCCAGGCTTCCAGTTAAGTGGGGTCAGAAACACAACTGCTCATTCTCTTGAGTCTCGGTGGAAGGGAAAGAGGAGAGTCTGGTGCTGGAACTGTAGGCCACTCCAGCACTGGCTTCCCACTACACTAAGGGCTTTCCTAGCTCAGTTGTTCAACTTCTTTAACCTCCCGTGGTCTCATTTTGTCCAACCATGTGAAGGGTCTTCAACCCAGGATCCCATACTCCAGCAGAGGGGACCACCAAGATGGTGTGACATGTGCAAGGTGTGTGGAGCACACATTCCTGGATGGCCCAGAGCATCTCTTGCAGGGGAGGGTGGTGGCCAGGGCACATTCTCGGGAGAGCAACAGGAACCTCCTTAGTGTGCTCTGCTTGGATCTCTGGACTTACTGGTGAAGAAAATGGATTGCAGACTACATCAGGCAGGAGAGAATGTTGAACTTTGCCACTGATGGTCCCCATGCGCAAGTCTCCCAATACTCTGGACCTCAGTTTCCCCTTCTCTACAATAGCACTATGCCTGTCTGTGCCATGAGTCCATAAACAGTGCCAGACATTGCAGAGAGCCCCAGAGAATCATGGCTGCCATACTGTTTGACTAGGCCCCAATGCTGCTCTGAATCACACGTAACCAGAAACTCCCAGCCCAGGCAGGAGGAAGAACGCCCAGGTCTTTGGCTTGTTTTAGATCTATGGGTGACTCACTGAAGCACATGACAGTCCCTCGGCGCTGTTTAGAGAACACGGTGAAACTTTAGATGACATTTGGCTAAAGGCAGAGTGATTAACTGCTCTCACACTGGTCCTTCTTTCTCTCCTGGAAAGCCACAGAAACTCAGCCAAGGAGATTAAATTATCATTATGCGGCATTGATACCCAACACTGTGCCTATTAAGGGCATTCATTAGCTAGAGAAGGTTCAGCAAACCCTACTTGCTAGCTACTTGCCTCTCACCCTCTCCCCACTTTCCAATCAAAATACACCCCCAAGTTTCTATACACTTATCAAAGACTTCCCCAACTTTCTTCCCAAACTATTTCTTACTGGTTTGGAGTTTCTACCCAATGGAGAAACTGCCTTGCAAAAGATATAAATAGGGCCAATTTAGACATCTTTTTTTGTCATGGCTCTACTGAGGGCTGAAGGACAAAATAAAGAGATTCCTGAGACTTCTTTAAATGTTACTTCAACTCTTAGCTCTCTCCTATGTGAGAGCAAATGGATTTCAATTATGCCAATCCTGCGAGGAGGAAACAGAATTGAGGTCTTAAATTTGCCCCATTCACCGGTGATTCAGGTTTGTTTAGGCTGCCAATGAATCTTTGTGCTGGCAATGTTAAGGCGCTTGGGAGCTTGGTTTGATTTCACATAGAGAAGCTTCTCCATTCAGGGCAACATCCCAGGTGTGCAAGGCACAAAGGCCTTGATATTGCCATGATTTCTCATTGAATCGGGAGTCAATCACACAGCTGCTGAAGTCCCTTCTGCGCCATGTTGGCCTCGTTCTGCACGAATGCAGCACGATATAGGGGAAGCCCATGGAGGCCAACTCCAACCCTGCTGGGCTTCTGGATATGCGAGGTAACCTTGGGAGAGACACCTCACTTGCTTTTCTGGCTTGCTGTTGGGTGAAATTTCTCTGTGAGCCTATGGTTTGGCGCAGAGGAAAGTGTCTCTGTCCCCTCGACGTGCCGTATCTGCTCCTGTTTGCTTGTGTCTCTAATCAGCCCCTCGGTGTGCCCTATCTGCTCCTATTTGCTTGTGTCTCTCATCAGAGCTAATCCTCATGTCAGGTAAGAACTGAGGATGTGAATGCTCTTTCTGCTCCATGAGCTAAATATTAGTTTCTGTCACCTCTAGCTAGATTTGCAGCTCTTAGAGAATTGGATTATGAGAAAGAGACTTTATCCACCTTCCAAGGAAAATTGAATAGACCACCAGGATGGCTTGAAAGCTGTTCCCCCCTCCCCCCACCGCTCAGAACTGAGTCTTTTGAGTTAGCTTTAACTGTTAACGTGGTAACACAGCCAAGAGTCAGCTGAGAAAGGAATTGTCTAGATCAGACTAGCCCCTGGGGTTGTCTCAATTGCTCTTTGAGGTAGACCCCACCCACTATGGTGGTTCCATCCTCAGACAGGCGGCCCTCGGTTCCATAAGGAAGCTATCTAAGCATGAGCTGTAAGCAAGCCAGCAAGCTGCGTTCGTTCATTGTTTCTGCCTCAAATTCCTGCCTGATTTCTTGTCTTGACTTCCCTTACTGGTGGACTGTGATCTGCACGTGTAAGCCAAATAAACCCTTTCCTTGCCTAAGCTGATTTTCCTCATGGTGTTTGTCACAACACAGAAAGAAAACAAGAATGATGTCAGATTGCATGATACTCAAGGTTCTGTTGGAGTCTAGGAAGGCTCAAAGAAAAGCCTGAGTTCTGTCCTGAGGCAGGCCTATAGAGTCCTTGGCAAATGAGAGCTCTGTTTCCCTGATGAGACACTGGCTGAGATGCTAGGAGCTGGGTCCTGGCTAAAAATGTGGGGTGTGAAGATGGCTTGAACCCTCCCAAGATGCTCAGCTAGCAGGCTGTTGCCTCATGTCTGATTGGCAACTCAGTATTCCAGGGGAATACCACAGTGGCCTTAGGACCTGGCTCGTTGTCTTATGGCCAGTGTAGCTGCAATTTTGGTGTTATGATTATCCTGGGGCTAAGATGTGGGGTAGAGTATCATACCAAGAACCTACCACCCACACAGAAGGGGCTTGTAGAAGTAATACTCTCTGCTTTAATGGGTCAAAGATAGGCAGGCTCTCTGCTGAGCAGGTCTTAGCCCCAGGGAAAACATTCTTTTATCAAAGAGACAATCATCTCTGTGTGACACTGATACTAACTGTGGTCCAGGATGAGCTGGGAGCTTTCCTCTGCACTGATGCTGAGCAGCAACCCATCCTTGGCTGAAGGTAGACTCACCCAGCAGGAAGGGGGAAAAAAAAAAAGAAGAAGAAATGAGGTTGGGTTTGTAGTCACATGAGCAAATAGAGGAACCCTCAGCTGGCCCTCCCACTCGGGAAGGAATTTTTCCTCTCCAACACAGCCAACTGCTCTCAGATGCCAACAGAAATCAGTACACACATTTCAACTGTTTTTGAGCCACGTTTTATTGCTACTTTCCTGTGTATTTCTGTTCGTAGAGGGGGAAACTAAGGTCTGGAAAGAGAAGGTAATATGTCAAGAGGTAACGGGGATATGGCTCTAGAAGGGGTCTCTGTCACCCAGCTCAGGTCATTTCATGTCCTGCTTCACTTGCTTCTCAGCACTGGCCTTGCAGAAATTCTCTGGCCAATGAGACCCTGCACTGTGAGCATCCCCAGGGCCAGCTGCTGTATCTTCACATGCTCCAGTGGCTGTTCACAACAGGAGCAACACCTTGTCCCGGGAGTGCTCTTTCTCAGAACGGAGGAAGATGGTTACCCAGTTGGGGAGTGAGCTCTTCTCACTGGAAACTCTAGAAACAAGCCTCTTTCTGGCACCATGTCCAGAAGGCAGTGACTTTGGGAAGGGGCTGGTGGCTAAGTCACTGGGGAAGGTAGGGAGCCAAAGAAATAGCAGTGAAAGGAGGCCAAGGGCTTACAAACTGGTCTCCCTCTTAGACTATAGGCTCCTTGAAGGCAGGGACAGCTCTTACCTCACATGGCCCCAGACATAGGACTCAATGCAACATGCTTCACAACCATCTTGATTATGGAATTGACCAAGGTCAGATTTCTAGGACCCCAAGGTCCTATAAGTAGATTTGACAGGATACCACAGAGGAAGGTACTTGAGCTTTATGTGTGCCAGATGAGCCCCAGTTCACATCCTGCTGCTTCCACTTGTCTCTTGCTCAACACAATGCTTAGGGTTTCTAAGCATTCATTTCCTTATCTGTTCAAGATGCTCCATAGGGTCATGTGGATTTGGATGGGATGGCACACAGAGCCTGAGATAACAGGTCAGTTTACATCCCTTTGGAGTAGAGGTCCTTTGGGAGGTCCCAATACCCCCAAATCCCTGGATCTTCCAGCAGAGATGATGTAGACAGTGAGACAGTGAGGCCTGAGCTACGAGCTTTCAGTTCTGATGTTTCCTTGGCTTTGGTTACAAATAGCTGGAACAGTCTAGATGAGACAGGATCCTGGAACATCTATAGAACTAAGAGGAAGGCTTATATGTGGGTCCCCCAACTGGCCCCTGTGCACTGGTGATCTCGGGACATAGAGGAGCTGGGGAGCAGGATCTCCAGTGGTGGTGAGTAGGGCACGGGTGAGCATGCGGGATCTGAAAACCAGGGAGACGGGGTTGGAGGACAGCTCATCTACTGAAATGGGAGGTCTAATATATATCACTCAAGTCAAGGGAGAAAGAAAGGAAAAGGTCAAGGAACAAAGTGTCGGGGGCTTCGAGGGGAAGGGCAGGGACATTCCAAGTGCATCAGTCAGGTTACCAGATTGCTGGTCACATGATCACTGAGAAACCGGCTCTCTGGGAACAGAAGCTTAATTGACTTTCTCACGAAGTGGCCTTTGTCTCTGTGGAGTTGAGTAGGCCCGAGCTGATTTGGGTAGGGAGCAGCCCGGCTCCTGCAGCACTCCCTGAGAGATGTCTGAGGTATGGGCAGTGCTCTACTACTGTCCCTCAGCTAGCTTGGGAATTCACAGAGATGTTAGATGAAGTTGGTAGAACTTAAGCTGTACTTTCCCCCGTGTGTTACGACTCCAAATAGCCAATGACCTCTCATTTTCATTTCAATTCTCCAAGTAAGAGACTGCGATTGGCCTGTCCTGGGCTAGGCATCTATCTCTCTGGCCCAAACAACTTCGAATAGACTCCCACTTATGTATCTTGTGAGAGAATGATTGTGCTGTGTAGTTTTGCTTTCACCTTGACACAAACTATAGTCATATGGGAAGAGGAACCTCAACTGAGAAAATGCCCCCCTCAGATTGGCCTGTGAGCAAATCTATGGGGCATTTTCTTGATTGATGATTCATATGGGAGGGCCCAGCCCACGGTGGGCAGTGCCACTCTTGGCCAGGATGTCCTGGGTGTATAAGAAAGCAAACTGAGCAAGCAAGCCATCAGGAGCAAGGCAGCCAACAGTGCGTCTTCATGGTCTCTGCTTCAGCTCCTGCCTCCATGCCCCCACCTTGGCTTGTCTCAGCAACGCACTGTGATTAGGATGGGTAAGCTAAAGCAACCTTTTTGTCTCCAAGTTGCTTTTGGCCATGGTGTTTTGTTATAGCAATGGAAAGCAAACTAGGACAAGGATGTGTCATGGGTGTCCAGCATACGACTCCTTTCTGAGTCTGTTGTCCATTTCCCAGAAGATACAAGTCATTGCTGACCTTTTTTATGTCTATTGTGCCTCTTTTAGAGGAGAGTGAATTTCCCTGTCCCCTAAGTACAGACACTGGTGCCCTAGAGACTGGGGACCTGAGAATGCATAGCTTTCTGTTTCCCTCAGGACAGACCCCTGCAGCAGAAGCCAGGAGGGCCAGGCAACGCCATTAGCTGTAGGTAGTACAGTACTGATATTTGTCTCACCTGCCTTGGAAGAGAGTATGAAAATCACAAATTTGGCTCTGAATGAAGGAGAAATGGTGTGAGAGTGATTTCTGCAGAATCCGTAAACATAGTCAGCCAGGCAGGGAACACACGTATTCCTGGAACACACGCCACTTGGAAATGTTCTTTATTATTAATAATAATTAATAAATAAATGGTTCAAAGAGTTCTAATTTTCTCTTGCTACCCAAATTAGCATACTTCCCCCCACTTTCCCTAAATTGCTACCTTTTTTTTTTTTTTGATAATGTGTATATAATTACAGCACGCTCTCTGATTCCACCCAAACTCACTCTTTGTTAGGTTGGCTGACTTTGCCTGCGTGCTGTCAGCCACTGGTGGGGCTTCCTAAGAAACTGTTATGATGGATGTAATTAATCCAAGACGGAGCTTCCATTTTGCTTTTCCCTCATATTTCTTTCCTTTTCTCTTCCCCATCACAAAGGGGAGAGGGAGCCGTGGAGAGAGTTGTGGGGAAGAGACAGTTCTTGTATTTCTGGTTTGTTGGGATTGCCATACCAGGACTGTGGCTGCATCGCTAACAGAATTCAAGCACCCACCGCAAGCTTCTACTTCCGGCTGCATTGTTCTTACCAATTACCGGAGCGGCCCTGGGTCTCTCCCCGTTAATTGCCGCAAGCAGGGAAGCTTTACTCAGTGCACAGCGTACCCAAGCATGTATGGAGTTTAATGAGTCATACTAACGCTGCACTCTAAGCAATTAGGTAAATCTAGCTGTTAGTTAGTGAGGCATAAAATAAATTTAATCTCTCTTCTAAAAAATCAATTATAGTGCTGTAATGTATAATTCAATTTGGGTCATGCTACATAAATTTTCTGTTTTTAGTATGTTTTTAAACTGGTTGTTATTAGATTTTGCAAGCTCTTTCTCGTGTGTGTGTGTGTGTGTGTGTGTGTGTGTACTGATGTAGGGTGATGGACAGGGACATCATTAGAAAATCTGGATGAATTAAGGAAACAGTGGCTGTCTGTCCCAGTTTCATCCTAATCTTCCTGATGCCCCTACTGTGTGTACTATCTTCATAGAAGGTACAGGGAACTTGTGATAAACATCTGTCCTCAAGGAATGCAGTCTAATGGCTAGTGTAAGACCAAAGCAAACAGAAATTGGAAAATGATCAGTGAAATGGGTAATGAGGGACAGATATAAGTAAGGATATTTGAGAACACATTGGAGGTTTTGAATCTGGATGTGAGCGCTCTATCTTGCTGTGTATTACTGTGAGACTAGCGCATGGCTGAAAGCAGGTGACAAATCTGTCTGAATCCTGCTTTCCTCATCTGTAAAATGAGGCTAAGAGCCTGTCTTACTCACTGTCCCATTACTGTGATGAGGCGCCACCACCAAGGCAACTTATAAATGAAAGTATTTAATAGGGGCTTGGTTACAGTTCCGGGGGTTGGTGTCTGTGGGAATGGTGGGGAGCAGGCAGGCTGGCCTGATCCTGAAGCAGTAACTGAGAGCTCACATCTGGTCTACATGTACTAAGCAGAGAGAGAGACACTGAGAATGCTGTGTGCTTTTGAAACCTCAAAGTCCACCTCAAATGACACACCTCCTCCAACAAGGCCACATCTTCTAATCCTTCCCAAACAGTTCCACCAACAGGAGACCATGTATGAAACATGGTAACTCATGGGGGCCATTCGCATCCAAACCACCACAGAGCCCCTTTCCATGGGGGTATGTGAGAGAAGCTGAGGTGACATGGGCTGGGCACTCCCTCACCTTCCAAGCAGAGCCTTAAATCTGCTTCCGAATCATCAGCATCTGGAGGGTACAGCTGGATCCTCCCTTTTTTGTTGTGACCCTTTGCACCCAGCACTGGCTTGGCATGCAGCAAATACTCTAGATGTAGAAAGAGAGGCAGGAGAAGTGACCTGTGTGAGTGAGGCAGGATGACATTGGGAGAGAGAGCCAATGACAAGGCCAGTTTGCACCAGCTCCTGTGCCAGGACCTGGAACCTACCGTGCCTGCTTCTCAGTTTGGTAAGGCAATCTGTGAGTACAGGAGAAGAAGCTAAGACCACATGGTAAGGAAGACACTGTCTGGAGTCTTGAACTCAGGTCTCCCTACTTTCCTGACCCTCCTTGTCTCCCCACCACCATGGGAGAAAGAAGGGAGAAGGCCATGGAAGCCTGCGATTCACAGAGGAGCTTTTGTTGAGGCACAGAGCTTAGAAACCCCCTCCTGCTGAAGCCCCCAGAAAGCTGTTCATGCCCCCATCCCTGCCTGCCCATTTGATTTTGTTAATGGAATTCTTAGAAAAAATTACACACTGTTCCATTTCCCTGCTAATCTCCTGGCAACAGCCATGGTCGTGGACATTATTAAAACTGTTAAGACTTCATGGCAGCTGTCTCTTTCCAATTTTCTTGCTTCCCGGGGGGTTCTCAGCACTGTGGTGAGCAGGCCTGTGGTGAGCAGGCCTACCTCCCCAGCGCTCCAACACAAACCCAGAAAGTGCATCCTCAGGTGTCTCCGTGGCAGCCAGGGCCATGGAGGATAAATGGCAGCTGGGGGGATGTTATAAAAGGGGGCTCTCAAGCTGGGTTCTGTTAGTGTAGTGGGGGACCCTGGGCCTCATTCATACCCCAACAGCCCTGCTGGTTCCCTCCCTGTGACTTCGAGAACACGCTTGCCACTAGCTGCTTTGGAGAATGAAGGCTCTGGAGAACATGCAGCCTTCCTGTGTAATAAGCCACGAGCCTTCCTATGCCATTGGTTGATTTCCTTTGCCAAGCCAGTGGGTCATTAAAAACTACATATCTAAAGTGGGGTGGGTGCAGTAGCTTCCACAAAATGATTCCCATCACAAAATAAGCCTTTAATTAGTAGAACAACTTGCCCAGATGAAACCCAACTTTCACAGACATATACCCAGCGATGTTAATTATGAAATGAATCTGCCCATGCATGATTTATGGGCCTTTGACTTTAAAGAGAGGGAGAGGGAAAAAAAAAACTCAGCTGCCTTCTTTATTTATGCTTGCTGCCCTCTGAGGGAATTCACAAGAGAGAGATACCACAGAAGGTTCCAGAGCTGCTTAGAAGTTTAACATCCCTTTCAGTGACTTTTATGCTTTTGCTTACATCAATCACTTAAATATTTATTGAATTCTCAATTGCCCGGCACAGAGCAGGGGCTGGGGGTGGGCAAGGGCTCAAGATGAGTCACAGTGATAAGTTATGTAGCTTAGAGGGACCTGGGAGAACGCAGGACTTACTTCCTTGGTTTTACAAACAAGGAAAGTAAGGCCAGAATAAATTAACTCATCAAATTCAGAATTGCACGGCAAGTCAGGTCTGGTGTGGTGGCTCAGCTAGATGTCTTCCTTATACCTGGACCAGCGATGGCAGGATTTGCTGGGTGCTATAGCAGTAAGGAAGGTGTGTTTGCAGTGTCAGGGTAGCTAGGCAAAGCATCTGTGGGCATCATGGGGAACCATCCAGAGAGCTGTTGGCTACTGGTGCATGCTGGGTGAGGAGAGACATTGTCTTCTGCCTCGTAGCCACTTGTGGGTCCACCTGGTTCTAATGGATGATGTCACATCCTGTTCACATATGTGGACAGCCCTGGTTCTATTCACTGGGTCACAAGATAAAGCAAAATGACTAGAAGGGATATGGAGGAAGGCTGGCAGGGGGTATTGAGGACTCTTATCCATTAGATGTGAGAGTCATCAAAACACATTATATCCAAATATTCATCAAAGGATGCATTGCATTTAAAGTAAATAAATAAAGTTGAAATCTAATCCAGTGCCTTGATGGTCTCCAAACCATTGCTTTTCAAACTTCAGAGTACCATGAGGAATTGGGTAAAAGTGCAGGTTCCTGGGCCTGACCCTCAGAGATTTGGGTTTCGGGGTCTGGGTGACCTGGAGAACCCTTGTTCCCAAGAGTTGTCACAATGGCCATCTTGTTAAAGGTCCAAAGTGTGCTTTTCCTTGGGGTTCACATGCCTGCTGTAGCGCCGTGCACCTCACATGCTGGCTGGATTCCTCCATCCCTCCATATCAGTTACCTTTCTTGTTGCTACAATAAAATGCCCAACAAAAGCCATTTAAGGAGGATGTGTTTATTTGGGGTTCAATCCAAGGATACAGTCCATAACAGCAGGAAGGCACACCGCATCTGCACTCAGCAGGCAGAGATGAATGCTAGGGTTCAGCTCACATTCTCCTTTTTGTTCCATCCTGAGCCTCGTCCCATGGTGCTATCCACAGTGCCCACTTTGGAACTCCATTCGGAATTCCTCACAGACACGCCTCAGAGCTGCTTCCTGCGGGATTCTAGAGCCTGTCAAGTAGTATCAACTACCACAGCGTCCCACACATCTTCCTTGCTCTTTCCTTGTGCCTGTGTTTGGGCAGAGGAGGACTCCAGAGACATCCTCTCCGGCCTCCAACCTCCTCTGTGCAGAGGCTTCCTCCTCTTCTGACTTCCATCTCTCTTCCATGCATCCTTTACTGGGACAGAATCCTGGAGACCTCAGCAGCTGCGTGGAGCTGTCCCTGTGTTCTGTACCTCCATCCCAAGACCTTCCCACTATTTGCAGACTGGGATTTCCACACGGAGCTTTCCCCACCTCCTCTTGGTCACATGCTTTTTCTCTGTTTCTGGATTCCCACATCCTACCCTTTCCCTTTTTCCCCCTTTTTTAAAAGTCCATGATTTATTCATTATCTACATTTTTCATCTGATTTCAAATATTAAGAAGGCATAGTAAAAAAAAATCAAATGTGGCAGTGGAGAAAGCAGCAAGCCCTTGGATCTGCAACCCCCCTCCAAAGTAGCAGATATTCACAGCTTGCTGGGCTGAAGTTTAGGTTAGAAATCAACACATGAGGAAAATAGCAACAAATATAAGCAAAGGTATAGTCAAATTATAGGAGCTATTTGTGATGTCTCCCCAAGGAACGGTCTATCTTAGCTTGTCCATTGATGTTACAGGGAAATAAGCCATACACTTTTTAATAATTCTGCAGTACACCATTAGGTGAATTTAGCAGATTTTTTTTATCAGCCCACATTAGATATTGTTTAATTCTTATTTTTTGTATTGCATTTATTTATTTGTTTGGGGAATGAGTTGGATAGCTGAATGCTTGCCACAGCATGCGTTTCAAGGTCAGAGGACAACTTGCAGGAGTTGATTCTCACCTCTTACCATGTGGGCCTGGGGGATTGAACTCAGGTCATCACACTTGGCAGCAAGCACCCCTACAGAATGAGCCATCTCACCAGCCCAGGAACTGTTTAATTTTCAACAGCACCATGGCAAACATGCTTGCACAGATATCTGGGTGTGCTTGAATGGAACTGAACACAAATAGAATTGTTGGACAGAAATTTACACTTTACAGTTCACCTATATCTCCAATTTGGCTCTCAAAGTTGATTTGTACCAATGTTTTGAGTGGCTGCTCCTGACATACCCCATGCCCATCCCAGATATGATATTTTAACACTTTGCTAAGGCAGATGGAGGAAAACACCTGCTTGTCATTTCCTCTTTCTTCTCCTAGTTCTCAGCTCCATGGAGACCAGCTTTGAATGTTCTCTGAAGAAACCAAATGAAATGAACGTGGTTCTTCTTTTTTCTTTGGAAATTAATGAAGCACACAGGTGTCATTCTCATGGTGTCTTAATCTGTTTTCTCTGGATAGATCCTCTTTTGTTGGGTCATTTGCAAAGGCAAGAGGGAGTGGTGATTCATAGTGTGAGAGGCTAGGAAGTTCTGGTTTAGGAGGTCCACATCTGGAAAGGGCCCCCAATGGTGGGAAGCACCCATGGTCTCACTCTATAACAGCTGTGCCCGAGTGACTGTCCCATGCTCTGAAATTGAGAACTCAATCAGGCAAGCAAGGATGACTCTTTTCTGAGGGCACTATCTCATGACTAGGACCAGGCCTCAATATCAGTTTGGGTGTCAAGTCAAAGCCAGACCACAGAAGGCAGCTTGCAAATCCCCATGGTGCAGAAGGCTGAGATGGAACCTCACACAGAATGCTCATGCACTGCCCAGAGCACCCCAGCACAGCCCTACTCACTCCCTGGGTTCTCACTGTCGGGGCCAACATGGTAGTCAGTAAGGTGGCAGGGCTGGAGAAACAGTTCCAGACAGCACCAAACCCTGCCCTGGGTTAGCGGCACACAGAGGCGGAGCCCCAAGACTGGAGGTCTGGGCCACAAGCAGATGACTGTGTGGTAGGTGAGTGGCTGAGGCTCAAGTCTCAACTTCCAGCCAGTTTCTTCCTGGGTTAAGGAGCCTTGGCTCTGGGTTTTCCCACTTAGGAAAAAGAACCAGTGGTGTCACATTCAAGAACCTCTCGTGAGCCTCAAATGAAACTGTACACAATAAAGCTAGAGCGTCCTGTTAGTGTAGGTTGTCAGCAGTGGACGCTGACGTCTGAGGTCCCATGACCCAGCCCTGGTGTAGATTACCCTATAGAGGCTATTTTGTCTGTAGCTGCATTTTGCGACTATAAAGGGGCTGGAGTTCGGAGGAGCTGACTCTTCACTGTGTGACTCTGAACAGGTTCCTAAACGCCTCTGAACTCCAATGCCCCCCCTTCAAGAAGCATCTATTATCCCATAGTTTATTCTGAGACGTTTATTGGCTGTGTTGGAAAACTTGTTCCATAAATGTAAACCGTGCTATTATCATCCTTAATAATTATTGGCCTTAAACACATCTGGTGATTGTTGTTGGGAACAGGTCCCTTGTGGTCCAGCTGGCCTCACACTCATTAGGTGACATGAATGACCTTGAACTCCTTATCCCTGTCTCCACCTTCTGAGTGCTGGGACCCTACACCGGATTTTACCTGGTGCTGGGGATCAAACCCAGGGCTTCATGCATATTAGGCAAGTGCTCTACTAACTGAGCCACATTGCTGAGGGGATAGGGTGTACATTTCCTTCTGTTCTGTTTCCTAGAGTCATTCACTCAGACCTGCAAGCTCTCCACTGTGGGCTCCTTCTGGTTGGTCCCCTGCTGTCTTCCCTGCTGACAAGCACTCCACAGACCCAGAGAACCATATATGGGGTAGAAACTTGGCCTCAAACCTTTCAGTTGTGAGAGATGATGACTGTGGCTGCCTTCCTGCTGGAAGACCTTGGATGGGGCATTCATGTTCTCTTTGCCTCCATTTCCCTTTAGTAAAAGAGCATCCTAGCACTGACCACAGTGGGCTCAGAGCTGAGGAAAAGAAGCTGTCAGTAAGTGCCGCCCAATGGCTCCTTCTCTAGCCAGCAAAAGCTGTGAGCCTCTGTCCATTTCCGGCCAGCCTGTAGAATGGAAATGATGATCTTAGAGGACAGTTAGGAACCCAGAGAGATAAGTCACATACTGGAGACCATGTGACCCCGGGGAAGGGGAAGCACCAGTGCTGAGGAGGGAGGCGCTGCTGTGAGCAACCAGCCACTCCTTGCTATGTGCAGCCCCTTGCTACTGTTCATGTGAGACACTGAAGGCTGGGAGAAGGGATATGCCTGGCCATTCCCTAGATTCCCTGCTCAGGGCCTTCTCCATGGCTGATTTTCCTGCTTGGAACATTCTTCTTCCACATAGGAACATTCATTTAATTAGGTTTTTGCTCAGATACCATCCTTCCATGAGTGTCTCCTAAGTGCAAACTCTCTCTCTCTCTCCCTCCCTCTCTCTCTCTCTCTCTCTCTCTCTCACACACACACACACACACACACACACACACACACACACACATTTCCTGTTCCCCTCCCCACTTTAGTCTCCTCACAGTCTTTCTCTTCACCAAGTTTCCGATTGCCTTTGCACAACTGATGTGGTCTGTCTGTCAGTCCTCATCCGTTACAGAATTCTCATTGTCTATCACTGTGTGCATGACACAATCCCTAGAAATGCGCAAGCAGGGTATTCCATCTTGCAGCCTGTGAGATCATCAGACAGAGCTTGGCTGGTGGCTCTCCCACCTCAGGAGCTGACAATGGGGATGGGTGGGGGCGAGTCTGGCACATTCACAATGATGTCGCCACACCTTGGGAAGGGCAGGGGAAAGCTGGGACTCACGGTGCCTATCTTCACTGATGTGGCTGGGATCACTTTGGCCATGGAGCCCAGGGCTCCTACAGTGACATGGGGGAAGACACTTCCGCCTTGATCTTTTACTCAGATCATCACTAAGGCCAACCTGAACTCCAGGGGTGGGAGTAGACCACACCTTTCAGTAGCAGGAAGCTGAGGATCCCAGCTCCGCTCCGCCCTGACATGCCTCTCCAGGACTGACTGGGCCTTCAGAGTGTTCCAGGTACTAAGTGCAGTGTCTGGCACACGGCAGCTCCCCATTGGACAGACGCAGGCTAATGGAGCATTGCGCTTATGTTTTACTTGTTTATTTAGTATGTGGATTATTTGTGCAGGTGTGTGCTAATGTGCGTGTGCCCATGTGTGGGATCAGAGGCAGATATCAGGCGTCCTGCTCTAAAACTCCGTGCCTTGTTTCCTGGAGATGGGAACTCTCATTGAACCTGGAGTTAGGCTGGCAACCTGCACCAGGTCGCAGACGCCAATGCCGTCACACCCAACTTATCACCTGAGTGCTGAGGGGCTTGCAGGCCCTGCTGCACCATCTCCCCACCCGGTGTCATCTTTACCGCTAAGCCATCTCCCCAGCCCCTGCCGTCACCTTTAGAGTCCAGCCAAGCCACCTCAGCTAGAAACCCATTACACCTGCTCTGGACCAGGAGTCCTTTCCCAGCTCAGCCTCCTCCTCCCATCTGCCTGTTCTGCCTCTGAGTCTTCTGCTCCTTCCTTTTGTGGATCCAGATCACCAACCGCCTAAAGGCTCTGTGTCATTCAAGGAGGGCTTAAAACAGTTGGGAGTTCCCTCCCCACATACGCAGAACAGGCGTATTTTATCTTTTATGTGCACGGGCTCACGAGTCACAGCCATAGATAAGTTGGAGGCTGCTGTGCCATTTCACGGATGAGGACACCAGGCCCAGAGAAACCATTTCATTTGCCTCAGATCACACAGCTACAGAGTGACTGAGCACAGGTCTTCATTTTGAGGCTGGGCAGGTGAGAATCCTCCCCACCAAGCTTCTCCCTCTCCTCCCCCCATGATATATCTAGCCCAATGAAACAGGGCTTCTCTGGCATCTAATTTTTCTTCTCCCTTCCTTGGAGACCACTGTTTCCCACCCCCACCCCTCCTGAGAGGCTCTGCCAAGGGAGCAGGTTTAATATTCATGAACCAGCCAGGCATGAGTGATTAGCTGACTGGTGTTGGAGAAGGAGGACTAATTGAATAAGGTATTTACATAACAAGCTAATGCTGTCTCCTGCAGGGCTCCTCTGTAGAGCCCCCTGCCCTCAGGCCCCCAACTTGTTCCTCTGGTGATTTTCCTCCTCCTGCATGACCAAGGACACAGGCGCCACTGGGGTTGATGTCCACAGCATACATAATGCCATGAAGAGAAGAGAATAAGTACAGACGGGTGAGGGCACCATAGGCTGTTTGGTACCCAGCAAAAGCAGGGGAGTTTTCAGCTCCCATAAGAGCAAACCCCTCCACAGGCCCAGAGCTTGTAAGTTAAGCCTGACAGCCACTGGGCCTTTGACCTAGTTTGTGTTTACCCTGAACCCTAAAGACACGAATGAATACCATCCCTCTTCTGAGCTTGCCCTCCTTTTCTTTAATGTCCCGGATCCCAGTGTGATTACTGGGGTCTAGGACTATAGTCACGCCCACCTGTAATAGCAGAGGAAGAGGTAGAGGAAGTGAGGGGACTTGGCTCCGTGTCAGTGACAGAGAATGTCTGGTCTAAGGAGATGGCCCAGTGAGTAGTACGCTTGCCATGCATGAGGATCTGAGTTTGAACCCTCAGAACCAGTGTAAAGGCCAGATAATAGTAGCACTTGTCTGTAATCCCATTGCCCTGACAGTGAAATGGGGGTGGGCACCAGGGCATCCCCAGAAGCCTTCTGACCAGCCTGACGTACAAGGCAAAATGAAACAGAGCGACCTTGTTTCAGATGAGGTAGGAGGTGGGGACAGTCACCTGAGATTGTCCCGAAACCATCACACTCATGCCACAGCGTGTGCGTACTTGCACTCATGCAGAGATAATAAATGAATAAACAATGAAAAAAAATGACTGTGATTGCAAAGGAAAGACATGTCATCATGTTCACATCTTCCCAAAGATCTGCCTTCAGGGTTAGGCCTGCTTAGAGCTCCCTTGGGGTTTGGAACTCAGAGTTACAAGCTCATAAAGTTCTTGTTCACCACAGGCTGGGAGGACTGTGGTGCCTCTGACCTCAGGCGAGAGGAACTCCAAGCCAAGTACCCTGGCTGCAGTTGAAAGGGCTGAGCAACCTCTCCCTGCAGACAAACTGCAAAGATGGGCTGGGCATGTCTGAGTAGAGTAGGAAGCATTGGCTGCTGAACCACCAGCCCCAGTGAGCTGTCAGTGCACTCAAGCCCTGGAACAGTGGACGGTGTCCTGTGAGGGCCACAACAGTCTGGTTCTTCATGCCAGGCATGCAGAGGGGTAGACTGAGGAACTGTGTATCTGACTATGTGTGTGACTTCTGGAAACTGCTAGTCCCTCATTTAGAGAAAGGAGAAGAGGACAGAACTCCCCTCATGAAGCTTATGTGAGAAGAAAATTAATTGTTTCATGTTAGGTCCTCATAACAACAAATTCTCCAAACAGCAACCTCAGTAGGTACTAGAATCTTCTAGAAGACTATTGTGTAGGGGAGCAATATCGTGTCTTGAGTTCCAATGTTTTTTGATGACTATTGATGGATGAAGTTTAGGTAACTCTCATGGCTCTGAGCTGTATTGTGGGGTCATGAGTCTGATCTGTCTGTCTTGCTGGGCAGATCAAATGGCAGACACTGATAGACAATACCTGTCAACAATGGATTCAGCCAGTGGGCCTCTGAGGACGGAGAATCTGGCTGTGCTGGCTCCAGAGCACCCGAGGGCAAGGCTGGACTTCTGTACCCTTTAGAAGTGCACAGCTGCTGAGCTGCTGCTGACATGGTCTGACCAGAGCACTTTAGAAGCATCTGATGGGAGAAGCTGACTGCAGGGTGGGCCTCCCCTGAGACTGGCAGCTGACTGATTCTAAGGGCTTGCATGTAATGGTGATTATGAGGTAGGAGGCAGCTGTGTGGTTAGTGTCGTGTCCTTCTTAGGCACTATGGATGACACCTGCCCTATGCTAGCACCCACCACTACATCCCACTCTCATGCATTTGCCTCCCTGCTGTTGGCTAGCTGCAGTTTTCTGACACCAGGATAGCCTAGAGCTCTGCTTTACTGTGGCCACTGGGAGGCCAGACCATTGGCAAAGGAGACCCACACAGAACAACCCTATGAAAGCCAGAGGTTAAACCAGTGTCTCTAGATGTTGCCAACATTTTTGTTTTTCTTCCTTCCCCACCACAACATATTCCCTGCAGTTCCTGTTCCAGAGTCGTTCACACACGCTGGGCAGCCACCGAAAGATGGGAAGACATGGTTACTGTCCCTGAGCATGCTCCCAGGGTCTGGCTCCTGGCACTTGTTGGAGAGAATGTCATGGTCAATGCTGAGGACTAGAGCTAGGTGTGGGTGAGGTCAGAGAGGCAGATGAGGATGGGTAAATACGCAGTGTCCAAGACAAACACTGTAGACAAAGCAAAAATTTTAAAAGCTACGTTCATTGAAGAGAATCTAGACATTGCGTTTCATTTTTAAGTGCATTGCTTTGAAATGCTTATCATGACTAGTGCACTCTGGGGGTACTGCTTAAATCCCTCAAACTGGGAGAGTCATCTCACTGCTATCCCATAATCTCGGCCCAGGAACTTCATCTCTTGGGTATCTGCTATGTGGAAAATAAAGGCTTGACTTCAGCTTTGGGGTTTAGCAAAAGCAGCAGCAAGGAAAGGGGCAGAAGGGTCCCCTGGGAACCCTGCTGAAAACTGTGTGGTACAGCCTGGAAGATTCCTCTGAATCAGGTTACCTGAGAGAGGTCAGGGATCAAGACAGTTATTGCCAGACCATGAAGCAGCAGAGGCAAAGAGGACCTATCCCTAGGCCCTTGGTCCCAATCGCTGGAGCTCAGGTAGGCCAGAAAGGAAGCTAGAGGTCAGCCTGGCCTGGACTCACTGACGAACTCCTGTATAGGGAACTTGGGAAGCCAAGATCCAGAATTCTCTGCACTTTCCCATCATACCCTGCACTGCCCTTAGAGGACATGGAAGGATGCCAGCCGGGAAAACAAGGTAGAAGTTTAAATCGAGGAAAGGCAAGAGCTGGATGGAACACCTTTGGAGCCAAGGCTGTGGGCTTACCTCTGCCTCATCACTCCTGTGGTACTGATGGGGAAACCGAGGCTTAGAGAAGAGCTGGCCCTAGACACCAGGGCAGAGGTGGATAACTGCACCGGGGTCAGACCCCCTGCTTCTGCTCTCTTCTGCTGTCTGGGAGTTAAAACGCCCCACCCTGCCCTAGCTAGCTCAACCCCTAACTGTCACTGCCACCTTTCTCTTCCCTCTTAACTTTCCCAAAGTGAATCTCATTATTAATATTATTTGCCTAATTAACACATTGGCTGAATGACAGAAAACATGCAAACAGGTTTTGCCAGAGAAACTCTGTCTGATTAAAACTGCAGCCCGGCTAATTAGATGGAGATTTCTTCATTACTTTCCCCATTTTTAGATGTGCCATCTCCCTCCCCTGCTCCTGTTCCTACTTCTCTGGAACACAGTTCAGCAGATAAAAGCACCTGCTGCACAAGTGTGAGGGCCAAGGTTCGAATCCCCGGCTCTCACGTAAATGCCCAATGGGTGTGGCGGCACCCCTGAAATCCGAGCAGGAGGGAGACAGGGACAAGCTATCTCTGGAGCAAGCTAAGTAGCTAGAGTAGCTGAATTAACACATTCTGGGTTCAAAAGAGAGAAGCACCTTGACACTTAAGGTGGAGAGAGATTGAGAAAGACACCAGACGTCAACCCTAGGTCTTCACACGCGTGTGCACATACATGCTACCATGAATACCAACACACACATGGACCTTGAGAGCACACACACAAAGGAAGAATTGTTAGGGGGCTTTACTGAAGACTTTCTACATTCCCACCTGGGAGTTCTTTAGTGAGAGCGTTGTTGCCGTTTTGCAGATGAAAACACTGAGGGTCCCAGGGAGCAGGCTTGGAGTAGACTGCTCAGACCAGCCCGTTCCAGCTGCCACACCAGTTTTCCCTCACCTTTCCTCATTCCTCTGTCATTCCTCTTCCTACAGCCGTGGTCGTCAGGAAGAGTGGCACAAGGTGATGCTATATGACCAGGCCCAGGGTGAGGCCAGGGCTGTCCAGAGATGTCCTAAGTAGAGGTCAGCCTGAGCTATGTGAACAGATCAGCAAGAGCCTCAAGAATGTGGGGGCCACGATGGGGGGGTGCCAGGCACACTGTGGTGGATGAGGTTAAGCAGAATGGGGTGGGGCTGTGGTGACCTGAGAGGAGCAGGCCAGGGCAGGGTTACCGGAAAGAGCCAGGCTGGTGCTTGCCTCTGGAGTCTGTCCTGTGATTGTGTGAGCTACTTCACATGTGTGTTTCTCTTCCTCTAAGCCAGATGTAAGATCTCCACATTTTGCAGATGAGGAAACAGGCTCAGAGAGGTTGGGAAACAGGGGCAAGGTTACACAGCTCAGAAGCGGCTACTAGTTTCCTGTGGAAACAGGAACAACTCGTTCTGGTGACTCCCACGGCACCCAGGGCCCAGTGGGCGGTGGCTGGAAAGCGGGGGCCTGGCTTTCTCTGCAGTGCTTTGAGGCCTGTGGGCCAATTTTACCAGGAAGCCCAGGCCCCACAGGGAGCACGATCAGAGGCAAGCAGACAAGCCTCATTAGTCAGATCCAGTGCGGTACCGTCACCATGGCAGCCAGCCTGGCCCAGACCAGGTGGTTTTTATTACCAAACTTGGAAAACTTTACGGTGGCGCCAACAATGGATCTTTATTCTGCTGTTAATAGTGTGTCTCTTATTAGCATGCATCTTTTCCCCCCTTCTTAATAACCTTTTGCATTTCCAAGTTGCATTTATAATTAAGTCATTAATCCCTTACTGGAATTTCTTGTTTTTCATAAGCAGAAAATCAGAAGTCCTGCCTGCCTGGTGAGAATGGAAGGCCGAGCACTCCAAATCGCTCTGGGAATGTCACCCTAATTATTGGACCCCAGCCACATGCTGAAAAGCTCAGGGTTGGGAATGCCCTATCTCTGGGGGGCTCAGAGCCTGGCCAAGGGTCTTCTCTTAACCTCTGTGGCCTCCCTGTGAAGAGTTAATCTCATACCTGAGAGCTGTTGGCTCAGGGAACCATTGCTGCCACAGTGGTGGCAGAAAGAGTCAAAGGGTCAGCAATGAGCTCAGCGGGTTGTAGCTGGATTACAAGAACTGAGGTCCAGGCTGTCTCCTGAAGAGCAAGAAGTACATTCGTTGACCCCTGGAATAGACTGAATTGTGCCCCAACCAAATCTAAATGCCAGAGACTCCTGTTACTTCAGAACTTGTTTTTAGGTTCTGTCTTTACAGAGGTGAGGTCAATAGAAGGTATCGGGCTCTAATCCAGTAAGACTCTGTCTTTAGAAGAGGAGGATTTGGGACACAGTATGTACAGAAGGAGGACAATGGGAAGATGCAGGAAGGAGGCAGCCATTTCCAAGCCTGGGAGTGAGGCCTCAGAAGAATCCAGACTGCCCACTCTCTGATCGTGGACTGCAGCCTCCAGATCTATGAGGAAACTGATTTCTGCCATCATCACCAACTTGTGGTCCTCTGTTCCAGCAGTCCTGCTAAGCTTGAACAGCCTTCTTTCTTCCCCAGTGCATTCTGGGTGTCCCATGGATCTGTGCTCTGGATCTCTGAGGGTCTAGAGAAAAAAAATCCTGATGTCTCAGCTCTGCCCCAGGCTTAGCATAGGAAAGCATCTGCCATGACACCAGTGTCAGGGTACAGGTTGATTTATAGGGTCTCCACCCGCTCCTGACTGCCAGGGTTGACCGATAGGGGTTTGGATCAGGTAGGCTACATACATGGAAGGTGGGCCTCCCTCTGGGTCAGCAGTTTTCAACCTGTGGGTTGCAACCCCTCTGACAAACTTCTATCTCCAAAAATATGTGCACTACAATTCATAACAGTAGCAAAATTCCAGTTATGAAGAAGCAACAAAAATAATTTTATGGGGGAGGTGTCATCACAACATAAGGAACTATATTAAAGGGTCACGGCATTAGGAAGGTGAGAACCGCTGCTCTGGGTAGAGGTTCAAACCTGTGGCCAGCTTCCCGGGAAGTAGTCAGCCCACATGGCAGCCCTAGGGACCCCAGGGCCTGATGTTAGCCACAGATGGGCGGGCATGGGAAATCCTGGTCAACTGCAGGGTCCAAAGGGGACTGACACCCGCAGGCTTTCAGCCACTCCTTCCTGCCATCCCTGACTTGCAGTTTTCTCATCGCCCAAACATAAGCTAATCTTTTCAAGATTTTGCCTGAGAACCATTAGAGACCCACACACCACTGTTCAGGCTGCTGCTTATTCACCCTGCGAGGTCATTTCAGATACCTTTTTCTCTGCTGTACACCCATCTTCTCACTGTAGACCATCAGAGAACATTCTCATGCATCTTGTTTCTCTGTCCATCTGACCACCCACAGAATACACATCTACACAGTATCTGCCTCGGGATTGCTATCCTCCTCAGTAGTCGCTGGATTTGCACACAGTCCTGAGACAAAATCCAGTAGAAGACAGACATCAAATCCCCCAACTGAGAAAGACATGAAGCAAAAGTAGGGGCAGCATGGTCGATGAGGGTGGGGCTGATGGGCATGAAGGTAGAGGAGTGACATCACCAAGATGATCCCCTGAGCCTGGAGTTAGGCAGCACCGGGAAGAGAGGGGAGGAGAATGCTGTCGGCAGACAGGACAGTCCAGGCAAGGACCCTGAGATTCTAGGAGAAGCCTGAAGCACTGGAGCAGAATGAGTAGCAAGGACTGGTCTAGGAGAGGAAATGTAGGAAGAGCGTACTTAGGAGACATGACAGAGGTGATGTCTCCATCTCTGATTGTCTGTGGCTTGTGCTGGGGACTGAGTAGACCCCAAGAGAAAGAAGGACATCACTACTTGTCACCATGTACATGGGGATGAAAGTTTGCTCAAAGATTTTGCAGCCTTCCAGGATCACCAGTACCCAGAATCCTTTGTTCCTGTAGCCCTGGCTAGCCTCCAACTCCCCATATAACTGCAGATGACCTTAAACTTCTAATTGTTCTGCCTCTACCATTTGAGTGCTTCGATCAGAGCCACATGCTGCTGACCATGCTGTGGTGCTGAGGATGAAACCCAGTTCTTCAAGCAGGCTTGAAAGGCACCTCTATGAACCACGTCACGTCCCAGACACCACTGTTAGTCTTTTTTTTATATAATAAATTTACTTATTTTTATATCAATCACAGGTTAGGTACTTTGCATCCCATGCATAGCCCCCTCCCTCACTCCCTCCCACCCTCCCTCATCTCTTCCCCGCCCCCTCCAAGTCCACCAACGGGGGAGGATCTCCTCCCCTTCCATCTGACCCC
>CM053747.1:50734796-50757693 GCA_028658305.1 Pachyuromys duprasi | reverse complement strand
AGAGGGCTAATATCCAGTATATATAAAGAACTCAAGAAGTTAAAAAGCAAGAAACCAAGTAATCCAATTAAAAAATGGGGTATGGAGCTAAAAAGAGATCTGACTGTAGAGGATTATAGAATGGCAGAAAAACACTTAAAGAAATGCTCAAAGTCCTTAGCCATCAGGGAGATGCAAATCAAAACGACTCTGAGATTTCACCTTACACCCACCAGAATGGCTAAGATCAAAAACTCTAGTGACAACGCATGCTAGAGAGTTTGTGGAGAAAGAGGAACCCTCCTCCATTGTTGGTGGGAATGCAAACTTGTACAACCACTGTTAGTCTTTTACTGTGTCTTCCTCTAGACTTTTTGAGTGAGAGTTACCCCGTTGTCTGTAGGCCACCGTAGTGTGAGCAGCCAGCTTGTTTCTCTGGCTGTATGCCCCAGTGCCCTCACCCCCACCCCCGGACACACTTCCTGAAGTTCTGTGTGTCTTGCATATATTCACAAAGGTCAGTTGGCTACCCTGTGGTTGCTGTCATGTTTGGGGTTGTCCTCTGTGATGTCACCCCTCCCATCTCATCAGCCCTTCTGCTGAGATCCGCCGCATGTCAAGGCATCAAAGGAATGTGCAGCCAGCCAGCACTGAAGCCACCACGTGGGACTCTGCCCTGAAGGCGGAGGAAGCTCTGCTATGTTCTAAGTGAGAGTAGAAACACTGGGCATCTGTCCGACCAGGACTCAAAATCAGTGCCCAGTGTGTCTGCAAGCCTTGCTCCTCCAGGTTCCGGGTGGGGAGCTGGACTCAGGAGCCAGGAGCTGGAGGCAAATCATTTTGGTTCCCCAGAACTCTGCTTCTCTGTCTTCTCACAGAGACTCATTCAAGCCAATATATAGAAAATGACCCACCCCTAAGACAACCCAGCTTGCTTTAAAACATCTGAGTTGACATTATTGTGGCTTTGGAATATAAAGTTATTAATATTTTACATGTTGCTATCAGCATGTTTTCCGATTGGGGTCCATTTAGTTTAATTTAGTACTGTAAGGATGTCTTTGTGTCGATCTCATTTTGTCAACCTGATGAGATCTGGACTCATCTGGGAGGTGGGTCTTTGAACACCTTTGATTAGGTTAATGAAGGTAGAAGACCCAGTGGCTGCCATTCTGCCATCCTGGACTGTGAAAAGGAGGAGAAAATGAGCTGAGTACAGCATTCATTGCTGCCTGCTTCCTGACTGCAGATCACGTGACCAGCTGCCCGAGCTCCTGCCTCTGTGCTTTCCCTGCCGCGGTGGACTGCAAACCTGGAACTGTGAGCCAAAACAAAATCTTCTTCCCCTTAATTTTTTTTTCTTTTCCCCAAAATATTTTATCATGGCTAAGATACCATGTTATTGTAGTCTTCAATGCCTGGTGGAGTCTGCCACTCTCCTGATGTTAGACACTTCGCTTGTTTCTGGATTATTATGACAATAAATGAGAACCTGGAATATCCCCCAAATATTGGACTATCAGTCGGTATCCTTAGAGTTAGAGCGGCTAAGTAAACATATTTAAGACTTTCATCTGTGATGTTTACTTGCCTCCCAACTGGCTTGAAGCAACTGAAAAGTACATTGTAACTTTAATTGCTATAGGAACTGCCTGGCTGGGCTAAAGCCAGGAGTGATCTTTTAAGTGTGGGTCAGGGTTAGGGAGATGGCTCAGCTGTGTAGAGCACTTGTCGCTCTTCTATCAAGTCTCCATTCCCAGCATCCACACAATGGCTTACAACAGTCTATAACTCCACCCCCAAGGTACCCAATGCCTTCTTCTGGCCTCTGTGGGCACGGCACATATGTGGTGTACAGACATACATGCAGGCAATTGGCCAAGGATGGAAGGTAAACCATAAAATCAACCAAGGAAGACTTTGAACCAAATATCTAAGCAGAAGTAGGAAGTTAACATAACCTGTCTATGTCTCTATTTACTGTGGGGATCTTGTCTTAAAGGAATGCTCCCTCCTTAGCTATTGATACTTGACTAAGGAAGAATTCCCTTACCTGCTGTAGTAAAATGGGACTCTGCCATGCCTGTCCTTCTGGGGTGGGATCACCTGATCCTTCCTGCCCACCTGCCTGAGCTCACTAGCTGCTCCACACTGTGGCAGGCACTCACTCACTCACCTCCTACCACGCGGGTCTCAAGCTCGGGTCATCAGGCATGGCAGCAGGTGCCTTTCACCAGCACAGTTTCAGGGAGAGAGCGTCGACTGTACTGCCTGATGCCTACACTTGCAGTTTTGGCATTTTCCAGATTACATAAACAACGGTGGCTACCCCCACCCCCACCCCCATGAAGCAGTCTTTTGGATGTCTGGGGAGGGAGTGTTGAACTCATTTGACACCTTCATGTCACGATGTGTCAGCAGAGGTGAGAGCTGGGAGCCCACAGTGCAGATTAACAAAGGCTTCTCCCCAAGAGACCCCTTGTCTGTGAAAATGGTGCAAAACTGTAAGGAAAGAGTGACCGGTGGAGAGACACAAAAGCACACCACATTTAGGGTCCTATTTATGTCGGTCACCTTTTGAACTGTAGTGGTGTAATCCCAGCCATTGGGAGATGCACATAGGAAATTCAGGAGTTCAAGGCTACATATGGACTTAAGGGACACAGCTTATTCCCTCTCCTCCTCTTCCTTCCCCTCCTCATTCTTCCTTCTCCAGTTTCTCCTCCTGTCTTCCATCTCTTTTCCCTCTTCCTCTCTTCCTTCTCCTCTTCTCCCTTCTCTTCACTGCCCTCATCTTCTTCCAGTAACAGGGTGCTTGTCCCCAAGATTCAAGCCACCTGTCATAGACTTGAAAAGAGGCTATCAGTTTGGCATAGGGACAAGTCAGATTGGCATCAAACTGCCTGAACTCTAGTCCCTTCGCATACCGCTTTACGAGGATTGCTTCACCTCTCTGGGCTGTGGTCGTCTCTTGTGAAATCTAGTCCGGTGGTATTAACAATAATATAATTAATGTACAGTGCTTAAAACCTTGTTTGAAACACAGTCGGGGTCTAATAATTGCTGAATGTTATTATAATTATGAGCATCTTGTTCTCTTCCCCAACTAGGGATGTGGCTCAGTTTGTGACATGTTTGCTTAGCATGAACGAAGCACCAGGTTTGGTATCCAGCACCACTGAAGTGGGCATGGTAACCTGTACAGCATTCCAGGCCTGCAGTGAGAATCCCGCAAGGCTCTGAAACACCTCACAAAGGCAGATGGGTAAGCTTGGGCAGACCATCAAGCCCATGTTTTCACAAGCCCAGTCTTCTACCTAACAACACACCACCTTCACAGACCTGTCTCGCTCTCCCCTCATCCATAGTCTTGTACTCAAAGACTACAGGTCACCAGGAACTCAAAATACAAAATGAACCTTTCAAAGTGACATTTAGTGCTTTCCCAGCACCATACTACCATGACCCATGTGGAGTTCTGGACACTCCAACCCCCTTGAAGGAAACCCCCTAAGAAACCTTTCCCAGAAGATGAGCCCTCGAGAGTCGCCAACTACACTCAGTTGTGAAATCACACCTAAGCCAGCCACTCATGAGAGGAGGGGACTTATCATAAAGAGCCTCTGTCCAAAAGTTCCTAAAAACCATGAAGCGCCTGTGTGAAGGTGTGGCTTGCTGAATAAGTAAACTGGCCAGCACAGGTGGAGCACATAAAGGGCGTCTAATAAGTGTGTCTCTGATGGTTCATATCCAAGTTACCTGGGAGACAAAGCTCAAGGCATGTGTTCAAGAGAGTTTCCACATTGGATTAACTGAGGCAGGAAGACCCCCTTAAATGTGGTTGACATTCATGGGCAGGGGACCCTGGACAGAATGACAGGGGAAACGGAGCCGAGCACCTGCATTTGTCTGTTTCTCTCTGCTTCGTGACCGTGGATGCTTTAGACTTGCACACTCTTGCCACATGGCTACTGCAGTGTATGCTGACATGAAGGGCCACAGCAAGCCTTCCTTGTTACAAAATTGGGAAGAGCAGCTAATGCAGTATCGTCCTGTGTTAAGGTCAGAACAGTGGGCAGGGCACAGTCCAGCCATTGTGACTTGCCCAAATGATGAAGCAGGATAAATGGAACCTGAACAGGCCTCCAAGGCCATGGGCAAATCAGTTCTCATACCTGAGAAATACCTCTTTTCCATCAAAGCACAGCTTACCTGCGCCCAAGGCTGCCGCAAATCAGTACCCACAACCTGCTACCTTGCCAAGCTCATGTGAGTCACCAGATTCCCTGCTCCCTCAGCTTTGTCTATCACTCCAAACTGGCTGCTCTTCTTTTCCGTTTTGCGGTGTTATTTGGAAACAGGGAAGCACAGTAAGTAGTTTTGAGCCACCTGTTTGCAATCACATTTTCTTCTGTGGAAAGGTTTTGAAGTCGATTCCAGGAGCTACCTAGAAACCGAAGGGCAGGGCTTGCACCTGCACAAGAGAGCATCCCTCTCCTCCCCTCGTGGGGACTGCTGAAATTAGGTGACACCCTTACCTCTTAGACAGCACCTTGGCTGCAGGGGACAGTGTCCTATGGGGCAACTTTCTCTGTGTGTGTTTCTTGTGTGTGCAGAAACACTTGCACGTGTGTTCACAAATGCGTGGAGGCTAGATGACGGGTGCCATTCCTACTTGTTCCTCACTTTATTTTTTAAGACAGGGTCTCTCACTGAACCTAGAGCTCATTAATAAGTAGGCTGATGGCCAGGGAGCTCCAACCATCTTCTTCTCTCTGCCTCTAGTGCAAGGAGTCCAGACGGGGGCATGCTGCCCTGCCTAGCTTGTCACCTGGTAGGAAGACATCCTCACCGAGGTATTCATGCTTATCCCTCAGCCATCCCTCCATCCCCAGCCTTTTGACATTGTCATCTACAAAGTTCAGGCTTGAGAAATATGCAATCAAGTTATAAAAATAGCTATTCTGGGGCTCGTGCAGGCTTCGGGCCAGACATGTCTGCATCGGTGCAGTGGCCCCCACCGGGGGAATGCCTCATTACACTAGCACCTGTCCTCCTGCATCTTCCGTGTCTCTGTTGGCGTTTCAGGGTTGCCAACTTGGATCCCATTTCAGGGATTCATATCTGTATCCACTTGATACGCATACACTGGTCCCAGATGTGCCCAGCCCTACACTTCAGAGACCTGCCCTCTGAGAGCTTCCAGAGAGCTTCCAAAGACTGAAGAGATGGCTCAGTGGAGAAGAGTGTTTGCTCGTTAGGCTTTTGTCAACATGATATAAGCTGGAGTCATTTAACTGAGAAAATTCCTATATCAGATTGGCTGGAAGGCAAGTCTTTGGGACTTTTTTTGATTAATGATTGATGTGGAATGAGCCATCTTACTATAAGTGGCGCCATCCCTGGGTGGGTGGTCCTGAGTTGTATAAAAAAGCAGGCTGAGCAAGCTAGTAAGCAATGTGTCCCCAGGGTCTTTGCTTCAGTTTGCACTGAGTTCCTGCCTTCCTGCTGGACTGTAAGCTCTAAGATGAAATAAGCCTGGCCCCAGCTCCTTGCGCTAGCTCGTTTACCGCAGCAGTGGAAAGCAGGGCAGAACAGAGCATGTGCTGTGCCGTGCCAGCTGAACTGCAGTTCAGAACCTCAGCCTCATGGAAAGGCCAGGCCGAGCAGTGTGTGCCTGGAGTCCAGGAACTGGACAGGCAGAGAGAGGTTGTCAAAGACAGGACACACGGGTGCCTGGAGCTCACTAACCAGCCGGTCCTGGAGCTAAGGGTTTGGTGGGAAACCTTGTCTCAAAACATAAGGAGGAGGAGAAATTCAGGAAGACACCTGACTTTTGGCTATTTTCATTATGTGAACATGCACAAATGTGCCCACACACAATGTCTGCACCAGCCGTGTGACCTTCCAGGCAGCTAATCTAAGAATGTGTAGAACTTCTTCGTGTTCACAGTGTCTGTCTGGCCCAGTCTATAACCAGGATCAGCAGGAAGAGCAACAGCACCACTGTCAAACAACTCCAAGCTCAGACAAGGCCAGACTGGCGGGCTTCTCTGGTCCTTTACCCACCGCCCCTCCAGGGCTTCCCCCTTGGAAGGCAAGCCTTCTCCTTCCTGGCTAATTCTGCATAGTAGCTCCTGCTTTCTTTTCCTATCTGCACCTGTAATGAATCACATGCTAATGGCGGCTTCTGAGTCAGGGGTCAGTAGCCTTCTTAAAGGACTAGATGGGAAATGCAGTCTACATTTTGAAGGCTGCATGGTTTCTCTTTTTGTTGTGGTTTTGTTGTTGGTGGTGTGTGTGCCAATTCACCATTCTTTCATCCTCTCAGATCCATCTGCAGTTCATGGTAGATGTAAGATAAAGGTTCTAAGTTCCCTGCTGGTAGAGAAATGCATGGGGTTGATATCCGAACTGACTGTGTACATGTGCATGTGTGTGTGTGCATAGTAAAGGTGTGGTGTGTGTGCATGTATGTGAGCATGACCGTACCTGTGAATGAGAGTAGAGGCCAGAGGAGGACTGCAGAGGTCCTGCTCTTTCAATCTCTGCCTTGTGTCTTGAGACAGGGTCTTTCACATTGACCCAGAGCTAGGTTGGCAGCAAGCAATGGGCAAATGGCCATGCCTGGCTTTCCATGCCTTCACTGGGGCTTCACACTCAGGTCCCTGCACTTACAGAGCACATGTCCTTACCCACTGAGCCATTTCCCCAGCCTGCAGACCACATAGCTTCTGTCCCAACCAGGCCTCCCTGCCAAGGAACCATGAAAGCAGCCACAAACTATCAGGAAATAAACAAGCCTGACATGTTCCAACGAAATTTTACCTGCAGACACTCTAATTTGAATTTTATACAATTTTCACACGTCACAAAATGTTATTCTTTTGTGATAGTTTTTTTTTTTCTTCAACCACTTACTAGTGATTCTTAGCTTCTGGGCCACACAAAAATAGGAAGGAGAAAGTATTCATCCATTCCAGTCTGAAGACAGGAACTTAATTGCTCTTCGGACTTCTCAGCATATATCTTAAAATTTCCTCCTGAAAGGTTGGAAATTATCTCTTCTCAGTCAACTACCTATCTTTGCACTTTGTTTGATGCTTGGTTTTTAAGAAAGAGGTGCTAGGTTGTGAACACTTGCCCATCCTATGTCTGGCTGACTGCTCTGTCCTGGCCTTCTGATGGATAAGCTCAGAACAGGTGGATGAGCCTTACTCATTCTTGGAACCTTACTCTTTGTTCCTTCCCCAAGCTCTCCCTCCCTCTCTGGTGTCCGTTCTAGACTGTTGACAGACTTCTTGACAGGCTTATGATCCTCCCAGCCAGAGAGACCTTATATTCATTTCCAGAAGGGCTCTGGGATACACCTTCTGAGTTCTTGTCACAGTAGAGCCAGGTGGCAATGATAAAGATCTAGAGACCCAGCACTATGGTCCCATCCCCTCAGGGGACAATTCACCATCCTTCTGATGTAAATGAAGGACCTAATTACCCTGCTGGCAGAGAAAGGAGTGGGGTTGATGTTCAAGCTGACTGGGAGGATGCCCTGCCACCCTGGGGTGGGGCAGCCGGAGGTCAGAGGTGAGATGATGGAAGTGAGGGTCAGTCCATCTCCAGAGCTGTCACAAGCCTCATATTGAGAACCGGTGATTTAAACGGACTGAACCTGCCTGCCAAAGTGGTCTCAGCATGCCCTCTTGGTGCATGAAGGATAGGGCCCAAAGGCTTTTGGTCTTTGTCACAGGGTCTCATCTGTCAGTACAAAGGACACTATGTATTAGAATCACCCAGAGTGGGACCTGGAATGACAAGGTGCCCTGGAGGTGGGCAAGGGACTCGAAGGCATGTGTGCAGAGATGCTAAGAAGTCCAGAAAGGCGTCGGCGCAGCCTGAGAGGCCACCTTGGAGCACTGCAATCATAGCAGCTCAGGGACTGCAGGAACAGGTGTGAGACGCAGACTTCGAGCAGACGGGGTCTGCAACGGGCCAGGGCTGCAGGGAAGCTCCAGGCAGACAGCCTTGAGGGGTGAGACTGTGAAACATGCCTGGCCAGCCTCGGGTAGACATCTCTACCTTCTCTCGGCTCTGTGCTTCGGGTCCCCGAAAGCTTAGCCAACACAGCCAAATCCATGTCTTTTCTCCAAACCCAAGTCTTACCCCAGCCCCTTCCTTGGACTCACCGCAATGACATCTCCTACTGAGATTATGTGGGGACATTCAATGCAGAATATGACAAGATGGGTCCACTGTTTCCCTTGCCAAGGAAGGTTATTTTAAAGGCCCATCAATTCCCCCTTGTTTTATAAATAAGGGGATTTCCTTTTCAACCATGGGAACATAAAAATGGCATGACTCACAGGCATATCTCTATGAATTCAAGGCCAACGTGGTCTACAGAGTGAGTTCCAGGACAGCCAGGCCTATACAGGGAAACCCTGTCTCAAAAAGTCAACAACAGAGGCACAACGAATGGCTCTGGGACACCCTTGACCACCTTTCCTTCACATTGACACCCAACGCCTGGTACAAAACAGGGTATAAGAATTGCTTGGACAAAGAAAGCTGCCAGTTGCCACTTGTACTTCCAAAATCCATCAAAACTCTAAACATGGGTGGAGGACACAGCTCACTGGGTGAAGAACTTGTCTTTCAGTACTGAGAAGCTGAGTTCAATCACCAGAACCAACATGAAAAAAATAGGTTGCAATGGTGGGCACTGGCCAGCTAGCTCAGCTACTGGGTTATGAGAGACTCTCAAATAAAAGGTGGACAGCACCTGAGGTTGATCTCTGAATGTCTACATGCATGTGCACACGTGTTTACCACCCCCTCCACAAAAGCGCATTTGTGCACGCACATGCACACACAATGACATATGAGTAACAAAGAGCGTGGCCTGTTTAATTGTCCCTGCCGCCTGCTAGGCCCTTTGGAGCCCTCTCCCCCAGTGTTTTTGACTGTATCTTCTTCAGCTCTCCTCTGCCCAGTCAACAGTTCTGTGGTATTTTTTATGGGCGAAATAGAAAAGGCAACCTGGTTTTCCATTTGGCACTGCTCATTGCCTTTCGGGTTTCATTTACCAATGTATGGGGAATTTTCCATCCCTTCAGAGCCCGTTGCTGTTGGGTCAGGAGCGTTCAGACCCTCACAAACCCCAGAAACTCTTACATGGGAGCCTGCACCTGAGCTGTCAGGGTGCTGGGTGTCGGTAATTGCATATCAAGATCATCAGGTCTCTTCCAGCAGGAAGGAACGTGTGTTTGGGCCAGATGCTGCTTCAAGCCAGGTCCCCCATGTAGAAGCACCCAAGGCTGATGACAGGAATTCCCTTACACAGGCTTCTGGCTCAAATACATTCCTGTTTCTCTTCATGATCTGCAGGAAGAACCCGATTTTATTAAAAACAGCCAGGCCTGATGGTACAGGTCTATAATCCCAGCTATGTAGGAAGCTGAGGCAGGAAGATAACACGTTCAAAGCCTGTGTGAAATCCAGTGTGAGTTTGGGAACAAGCTGAGCAACTTAAAAAAAAACAAAAATAAAAAGCGGTAGGCTGGGAGGAAGTTCGGAGAGTAACGGGAAGATGAGTAATATGCTTGCCCTAAAATACAAGAACCTGAGTCTGAGTCCCCAGAACACATGCAAAGCTCCGTACAGCAGCACAAGCTCAGGCCTCCACTGTGGCACACGCACATGCCCGCCCACGCACGCATGCACGCACTCTCGCATACACAAATACACAGTCTTCTGCTGCCTGGAGGCTGCAGTTAGAACATCTTCAATGACCACTTGAGGGAACTGGGGACCAGGTGTTGAGCGTGGGACCTGCTGTCCAACCCTAACATGCTACCCCATTTCTCTGATGCAACAGCCTTTTAACAAGGGAGGAAAAAGAATTCCCATGGATTGCTAAGCGCAGGAAAGGGATGGAGCAGAGAGCACTAGGAGGAGAGACAACTCAAGAGCATGCCCTCCTCTGTCCTGGCCACCTAGACCAGCCAGCTCCGCCCACCCAGTGCACAGCGGTCTGCAGACCATCTGCAGTGCACAACAGTCATAAATTTGCCAAGGGTCACACAATAGCTGGATGAAGAGCCTCAAAAGCTCCCCAAGGAGGTAGTCAAGCCTGAGGCCCCGTCACCCTCCACCATCACCTCCAAATTTTAGAGATTAGTTTCTGAGCGCATCCTTTTTTCTAAAAAGTAATGATAAGATGTTCTCACTTGGGAGAAAGATGATTAAATTTCAAATTACTCAGCTTGACAGATAAGATTGACATCTCCAGATCCAGGCAGGCCGGAGACTTGTTTTGCACACAGGAAGCTTTGCCAGCCACCCATTTCCCCGTGTTGCTGGGCGACTGAAACGGAGCAGCGTGCTTAAAACTACATTAAGGGGCGGCAAACACGGTAATGAGGGCATTTGTTATACTGTAAGGAGGTTTCCAGAACATGGAAATTACCGACACGGCGATTATGATTGTGAACTGGGTGAGGGAAATCAAATCTAGTCTCCCTCCTCCTGCCCATCCTCCGTCTGAAACGAGGGGGTGAAGGAGAGAGGAACAGGAGCCCCAGCGGGTAGGGGCTTTGTGAGGGAGGAGCTGTGGAGAGTTATTAAACACTTTAATAACACACAGAGTTCTGGTTTCAGCTCGGGTTTGTGGGGGTTTTGATCAGGGCTGATTCTATAGCCGGACTGCCTTCCCCAGGGCGATCAGGGTGACCACAGGAGGCAAAGGCTGGTCGAGCCTCGCATCTTATTTCAAAGCTGTGCCAGGACGTATTCTGGTTCTCATTTTCTTCCTAATGGCTTAAAGGCAGTGAGCTGACTTCGCTGTCGTCTGGGCTTGTCACCAGACTGAACTTAGAGTGGTCTCAGGTGTGTGTGTGCGCGCTCGTGAGTGCACAGGGGCTTAGCCAAAATCTAAGGAGGGTGTAAACAAGGTGTTATACAAAGACAGGCTGGAGTGTGGTATGCCCTGGAAGAATGCAAATATGGAAAGTAGGCTGCAAAGGCTGGCCACAAGGATGCTGTGCTCCAAGCTGGAATGGCTGGCATTTCACTATCGATACTCAGCTAACACACTCAGCACTTTCGAGGCCCCCTTCCTCTTGTGCGACCTTGAATGCTTTCCCGGAGGAATTGTTTCACCACCCTTGCCCCTTCAGACTTCCAGTTTAGAATCCTATCTTGTCTTCAGAGACCCTTTGCTGCTCCCACTTCTCCACACTGCAGGTTCCCTGAGCCTACACGAAGCAGGGCAGAGATCTGAGTGGGCCAGGCGCCTCCTAAAACTAGTCTTGTTGAAGATTGGAATCCAGAGCCAGGCATGGTGGCATATGCTTATAATACCTGCACTGAAGAGGCCCAAGGCAAGAGGTTTGAGGATTTAAAAAGCCAGATTGGGCTACACAGCAAGGATCTGTCTCAGAAGGAAAAAAATAAAACAAGAAAGTTCTAGCGTGGTGTTAGTCAAGTGCTTGTTGCACAAGCAGAAAGACCTGCGTTCAATCCCCGGCACCCACATTAAGAGCTGAGTATAAACTGAAGGCAGTAGGGGGTACTTCTAACCCTAGTGCTTGTGAATAAACAGGCAGCCTAGTCTAGTGTGAGAGTGAGCGCCAGGCCAATGAGACCTGTCTCAAAAGAATAAAATAAGAGAAAAAATTTTCCTCATGTTTAGGCTGGAATTGAATTTGTTTTAATCAATTAATCCAAGTACTAAGAAACCAGCACCTAAGGTGAACAAAAACCCGTCTTCTGTCACATGTCTCTTCTGGGTGGCAAGACTAGAGAGCTGGCTGCTTGCAGGGCCCGGAGCAGGTAGGCATCCAACAAGCATCCTCAAGCCTCACCATACTAGCTCCACCCCCGTGTCTGTGCTGCTCCAGACAGCCTCCACCCTCCTCTGGCCCCCAGTCACTATGGCCCAAGTAGATGGAGAGCATGGTCAGATTGGCATTGAACCCGCAAAGAAGACTAGCGTAAGCCCAGAATTATTAGCACCACTGGATAAAGAATTCAAGAGCTCCAGGTTCCAAAATATGATCTAAAAACAAGAGGTCACCATCTTAGAGTGTGCATAACCACTTCTGAACTCCCTGCCCTCAGACTGTGGCATAGCCAGAGGTGGTCTTGGGTCCTGATGGCCAGATGCCCAGCCCTAGGGGAAGTGCAGGAGGGCATTCATGGAAGAATTCTTCCCCCATCCACCCACACCCTGTTCTCTACTGTCTGCTCATCACCTTGGCTATGTATCCTGGACATGCAGAGCTTCTCTCTTGAAATGAACTCTCTTTCTGTCTTTAGCCCTTCCTCCCCATAGGCTGAGAGAGAAGACCACCCCAACAAGCTACTAACCTCACTTCTGACCAAGACACCTGGCCTCCTTCCTGTCTGCATGGAGGAGGGAAGCAGGAAATGGGAGGCTGAGACAAAGCATTTCAGCAATGGTGGGAGTGGTGTGTGGTGATAGGCGCCTGACACCAAGAGGCCCAAAGCAAACAGCCAGGAAGGCCAGTCAGCCTTCCAACTCCAGATAACCGGGGCTTCCTTCCCTGCAGGCATGTACCTCTCCTTAGAGCAGAAAAAGTGTGTGTGTGTATCTATGTACACATGTGTGCTTGTGTGTGGTGGTCAGAGGTCAGCATCACATGTCTTCTCCAGTTGATCTTTATAGTTCTGGAGTTCACTGATTCACCTAGCCTGGCACCTATCCATCTTCGTGGAGCCTCCTGTCTCTATCTCCCCCAGGGGTGGGATTACAGATGTAGACCACTGTGCCAGCTTTTATGTGGTTCCCAGGAATCCAAACTCAACTTCTCATGCTTGTGAGGCAAGCACTTTACCGACCAAGCCATCTCCCAAGTCCCAGAACATTTTAAAACAATTTCCCCATGAAATTGTCCTTATAAAAGTATATGGTTCTCAAATTGAGAAACTAAGTCAATTGGATTGATTTTTGGAGTCCTTTTCCTGTCTCCAAGCCAATAGGCTTTCCATATTTACTCTTGCCAACTGACAGGCAGAATTTGAGGAGTGGGGGCTGTGGGACCAGAGGGTGTTAGAGCCCTTCCTACTTGTCCAGTCAGGAGTTACCACCAAAGAGTAGCAGGATGGTATTTAGAAAAGAATCTAAACCCTGACTCTAGCCCAATCACAACACGCCATGGGACCTGAGAGGTGTCTCTGCAACAAGCTCAGGCCAGCCTGAGAATGGATAGTAGAGAAATAACTCAGAGGTGGCCCTGGGCTACGGATGATGGAATTAAATGAGATACAGTGTAGAAACACCCATCGAGGGCTCAATGAAGAGAAAACACCCATCGAGGTTAATTGAATGGAAAGGTGTGAGGGAAGGAGAAGGGAAGGTTGGCAGTGTTCCTGGGTGGCAGAATGGTGTCCCACTTCCTGCTGGACGAACCAGCTGCCGCCTGAATCCCACCATTGATGCACACCCCCCTTAGCCTGAAGCAGCGATCCCAATTAAAATGCTAATTATCTCCAAGGGTTCTACTATTGAATTTTTTATTTTGCTAGTCTGTCATTGACCTCAGAGTGTGAACGAGGAATCAAAAAGCTCTGCAGAGGATGGTTTGTTCCCAGACTTACCCGTCTCTGTGACCTTCGCTGTCCTTGCCACATGGCCCTGCTCCTGCCACCTGCAGCCTCCCTGTGGACCCAGCCTCGGCATCTCAGCCTTGGTCTTGTCTCTCTCCTCTGGTGTTGAGCCCCTGCAAGGGCCATTTTCCTCATTCATACCTCACTCTCTGGGGAAGACTACTGACTCCTCCCGGCTCCAGGCTTCAAGGCTCCGTTAAGGTCCTTCCTGTCCCTCCTCCCACTCTCACTACTTTCTCTTTTCTCTCCTTCACTCCACTCCCACCAGCTCCACTCCCACACACTTGAACCCTCAATGCAGCATAAAGCATGCGGTATGCTGACAAAGCTGCTAAGTGTTCAACATGTGCCCAGCATCCCTTAGTTCCCAAAGTCTTCCACAGATAATGCAGGTCATGGACATAGTGCAGTGTGGAGGGGGGTATGTAGTCCATGGACACACGTGATATTCATCCTTGTCTCTAGGACTGAGTTTCCTCCTTCCACAAGCAGAGAATCCATGTAAACAGTTGCCTTGTTGCTGGTAAAAGGCCGGAGATATCCACTGCATCCTTTCATTTTTTTTCTGTGATAGTTTGTCAGACTGATAGACTCTGAAGTCACCTAGGAGACTTCCTGTGTCTGTGAGATTGTTGCTAGAAGAACCACTCTGAATGTGAGTGTTACCTCCATGGGCTGAGGATCCAAACTGAATAAAATAGAGGAAGAGAGTAACCTGCAGTCTTCACCTCTCTCTGAGTCCTGCTGGGCATGCAGTGTAACGAGCACCTCCTGTGCCCACCACTACATCATTTCTGTGTGAGGAACTGTACCCTCAAGTTGTGACCAAAGAAAACATTTAGGTAGCTTCCTGCCAGGCGTTTGACCACCACAACAAAAAGTAACTGCTCCGTCATCCTCTGTTGCTTTCCTAACGGTGCTAAGGTGCCTGGCCATTTTCACTTTCATTGCAGTTGAGTAAACTGAGGCCCCGAGAGGCAGCAGATTCATTCAAGTTCACAGTGAAAACCATCCTGTGGCTTCTGCTTTTCATCCTCCTGCACTAGGTTAGGGCTCCAGCCCCTCAACATAGCCAGCTGGGAGGGAGGCATGTGCTAAGAAAAGAGACATGGCTAGAAGGCTGCCATGTCACCCTCTGACTCTGTTCTCTGTGCCCCTCAGCTCTGCTGGGGGCAATTCATCTTGGGTTCTCTTGGTACCTCAGATGGTACCAAAGCCTCTTAGGAAGTAAGTGGATGTCATCCTGGAGGGGAGAAAGTCATCCCGGCAGAGGATGAAGTCATCAAGGCAGAAAACTGAGGCTAGAAGAGACTGTCTGGGAACCGCTTTACAAAGAACCTCACATGGTCACACCCCATGCCTTGAGCAGATGGAAGAGGAAAGAGCAGAGGCTATGGGTGTTGGTATCCTGTCCCACGGTTCTTCACCGTCTTGCCCCTGGCATGAACATAAAAGCTGAGCTCCTAGTGCAATCTCGTGGAGACAAGGGTAATTCCCCTGAGCAGGGCTGCTCCTTGTTGAGTTTCAAAGAAGTAAAGACTTCACTAAAGCTCTCCACCCTGGGCCTGTCCTCTGTACAGCCAAGTTAGACTCTGCAATCTCGCTGACAGAGGCAACCCCTCTCCACTAGTCAGAACAGCGAAACCATCTTAGGACGTCGCCAAATGTCCCCCAAAGGGCAAAACACATCTTCCTGAGAACTCCTCAGATAGATTGGGGGAACACCCCACTAAAAGGGAGTTCCATGAAATGCCTGGGACAGCTGCATATACTGGGGAGCCTATTGGTTAATTACAAGGCAGGGAGGCATTCCAGGAACTGGGATAGACAGGGCAGCCAGACACCCTCAGGCCCCGATGACAGGCTCTGTGTGCTCAGCTTAGATTCCCATGAGCCACTCTGGAAGCTAGCTTTCTGCTGATCTGACCTCTTTAGCCAGCAGCGGGTCTCTCCAGCACATCCACCCATGTGCATATGTCTCTGAAGATTCCCCTGAGGGTAGGGGAGATTTTTGCAGAAGCCTGTCGGCCACACCATCTCTGTGGGGGCTGCCAGTGTAGCTTCGCCTTCAGAGCAATGCAGATCAAACCAAGCACACACACATGCCCGCCACACACACACACACACACACACACCCCGCCACACACAACACATATAACATCCTGACTCAGGTGTTGGGAACTGAGTTGGTTTGTTCAAGCTGTAAAGAAAGAACCACGGAATTGGTGCCAGAATCGGGTACAGATGCAAGGCCACCTGACAGCTATCCAGGAAGCAGGCTGACTGCCTGAAAGGCACATAGGATTCGCAGTTCAACCAAATCAGCCATTAGAAAGCCACCTGGAACAGCCGGATCAAGCTGGCAGGCATTCTTAAACCTTCACTGAAGATTAGGCAATGGAGCCCTTTAATTGATATGTGCCCGAGCGCATGTCAAAACAGTATCCCTTTATGAGGGACCAGTTTGTCCATAGTGTTCCCAGCCAGAGCTGTAGCACAAAGCCAGTCACCTCATGCTAGTACTTATTTAATTCCCAAGCCAAATACACTTGACTATTCTGGGCTAGACCACACTTGATCATCACAGACAGCTACCAAATCCCTCTCCTATTTCCGGATGGGAGCGGAACAGCTGCTGGAGCGGCACCGCCTCCTCCTTAATATAAACTCTGATCTCCTAACTATCTGTAGGGAATTCCTCCTCCTTAATATAAACACACCTCTGATTTCCTAACTATCTTTAGGGAATTCCTTCTCGGCGCCTATGTTTATTTATGAAAAGGGTTTGGAAATAGCAGGCACCGATGTCATTTCTGGGAGTGGGTTAGTTGAGGTCAGGCAGAGAGCACCAGCTGGTAAAGGAGGAAGTGAAAATGCAAAGGGACCTACTCGCTTCAATCCAGGGGCTCCTCCCTGAGACATCAGGTTTGATTCGTATCTCCAGACAAGCATCTTTTTCAGAGGATCCCTGCCCCCTCCCCATTACCTGTTAGCTTACCTTTTGAATGGCTCTTCCTGCTTTGGCTGCCAGGAAGCTCAGATGGGGCGGGAGTGTGGGTGGGATCAGATGTTATTCCAGGCCCCTGAGGAATCCTTTCTTCTAATTGTCTAAATTGGGAGAAAAACTCTCTGAGAATTTATTTATTGATTGATTGTTTCCTGTGCATTTTAATTAATGTTGTAAATGGCTTTGCATATGTTCAGGAAGTAGATGGAGTACACAGGAAGAGGGCAACCTGAAATTCACCCAGCATTCCTTTCTGTTATTATTAAAATACAGGCATTGGGCTAGGGGTTTGGTTTGGGGATATCGAGCTTACATAGCATATGCAGGACACTGGATTCTATCCCTAATACAATAAAAATAAAAATTTAATGAACTGAAGGTACCTTGGGTCTCTTGCTGGAATATTTGCTGTGCATCAGAGAATTGCCAAGAATTTCCCCCAGCAACATGGAGACTAGAAAGCTTACCTCTGAAATAGCCACCACAGGCCTCAGGAAAACAAAGGGACTCCCACCAGTAACTGTCCGCACTCTGGGCCTGTGTTTACAGCTAAGAGATGAGAACATGAAGGGCCAGAACAGAGGGAAAGATATCTGCAGGCCACCACCAGACTCTCCAAGGTGCTTATGGCCTGTTGCTCCATACCTCCAGCCTGCAGGGTTCCTGATGCCACTGGGGCCAACAGCAGCTTTTCAAGCCCAGAGTTCACTGCAAAGTGGGGCTCCTGCTGGGAAAGCCCTGCCAGGTCTTGTTTGTTGAGCCTGTGCCATCAGCTGTGGGTTGCCATAGGCCAGAGCAGGCTGGCAGAGAACAGGTCTGGAGCATTCAGTCCTGAAAGACAAGTCACTGAAAGTTAAGATTTGAGTACACTGTGGCAATCCTGGTTTCTCAGGTTGGCACATCTGGCACTTCCTTCTATGTGACACTTGGATGTCCTGCAGGAAGTTGGTCATGGAGCTCTGGTTATCAGCAAAGGGTTTGCAGCCGCCCGAGACAGGCAGGAGCAGGCAGGCAATGAACATCTTGACTCACATTTCCTGAGTCCAGAGGTCAGAGGGTGGGGAGGGAACACAGGGCAGAGTATGATAATTAGGAGTGAGGCAGGTTCCCCCTAGCTGTGCCTGTGACCTTGCAGATCCGACAGGTTCTGGCTGGAGCTAGAATGCTCAGGGGCAGGTGAGTTAGTTCCCTTAGTGAAGTCAGCTTTGAGGACTCTGGTCGCCTCTCTTTGGAGAGATGCTGAAGGCTAAAGAAGATCAAACCACAGAGCTGACAAGGACATCAGACGGATATCCAGTCTCTGAGGTGTGTACGGGAGCAGTGGAGGACACTCTCAGCATCAGTTTCCCAACAAGCTCCATTTCCAGCTGACAGTGGAGGGCGCTGCAATGGAGCTGGGCAAAGATGTGTGTGGTTTTCCTGCAAGCAGGTCAGTCTCCAAGAGGGTCTATGGGTGACAAATGACCTGGCCATAGTCCCTACCCTGCCTGCACCTCCAGGCCTTTCTGATGTCACGCATGCTACAAACAGCCGTCTCCACACGCCATGGGAAGGGACTTATCAAACAGGGTGGGAGATTCTTCCAAAGAATCGCAGTGTTTCAACTTAACACATTTTGATCCTGTGTTTTGTTTTGTTTTGTTTCTTTTTTGAGTGTATAAGTGTGTGGTGCACATATTCATATTATGTGTGTGTGAATGAGAGAGACAGAGACAGAGTCTGAACATCTTTCTCTATTATTCTCCCCTCCATGGAGGCACAGAGCTTGCCCATTCTGCTGGTAGATTGTCCAGGGGATCCCTCTCTGCCTTCTGAGCACAGGATCACAGTTGGGCTGGATTTGTGTGTGTGTGTGGCGGGGGTGTTATCTAAACTCTGATTCTCATGCTTGCACAGTGCCTCCTTTACCCACTGAACCATCTCCACAGCCACCGGCTTTGATTTTCTGTAACACTGATGTACAGCGAGCAGGATGAGGAGCACAGAGGCCTGAGGGCACCCAGACTGGTTCAAGTACAGGATCTGGGAAACCACAGGCCTCACTCTCCTGGGGATTCTACCTGACAGCCTTCTGCAGGGGGTGGGGGGGCCAGGGGGGAGAGGCCCAGGAGAGGTAAAAACACAACATATTTTGCAAAGCCCTCGTGTGTGTGTGTGGGGGGGGGGGGAATGGGCTCTTTACTGACAAATCCTCCGAGAGGTCAGCTGGACCATCCGGGGGACAAGTCACCATGAAGGAAAATATCCCTTGTTCTTCCCCTCAGATCTGGAGATGGACCCAAAAGAGGAGCTGCCAGCTCATCCTTCATGTGACTACTTGAGCCTGAACCAGGAAGGGGAACAACTGTACATGCCTGGCTAGAATTTGAATATCTAATTTGATGGGGCATGTAAATTGGCAGCTATTCAAATGAGCACATTTGCATATATAGGGTTTACGGCGACATGATAATTCCCTAATATTTTTCTCCATGGTGCAGTGAGGACTTTAGATCTCCCTTTTTCTTTTCAGGGTTTTTAAGAAAGGGCTACAAAGGGAGCTGGGTGGAGCCCAGGAACTGCTCCAGGGATGAGTTGTGGGATGCAGCCCAAGAGAAAGGGAGCTGGCTCTGCACAGGTCTTCCTGGACCCGAAAGGTGGCATCCCCGCCTTCCTATCCATCCTGGCTGCCCTGCATGGCTGTGCCCATGGGGTGCCTTCTTTGTTCAAGGGTGGCAGAGGCTCTAGGAACATACTGGTATGCAAATTCTCAGGCTCACCTACCCTCCTTAATTCCCAGACCTGGCCAGCAGCTGGGTCACCAGGGCCCTGCTGGAGGTGCCTCCCAATCAAACTGAGGACTCTTACACCAGGGCTTCTGAGGCCCCACAGTGCACATATGGCTGGAGGCTGGCAATGAGTGAACAGTTCTCCCACGTCCACCAGGGAAATAACCAGCCATGACCTCAAGTGCTAGGGAGCAGGTAACAGAGAAGTCCCGTGCCACCGAAAGGTTGGGAAATGCTTCTGTAAGTGCTTCTGTAGGATCAGGGTCCCCAGAGCATCATGTTTGAATGGGAGGCAGGGTCCGAGGAGCAAGCAATATCTGTGAGGTCTGGGGAGACTTGGAACTGCTAAAACTGGAGAGGGTTGTGTACAGACCATGCTGCCTGTGCACCCTGGGGTCTGGTAGAGGACAAAGGCTTTGGAGAGCCAGTTCAGAAGGCCTATGACATGATCCAGGAAAAATATGGCAGCCTAGCCTGGAAGAACTGCTCAGAGAGAGGCAGACGGGCAGCGAGCACCCCTAACTGCTGTGGTGGGCAAGTCTTCCCCCAGGTATCTGCCAGGCCACCAGGCCAGTGCATGGCATCCTGAAGCCCTGAAAAGCCCTGGGTTAGGGTTGGGTCTTGGTTCCGACTTGTCTGTTAGGATTCAGACCCTGCAGCATCACCCTTGATGAGTAGATTTGTGGGGGGATCTTGGCAGAGGGGGTTGGGTGGGTCACTCTCAACCTGGCTGGGTGCACCACTCATGAAAGGCAGGCTGCAGCAAGGTTTCTGGGATGGAGACCTGAGTCAATCCAAGGTCCAAGGGGCCATCAGAGTGACTCGGTGGGATGGGAAAAGGGAAGATGCCGGATTCATGTAGGAATAGTCTAGTGAGAAAAAATAGAATCTGGAGAAAAACAAGGATGTGGAGACTGGGGGTGGGGCTTCCTGGGCTCAGGATAATCCATGATCTCATCTGATTCATCCTCCTAGCCCTGCCAACTCCAAAGTATGGCTGCCTCCTCTTGCTGATAAGACCGCTGCTGGAGTGTCCACAATCATGGCCAAGGAGGGAAAGAAAGGAAGGAGCCATACCAGTCTTCCCTGGGGGTTCCTGGAGTCCTCTCCTAAACACCTAGCTCTTCAGCCACCAGTATCTGCAAGACAGGCAGAAGCTTACAACGTTTTTCTTCCACGTTTCACATTATAGGAAGGGATGATGGGCACAGTACAGATAGTCAGAAATCACTCTGTAGATGAGGAATAAATGCAGAAAATTACAATATATTTCCATCTGATTTTATTTTTTAAAAGTTATAAAGAAGCTGTAAACATTAGCAAATGAGGTTGAGCTATCAGCATAACCAGGACAGTCTG
This sequence comes from Pachyuromys duprasi, assembly GCA_028658305.1. Lineage (NCBI taxonomy): Eukaryota > Metazoa > Chordata > Mammalia > Rodentia > Muridae > Pachyuromys > Pachyuromys duprasi. Next base: position 50,736,954 of record CM053747.1, on the reverse strand, counting down.
AGGCAGTAATCATGAAAAGAACAGAAAGCCACTTAAGAGCCTCAAGTGGAACAGAATTTGTTGAAAGAATTCATTGGACCCTCCCAGGCTCTGAGGGTGGGGGCTGGAGGGTGGGGCAGCCTGGAACCCCCCCTTTCAGGCTTAATCCTGACTCTAGTTAGCCCTGGCATATTCATCAGTTCCAAGACTTCTTCATCTCTCTCTCTCTCTTCTAACCCCACCCTGTCCCTGAATCTTGGCTTCTTTTTCTTTTGCTCCTAGCAGAAACGAGCCACCTAACCCTACCAGTTGAAATGCCAGCAGGGCAAGTCTCCAGGACCCAGTTTCTGAGCTGCTATAACACAAAGTCTGAGAGCAAGTGACTTAAAACAACAGGAATGTGCACTTTGCGGTCCTGAAAGCTGGAAGTTGCAGGTCTGATGAGAGTCCAATCTTCTCTTCCACAGTGGCGCCTACAGAATGTCCCTCTGCAGGGGCAATTGCTGTGACCTCCGCTGGAAGGAAGAGAAAAGTCCCAGCAGGCACCAGGCCTTTTAGGAGACTGCAACTGTCCCCAAGCAAGAAAGTAGAGCCCTTATGACCTGCCCATCCCAAAGGGCTGGGCGTATGTGTGCGCATGTGTTTGTACATGTGTATATGTGAATGCACGAGTGTGTGTTTGTGTGTGCATGTGTGTGCCTGTGGCAGTCAGAAGTCAGCCTCGGTGTGGTTCCTCAGGGTCTCTCATTGGTCTAGAGTTCGCCCAGCTTCACAGACCTCCTGCCTCCACCTCCCCAGTGCTGGGCTATCTGGCATGACTCACCACAGCCAGTGCTTTCAGGTGGGTTCTGGGGACCAGACTCAAGTTTTTAGGCTTGCAGAGCAAGCACCCAGCTTTTTTACTCTTAAGACTACCATATCTGGCCCTTAATCTTCAATGTGTGAGTTGCTGGGGATTGGGGGTAGGAGTCACTTCCAGGCTGTGTCGTTGGGGTAGAACATGAGACCACCCAGGCTCAGACGCTGCTTGCTTGACTGTCGGCTGTGGGCTGGATGGGTGGCTGCCCCCAGCAGACGTTTGAGGGAAGATCACCTGTCAGCCACAGTGCCCCGCAAACACTGTGGCCCCTCTTCTCTTTCTTCTTGTCCTTACTCCGCCCTCAGCTTTCCTTCCCAATCTCACGTGAACTGGCTCCTTCCCAGGAAGGCTGTGGAGTTCTAGGCCAGATGAATCCAGAGTCTTCTTGGCAGGTGTCCCCACATTTGTTTTTCTCTCCCAAAGACTGGAGAAGCAAAGTCAAGTACGGACTTCTTTAGCTTGAGGGGCTCAGAATCAGGGAGGATGAAAGACATGAAAACAAGGCTTTCTATTTCCACCTGCAGTCTCCTATGGGGCATTGGTTGTCTGGGCATAAATAGTGTCTGACACCTAGAAAAATGTCTGCCTGGAGGAATAGGCCAGAGAAGTCTCCTCCCAGATGCCTTGTGCATAAGACAGGAACAAGAAAGCATGGGCCATGAAAAGATTACCTCTAGCCAGGGAAAAACCCAGAGCTGATACAAGCTAGAAACCTGGCAAGACAGTGAAGATTCTAATAAGTGACACAACCAAATTAATGGAAAACACAGCACTTGGACTGGAATTTTCCAACAGCTGAGTATGAATGGGTCCTGATGTCACCAGAGCCAGGAAGAGGCCAAGACAGATCACTACACCGAGCTTAGAACTCAAACATATTACTGCGCGCCACCATGTGATCCTTGTCCCTCAGGAGGGATCTTGAAAATTAAATCTGGGGGCCAGAGAGATAGTGGTTTAACTCACAAAGGTATCTGCTGCCAAGGCTGATGACCTGAATTGGAACCCTGAAACCCACAGAGAGGGAGGAAAGAACTGACTCCAGAAAGTTGTCTTCTGATCTCCGGACATGCTCTGTGTGCTCCACCCAATGCCCCCCCCACCCCTGACAAATAATAAATGCAATAAATTAAAAATAACGCTGCATACTATGTAGTATATGAAAGCATTTTAAAACTATTTGAATAGAATTAATTTCTGGTTTATTTTTCCAAGTCCAGTTTCTCTTTTATAAGCATTTTGATGAGTAGTTGCACCTTTGGTATAGGTTAAGTTGGCTTTCTGTATAGAAGAAAAGGTGCCTACTCATTCACCACTGGT